>CM037879.1:27741239-28341239 GCA_021292165.1 Shinisaurus crocodilurus | reverse complement strand
TATTCAAACCTTAGTGGGGGAAGTGGCATTTATAAGACAAACACAGGCAAGCTGTTACACACAGGGTTACCCGAATACCAATCCAGTTCTTCCAAAGATGTTTGTCTCATAGATTCATTCTACCTTGCAGTCCTTAAATCGCCCTCTTTCCCCACTGTGGCTGGAAATCCATTTTATTTTTCAAGGTCACTGACAATCTTTCAAGGTCATTGGTCTGCTGGTGTCCTAGAAAAGACTGCAAATGCATACACAGCAGCAGCAACAGCAACATACAAGTAATAGTCCCAGTACATATATATATATATATATATATATATATATATATTCTCTCTCTCTCTCTCTCTCTCTCTCTCACACACACACACACACACACACATTCACACACACTTCTCCCTGCTTCGATCTGGATATAACACATCATTATTTTTTTGTAATGTTAAACTTAGCATGTGTCACATTCTTGACCTTCAGAAATGTTAAATGCTCTTGTTATCTCAAAAACAGCTTTTCCCCATCTCTGTCCCTCACACTGAACAGCCCTTCCAATTAATGAGAACCAAACTGAAAATTCAGCAGAAGGAGATTGGCCCTTCCTTGTCATCAAGTTATATTTCCCTCACTGCATGTCCTCATTTCTCAGTTGTAATTCCAACAATGACACCATTTACTTTCTGCTTGCTTGCAATTTTATTTTCACCACCACTACCAAGTACCACCCATTTGACAAAATGTCATTATCATTCATCAAGGGTGTATATATTCAGGTTGCCATGAGAGCCTGTTAAGTTCACAATTTGCTGTAAAAATAATAATGAATTTCAGAATCAAAGCCTAGAGCTGAAATGGCAAAAAAAGGGGTTTGTTCTCCAGATTCAAATGCATCCAGACTTGGTTTTGTGCAAAATGTCTCCTTAAAAATACCCTTTAAAAGCAGATTCTCCTTTAAGATAGAAGATTTTGGCTTGGCTTTGATCGTCGTTATGCATGGTGGTGGAGTGTGGATGAAGGCCCTTACAGTAATTGGCTCAGAAGCTGGGCAGTCAAACTTCTCTCTGGCAGTGATTGGCTTGCCTGCCAGACTGTCACAGAAGGGTTGGCCAGCCAGAATGGCTTCCGGCAGTGCTCAGCTCAGCTGCTCGGATCCTAGTCAAGGACAGGCCAAGAGAAGATACTAGGAAAGCAGGATAAAGGAACCAAGAAAGCACGCTTGGAAAAGTGAATGTTACAGCAGAATGGGAGGAAGAAGAAGAGAAGGCATTTGTCTGAGCAGAAAGGAAAATGAGAGCTGCAAGGTTGAAGAAGATTGAAGTTAACACCTTGTTTTCAAATAACCATGCCAAAGGTTTGGCTGCAGGCATCTAATATATAGTTATCCGTTATTTCCTATTGCTGTGGTTGCTATTCATGGTAAAAAGGGGGAAATTGTGAGGGAAGGCATCATACTAAGCTGGGCGGCTGCCATATCTAATTCTCTAATCACCGGCTACAGTAAATGAGGGTAGGTTATACCAATAACCAGTAATTTGAAACAGGTTTCCCCATGATAGACCCACATTTCATGGATTTCAGTTTTAATATTAGTTGCTTCTGAGCTCACTGTAGCACCGGCAGAGTGAAGCTGAAATGGATTAAGCTGATCTGCTTTCCCCATTATTTGCTTCTTCTCCCCCCACCCTTCCCGCTTCTTGCCGGAAGCATCACATGAAGGAAGAAATGTCATTCTGAATGAACTTACATTGTATTGCAACACCTGATTAGAAAGCTAAGAGCAGCTGGGCTACGCAATTTTCTGAGCCCGTGTGTGTGTGTGTGTGTGTGTGTGTGTGTGAGAGAGAGAGAGAGAGAGAGAGAGATCTGCCCCTATTCTCCTGTCATTTTCAAGTTCTGTAAATTTCTACTGCTTTTGGGGTCTGCTGGCATGACTAATAGGGATGAGATGTAGCGCTTTCATTTCCTTCCCCCCCTTCTTTTAGAGAGGATTTGCTTTTCAGAACTTCTTTCCTATTCTTTAACTATGCAGTGCTTTCTACCCAGATGGATCTCTCGATATGTATACTTTGAAACATGGGATTATTTTGTAGTTTGATTTACATTATGTAATCAGATCAGAACCCTTGGCTGGGGAAGAGTGGGGCAGGCTGCGTCCCAACTAGTAGGACAGGGGTGCAGAACCTCAGGCGCAAGGGCCAACTCTGACTCTCTGGGGTCCCCTAGATGGCCCCACCCCCTTTCCTTGGCCCCACCCACTTTGCCCAACTATCTATCTATCTATCTATCTATTTATTTATTTTATTATATTTATACCCCACCTTTTTTCCTGCAAGGAACCCAAGGCGGCTTACCCCACCCCAACACCCTCACCACTACGCCAGTTTCCTGGCCTTTATGCAGTTTCTCCCCCCGCCCCATTCTAAAAGGTTGACATGCCTCTCCTAAGGCTTAGTTACTGGTATTAGAATTCAACATCTGAGGCCTTCCTCCGAGTGCCACCTCCAAGGGAGGCTCGGGTGGTGGCAACATGGAAGAGGGCCTTCTCAGTGGTGGCTCCCCGACTCTAGAACAATCTCCCTACTGAGGCCTGCCTGGCACCAACTATGTTATCCTTTCAGCGCCAGCTTAAGACTGCCCTCTATGCCGAGGCATTCAATGGCATCTAACGGCTTCTAATGGCATATGAGGGGGCTTGTGTCAGTGGTTTTTCTCTCTCCACAGGTCTAGTTTATTAAACATGCTTAATTGTTCAAATGGTTTTAATTTGTGTTTTAAATTTTCTGTTGATTTTTAATGCTGTTTTTATTGTATTTCTACTTTTTTGTACTGTATTTTATTGTTTTTGTATGAATTGTTGTTCACCACCCAGAGAGCTTTGGCTATTCAGCAGTCTAGAAATGAAATAAATAATATTAATAGAAGCATTAAGCTAAAACGTGCTGGTATTTTGGGTCCTGGCCCTTTTGCCTTCAAGTCTGAGCCACCAGTGGAATGTGGCCCCTGAGAGCTTCACCAAAATGGAATCCAGCCCTCAGACTGAAAAACCTTCTGCACCTCTGTAGTAGGAGCTGGTGACTGAGTGCAACTTCATACCCATACTCTGAGTATGATAATAGCCTCCTTGTTGCTAGTAGCAGCTAGCGATGTACGCGTACCATAAGGGGTGCTCACCTTGTGCTCAGTTGCTGCTCAACTTCTTCCGTGGTGACAATTCTGGGTCCGGCCAGATTTTCCCAGGACCTGGAAGTGACACGACGGGTCCCTGGCACTGCTTCTTCCACGTAAATATAATAGAAAACCACCTTAAAACAGCCACTCAGCCGTTTTAAGGTGGTTTTCTATTATATTTATGTGGAAGAAGCAGTGCCAGGGACCCATCGCGTCACTTCCGGGTCCCCGGTGCTGCGTATTGCGTAAGTTCCTCTCACCGGCTCCTCTCTGTGGAGACGTGCCGAGTTGGGGAGAAGATAAGTGCCGTGGGGCTCGGGGGGGGGGTCAAGTGGGGGTGAGTTCGCCCCCCGCTCCACTTCAATCGAGCTTTCGGTACATCTCTAGCTAGCAGCCGTAGGCTTGAATCAGGAGACCTGCTGGCCAAGCACCACCAATTCAGTACTCTGCATACCACACCAACCTTCTGGTTTAGAAGACAGAAATGGCAAAGGTTTAAGCTGGCCCACTAACCAGACCAGAGTACTCCTGGTCCTAGGTAACAGGTGATGCCAGACAAGACAACTAATCCTATGTCACTATATAACTCCAATTTTTGTTTTCCTATCTCAGCCTGGGCAACTTACTTGTCATCCTTGAGAGAGGTCTGAAGATGGACATCAGTTAAATACAATTCTGCTAGTAAGCACAAAAGATGAGTAGGCAAGGCTTCGCACAATAAGATGTATAATGAGCAAGCGGCAAGAGTTTAACGAAGAATCCTTGACACTGAAAACAGGAATGGAGCAGCTACAGTATAAGTAGACCAGAATGATAATGATGATGGCTCTTCAGCTCTTCCTCTCAAGTACAGTGTGGAAAACCCACTGCTCTTTCGTTTATATGGTAAGACATAGCTCTGCCTTCTTTTCAACTTTAGGAATATGTTTATGATGAAGAAAAATAGGTAAGGGAGCAATCCTGTGGCCGCTAGACAGCATCTGAGGGACCATAGGATAGTTTGGATTCTTAACTCTGAGGTCAGAGACAGCACTCTGACCTCAGAATCGGAACCGAGAATTGGAGCTCCAACCCCCCCCCCCTTTCAGCCGGCATGGGAAGAACTACGCCGGCTGCTCTCTGAGGTGGGGAATTAAGCCTTGGAGAGGGGGGAAAGGGGGGATTTTGGGGGGAGAGGAGAATGGAGAGGACAGGATATAAGCTATCCTGAGGCCTCTCCAGCCTCCTTTCGTCCCCCTCCAAAACTGTCTTGCTAGACAGGCAAAAAAGCTCATCTTGTGAAAATGCAGGGCAGGAAGAATGGAGGTGAAGATCACCTCTGCCACTCCTTTCGCCCTGCATAGGATGACCATAAGCCTCCAAGTTTGGGGGCTTATGATCATTGTATTTATTTATTTATTTATTTCTTATATTTATTAATCGCCCATCTGGCCGGTCACCCGGCCACCCTGGGCGATGTACAATTAAAATACAATAAAACAATACAATAAAATACAATAATAATTAAAACAATATAAAAAGTTCTTTTAAAAACCTAACCCACCCCATATTCCCGCCTGAACAGCCATGTTTTTAATGCACAGCGGAAGCTCATCACGGAGGGGGCATGGCGAAGGTCACTAGGGAGGGAGTTCCATAATGTGGGGGCCGCCACAGAGAAGGCCCTCTTCCTAGTCCCCACCAGCCTGGCTGCCCAAATGTTTGCCCAAAATGAACTTGTGTGCATTTTACCCAGAAAGAAATAGCATTTCAGGGTTAAACTGCAACTTTCGATAGTAGTGTGTTTCAGTTAGCACGCTTAGCACAGGAAATGTTCTTTCTTAACCCAAGCCAGGGGGAGGAATCCAGATCAGGCCTGCAGTGCATGGGAAAAGGAGTTAACCCTTTCCTTGCTGTGCTCCTTTCCAGCCAAAAGTGTAACCCTGAAGCTGCTATTTGCTCCTGAAAGTGCTGTTCCCCCACCCACCCCCAAGTATCTTCAGGGGAAATAACAGTGTGTGTGTGTGTGTGTTTTGGGTAGAAAAACAGTCTAGACCAGAAAGGGTTAAGCCTTCCCCACTCATTTTATTTTATTTATTTAATACATTTTTATACCGCCCAATAGCTGAAGCTCTCTGGGCGGTTTATAACAGTTAAAACCATAAAATACAATATAAAATAAATATAAAACTTAAAACCACAGATTAAAAACAAACAGCAGAGCTAGCAGCAGAGTTAAAAACAGCTACAAGATTAAAAAATTAAGATGATTAAAATGATTAAAATGCCTGGGAGAATAGAAAAGTCTTCACCTGGCATTGGAAAGAGTACAAAGTAGGCACCAGACAAGCCTCTTTGGGGAGCTCATTCCACAACCAGGGTGCCACAGCAGAAAAGGCCCTCCTCCTGGTAGCCACCTGCCTCACTTCCTTTGGCAGGGGCTCTCGGAGAACAACCGCTGATGCAGATTTTAGTGTCCGGGCAGGTACATATGGGAGGAGACAATCCTTCAGATACCCTGGCCCCAAGCCGTTTTGGACTTTGAATGTAAGTACTTTGAATCGGGCCCAGAAACAGACTGGCAGCCAGTGCAGATGAAAAAGTACTGGCATAATATGTTCACGTCGGCCGGTCCCCATTAACAATCTCGCTGCCCTATTTTGGACCAGCTGAAGTTTCCGGACCGTTTTCAAAGGCAGCCCCACATATAACGCATTGCAGTAATCCAAACGAGAGGTTACCAGAGCATGGATAACTGTAGCTAGGCTATCTCTGTCCAGATAAGGACGTAGTTGGTATATCAGCCTAAGCTGATAAAAGGTGCTCCGTGCCACCGAGTTGATCTGTGCCTTCATTGACAGTTGTGGATCCAAGAGCACCCCCAAACTATGAACCTGATCCTTCAGGGGAGTGCAACCCCATCCAGAACTGGTTGAATATCACTTAGCCGGGCAGACGACCACCCACTAACGGTACCTCCGTCTTATCTGGACTGAGTCTCAGTTTATTAGCCCTCATCCAGTCCATTACTGTGTCCAGGCACTGATTCAGAACAGCCACTGCCTCACCTGGATTAGATGAAAAGGAGAGATAGAGCTGAGTGTCATCTGCATATTGATGACACCTCAGCCCACACACTCATGCCATACTCTCAGTCTGGATCCCCTCCCCTCCCCCACCATGGGTACTTCAGGATAAGAACAAAAGAATCTATCCTGTGCTAAGCGCGCTGTTGAAACATGCGACTATCGTAACCTGAGGTTTGACTCCCAGGGAAAGCAACAAATCTCATTTTCATGCTTGGTAGTACAGGGCCTGTTCTCTCCCTGAATATGAAAACCACACAGGAGCAAAAAAAAGGCTAGCATTGCATTGTCCCTGAGTGCTTGGCTATGGGACGTGCAAAGTAAAGAATCACTATTCGCATCAGCACGACCGCCATCATGGCAAGCAAGTTGTCCACCTTCTTCTGTTTTGTGCAGTTAATCGGGTATTCATGATTTGACGCATGACGCATCTAGGAACCTCTCCATGTAGCTCCAGGATTTAATTTAGAACACTTTGCATTCCTCCCCTCCTCCTTTCGCTCTTGAGATTAGAGAGCTTTACAAAGCAGGCAGGTGAAAAGAAATGCCTACTCATCGACACACATTCCTCAAGCACCTCCAGAAATAACTGTTTAATGCACTCCTAAAATTTAAATTCAATTTTAAAACAAAAAAACAAAAAAAAAACACCAACCTATATAGAAATTAGAGCTGTTGTCATTATTGTGCAATGGCTGATTATTATTTTTTGGTGTTCATTAAAATTCTTAAATAGATACCATTTTTCAAGGATGTCCTGAGAGCAGAAACAAGCAAGACAAAGCCAAAAAGAGGACTTCAGTCAGGGGAGGCCGCTGTCTGCTATATCAGTTTATTTCAGCTTTTATTCTGAGCTTTATGGGAGCTATCCATGGTGCTGTACGCCATCCCCAAAATAGGTTCTCCTCCATGGAGCACCATGGATAGCTTCTACAAAGCTCAGAATAAAAGCTGCAATGGATAAGGAGGCCCACTGACATAGGGGTCACCAGCTGCGATGACACGGTCCCTTAAACTTTAGGACCAGGCGCATAAACCCTTCTCAGGCTAAGCATCAACACTTAAAAGCCTGAGGGGAGGGTCAAATGAAACCTTCCCCCTACCAATGAGGGAAAAGATTAATACTGGTTATTAAGGATCTAATTTAAATTTATGATACTGTGGGTACAAAGGTGTGTGTGTAGATTTAAAAGTAAAGCAGGTTAATAACGCCAAGCTGACACGTAGGAATTGGGTAGCAAACAAAATAAAAATAAGTTGATTTTAATTCTCAAAATCTTAGTTCCAGGAAATAACTTTAAACCTGCCTACCCCAAACACTTTGTAATTAACCTAAGTCCCTATAATTCTAAGTACTTTCACTCCTCATACAAGCACTGATTCCTCTCAAAACTCCTGACAAGACACGAATAATCCAACTAACCTAACTCCCCAGGGACATGCACCAGGGAACTGAATTGTGGGGTTACGCCACACCAGCCTCCCCTGGAAGTCTTCAGTAAAGCAGAAATTAATGCAAATTAGCAGTATAGATTTCATAGATCATAGAGTTGGAAGGAGCCTACAAGGCTATCGAGTCCAACCCCCTGCTCAATGCAGGAAACTAGAGGAGGGGTCTCCCATCCAAGTAACAACCAGGCCTGACCCTGCTTAGCTTTCCACGCTCAGACAAGCTAGCTAACTATATAGTGTACAGCAATAGTGTATAGTGTATGCTTCCAAGCCGAATTCAAGGTGCTGGTTTTAAACTATAAAGCCCTACACTGCTTAGGACCACAATACCTGACGGAACGTCTCTCCCAACCGTTATCTACCCAGATACTACGCTCAACATCTGGGGCCCTCCTCCGACTGCCACCTCCAAGAGAGGCTCGGTTGGTGGCAATGAGGAGGAGGGCCTTCTCGGTGGTAGCCCCCCAGTTATGGAATCAGCTCCCCACTGAGACCCGCCTGGCGCCAACCTTACTATCTTTTCGGCGCCAGGTTAAGACTTCCCTCTATGCCAAGGCATTTAGTTAGGAGCGTGGAATAGCACGGAGGGGATTGTCACCTGTAGGCTCAGTTTTATTGGCTTTTGTATTGTTATTTTTAAACTGTGTTTTTAAATTTGGTTTTTAGTTTTTTAAACTGTTCTGTATGTTTTAATGTTGTTTTTATGTATAGAGTGTTGTGAACCGCCCAGAGAGCTTCGGCTATGGGGCGGTATATAAATGAAATAAATGAAAATGAATGAATGAACAGTAGCTATTGGATATAAGAAAAGCAAATCATAGTCTTCCATTGTATAAATGATAAACATTCGCCCTACAAAAATAACACCACCACCAACAACAACAATCTGTCTCCTATAGTTCAAGAACTCACTTTCGCTCTTTTCAGGCATGCACCTGCTGGCATGTAGGGCTAAACCGGATAGGGGTATGTGGGGACATATGTGAGCCCTGCCCCCGGCATCCCCATGCATCCAGCTTCCATGTAGAGCTTTGCGTGTTGAACACAAAGGTCTGAAGAGGGCTCTGTAAGCATGCTCAGCTACGGATGTATGAGAAATCCATTTCGGTTTGTTTTTGGTCTGGATGTACCCAGTTTGCATCTTCTGGAAAGAGCATGGACTTGGATGCAACTTGTCCATACATTTCTGAGCTTGCAATGTGATTTGTGGACCAAAATAAAATAAATGCGTTTGACAGTATGCCTACATTTGTAAAATGCGCACAGATACACTTTTCTCAAATGGGAGAAGAATGTGTACATTTCAAAGGTACACACAATTGGTGTGTACCTTTGGAAAGCGATTCAGAAAATATGCATGGATTTTCATGTAAAAAAAGAAAACAAAGCTCACAATCTGACACACAGACTTGAATCAAGATGGAATTTGGAGAACTTTGGCGAGCTCAAATTTTGCTGATTTGCATGTGCCTGCACTCAGCTGAACATGCTTACAAAGTTTCCGTGATCATGAACCTTGACTTATGAGGGTTTCCCATCACAGAACATAGTTACAGACCTCTCAATATGTGAAGGTTTACATGGAAGCCGGGTGCATGGGGATGCTGGGAACAAGGCTTACATGCATGCCCATGTCTTATCCACCTCATTGCTGCCCACTGGATTGGAGGGAGAGTAATGATTAGGTGGTTGAGAGACCTATGTCATTGGCCCTACTGCCACAGTTCACAGGTATTTACAAATGTATTGCACCATGGAGAAACAGCTCCCACATCACTGAAAGTGCATGAGATAAGAATCATAGAATCATAGAATAGTAGAGTTGGGAGGGGCCTACAAGGCCATTGGGTCCAACCCCCTGCTCAATGCAGGAACCCAAGTCAAAGCATCCCTGACAGATGGCTGTCCAGCTGCACTTTGAATCTCCAGTGTTATAGAGCCCACCACCTCCTTAGGTAGTTGGTTCCATTGTCTTATTGCTCCAATAGTCAGGAAATTTTTCCCGATGTCCACGCGGAATCTGGCTTCCTGTAGCTTGAGCCCATTATTTCATGTCCTGCAATCTGGCATGATCGAGAAGAGATCCTGGCCCTCCTCTGTGTGACAACCCTTCACGTACTGGAAGAGTGCTATCATATCTCCCCTCAATCTTCTCTTCTGAAGGCTAAACATGCCCAGTTCTTTCAGTCTCTCCTCATAGGGCCTTGTTTCCAGTCCCTTTATCATCCTTGTTGCCCTCCTCTGAACCCTCTCCAGTTTGTCTACGTCCTTCTTAAAGTGTGGTGCCCAGAACTGGACGCAGTACTCAAGATGAGACCTAACCAGTGCCGAGTAAAGGGAAATTATCACTTCCCGCGATTTGGAAGCTATACTTCTATTAATGCAGCCTAAAATAGCATTTGCCTTTTTCGCAGCCACATCGCATTGCTAGCTCATATTCAGCTTGTGATCTGCAACCATTCCAAGATCCTTCTCACTTGTAGTATTCTTGAAGCAAGTATCCCCCATCCTGTAACTGTGCATTTGGTTTCTTTTTCCTCGGTGCAGCACTTGGCATTTATCCCTATTAAATTTCATTCTGTTGTTTTCAGCCCAGCGCTCCAGCCTATCGAGATCGCTTTGAATTTTGTTTCTGCCTTCCAGAGTATTCGGGTAAATCATGACCAAAAATGAATTGAAATGAACTTCTCATACATCCCTAGAGAAGAACTGTCAAAACTGATAAAAACGTAACAGTCTTGCTGTATCAGACCACAGTCCAGCATCCATCTAGTTCAGCTTCTTTTTTCTAACACTGACCTTCCCAGATGCCTCTGGGAAGCCCTTAAGCATGGTGTAAAGGCAATAGCCCTCCACCATGGTTGTTCCCCCAAGCAATAGGCATTCAGAGGTGTGCTGCCTCTGTTCTTGTAGCTTTCTGAATACACCATTCCTCTGTGTTCAGGGATTATTCTAGGGGCACAGGAATGCCCCTTTAGTTATGGTGAGTCACCAAAAGAGACAAAGAAGAAAAAAAGAAAAGGTTCCCCCATTATAAGCCTCAAAGTTCTATTGCTTATTCAAATGACAGCAGTGAAGCTAAAGATGATGTGAAACTTGGTATCCATCGACCTGATGAGTTTTATAATTGTGCCAAATTTCAAACTGATCCAATAAAAATTGCCACAAGTACATCAAGTTAAAAAAATGCTGGAAAATGACACATTTGTCCATTTTTACTTCAAGATCTGGTTTGGCATATCATATATTTCTTTCAAATTTTCCTGAAAACTCCTGCCTTACATTATTCAGGCTTGTTGAGGAGGTGTGCCTTTCATGGGTTTGGTGAAGTTCTGAGCAGTGGTTTGAAAGTTATTAAGGTTTTTTTTTCCCCTGCACCATGAAAGCCTATGGCAGCGACTGCTGGCAAAGTTATGTTGGACATACTCAGTTTCCCTCTGAAGCTAGAATGCTGCCAAATACTCCAAGGTTTTCAGTGGAATTCTCTTGCAGATGGCTTCTATGTGCAATGCCTTTTCCTTTTGTTATGGAATGTGACCCGACGGGAGACTACATCTTACTACGCCCTAGCACGGGGAGGTAGGGAAACTTTAATCCTTTGCTCCCTCCTTCCCCCCTCTCTCCGTTGTGGTCTCAATCCTGATCATCCCACCCCCATGCCTCCAATATATATTGGCGAAAAGGTGTAATGTAGATTGCAGACATCGGGCAAAGGGATAAAGTCCCCTACCCACTGCTCTATGGTCCTGATCCCAATGAGGTCCCATGAACTTACTTTTGGGTAAAGAAGAAGAAAAAATCTAGCTGTGTCTTTAAAGTAACATGCAGTTTGACCCACAGAGAATTTGGGATGGAATCCACAGTTTTGTGTGTGTGTCTGTGTGTGTGTGGGAAGCACAAGGCTCACGGCCTCACACCAGGTTTCTGAAAGCAGAAATGCAACATAAGGTCCCCAATCCTTGCTCTTACTGTCTGTGTGGTGGGAAATCATGTCTCACACTAGGGGTATATTCACACATTACACTATATGTGCATTCATACTCTGTGTATGCTCATTAAGATGGTTGTGAGAATCTAGCTTTATTCAGTTCTTATAGTGTGTAAGCTCTACACATGAGGAAGGGAAGCAGATATGTGCTCGCTAGCTCCTCGTTGTTCTCCTCAGTAATCTACATGACTGTCTGCAGAGGGTAGCCTCTTCTATCCATGGAAATTCTCCCTGAGAATTTAAAATCCCTGTTCTTGAAATGAAATCATGATTACCATTATTTAGGCATTAAAAATCCCATTTATCATATAAGTAAACTTGCAAGAAAGCAGATTCAAATGCGTTAGGAAGAGGGTAGGATTGATAGGGATGTGTGAGGATTTCATTCGGGGTGGGTGGGGTGGAAATCTGGCAGACTAGCCAGGCATGACCCCCCCAAACTCCATCCTGCTTACCTCTTCCCTGCGTTCTCCCATATTACGCCAAGGAAGTGACTTCCAGGTTCCCGGTGGGCTGCTGCTTACATAGAAAATGCCTTAAAATAATCCCAAAGCGGCCACAATTTCCATAATTTGCTGAAAGTTTGGTGAGTGGCACAGCACATGCCAGCTTTCGGCCCAGCTTGGCAGGTGCAGCTGTGGTGTCCACCAAGCCGGAGGTGGGTCAGGTCCCGGCGGATCGCCCACACCTAATTCCCCACACTGAAATTATAAATTTCATTTTCAAGAAAAACAAAAATTCAATGATTTCTCCCAATCTCTGCTGTTTAAGACCAGAGTTCAGACTATTTCATGTTGACTCACACTCCACAAGCCAGGAAATTAGAAGCTAAGGCTGATGCCTTAACTGACATGCTCCGTGATCAGTGATGAAGTTGTGCAATGTCACAAATTGTGCTCACTTACAACGTACCCTCCATGCACCCACATTTTTCCTTGGTCACCAAAGATGCCCCACATTGTCCTGCTCCTGCATTGCCTTATGAAGCATCTAGCCCTACTGCGTGGAGAGAGATCTCTTTTACTGTTTAACCCACCCTGACCAGCGCTACTGATGTAAGCAACAAACTGGCATGGGTCAACTCACAGGAGGATCCCTCTAGCACAGGGCTCTCCAACCTTGGTTCCCCAGATGATACTGGACTACAGCTCTTAGAATCCCTTGCCATTAGCCATGCTAGCTGGGTATGCTGGGAGTTGTAGGCCAGCAACATCTGGGTAACCAAGGTTGGAGAGCCCTGCTCTAGCAAAAGAGTAAGGTTCAGATGCTTCATAAGGCAATGCAGAACCAGGACAATGCTGGGCCTCTTTGCTGGCCCCGGGCACTCCATCCTCATCATCTAGATTTGGGCCTGAAAGACCGAGTGGCATATACTGCTCCTCTTCTCACCAGACTTGCATTGTCTAGGGGCAGAGTGAGAGGCAGATGAATAAGCAAGTTGCAATGGTGAAGAGGAAGAGCAAATCCAGGGGTAGGGGGGTGTCAATGGGCCTTTGCTGGGGTTTGAGCCCTTGGCAGTTGCCCAATCATGCCTACTTTCATGCCAGCCTTGTACACCACTGATAGATGTAGTGTTTGGTTTAAGTGCCTGATTGTATACTGCTGATGCACAGTCCATTTCCACTCTCAAACAATCCATGGAGCATTTCTTTTGTGTTATTTGTTCTGTTTCTTTGCTAGCAGAAAAGATTTTGATTGATAACAATAACAAACATTGCATTACTTCGACTTGGATAATTGATTTTGTCCAATTTGTTTCAAGACATAAAAATTACAGATCCAATTACTTCTTAGTTAAAACATTACATAAATTATTTCAGTCTCTTCCACTTACAGTTAATTAATACCAAAGCACTTTTGTTTTGTTAACATTTCATTTGAAAAGTTGGGTCCAATCAAAGTATTTATCATCTGTGATTGGAGAAGTCACTTATTGTTTTTCTTTTCCTCCAATTGCTGAGAGGCTCAGTGTGTTCAAAGAGTCAGCCCTGATGTTTCCCAAAATAAGTATGAAATCAGATGATGACAGCTGTTTTTAAAGTCCTGCATATTTTTTTTCCTAGTTAGTAAAAAAATAAACATAAAGATTCTTCCTTTGTTGTATCATTAAGACAAAGAGCCCTCCTGTTATTTTCTTGAATTCCCAGAATCCATTGCTGAGACCCACTGTTAATGGTTTACAATACTGTATATGCCCATCTTCTCCTGTGATCACTCCTCCTTCTCCTCTTTCTCTTTTAATGAATATTTATTTTAAATAAATAAAATGCTGGTGGTGCCAGTGACATGACATATCTTAGCTTCAGGCACAATCATTGATTTCAGTCCCAGCACAACATTTGGAAGCATGTTGTTACCTCTCTCTTGTTTCTCAGTAGCCCCGTTTTGCCTACAGTCCTGTTGACACTCACTACCTGAATTTGGTTTTATAAGGGGTGATGATAAATGTTGCAGAGAAAGTGGACAGAGAGTCATCTTTCTCCTTCTCTCATAATGCTAGAACTTGGGGTCATCCAATGAAATGGATATGTGGTATATTCTGTATGGTTGTATGGATTTTGTTGAATCCATTCTGTCTGTGTTTTGCGGATTGCCACGTCTGCCAATTGATAGATTTGGAGGGGGGGTTTCTCCTTCAGAAAAGTATGCAAAAGTGTCTGCCACAACTTACAGAACATTCAATAGCATGTAACGTTTTGTATGTTTTTCCTTAGCTCAGCGTACAATCAATGAGCAGAGTGCACACGCACACAGAAAAGACTACACAGCAGAGTATGAAGAGATATCAGAGGTGCATAAAACATTCCATTTTGTTTTTATTTTAAACTAGCTGTTGCCCGCGGCAGCGCCCGCATGGAGTTTAGGATTTTGGTACAATGGAAAAGATACAGTGTCTCTGACTGAAAGTGTAACATTTAGGCTGGGTGCTGGCAGCAGAAAACTTTTCTGACAGAAATATCTGATCTTAAAGAAAAATCAGGTTAATCCTGAGAGTCTACAGGTGATGAAGAGTGACCGTGCCAAGTTTGGGGTAGATCCATCAAAACGTGATGGAGCCTATGCGACGACGCCCACACACAATAGTCAGCCAGTCATTTAAAAAGTTTCCCTCCCTTTTCACCCCCTCAGAGAACATTCTAAATGGCCGAGGGGAGATTTGCATACCCACCCCTATTGGATCCTGCAGGAATTCATACGAAGAGTCTAAGTGTTGTATGGGCTATTTGCATAACTGCTCCTATTGGCTCTTGCAGCAATTCTGAGGTGAGGCCGATTTGCATAATTGCTCCCCTGTTGTTTTGCCCATAGGATATGAGACTGGGGTGATTTCCCCCCCTTTTTTCACCCCCTTAGGGATGGAATTTCCAAAAATCCTTCCTTAGTGGGGGTCTATGTCATAAAAGTAATGTCCCTTCAAAATTTCACGTTCCTAGATTAAACAGTTTGAGCTGGGCGTTGATGAGTCAGTCAAAATCAGTCAGTCAGTCAGTCAGGACACCTTCTTTTATATATATAGATGGTGTATTTATTAGTGTATCTCCCAGCAACTTCTGTATTTTTGTATGACTAAATTTGCGCACAATTCTGGGGAGTTAAAAAAAATGGTCTGCCGCCGTCTGTCTGTCTGTATGAGAATTACATGTTTGCCCGCAAAACATGCAAGCATGCCCTGTTTGAAGCTTCGAACAGCAGCGTGAGCATGTGTCTGCCAAAAATATTCAGAAATTGTCAAACATGTGTCCATGTCTGTCTCGTTCCCAGTTCCCCATTCAATCTGCACACATGTCCTAATTTGTGCAAATTGCCTGAGTAGACTGAACTGGCCCCACTTTAGTCTATGGAGGAAATTTCTGCAAACTAGGAAGTTCGTGCAAATTTGGGGAGATTTGAGGAAATCGCGCATTCTATTGCTGCTCAATTTGTGCAAGTTTCCCATTTGTGCAAAGCAAGGAGTGATTGCAAATGTGAACGGGAACCGGGCATGAGATGAGCGGTGAGATGATGTTTGGAGAATCCTAGTTATCTCAGACATGGCCCATTTGCCCATTTCTAGCTTAGAGCGAACAGGAACCCTTTGACCTTGAACATATATATATATATATATATATATATAATTCAAATTATTCTGATAATTTTGCACTTGTTTTTGCAGTGGATTTATACATTACCTATTCTTCTTTATGTGAAGAACAAAATATAAACACAGCATGGAAATGAATGAATGAATGAATGAAAATAATTTTCAGGCATTCATTAGAGGATAGTGTGTGTGTGTAGGAATGCACCCCCCTGCTGTCTTACATATGTTCAATAGAATCCGTGAAGAGAGCATCCATGCATACAGTTACAATTCTCTTCACACGTTATGGGAACTGGCTCTCTTCACACATTATGAATGTTCCCATGATGCCTTGCCTCCCACATGTTCTGTCAATGAATCTGTCATTGCCCAGCAATGCCCTGTTCCACACGAGGAAGGGAAAACAGGCAAATAGGGTGGGTTCTGTTGCTTTTTCTGCTGTCACCAGGTGAAAGTCTTTTTTTCTTTGGTAGCCTCCAACAAACCAGCCTTAAAATTCTCTGGGTATCTACTTCAGGTATCTACTTCAGGTAGTGTGGGAGTTGGCTATTAGACATGGGGTGGGTACCAAAAAGAGAGAGAGACCACAACATTTTGAATAAAGCTTAGATTTACTGAAGAAAAATGTCAATAGGAAAAGGATTTAAAAAAACCTGAATGGACACACACACACACACACAATACACTGCTGTTCTCCAACAGAACCACACTGCCCACCCAGCCCACCAAACAGCTGTTTGATAGGCTGGAGGGAACACAGTTCTGCAGAGAAGCAGGGTGTTGGATCCCAGCATTCCCTGTTTCTCTGCAGAACCAATGATTCTGCTGGGAATCCTGTGGTGTAGGGGACCTAGTGAGGGCTGCAAAACTCCCCCTGGTGGGCCACATTTAGCCCATCTTTGCTCTATGACACTGGGCTTCCTCCCTCCCTCCCTCCCTCCCTCCCTCCCTCTCTCTCTCTTTCCTGCTTTTCTGCCTTTGGCTTATATCTCCAAAATTATTTTCTCTCTCTCCCAGTTCCATCCAATCAGGAGGGTAGTTTCTTGTTCATTTCTGCGAACTAAGTTTCTATTTCCTGAGTTGAAACTGTTCCTTCCCCCCACCCCACTTCCTCTGACATTCCATTGAACTTCATAATCATCTGGCTCCTCTGAGTACAACCTCCTGACCTCTATATTCTCACTGAACTTTTGTCCTCTAAACTATTAACTTTTCGGCTGAAACTGACTCCACACACACACACACACACACACACACACTCTAGCCCAATAATATCCTAAAACCAAACTAAATATAAAAATCGGGGACAATTCTGTCCCTTCACAGCGGCATAATTGGGATGAGGGATTTAGACAGTGATCTTTGGGATGGGAATAGTTATGTTACAAGAGAACATAAGAAGAGCCTGGCTGGATGCAACCAAAAGTTCATCCTGTCCAGCATCCTGTTTCTCCCACTGGCCAACCAGATGCCCTTCTCCCACTGTTGTCCTCCAGAGACTGGTACCCAGGGTGTTCTGAGTCTGAACATGGGGGTTCTACTTATGTATCCTGACTACTAGCCATTGAAAGACTATCCTACATGGGTATATTCAGTCCCCTTTTAAAGCCATTACTACATCTTGTGGCAGCAAATTTCATAAATTACATATATGTCGTGTGAAGAAGTACTTTCTCGTATCTGACCCGAAGACCTGAATATCAGGGATGTCAGAGGAAGCTTAAATATATTCAAATAATTTCAGATTTCTATAATCTGACCCATGGACTCCACAGCAGACCAGCATCTTCAAAGTCTCATGGATTCTGTGGACCTGTGATAGGGATGGGAGAAGGAGTGATGTTTCTGAGACTGCTAGGATTCCCCAAATATTGTCTCACTGCTCATCTCATGACCAATTCATGTTTGCATTTGCAATCACTGCTCACCTTGCACAAATGGGAAAATTGTGCAAATTGAGCAGCGATTGAATGTGATATTTGCACAATGTTCCTATTTGGAGCAATTTCCCTCCATACACTAAAATAATGGGGCTGATTCAGCCTACAGGGAAATTTGTGCAAATTAGGAAATTTGTGTAAAAGCAATCTGGGAAAGTTGCGCAAATCGATGTGAGCACACATCCGGAAATTTGCGAACATTTTCTCCAGACACATGCTCGCACTCGCAATTGTGTTCGGGGCATCAAACATGGCATGCTCGCATGTTTTGTGAGCAGAAATGAAATTCTCATATGTCCCCATCCAAAACACACACACACACACACACACACACACACAGACGGGGGGTGGCAGAAAGAGGGAGAGAAAGAAAAGGGGGGTACCACCTATTTATTTATTTATTTGTTGTATTTTTGGATTGCCCATCTGGCTGGCAAACCAGTCACTCTGGGCAATGTACAACATGATAAAATATATTTAAAACAGTATAAAACAGTATAACTTTTAAAATCTTAACCCACCC
The DNA here is from genome assembly GCA_021292165.1 of Shinisaurus crocodilurus. Classification (NCBI taxonomy): domain Eukaryota; kingdom Metazoa; phylum Chordata; class Lepidosauria; order Squamata; family Shinisauridae; genus Shinisaurus; species Shinisaurus crocodilurus. The sequence goes on along the minus strand of CM037879.1, from coordinate 28,323,031 downwards.
CATATTCCCACCTGAATAACCATGTTTTTAGTGAGTGGCGGAAGCTCAACAGAGAGGGGGCATGGCGGATGTCACTAGGGAGGGAATTCCACAGTATGGGGGCCACCACAGAAAAGGCCCTCTTCCTAGTCCCCACCAGTGGTCTAGCTGCTCTGGCTGAAGGGACAAGGAGAAGGCCGTCTGTGGCAGATCTCGTTGAGCGGCATACTTGGTGTTGCTGGAGATGCTCCTTGAGATAAACTGGACCGGAGCCGCTATAGGGTTTTAAAGGTCAAAACCAACACCTTGAATTCGGCTCGGCAAGCAACTGGTAGCCAGTGCAGCTCCTTGAGCACTGGAGTGATGTGATCCCGCCGGTGGCTGCCTTTAACCAGGCGAGCCGCTGCGTTCTGTACCAGCTGTAGCTTCCGAACCGTCTTCAAGGGTAACCTCACATAGAGCGCATTACAGTAGTCTAGGCGAGAGGAGACCAAGGCATGAACCACTGATGGAGCAGGTGATTAGGAAGGTAGGGGCGCAGCTGCCGTATCAGATGGAGTTGATACAGCGCCGCCCCGCTCACAGCTGCCACCTGAGCCTCCATGGACAGCTGGGAGTCTAGAATGACCCCCGAGCTGCAGACCTGGTCCTTCAGGGGAAGATGTACGTACCTCATTCAGCACCAGGTCAACATCCCCTAGCCTCCCCTTGTCCCCCACCAGAAGTGCCTCGGTCTTGTCGGGGTTCAGCTCCACCTACTTTGTCCCTTGCCCTGCTCACCACTGATCTCAGTCTTGTTGCGCCAGCATGTAGCCCCCAATACATTACCCCCAAGGGAATTCTGCACTCCACAGAAAAAAGTTCCCCCACCCTTGCAATAAGGCGAGGAACCAAAAGATTAATTCTGAAAAAGAAAAAAAGATGAAGATTCAAAGTTCAGGAACCTGTCCGGCATCTTTCTAAGTGTTGTTCCCCCCCCCCCTGCTAAATGCATCAGTCCTCGAGGGCTACCATCTAGCCCACAGTTATTTGCCCCAAGAGAAAGAAACTCTAAGGTTTGTGCAGAGCGCATGTTGAGCAGAGACGTGTTGCTAACGAAATGTTCTCCAGTAGTTTCCTTCTGCTTGCTGGCAAATGTCATGACCCATATTATTCAATGTGCATTAAAGAAGCTGTCAGCCGAAAGTGCATTTGTGGGGAAAAAAACAATTCCTCGGCTGAGAAATTCATCTTGTTGGGTTGTGTGTGTGTCCCGTCCCCCCCCCACACACACACACACTCTGTCTTCTGCATTTCATTCTGCTCACTCTGCTCTTGCCACACTAAGACAATGTCCTCTTGTCAGCTAATATCCATGTATATTGTCAGCTACTGTAGCATGAGGAATGTAAATTGTCTTTTAATTTCAAACAATGCCTAGGCAGTGCTGTGTGCACAGCAGATACGAGATTGGATTACAAGCAGTTGCAGGGAACCTCCTCTCAAATTGTGTTACCAGCAGTGTTGTTTGTCAAGGCATGGTTGATTTATTTGATTGGTCCAAGGTTCTCAGTCTCTCCAGCTTCCAGACTCCCAGTATTTCACTGTAATGAAAAGAGACACACGGAGAGGGGCAGACACACATAAGACACAAATTTTATTTATTTATTTATTTATTTTATTATATTTATATCCCGCCTTTTTTCCTGCAAGGAACCCAAGGCGGCTGTCATAATCCTCCTCCTCCTCTCCATTTTATCCTCACAACAACCCTGTGAGGTAGGTTAGGCTGAGAGGCAGTGACTGGCCCAAAGTCACCCAGTGAGTTTCATGGCCGAGCGGGGACTAGAACCCGGATCTCCCGAGTCCCAGCCTAACACTCTCACCACTACGCACATAGACACATGCAGATTACAGATGGTACACATAGGAACTTCTAAAATTTGCATTCAGAGGACACATTTTGACAAATGCAGGTAAGTGAATATTTGTCAGTTATATCACATGACATCCCCAAATCACACAGATCCACTTTCCAAGGCACTAGAATCTGTGTCTGGCTGCCTCGTGTGATGAACTGTAGCTGGCAGCCTTCTCACCTTAGCTCCCCCAATCTTTTTGGACCCGTGGGCACATTGGGGAATTTGAGAAACTGCTTTGGGCGCCACAACAAAATGGCTCCTCACAGAGGATGTGGCTACTGACATCACAGTTGCCGTGGGGGTCTGGCTAGTCAAAAGTGAGCTAAAGAGGGGTGGGGCAGAGAAATAGTGAGGCTAGAGCAGGGCTCTCCGGCCTTGGGAACCCAGATGTTGCTGGACTACAGCTCCCAGAATCCCTTGTCATTAGCCATGCTGGCTGGGTATGCTGGGAGCTGTAGGCCAGCAACATCTGGGGACCCACGGTTTGAGAGCCCTGGGCGAGAAGCTGAGAGGGAGGGGGAAACAGCAAGGCAAAGGGGTAGAGAGGAGAGAAAGAGCGAGACTTGAGGCTAGAAAGGGAGAGAAAGAAGACCGCCCTAACGTTTTTCAAGGTTTTTCTTAAAACATTTTCTTTTTTTGAAAGGGACAGAAAGGGGAAAGTTTTGTGGGTGCCGTTGGTGGTCCCTGTGGGTGCTGCATTTGGGATGCCTGCCTTAAATTTAGTACCTTAAAGTACCTTTAAGCCCTGTACTAACTCCATCCACACATTGGATGGATGGCCACTGGATCCTTCTGGGCAGGAAGAAGAAGGACTTCTGTTTCCAGCTGAGCCTTGCTTGATCAATGTGGTCTTCGTGGGCTCTGGTGTATTCCGTTTTCCTATTATTTCACTTTAATGTTTCTAGCCTGCCCTATATCAATAGAGCTCTGGGCAGGATGCAATCCATCAATAAAACAATTCATCATAAAACTATTTTAAAAAACCCAGTGCACAATCCATCAGACTCATCGTCATTATGAAATCAACACTAATAACTCAAGCAAATATAAATCAACCCAAGCTACAGTTAATGAGACCTAAAACCTTTTGTAAATAGCCAGGTCTTATCTTGGTGCCAAAATAAGGCAAATATCAGGAACAGTCAGGCCTCCAAGGAGAGGGCATTCCATAATCAAGGTGCCACAGCCAAGAAGGTCTGCTTATTTTATTTTATTTTTATATCACCTTTAAGGGTAGAACCTCTCTTGCTCCCCTACAGAGTGCACAGCTTCCAACAGTAGGCCAAAACATCTGGAGACCCATTGGTTGCCCACCCCTGATCTGGAAAGATGGGGGGGGAGGAGGGAGGGAAGGAAAGAAGGAACATTTCCCCAGAATGTTTTTAAAGAAATACTGACATCATTGTCTTTTCATCTTAGAAGGGTAAGTGTCAAGACAATATTTAAATGTCAACCCAGGAACTTACTTTATTGAGGTATGAAGTAATGTCTGCCTGTTTCACTGAGGGGGAAAAAAATTAAGTCTTATTCAAGGGATCAAAGACAGTTCCCCAGTAACGATACCTTTTTGAGATGCTTCAGGACAAGAGAGAGCAGGAAACTCAGATAGATTTGATGAGCAAGACCATAGGGGGAAATTAAAAATTCTCTGCTGCTCTGCCAGACTCACCATGACCAGATTGCATCTCTGCTTCCTATATTAGGAAGAAAAGTGGATATTTTAAATAGCTGAGGCACATAGAAAGATTCTTGATTTCTGGAGAAAACAAGGCATAACACACACACACTTAAGAACCTATTTCTAAAATATCACAATATCTAGATTTCTTGCTTAGGGTCTCTAACCTGTCAGCTATTTTCAGAACAATGGTCCACAAGGAACATAGGAGGGTAAATATGTACCCTTTGAAATGTCCAGGCTGCTCTTACACAAGATCACCTGGAGATATCATTCTGATATTTGGCAGACTTGAGTGCCTCAGAAGGGGCAACTATCCCTGTAATCCTCATTCAATTCTGACAATAAATAAAAAAGGTGATCGGCAGTTACACACACACACACACACACACACACACCTTCCCACAGCTATTTCTCTGACATGTTGCAGGCATAATCTCCTTCTGAGGGGCTAATATGCCTGTAAATATCATCCAGAAAAACAATGATTAACAGAAAAAGAATTATAACCATTTTTTGATTTCCCATAATAGTCAATGGGAACCACGAGGTATTGGATTTCCAAATCTTGGCTTGGGTTTGGTACTTTGTCAGAGGCTCAACTTTGAATTAGGCTGAGAGGAGTGAAAAATCAAAAGGATAGCTACATTTCATTTGTCCAGGAGGTGTGGATCACCCTAGCTCATTTTAGAAATCTTAAACATCACATTCCTCAAGTATCCCTACTTGGATCCTTTCTGTGGTGGTACTCCAGGTGGGGGAAAACTATCTTCAGGATCACTCACCTAGGAAATTTCTATTTATCCAGCCTTTTTTTAAATAGAGGATTATACAAGTTCATGGAAGATAAGGCTACTGATGGCTACTAGTCATTATGGCTATGCCTATATTATCTCCAGTATCAGAGGCAGTATGCCAGTCAGTGGATACTGGTGGCTCTAGTATCAGCGGGGCTATGTATCCGCTCCGGATTTCACTCTGAACTTTTACGGAGCTATCCATGATGCTGAACCCTATCCCCAAAATAGTCCAGTACCATGGATAGCTTCTTAAAAATTTAGAGTGAAACCCAGAGTGGATACACAGCCCTGCTGTCATTGGAGCCACCAGCCTCTGCTGAAGTTGCTGGGGAACGTGGGCAGGAGAGTGTTATTGCCCCCATGTCCCGCTTGTGGGCTTCCCATAGGCATCTGCTTGGCCACTGTGGGAACAAAATGCTGGATGAGATAGGACTTTGGTCTGATCCAGCATGGCTCCTCTTTGTTCTGACCAATTCGTGCCAATTTCTTATCGCTGTTTCTAAGTTTTATTTTTGTTTTACACTGCTCTTTTCCTATTTTTACATCTGTTTTCATTTTTAATATCTTAACAGAGCTTTACAGAGATTTTTAATTGGGAGTCACTTTGGGGACATTTATAAAAAAATGTTACAAATGTTTTAGATACATAATAAATGGGGCAATAGTGACTCGACTCCATATAAGGCAACCTTCTATGTTCACTCAAGAGTCTGTTACTTGGATTCCTCCATTATATACCTGGTTGCAGAAATGTTCATGTCACAAGCATGCCAACCTAGTGGGCTATGCCTTGCTGAAATTAAAATCTGGCATGCTTTAATCCAAGAAGATGAAAATGAAAGAAGACCCTGACAGAAGCAACAGAGAATGCCATAGTAACCACTGAATTTTGTAGAGTGTTCCATCATGCACATTTAAACATTAAAGGCAAAATTAGCATGCAGAATGGACAAAAAGAAGCACTGTAGGTGTTTATGGAAAGCTATAAACTTGTCTTACTGTGCAAAAATGAGGATTTCCATTTCTCTGCTCCCAAATATGTATTAAATAATGTAGTTTAATTTGAGGGGGGGGGTTGGGTATAAAAACCCAGCTGAGGCTAGGTGCTTCAAAGTACATCTTTATTTCATTACTAAGAAATAGAATGGCTTTTAAGGTTTGATTTACAAAATGTGGAGGGCATCCTTTTATCTACTAAAGGCTTAATATGGAAAGAAGTGGTTAGAGACATTCATATATGTTGCTTTCAGTTCAGTATTTAAATCCATTCAATGTGTTTTTCCTTTGGAATGATTAAAAATGAAAAGATGGAGGGGGGAACAATTTTCATTTAAATAAATACCAAAAAAAAAAAAAAAAAGATGGATAGATTCTCATTTGGTACCTTGTCCAAAGAAAAGTTACTCATTTGAGTAATAGGAGTTTATGTCAGTTGTAGAGGCCAATACATATTAGTGATGGGCATCCTCCCCCCACCCCCAGGTCAATTCATAATTAGTTTTGGAAAAGCAGATAAATTTCCTGGTTGTCTGTTAGGCAGATGGAAGTGTAGGCCGTCTGATTTGAAGTGGGAGGGGTATAGCATCCTCTAGGACCCAGCGTGTGCCATTGACATCAATGGGAACACTCTAGGGCCTAGAGGCTGCCAGGAAGTCCATTTCCTTCTGGATAATTTTGACTCCATTTTGGAGTCTGGACGAGGGATGATGGCAAATTTTGCTCAGTGCACATTTTGATACTAGCTTACCAATTTCAGACTTCACAAATCAATCTGCAAACTGGAAAACATTTGTCCTTTGGTATTCACACTTCCCTGGATTCTGCATTGCAGTTCGTTCGCTGAAGAAAAAATGCCTACAAAAATGTGTATATTGGGCAAAGTGCCTACAAAAATGGCACTTTTCAATATTAGAAGTAATGCATGCATAAATGCATACACATTTCAGCGTGGACTTCCTTTTAAAAAATTGCAAACTGATGCAAAAATGGGATCGAAAGAATCGAAGGCTGGATAACTGAACCACTGAGAGAAACTGAAATTTCTCTCGTTCCCATTCCTATCTGGACATTTCAGATGGACTACAAAACGGGGCCCAAAATAGATCTAAACTGGAAGCATGCAAGCTGAAAGAGAAGAGGGAAGGTCATTTTAAGCATCAGTCATTGTCCCTTGAACAATTTGTCCTCCCACAGAATGTCATTAGAAGTGCTCGAGTCAGATTATTAACTTTTAGGGTGCAATCCTATGGCTACTAGACCCTGTCTAGATGGCCATAGGAGAGGTTGGAGTTCCAGCTTTTTAGTAATTATTTTCATGTGTGTGTGTGTGTTTAATTTTACATAACAAATAAGGAAAATCATAATGAATATGCCATGAGTCCAACAAGGCAAGAAATAAACCATCAGAATCACTGTGAAAGAGTCATAACCTCAAACTGTTTGACACAGATAATGCTACATATATGACGACAGCATCAAGCATCGTCTTACCAAAATTACTACAAATAATAATACATCTTGACTGTATTGACTGTCCAAAGGAAAAAAAATACATTTAAACCTACGATGTCTGCAGTGTAATTTCCTTTTTGCTTCAACGAAAGAGTAAAAAGGAACCATGTTCTAAATATACATTCTTGACATGAGCTTTCAATTTTTGAACACAGAGGGAATCCTATCAAAAAGTAGAACTTCCCGTAATTTGTCAAATCATGCATCTATGGAAGGAATCCTGGTACACTTCCAAGTCATTTCAATAATTCATTTTAAGAACTAAAACATATAGTTGGGGAACATTCATGAAACCCTAATTGCCCCACAACGGCTATTCACCACAGTATAACATGTGGGGGTTGTGTCTCTTTGTTTTATATTATTGCCATCTGTTGTGAGATGCCTTGAGGATCATTGATCCAAGGATGGGGATTAACCATCTAAATAAATAAATGCAGCCTATAATGATTCTCATAGCAGATTAGTTTTGGAACTATACTTCCCACAGTGCTCAGTGTCACAGGAATTTGTTCTGATTCACAGTCCAGGAAAGAGGCTGAGGGCTGCCTGAAAATTCTGAGACCTACGATTAGGGCACCTCATCTTTTCTCTCCCCCCCAGCCCCCTTTATCCCAAACTATTCACAACACAAACAAATCTTACTACCCAAAATGTTTTCTTTAATGTGTGTGTGGGGACCTTTGGGCCTCCAGATGTTGTTGAACTACAACTCCATTCGCTCCTAACGAATAGTGTTGGCAATGATGTTGGCAATTATGTCTGGGGCTGATGGGAGTTGCAATTGAACAACCTCTGGAGGGCTACAGGTTGGGATGGGCGACCTGCCTGGCACTCGAACTTGCAACGCATGAGATGAGCACTCCCACCGAGCATGAGTGCCAGTTGAGGTGCTTGCTGGACTTCCAGGTCTCCAGATCTACATTGTTTACATAGAAAACAGCCATATATTTGCGCAAATTTGGCCGTTTTCTACGTAAACGATGTAGTGCCGGAACCCAGAAGTCACTTTCCCTGTCTCGACTCGCAAGAACGCGAATTGAGCCAGGGAAAAGGTAGGGCGAGTGGAGCTCGGGTGGTCAAGCCTGGAGAGTTCGCCAGGACTTCCACTCCCCAATCATGCTCTGTGCACATCCCTAGCTGCAGGTAGGGATGTAGCAAATCAGGGAAATCCAGTTCATCTGAGCTCGCTGGATTTCCTGCCAGCTTCTGAGCCAATGGATCGGAAGTGGGCTGAGTCAGGTTGTTGTTTTTTTTGCAGACTTCTATCTGCAAGACTGTGATTTGTGGGCTTTTTTGAAACCACCAATGGAGTTTACTGCAACGGGCGCTGGGAAAATATGTTTTAATGGGACTTGCCACTTTGCATGAAGCACATTTTTCATGGTGCTGCTTCTGTACAAAACACCACCCAAAAAACACATGGCTTGGTGAGATTTGTGCAAATCTCATTAACCCATGTGTTTTCCAGGTGCTGCACAAAACAGCACCTGGAAAAGATAGTGGGTTAGCAAGATATGCACAAAGCTCATGAAGCCACTTGGTTTTCAGGTGCTGTTTTGTGCAAAAAATGGCCGTTTTTGAACAAATCTCACTAACCCACATCTTTTCCAGGTGCTGTTTTGAAGAAATAAAATTAAAATGGTCCTTTGTGCACAAAACAGCACCTGAAAATCATGTGGGTTAGTGAGATTTGAACAAATATTGCTAACCCATGTGTTTTCCAGGTGCAGTTTTGTGCAAAAAAAGGTTACTCTTTGCAGAAAACAGCACCCGGAAAACACGTGGCTCAGCTGTTTTCCCAGTGTTGTTTTGTTGAAAAGGGCCATTTTTGCACACAAAAACGGCACCAGAAAAAAAGCAAGTGGCTTGGCAAGATTTGCACAAATTGTGCAAGTCCTGTTAAAAGTATGTGTTTTTCCAGCCCCAGTTTCTGTAAATTCCATTTGTGCTTTAAAAAAAACAAAAAAAAAAACACCCCACACCACAAATCATGGTTCATCTTGCAGATGGAAGTCCATGAGCTGGCTTGACTTGCACTGCAGCGAGTCAGCGTCAGTGTGCGGGCAGCAAACCAGAATGCAGGGGGCTGAACTGAGTAAATCCGATGGATTTCCACCCTCCAAATGGATTCCTCACACCTCCCTAGCTACCAGTTCCCCACCAATGCCTCAAAAGGGCATGTTGCATTGTAGCCAGCCTCTAGATAGAATGAAGAAGTGGCAAGTGGCAAAAGGCTGGAAATGTGACCATAGGTGACGTAAATAAATAAATAAAAGCTTTCTCCCCTCTCTATAGACTTATAGAGAGGGGAGAAAGCTTTTATTTATTTATTTTGGTCAATGGCTGCATTCCCTTTGGGGTAATCGGCTTGGGTCACATGCTAGTACTTGGTGGGGTCAAAGTAGGGGATGGGCAAACGGATGATGTTCAAGATGGCTAGGATTCTCCAAACATTGTCTTGCTGCTCATCTCACGCCCGAGTCCAGTTCGCTTTTGCAATTGCTGCTCACTCCATGCAAATGGGGAAAGGGCACAAATTGAGCAGTGATTGAATGTGAAATTTGCATAAATTTCCTAACTTGAGCAACTCTCCTCCATAGACTAAAGTGGGACTGATTCAGTCTACAGGGGAATTTGTGCAAATTAGGAAATTTGCCCAAAATAACTGGGGAAGTAGCACAAATCAAACATGAACACGTGTCTGGCAATTTGCAAACATTTTGGGTAGACACGGCGTGGGATGGGATGGGTGAACAAGTGAAGTTTGATTGCTAGGATTCTCCAAACATAATCTTGTTGCTCATCACGTGCCTGATTCTTGTTCGCATTTGCAATTCCTGCATGCTTAGAGTAGAGTAAAGCAGGGCTGGTTCAGTCTAACGAGGACATTTGCAGCAAATTAGGACATTTGCACAAATCGAACTGGGAATCAGGAATGAGACAAGTGCAATCACGTGTTTGCCAGTTTGAGAGTATTTTCAGTGAACCGGTGCTCGGACTCACATTCAGAGCTTCGAATGGAGCATGCTCAGATTTTGCAAGCAAAAATGAAATTCTCATACATACCTAGGTCAGAGCCACATGTGGGAATTTACCCTCTATTGTTTTCTGCTACCCTGTTGCTCTATCTTGATCCATTTCAATCTGTTTTCCTGCCTGCTTCTGGGAAAGAGATGGTCTTAGTTATTCTGGGAGATTCTCTGCCACAGGGGAATGTGTTCTCGATCCTTGTATCCTTTTGGATCACCTGGCTGGGATGGGCCTTGAGATAACCATTTTGCAGTGTTTCCATTCCTTACTGGAGGGTAAGTTCCAGTAGGTGATGCTGGGAGATTTCTGCCTCACACTGCTCTGCACTGGCTCATCGTGTGCCACAGGGTTCCAGCTTGTCCCATATTTATTTATTTCATTTTTATACCGCCCAATAGCTGAAGCTCTCTGGGCAGTTTACAGCAATTAACAAGACAGTCCCTGCCCACAGGCTTACAATCTAAAAAGACACGCAACACACAAGGAAAAAGGAATGGGGAGGGAAGAAGGGGGAAGATCTTCTATGCTGTGCAAGATCTTCATGGTCCTGCTGGAGAAGATTGCCCAGAGCTGTGGAGTTTGTGTGATCCATTTTGTTCTGGAAGGCTCGTGGCCTGTTTGCTTTCTGAACTGCTGTCCCCTCGATTTTTATCTCTTCATGTTTGCTTTTTTACCTTTTAAAAATGTCATGGATGTTTTTTAAATGTTGTTAATGTTAGCCACCTTGGGCATCTCATTGAAAAGATAAATAGAGAGATAGCTTCCCCCCCCCTTTCCCCCCGACAAGGGCTGCATTCCCTTCAGGGTAATCTGGTGGGGGGGGGCACATACTAGTCGTGGGTGAGGTCAGAGACAAATGTGCGCATTTACCTTTTATGTTCATGTTTTTCTGCTACCCTGTTGCTCTCTTTTTCTGCCACCCCCTTCTCTCTCTCTCTCTCTCTCTCTCTCTCTCTCTCTCCTCTCCCCCTGCTTGCCCAGAAGGCAAGCAGGGATCATTCTTTCCAGAGGTCTGAATGGAACACTTGCAGAGGACTTTTGGGCTGCATGTAGCTCTAGGGCCACAGTTTGCCCACCCCTGCTACAGAGCTTCCACTCCTCAAATGATTATTACAGCAGCAAGATAAAATCCATGTTACTGCTTGAAAGCATGAGATCGGCCGACATCAGGCTTAGAAAAGCAGCATGAAGCAATGATTTCTCTCTCCCCTCCCCCCTTTTAGAACATCTTTCCATGCTTCCAAAAACTCCTAAACAAATCTCTTCAAATTCACCCTTCTCAAACAGTGATTGATGGGAGTTGGGGCAACTGCTCCAGAAGGATCTGACATTAGCACCAAGTGGCCAATTCTATGGGATGTGACTGACAAGCCCAATGAAATGTAATAAAAAATATCTAAAATGGCTATTCTGAGCGGGAGAAAAAGAGACAAGTGTAGGCAAGCTGTGAGCTGTGGAAGCTGGATAGATTTCAACATCTGCTTCTCCTAACAGTCTTCAACATGATTATGGTGTTCAACTAAATGGTGTTTTTCTTCCTCATATCTCCAGATTAAACTTTAGCTTTAACATAAGCTTTTCTATACAGAAATAATAAATAATAATAATAATAATAATAATAATAATAAGAAGAAGAAGAAGAAGAAGAAGAAGAAGAAGAAGAAGAAATGTCTCTATTTCACTATATGTACACACCACAAAAAACTAAACAAAAGTAAAACATTGTCCCTGCTTGCTCCCTGTGTGCTGCTGCTTTCTGGGAAGTAAGTAAGTAGTGGTTAGAATGTTGGACTTGGACTCAGGAGATCTGGGTTCTAGTCCCCACTCGGCCATGAAACTCACTGGGTGACTTTGGGCCAGTCACTGACTCTCAGCCTCACCTACCTCACAGGGTTGTTGTGAGGATAAAAAGGAGAGGAGGATGAGGATTATGTAAGCCGCCTTGGGTTCCTTGCAGGGAAAAAAGGTGGGGTATAAATATATTAAAATAAATAAATAAATAAAATAAAAGGAAGGAAAGAAGGAAGGAAGGAAGGAAGATCCTTTGAGGTGGAGATGGGGGGGGTGCATGCCTGGAGAAATGTGCATTTTTTTTATTTTTTAAAAACCATCACTTGCATTTGTGCAAGTGAGAACAAGGCAAAATGGGCATCAGAATGAGAAAAAGAGAGCCTCAACAAGTACTACAATCACTCATGTTTGAATCTATCTTTATCCAACCATGATAGTGCTAATTAGTTGTGTAGCCAGCTTTTTTCTTTTTCTTTCTCTGGCAGGCCCCTCATCTTTAATGCCTGCAAGGCAGGCCACCACAACATGGCCCTCTCCACGCGGGGAATTTATTTAACTTTTGCATGCACATAACATTTTCCATGCTTTCTTAACTCAGTGTACACTCAATAAGCGGGGGAGATGCGGGGAGACAGTGCTGCACAGCAGATGCTGAAGAGAGCTCAGAGATGTATAAAATATTGTGTTGTTGTTGTTTTTAAAAAGGCATATATATTAGTGGATTTTCCAGCCACTTTCTTATCTGCATACAATTCTGGAAAGTTAAAAAATGGTCCACAAGACCACGGAATCCAGATGAGTCAGAAGTTCCCTATTTGCTGGGGAATCCATGGGTTGGATTCATAGAAATCTGAAATCATTTGAATCCATTTCAAATTTCTCAGACATCCCTCCCTATTTATTTATTTAATTAATTATTACATTTCTATACCGCCCAACAGCCAAAGCTCTCTGGGCAGTTCACTTTTTAAAGCCACACAATACAGCATAAAATACAGTATAAAAATTTAAAACTACAGTAGAAAATAGGAGTAAAAGCCAAAATAAAAACTAGCAGCAGTACAGATATTTTAAATATAGTAAAGGATTTAAAACAGAGACTAAAAGACTAAAATTCCTGAGAAAATAAGGTTTTCACCAGGCACCAGAAGGAACACGACGTAGGTTCCAGGTGAGCCTCTCTGGGAAGTTCATTCCATAACCGGGGTGCCACTGCAGAAAAGGCCCTCTTCCTAGTAGCCACCCACCTCACTTCCTTTGGCAGGGGCTCCCGGAGGTGGACTGCTGAGGATGATCTTAGGGTCTGGGCAAGTATATATGGGAGGAGACAATCCTTCAGGGAACCTAGCCCCAAGCTGTTTAGGGCTTTGCAAGTTAATACCAGCACTTAGAATCGGGCCTGAACATGGACTGGCAGCCAGTGCAGATGGCCTAATATGATAAGCACTGGCCTAATATGATCACAGCGGCCAGTACCCCTGATCACATCGGCCAGTCCACTCATGTATAATGCCCCCCACCTCTGATGTTCTTTGGAAGATAGCTAAAACTTCTGTTTCCCCCTTAGCTTCGAATGTGCTGCTGCTTGCTGCTGTTGCCATCAAACTGAAGTTGCCAGTTTTAGGGATGTACAAGATTTTCATTCATGTTTGCAACACATGCAGACATGTCCCATTCTCAATCCTGAATGTCAGCAAGAGCATCTTTTCCAGGAAAATTTGCCAACCTTGCTTTCGTGTTTGAAAATTCCACATTTTGCAAAATGTATACTTTTAAAAATGTGCATTTCCTCCAAAATGCACATTTTCACGCTTCACTCTATGGAGGGAAAGTGTGCGTGTGGATGTGCTCTTTTAAAAAAAGAAAGAAAAAAAAAAGTGTATTTTCCCATTCAAAATGTGCACCATTTTCCATTTTAACGAAAGAAAAACAGAGTGCAATTGAGCATGGGAAACAAGGTGGCCTGTGTTTTGAGGTAGTGTTCAGAGATTCTCAGAGATAGCAATAATTGCTTGCTCGCTGATTCCTACTTTTGTTTCATCAGCTTTAACCCAAGTAAAATTTGCTGTTGCTTTTATATTTATGGCCTTATATTTATTATATTGTTAGCCACCTTGGGAATCTTTGGAATTGAGAGGCAGGATACAAATACCACAAGTGAAAGGATCTTGGAATTGTGGTAGATCACAAACTGAATATGAGCCAGCAATGCGATGTGGCTGCAAAGAAGGCAAATGCTATTTTGGGCTGCATTAATAGAAGTATAGCTTCCAAATCGTGGGAAGTGATAATTCCCCTTTACTCGGCACTGGTTAGGCCTCATCTTGAGTACTGCTGTCCAGTTCTGGGCACCACACTTTAAGAAGGACGTAGACAAACTGGAGAGGGTTCAGAGGAGGGCAACAAGGATGATAAAGGGACTGGAAACAAGGCCCTATGAGGAGAGACTGAAAGAACTGGGCATGTTTAGCCTTCAGAAGAGGAGACTGAGGGGAGATATGATCGCACTCTTCCACTACTTGAAGGGTTGTCACACAGAGGAGGGTCAGGATCTCTTCTCGATCATCCCAGTTTGCAGGACACAGAATAATGGGTTCAAGTTACAGGAACCCAGATTCCACCTAGAGATCAGGAAAAATTTCCTGACTGTCAGAGCAATAAAACAATGGAACCAACTACCTAGAGAGGTGGTGGGATCTCCCACTCTAGAGGCATTCAAGGTGCGGCTGGACAGCCATCTGTCGGGGATGCTTTGACCTGGATTCCTGCACTGAGCAGGGGGTTGGACTCGATGGCCTCGTAGACCCCTTCCAACTCTACTTTCTATGATTCTATGATTCTATGAAATATTTAAAATTAATCACTCCTGGTTTCCATTTGTATCTTATGGGTTGGATAATCCAGCCATGTCCTTCAGCAAATGAAAGGGCACCTTCCCTTCATGGAAAGGACCCTGATCCAGTGGAGGAAGAGGGGAGGTGGTTTTCACCAGTTCCCCTTGCTTCTTCCAGTGGCCCCTGAAAAACTGCTCTGGAGGGTCAAGGACGGTGGCACTTGATTCTGCCAGGAGCAGGAAGAATCAGCAAAAACTGCCTACTCACTCTGCCTCCTTAAGAGGATCCCCTGAGCAGAACTCCATGAGCGATGTTTGAGATCACTAGGATTCTCTGAACATCATTTTGCCACTCATCTCATGTCAGATTCCCATTCACGTGTGTGATCACCGCTAGCTTTGTGCAAATGGGAAGCTTGAGCAAATCAATCAGTGACCGAATGGGAGATTTGTGCAAATGTCTTAAAATTTGTGCGAATCTTCTGAAATTGCCCCCAAATTTATCCAAATTTGCTCAAATTTCCTGATTTGTGCAAATTTCCTACATAGACTAAGGTGGGGCCAATTCAGTCTATGGAGGAAATTTGCCCAGGCCAAATGTGGAAATTTGTGCAACTTGAACTGGGAATCGGGATTGAGCCAAATGTGAGCACATTTTCAACCAGTTGTGAATATTTTCAGCAGCCATGTGTTCGGGGCTTCGAAACGGGGCATGCTCGCATGTTTTTCAAGCAAAAATGAGATTTCCACATATCTCTATCACCCATATAACATGCTATTATCAGGGGAGGCTGGTGACTCCTATTCTGGAGGGCTCCTAATCCATTGCAGGCTTTATTTGGAGCTTTATAGGAGCTCTCCATCATGCTGAACTCCATCCCAAAAATAGGTTCACCACCATGGAGCACCATGGAGAGCTCCTATGAAGCTCAGAATAAAAGCTGCAATGGATTCGGAGCCCCACCGAAAGAGGAGTCACCAGCCTCCACTGGTTATTATTACATGCATTTCTGCATAACATGCCTTCTTGCGGATGGGACCCCTCGCTCCAAAGCCCACACCCTCGATGTGTACTTCGCTCTCACCAAGTGCCACCTTGCGTATTTTAAAGTTGCGTAGCGTTAGCCGATTATGTGTCTTAGGTCTTATATGTAGCTGTTCACCCACGTTTGTTTGTCTTTATTAAGAGAGCAGTTTGTTTTATTTGATTACTTGAAGCAGGGTGCCCCTCCGTTAATTCACTTCTTACTTTCCTGTTACCAGTCAGACTCTGGAGAATTAGAACTTTGAATAAAAAGGTTGATTTATTGTTCTAACAAAGTCTCTAAACTGATATTCAACTCAGGAACAGATAACTTGGGAATTTTCAACAGTTACGTTCAAACTTGTTCTTTGCTTAGATTCAGGTTAAAGGCAGGCAGAGGTTATACAGTGCTCTTTGTATCAATTTGGCTTGGTTACTTGAAAGTTACAGTATCAGACCAGGGAACTTCACTGTCCCTCACACTAGTCCCGAGTTTCTCCTTCTTCCTCAGACAGAAGGTCCTTCCCTCCCTAAGTGGAGACTCCTGTGAATTGTTCTACACTAACACCTTCACGCGTTTGCTTTCTCACAACTTAGTACTAGATTTCCTGTCTGAACTCTTCTCTTCAGTACCACCTTTCCCTACCTATGCTATTAACCTCCCACTCCCTCTCTCACTCCAACCCACTCTCTTCCCCCAACTGACAACCAACTCCCTTAACTGTCAACTCCCTGGGGTTCTATGCTCTTGGCCTCAGCCAATCAGAGCCTCTAGAATGTTCAGCTTGGCCCCTCCCTGGGCTTCTGCCTGTCACTCCGCCACAGGGGTCTCCCTTCTGAAGGCACAGTTCCCACCCTTTTGAGCTGTCCTCACTGATATCTTGCCATCTTACCCACCACCCTGTTATGCTGAAGGATCCATCCTGTTTTAATCCAATTGAGTGAGCCCCAACTTGATATTGCGTGAGAAGGAAAAGGTAACATAAAACCTTAGATGTTTGCGAAGACTTGTGGGGTGGGTTGAACAGTTTTGTTGTTTAGTTTTATAATAAAAGCATTTTGAGTGGCTTATAGAAATCCATAGGTCAGGTTCTGATGGAACAGATGAAGTTGCTGGCAAAAGCTGTGCATTTAATGAGTCAGTGGGGCCTATTTCCCTAATAGCTCTGTTATTTTGCATGGATATTTATCATTATCATTATCACCACTCATCCTAGTGAGCACCAAGAAAGCTGCCTATTTGTCACTCTGAAAGGAGCCAGGATGTACAATACATCACACTGTTACTTTTTAATAGGCTCTGAAGTTCTTGAGCATGATTTATATATATATATATTCCATATTCCAGTAATTTGATGAAAACTCTCCTGTATAATGGACATTTTTCATTCTCTTTAGCTTACCTCCTTCCTCTCATCAGCATCATACTTGGCCTCCAGCATCAGCCAACAGCACAGACTGTAGAGAAGCAGCCTTTCTTCAATCTTCTCAGACCCAAGACCCATTTTCTTTTCAAGCAAAACTTGCCCCATGAGACTGTTGCCATGCATCCTTGTTCACACGGATGTGTAACTTGCATGTATACATGGGCAACAACCAACACAGGTCTAGAGTTGGCCAAATCTATCAGTCTTGCTTTCTCCTGCATTCAGATTTTTTAAAATCTCAAGTTCTTCCTCCTCACCCAAATGTTGCGGATCTTGATAAATTCCTATCAAAAGCAAACTGAAACAAAAATTCTCAGCCATCTGCACCAGCCAAATTCGACAGGTGCAGCTATTCCCAACATGGAGAGGACCATGATATACCTGCCTGCCATTATTCTATTGCATTGTATTATTATGTATTTGTAATTTTAGAGTTATGATTTTAATGGTGTTTATATTTTGTAGTGTTGTTCTACATGGGTTCTATAAGGAGAGCAGGAGTGTTCTGTGACCCCGCACCTGGCATGTCTGTCCCCTCGCCCACCTGGCATATCTGCCCCACCTCCAGTCACTTTAGATGTCCATGCAGTCTCATAATGTTGCAATGTTGTTGTTATTATGTTGTTATTATTTATTTATTTAGATAGCACCATCGGTGAGTATGCAATTTGCTTCACAGAGTACAAGAGGAAAGATCCTTGCCCTGAGGACCTTACAACCTAAAATTCAACACTGAGGAAAGGGAGGGAAGGGGAAGCAGTGGGTGAACAGGGAGGCCATATATAGCTGCTTCTGTTGCATGTGCAGCTTAGGCTTGTTACAGGTTCAGTTACAGCAGCCCAGCCTTTCCTAAGCTGCTGCCCTCCAGATGTGCTGGATGCAACTCCCATTATCCCCAGTCAGCATGGTCAATAGCCATGATGGCTGAGGATGATGGAAGTTGTAGTCTGGCTCATCTGGAGGGCACCAGGTTGGGGAAGGTTGCTGTAGGGCATGTGAACTTGGATTTTTTTTTTTGGCCAAAGGATTCATGGGAAAGATGGGTTCTGAGGAAGAATTTGAAGGAAGTAAGAGTGGTGGCAGCTCACAGGTGTTCTGGGAGGTGCTTCCAAGCATATGGGGCAGGAAGAGAGAAAGGCTGGAGTCATGCGAGAGATCAGGATTCCTTTGGATGGCAGAGGGTTGTGGAGCTGGAGGTATGAAAGGCAGTGGGGCCTGTTGACTCCTACTTCGGTGGGGCTCCTAATCTATTGCAGGTTTTATTTGGAGCTTTATGGGAGCTATCCATGGCGCTCCATGATTGTGAATCTATTTTGGGGATGGAGTTCATCACCATGGATAGCTCATATAAAGCTCCTCCCCTAATAAAATGATATAAAGGGGTATAAGAGCAGAGGGATAAGGAGGTGCAAGGCCATGGAGCCCCAGATACAACACATTGCAGTAATCCAGATGAGAGGTTACCAGAGCATGGGTAACTGTAGCTAGGTTATCTCTGCTCTGATAAGGACATAGTATATCAGCCTAAGTTGATAAAATGTGCTCCATGAAACCGAGTCCATCTGAACCTCTAGTGAGAATGCTGGATCCAAGAGCACCCCCAAACTATGAACCTGTTCCTTTAGAGGGAGCGCAACCCCCTCCAGAATAGGTTGAACATCACTTAATCAGGCAGATGAACCACCCACTAACAGTGTCTCCGTCTGGTCTGAATTGAGTCCCAGTTTATTGGCACTCATCCAGTCCATTACTACTGCCATTCAGAACACCCACTGCCTCATCTGGATTTGATGAAAAGGAGAGACAGAGCTGGGTGTCATCCACATGTTGGTGACACCTCAGTCCAGATCTCTAGATAACCTCCCCCAGCAGTTTCATGTAGCTGTTGAACAGCATGGGGAATAGAATAGATCCCTGTGGAAGCCCATGACATTACTGCCAAGCAACAGAGCAATAATCCCCCAGCACCACCTTCTGAAATTGGCCATCCAAGCAGGAGTGGAACCACAGCAGTGCAGCACCTCCAACTCCCAGCCCAGTTAGCCTATCCAGAAGGATACCCTGATCGATGTGGATGATCACAATGTGGATGATCACATTGTCAATGGATAAGACAAACATACAGGGAGAGAAAGGCTTGTGAGAAAAGATGAGAAGCTTGGCCTATGGCCTTAGAGATATTGAGTTTGACACAGCAGCAAAGTATCCAAGCGGAGATACCAGAGAGGCAGCGGGAGATGCAGGACTGGAGTGAGGAGGACAATGCAGAAACAGAGCCACAGAGATCCATGTCATCTCTGGATAGTCAGTGCTGGCAGCTATGAGGTCACCCAGGAACAGTGGAGAGCAGGGGTGGACAACATGCACCCTGTGGGCTACATGCAGCTTCTACTGAACCCTTGTGCAGTGGCCAAAAATGGTGCCTTTAGTGCTATGGAGCACTGAAAGTGTCAAAGTTATCTTGAGAATTAGCTAAATTAAGCCCTGCAGTGTTACGGAGTGCTATGGAGCAGTTTGCCACTGAATTTCAGCAGCAAACCACCATTTTTTCCCAGATCCCCACAGACTCCCCAGCTCCCCAGAAAGTGCAGCTTATGGGGGGGGGGAAAGCAAGAGTGGTCCCTGGTCCTCCTGAGGTTGTCCACCCCTGGTGTACAGAGATAGATGAGAAGAGGGCCAAGAACAGATCGTTGAGGGACTCCAACAGAGGGAGGGAAGGAAGAGGAATACTTCTATTTTAAATATGTTTAAATACAGCCCAGGCCTATTGGATTTCACATGTGTAGGCTATATTTGAACATTACTGTTCTGTGCAGGCTTCCAGGGAGACCAGAGGCAGTTCAGATGCACCAGGTACATGGGGAAGGCAGGCAACATTCCTTCCCTTCCATGCATACAGGTTGGATCAAGGAAAGATGGTGTCCAAGCCAAGCCATCCCTTTATACTTTTTTGGCTTTGCTTCCATTTATGTGTGGAATTCTATACATTGGGTAAATTGTGCACATATTGTACACACCATGGGTTGCCTAGCTCACACAAGACATCATTAGATGATGTTGAATGTATGTGCTCCCAAGATCCAGTCGTCATGGCCCTCACCTTGCAGAGGTCATTATTGTCAGCCAGAATAAGCCAGACCAAATTCTAGGGCACACCTCCAACAATTATAGTGAAGAATATATGAAGCAAGGAGTACTTTATGAATCTAGGCTTATGTTCATTAAAGATTTAAATACAAAAGCAGGAAAGTGTTCATGCAAAGTGAACAATGAGCTAGCTCACCAGTACACCCTTGTATAATTCAATCTTCTGTCAGAATAATATATCTGTAAAGATTCAATTATATATATATCATGGATATGCAAGGGTAATTTCCTTTGAGTATTCAAATGTGTAAAACTGCAGCAAAATCTTCCATCAACTCCTTCTCATGATCTTCTTCAGCAATATCCAGGGAGTTTTCCAGAGCACCCTCTGTGTGAAGGGTGGCACAAGCCCCATCCTTGATATATGCTGATGGATTCTTTCAGATTACTAAATGAGAATCGCAGATAGGCTGACTGACTGGGAGAAACCACATGCTGAGGTTTCCCAGGTCCATCTGATTGTCAATTGTTGCAGACGCTAGATGGGCTTCTGGTCCGATGATCCACAGGACCATGCCAAGACATTTTGCTGCCTGAGGCAGAGCAGCAAATGGTGCCCCCCTCCCCACCCAAGACAAGGGATGTAGAAGCATTTAGTTTCTGCTCACAAATCAGGTGGGCATGCATGTCCCCCCACTCACAACCTTGAACCCGAGTGTGAGCGTGAGCATGAGCATGTTTTCTTTTTTAGACATGTTCACAAATTTCTGAATCTGCTATTGGGTTTGAAAAAAATGCATTTTTTAAATGTGCATTTCCCCCATGCTTTATTATTATTATTTACATTCATCATCATCATCATCATCATCATCATCATCATCCATTTCATTTCATTTCATTTCTATACTGCCCAATACCCGAAGCTCTCTGGGTGGATTACAACAATTATTACTATTATTTACAATTCCTTTTGAAAAATGGGCAGAGAAATGTGCTCTTGTCCTGTTCAAAATGTGCACTTTTCTCATTTGAACAAGCCCCCCCCCCAAAAAAGGGATCAAAAATGAAAATGGGAGCAAACTGAAGCAAGCTTCAAAGTGAATTTCAGAGAATTTTGGTGAGCTCAAAAATAGCTGGTTCTTCTATCCCTAGTTCAGAGCTCTGACAAGAGTGATTTGTCCCTCCTCTGGCAGCCCACTGAGTGGGAAAGAAGAGACGGAAAGAGGCACAAGAAGGAGTGGCAGAACTGACTTTTGGCTGTGGCCCACCCACTTCTGGTTTTAGCTCCACCCGCCACTGGCATGCGGCAGCCAACAAATTACGTACTACCAAGGGAATATTGCTCTCACAAAAAAAAAAAAAAAGGTTTCCCACCCCTGATGTAGAAGTTACATCATAAACTTGGTAGATGCTGCTGATTACACTGTGTAATATAAAAACATAGAGTTAAAAGAGAGCCCCTCTCCATAATCTAACTTAATAGACGAAGAGGAAAAGGGCAAGGGAAGGCAGCAGGGGAGGGGTTTAATTAAGGAGGAATTATTTAATAATTAAGCAATTATTTATTACATTTTCCTCCCATCTTTCCCCCAAGGAACTCAGGGAGACATCTATAGTATCCGTGCACGCCCCCCCCCCCATTTCTTGACTCCTCTAATACTAATGTGCTTATTTTCAGTAGCGCCTGGTGACTTGGGATGTGTGAGAAATGTGCTCCATCAAGGTTTTTTTTTCTTTTTCTTTTTTCTTTTTTTTTACTGATTTACCCAATTTGCACCTTTCAGACTCCAAGGTGGAACCAAACACAACTGGTAGATGTAAATCGATACATTTCCGAGCTGGTGATGAATTCTCCCCCGCCGCCATCATCACACAAAAAAAGTCTTTGACAAGATGCACACTTCTGAAAAACACACAAAGAAAATGCATACATTTCCAGAGCATGCGCAAGTACACTTAAGTAAATGGTTGCATGCATCCAAAAATGTGTATACTAAAAATGTGCACAAAAATGCATACATTAATGCATACATTACAAAAAATAACTGTATGTATTTCCATAAGGATTCCCCCCCCCCCAAGAACCACAACTCCAATGGGATGGGATGGTCTTTCACCTCAAAAAACCCAACAACCTACCTTGACAGATTCATCCTTCTTGACATGGTGACTCAAAGTTAAAAGATCCCCTACTACACATTTTCAGGTTGAATGTTTAAGTGGCCACATGCATGTCAGCCAGTACACTTCTGAGCATCCCACTGTGTTGCGAGTCTCCGCATACGCATACCTGCCCCACAGTGTGGCATAAACATGATAGAGATTCACACCATGATGGGGGTGACTCATTATGCATGGCGTGGAGAAAGTGGATAGTGAGGCATTTCTCTCACTCTCTCATAATACCAGAACCCAATGGGGTCATCCCATAAAGCTGATTGGTAGGATTCATGAAAGATAAAAGGAAGTACTTCTTTACACGGCGTATACTGTAGTTAAACTATAGAATTCATTTCCACAAGATTTAGTGAAGGTCACCTATTTGGAAGGCTTTCAAAGGGGATTGGACATTCATGGAGGGGAAAGCTACCAATGCTTACTAACCCTGATGGCTATATGCTAACTCCAGTATCAGAGGCAGTATTATGCCTATGTTTATTTATTATTTATTATTTGCATTTATCTATCGCCCATCTGGCCGGCAAACCGGCCACCCTGGGCAATGTACAGAAAATAAAACAGAACAAAATACATTAAAACATTTTTCTCCATTAAAATACATTAAAACAGTATAAAATTTTAAAATCTTAGCCCACCCCATATTCCCGCCTGAATAACCAAGTTTTTAATGAGCAGCGGAAGCTCAGCAGAGAGGGGGCATGGCGGAGGTCACTTGGGAGAGAGTTCCATAGTACGGGGGCTGCCACAGAGAAGGCCCTCTTCCTCGTCCCGACCAGTCTAGCTGCTCTGGCTGAAGGGACAAGGAGAAGGCCGTCTGTGGCAGATCTTGTTGAGCGGCCCACTTGGTGTTGCTGGAGACGCTCCTTGAGATAGACTGGACCGGAGCCGTATAGGGTTTTAAAGGTCAAGGCCAACACCTTGAATTCAGCTCGGCAAGCAACTGGTAGCCAGTGTAACCCCTTGAGCACTGGGGTGATATGATCCCACCGGCGGCTGCCTTTAACCAGGCGAGCCGCCGCGTTCTGTACCAGCTGTAGCTTCCAAACCGTCTTCCAGGGTAACCCCACGTAGAGCGCATTACAGTAGTCTAGGCGAGAGGAGACCAAGGCATGAACCACTGAAGGGAGCAGATGATTAGGAAGGTAGGGGCGCAGCTGCCGTATCAGATGGAGTTGATACAGCGCTGCCCGGCTCACAGCTGCCACCTGAGCCTCCATGGACAGCTGGGAGTCTAGAATGACTCCCAAGCTGCGGACCTGGTCCTTCAGGGGTAGATGTACCCCATTCAGCACCAGGTCAACATCCCCTAACCTCCCCTTGTCCCCCACCAGAAGTACCTCGGTCTTGTCGGGGTTCAGCTTCAGCATATTCTTTCCCATCCAGCCACCCACTGACTCCAGGCACTTGGACAGGGTCTCACGGCCACCCTCGGTGAGGATTAAAGACTGACGGTAGAGTGCGTGTCAGCTGCCATACCGATGACACTGCACCCCAAAACTCCTGATGATAGCTCACAGGGGCTTAGGTAGATGTTGAACAACATCGGGGAGAGGATGGGAACCCTGTGGCACTCCACAAGTGAGCCGCCGAGGTCGAAGCCTCCTCCCCGAGAACTACCCTCTGGCTACCTTCCAGAGAGGAAGGACTGGAACCACTGCAATACCAGTGCCTCCTATGCCCAACCCCTCCAGGCAGTCCAGGAGGATACCTGTGGTCAACGGTATCAAAAGCCGTGAGAGATCGAGGAGACTAGGAAGGAGCCTTCGCCCCTATCCAAAGCCCTCCTCATATCATCCCCCAAGGCGACAATTGCTGCGGAACATGGGCGGGGAGGGTGCTGTAGCACCTATGTCCTGCTTGTGGGTTTCCAGTGGGCAGCTGGCTGGCCACTGTGTGAACAGAATGCTGGAGGGCCAGATGGACCCTTGGTCTGATCCAGCCGGGCTCTCTTCTGATGTTCTTATGGAGACTGTTTTAGCTGCCTGTGGTTATTGTAACGTGTTTCAGAATTCCACTTCTGCTTCCCTATCTTATCTGAGGCTTCTCTTCGACAACATATTTTCATTTTATTGTTTATTTTTTTTCTGAACAACTGCTTTTACAATGGTAGTTAATATTAGTCATTTATTTGATTACTTGTATTTATGGCTAAATCCATTTGGAATTAGATTCCTTGTGCCACCAATGTAGGGTATTTGCTAACCATTCTGTTCATTAATTTAAACAGAATTGACACTAAAACTAAGTGTAATTGCAGTTTCAATGTGTTTTCTGGAAGAGAATTGTTTGGAAAAGAGAAATGCACATCTGGATTCCCAGGTGGCCTTGTTTAGAGTCTGTAATAATGAACGGGGAAACCCTGTAGCAGAAAGATGCCTTAAAGAGGGGGAAATTAATACCAGAAGTTAGCGACTGCTCAGAAGATGAAGGGATACTAACCGATTCTGGAGAATCCTGAGAGCCAGTGTGGTGTAGTGGTTAGACGTCTGACGAGAAGGAGGGTGCTCAACCTGTTCTGGATGGTGTTGCACTCCGCTTGAAGGAGCAGGTTCACAGTTTGGGAGTCCTCCTGGAGCCATCTCTGTCACTTGAGGCTCAGGTGGCCTCAGTGGCATGGTGTGGCTTCTACCAGCTTCAGCTGGTGGCCCAGCTATGCCCCTATCTGGTTTCAGTAATGTATACGCTGGTAACCTCCAAGTTAGATTACTGCAATGCACTCTGCATGGGGCTGCCCTTGAAGACTGTTCAGAAGCTGCAGCTTGTGCAAAATGCAGCAGCCTGACTAATAATTGGGACCAGAAGGTCAGAGCAACATATAATACCAATTCTGGCCTGCTTGCAATGGCTGCCTGTATTCTTCTGAACCTGATTCAACGTGCTAGTTTTTAACATCTAAAGCCTAAATGGCTTGGGACTGCAATACCTGACGGAGCACCTCCCCTGACCTCGGACACTACTACCAACATCTGAGGCCTTCTTCTGAGGGCCACCTCTGAGGGAGGCTCAGATGGTGGCAACAAGGGAGAGGGCTTTCTCAGTGGTGGCCCCCCGATTATGGAATGATTTCCCCTCTGAGGCCTGCCTGGTGCCAAACTTGTCATCTTTTCGGCACCAGGTTAGAACTGCCCTCTTCTCCATTTCAGGGCTTTTAATGGCATGAAGGGGCTGTCTGGGGCATTTATGTCAGCTGTTTTTAACCGGTCTAATTTGTACTGAAATTGTTTTAGTTGTTAAATTGTTTTTAAATTTTATATATGGGGTGGTGGTGGTATGCTTTATTTTATTGTATTTGTGGACTATGTTGTTGTGAACTGCCCAGAGAGCTTCGGCTATTGGGCAGTATACAAATGAAATAAATAAATAAATAATAAGATGCCTTAATACCAGTCATGTCTTAAACCCCTTAACAGGTTTCTGATGGACTCGCTGCACAGTGTTTCTAGAAAAGCACAGCATTTCAAAATAATAATAATAATAATAATAATAATAATAATAATAATAATAATAATAGGATGCCACCTGATTCCTTTTCAAATAGACTTAAAAGAAATCCACTTCTATTCAATGGGTACAACCGAGTGCCTAATTTGGAAAAAAAACACATCCAAGTTCCTTTTCCCCTCCCAAGCAAAACCACCCCACTTCCTCTTCCCCTTCCCACTTTTTAGCACCTGACAGGAAGTGAGCATCTTTGATTCTTCCCCTTTCTTCTCAATTAACCATTGGCCAAATGACAATGCTGCTCTCCATCTCAACATCTCTGTCCATGTTCTGCTGCTCTTCAGGCCCCACCACTAGATCCTCCCTTTTGCTACTCTTCTCCCATGTGACACATTTCTTCTGCTCTGACGGTTTACAGCATCTCTGCTGGAATTGCCACAACATTCCTTCTGAATCTGGTGGTTTCTGCTCAGGCAAAATATATGAGGGGCCTTGAGGGAACCCCAAATAATTTCATTAAAACTAGCAAAATGTTCTCAGCTCTTCTCCGTCTCTCATAAACTTACCTTTCTCTGTCATTGCCATCATTATCTCTTCATATCACTCTCCTCTTGAGGACCTGCGCTCTCTGCCTGTTGCTCGCCACATAAATCCCAGCAATTCTTAGCTATAAATCTTTGCAATCCCAATAAAGATCCACAGTTAACAGATCACAACGAAGTTGTTAGACAAGAATCAGTTCACGAGCATCACAACAGCTCCTCAGTGGATCTTCACCCTTGTTTTCCTTTCTCAGTTCCATCATTTCTCACAAGCCCCCCTTGTTAGGGATGTACCCGCTCGCCTCATAGCGGGAGTAGCAGGCCAAAATCAGCCCCACTCACACCCGCCAGAGGCTCACGGGGCCTTACCGGGTCCGGGGCTCCCTTGGCGCGCGGGCTCGAGCGGTGCGGAGAACTGCTCTGCGCCGCTCAGAAGATCGAGGCGGGGGGGTTGCCGCCGCGGAGAGTCAAGGCGGCGGAGAGCCGGAACACCCCCCCCCAGGTTCGTGAACACCTCTAGTCCAATCCCATTTCTTGTCCCTATGCCTCAAACAACACCTCCTCTGTTCATCAACTCAAGCTTTTAATAGTGAAGGCCATTTCCTGTTGTTACCATTAATCCCCCGATCTAAAATATGTTTTAAGGTTTTTGCATTTTTGTGTAATTTAGGGCGTAATCCTATGTCCCTCCGACCTTGTCGAGGGGGGGGACATATGATTTGGCCTGGATGGCACTGCGACCTCAGAAGTCCCTTCCTAGGTAGCAGCGCTGTGGACCCCCCCCCTACAGAAGATAGTGCTTGGTTCCCCTGGTGGGGGGGGTGTTCTTGGGGGAGGGGAGGGGAAGAGCAAGGCTCCACTGGATTCTGAGGAATCCAGGCTGCATCTCAGCTTCTCCTCACGAGGAGAGGAAAAACATCTAGACAGCCAAAATCGGCCATCTGGATGTTTTTGAGGATGAGGGGAGTGAAGCGGATATCCTATCTGCCGCACTCCTCCCTCCCTCCCTCCCTCCCTCCCTCCCTCAATAATCCTCCAAGTTCAGAGGGTTACAGGCAGCCTCATAGGATTGCACTGTTAATCTTTGCATTCATCATCATCATCATCATCATCATCATCATCATCATCATCATCATCGAGAGCCAGTGTGGCGTAGCGGTGAGAGTGGTGGACTGGGACTCGGGAGATCCGGGTTCTAGTCCCCGCTCGGCCATGAAACTCACTGGGTGACTTTGGGCCAGTCACTGACTCTCAGCCTAACCTACCTCACAGGGTTGTTGTTGTGAGGATAAAATGGAGAGGAGGATGGAGATTATGTAAGCCGCCTTGGGTTCCTTGCAGGAAAAAGGGCGGGGTATAAATATAATAGATAAATAAATAAATCATCGTACATCAGCTTGAGCACCAAAACTG
This sequence comes from Shinisaurus crocodilurus, assembly GCA_021292165.1. Taxonomy (NCBI): domain Eukaryota; kingdom Metazoa; phylum Chordata; class Lepidosauria; order Squamata; family Shinisauridae; genus Shinisaurus; species Shinisaurus crocodilurus. The sequence continues at coordinate 28,295,390 of CM037879.1, read as the reverse complement.
TTCTAAATAAATAAATAAGCATCACTTCCTGCTCTTCTTTTACGTGCCTCTCCAAACCCTCATGTCTTTTCTGTTCACAGGCTATGTTGGAATTTCTGAGGTTGCCTCCACCTTCCCATATGCCACCATCACATGCTCAAGACACTTAACTGCTACAGCTGATGGTGTATTACATAAAAATAATTTAGGGCTGAACTGACAGCAGTCACTCAATTTGGGGTTAATCTTCATCAGTTGTGGAAATCAATCCCTGTTTTCAGCTGGGTGGAGGGCATCCCAAAATACTCATCCATGATCATTTTGAAATTGGTTCATGAAACTGGATGATGTTCAGATCATAACTGTGAAAGCACGCAACACCTACCTGTTTCCTGCTTCACTTTCTTGCCACTAGATACCCAGCAAAGTCACTCTGTCTGAACCATTCTGAAACACTTCTTAGCTGCTCTATGGCATAACAAGAGTATTGTGCCATTGATGCCTCTGTCATTAAGCTGGACCAATTATTCCCTAACACATTCATGATTGATACATAACTAAATAATTTCATTTCAAATGAGAGCAGCCTTCATCTATTGTGACTTGTTCCTTTACCTGACTGTTAATAAGGCTAGAAAATCCTTCCAGATATTTAACCTAAAATCTTTCAATTTATGCCCATTACTTTTTAACTTCCTCCCAGTAGCCCTGGAGAACAATGGATTACTATTGTTCTCTCCTACTGACATCGATTACACGTTTGAACACCTAGACTGCTACCAATATAATTCTACTGTGCATTACTAACAGAAGGGGCAGCTGAAACCCTTTTAGATACCAGGCACACAATGGAGAGGGGAGAATTAGGATTGACTCAAAGCTTTTCCAGTGAATATTTCTGGTGCAAAAAAAGAGGTTTCTAGGGGATGTTTGCTGTGGCTGTAGCAGCAGGGAGGAAGAGGGGGGGGGAAGGAGGTCTTTTTCTCTCCCCACCCCCTTTCCTTTCACTTGGAATGCTGCTATAGCAGCATCCAAGGCACCAGGGAGGGAGGGAGGGGGAAAGTGTCTTCTATGGGGGGTTCACGTACCTTGGCGGGGCTTGCTGCTCTCCATGGCTCGGTTCTCCGCGCTGGTGGCGGACCGATCTCGCTCTTCTGAGTGGCGTGGGGCGTTCTCCACGCCGCTCGAGCTGCCATCGCTGGTTGAGCCACGGTCCTCTTGAGTGTCTCTTCCAGCTTCTCCGGCGCGCTAGACCCCCACACTATGTTTTTGGCGGGGGGAACCAGGGCAACAGGGCTTAAACAGCCCTGTTGCCCTGGTTTCCCCTGCCAAAAACATAGCGCGGGGCCCAGCGCGCCAGAGCACGGTCCCGTCGCGTCACTTCCGCCGCGCCGGAAATGACACGACGGGACCAGGGCGGACGGTGCGGGCCAAAGTGTAACATCCCTAGCACTGGTCCAGCCAAGGCACCTCCCTTCAGATCTGAGGATACTCAGGATGAAACAAAGCCACTTGCGTCGAAGATGCTACACAGTTTATTGATTACAATGATGAAAAATGGATTCAGAATATAAACAAGCAAAAGAAAGCTTACACTCCCCTTATCTGTGGCCACATCGGTTCTCTGAATAGGCCAGGGGACACTCTGTTGGGCCTCCAAAGTTGCCTGGGTGAGTGATGCATCAACTCCTCCCTCCAGGGCCAGGCCAAGGACAGAAGAAGGAGGCATCTGCCAGGGATTTTATGAAGTTCCTCTCTCTATTTCAGAGGGTGTCAGTTAGCCTCAGACTAACTCCCCTTCCTGAGAGACAAGGGGTGTGGGGGTGGGGAGGGAAGCTTCTTCAGTTCTCACAGCGAAAGCAAGCCCTTATCTACGTTCAAGGCAATTATCTTTGGCGCTCTTCTTAACAACCTGAAGACCATAAGGCAGTGTTCTCCAACCTTGGGTCCCCAGTTGCTTTTGGCCTACAACTCCCAGCATGTCCCAGCCAGCTATGCTGGCTGGGGCATGCTGGGAGTTGTAGGCCAAAAACATCTGGGGACCCAAGGTTGGAGAACACTGCCATAAGGCATAGCTCCCAGAAACTATCCTAGCTTTTGGATACTGGGAATGTTCACTACACTGCCTGTTGAACCTTAATAACCTCCTCACCATTCTTCTGGTAGAGCCCATCCAATATAGGAAGGAATGTTGCCAAAGCAGTTAGGAAATTAATTGGATGGGTGAGAGTGGGAATTGGAGAGGGGAACTCTTCTCTGGCTCAGATTACCATCTGAGGGGCAGGAGATGGATGACCACCTAGGTCATGGTGGGAATGGGGCAACAACAATGAGAAATCCCCAGCCATAGTAACCCTTTGATTCTGTAAGTCACCCAGTTCTTTAAACACATTTTGATAAAAAAAAAAATAATCCCCTTGATTCTGATTTGGTACATAAACATTTACTAAAACATACTCTTCTCCTCCCAAAGTCCCATAAATTATAATATATCTTCCTGTAACATCCCTTTAACTTTTAAGACATCAAATACACAATTCTTTGAAATAATAGTTGCCACTCCTCTTGATTTAGACAAACCAAATGCCATCTCATATATTCTAGTACCACCTCAATCTCAAACAGCAGGTAGATTAATGATAGCAAGAAAATGGAAAGTTCAGCAAGTTTTCTCTATTATCGACTTGTATAAGGAAGTGTGGGATATGGCTTTAAATGATATGTTGACTTGTAATATCAAATGTAAAAGGGGACAATTAAAGAAAAACAATTTTAAGGATATATGGGGATTATTTTTAGATTATGTTTTAATTGAGGGAAAGGGGACTACACCATGTCAAGATCTGTATGTTTGGAATTTAGATACAATGGTATAGAAAAGTAGTAGTTGTTTATCATATTGGTCCTAAGGTGATGGGAGCATGTATTTGATTGTATTTGATTTGTTTATGTTTATCCAGTCTGGAGGCATTCAAGGTGCAGCTGGACAATCATCTGTCAGGGATGCTTTGACCTGGATTCCTGCATTGAGCAGGGGGTTGGACTCAATGGCCTTGTAGGCCCCTTCGAACTCTACTTTTCTATGATTCTATGATCAAAAAAATAAATAAAATATTTATTTTTTTAAAAGGAAATACATGGTTGAACACAGGGGTGTTGCTAGGCACTTAAAAGATTCAGAGCACAGGCCCATCGGTCAGAAATCTGCATAAAATCTGCATATGCTAATTTATATTTCCATATGCAAATGTAGAAAAAATACTAGGATTTATTAAAATTTCACAGAGGACAAAGCCAGCCAATTTTATTTTCCAGCTAAACCACCCCAACTGTGCTCCGTCCCCTGAAAATTACCCCAACCTTGCAATTAAGCATAGGAAGAAAGCTCTGCCATTTGCACCAAACCCCTTGATTTGCCATGCCTGGGGGGGGGGCGGTTGTAGGGATTGCAGCACATGGGAAGAGGAGGAGGTCAATCCTTCCCTCCACATCGCAGCTGCAATCCCCCTGAGAATTGCCTCCTTCCATTGGCACCAATGGAGACTCACGGCACTGGGAAATAGATGTGGGGCTTGGGCTCCATGGGACCAGGCTTAACTACACCCCTGGAGGAGAGAGGGATGTTGACCCAGCTTGGAATATGAATTCGTATTCCAAAGTAGTCAGTTACGAAGTTCAGGACATATAGATTAGAATCACAATAAATCTCTTTTCATCTTCACCAGCTGGCCTTTTGTAAAGCTAATGATCCCATGCCACCTCAAAATTATTTGCATTGTGACAGCAATAGCTCATGAAAATATAGTGTTGCTTGGAAAATCAAGGTTTTAATTGTACAAGTTTTAATGTTGTAATGCCATCTTGAGTCCCAGTATTGGGGAAAAGGCGGGATATCAATCATCATCATCATCACCATCATCATCATCATCATCATCATCATCATCATCCACACACAGACCAGTACTGTGAGGATGGAAACTAAGCTCAGAGGAAACAGGGACGTCTGAAGGGTGGTGGGGATGGGCAGAAGTGACGCGATGGGACCAGCGCAGCTTGCGAGGGCGGCTTGAGTGGTGCGGAGAACAGCTCTGTGCCGCTTAGAAGATCGAGGCAGTGGGGGCGCCACCGCAGAGAGGCGAGGGTTCAAGCTTGTCAGGATTCTCTCTCCATCAGCTCGCTGCCCATCTCTCCTCAATTTGCACTCATATTTGCAATTGCTGTTCGTTTGGCTATTGAATGTTAAACAGCTGCTGAATGTTAAAGTTGCGAAAGCAATTCCCAAATTTGCAGAGATGTCCAAAATTGCTCAAATATCTCCCATAGTCTAAAGCGTGCATGTTTTGTAAAATGTGCGCATTTTGAGGAAGTTGTGCACTTGGAGAAAGTTATGAATTTTGAGAACGTGGTGCATTTTGAGGAAGTTACACATTTTTCAAGTACACATCTTGCATACGTGGAGGCAAGTTCGAGGATTTGCACCCATTCCTGTTTGTGATTGCAAACAGGGCATTTTGTGAACTCAAGTGAAATTCTCATACATCCCTAGCGGGGCAGGTCATCCCTGCTAGTCAAAAAGTCTTGGTACTTTGACCCTGTGAGCCATAGCTCCACTACACCACTGCTTCTTTTCTCTACACTCATAGACTAGGCAAATCTGTTTCACAGCCTCCATGCTCCACACTTAAGTGTAGTGGTGAGAGTGTTGGACTGGGACTCGGGCAATCCGGGTTCTAGTCCCTGCTCGGCCATGAAACTCACTGGGTGACTTTGGGCCAGTCACTGACTTAGCCTAACCTACCTCACAGGGTTGTTCTGAGGATAAAATGGAGAGGAGGAGGATTATGTAAGCTGCCTTGGGTTCCTTGCAGGAAAAAAGGCAGGGTATAAAGGCAGCAACGTATTGATAGTAAAGTGTTTATTCAGTTGTAAGACTCTTACGAGATTAAGGCGTGTCACACGCAGAAGAGAGGTTCTTGAAGATAGTAGCACAACACCGTGCTCACCCCTACTTTATAGTATTTAACTATAAACAATAGGAGGGTTATACAACGGTTACGCAACAATTACATAACATGTTGACTTGTAAACTTGTTGACTTGCATGTGTCACCAGACCGTAACGTATAGTCACCTTGAATCTAAGTCAGGAGATATTTTGCACTCCATTCACTTCTGCACCCCCACTAAACCTAACACCAGTTTCAGACTGACCTTTTCACACAGGCCTTCCCTGACTGATTGTGCTGCCCAGTTTGTTGTTTGTTAGGTCTATGATTTAAAATGTTTTAATTGAGAGTGGGTTTCTTCATTTGCTTGTTTTAAATGAGACATTTTGTAGTCTCTGTTAGGGTTGTGCATGAAGCTCGATAGGGGGGTGGAAGCTCAGCGAACTCGCTGGGCTCGACCCCCCCCCCCAAGCTCTGCTCGACTTACCTTTCCCCAGCTCAACTCATGTCCTCGTGAACCAAGGAAAGGAAGGAACTTCTGGTTTCCGGAGCTCCATTCTTTACATAAAAAACAGTGTAAACTACATTAAAACAGCTGCGATCTGCATAACTAGCACTACCGGTATGTTTTTTACATTAAAAAGAGCGTAAAATACATTAGAACAACCACGATTTGCATAGTTTGCATACACCATGCAAATTGTGGTTGTTCTAACGTATTTTACGCTGTTTTTTATGTTAAAAAATGTAGTGCCAGGGACCCGAAGTCTGGCGAGCGACTCAGCTGGTGCTCGCCGGAGGCTCAGCTCGGCTTGTGCAGTGGGGGGTGCTCGCCGAGCACTGAGCTTGGCACCCGTCATCCCTACAAATAATAGTTTAACTGTGGATATTTTGAATTTTAATTTGTTATGCTGTAAAGCGCTGCAAGGTGTCTTTTTAGATATAGTCAAGTGGTCTATAAATTGATTAATTAAATAAATAATCATATGAAGATGTTGATTATAAAGATGTCAAGAAAGAGGGGTTTCAGAGCCAAAGTATAGGCAGGAGAAGAATTAATGATATCAGTAATGATATTTGTCACCACACATGGGGGAGAGGTCCAGAGAACATGGCCAGAGAATAGTGGTAATCCATTTATGGAAGCATTGTAGTGTGGCACCAATGCATCATTTATTGATTTGAAATATTTGTTGTCAAACCCTCCCAAGGCAACTTTGAGCGTACACATTCACAATATATAATCAATAACAACTTTAGAACCATAAAATACCATAACAGTACATTTAACTAATAAGAATCAGCAATGACACTTCAATCACCAACAAAAAAAATCAACATCAGTAAAAACAATAGAATCAGATAATTAAATCTAGAGCAGCAACATAAAAAAAGCAACTCAATAACATTCTTATTTAAGAGACGGTAGTGGTGAATAAATGGGCCCACTGAAATGCTTGGAATGCCTTGCATATTTTCACTGGAACAGAGTGCTGGACGTGTAGTAGGGCCACTGCCAAAAAAGTCCCCCTTCCCGCCAGCCTTAGTGTCCTCGCAAGCAGCACAATGTACAAGTAGGATCTCTGTGGGACCGATCTTGAAGTGTGGGCAGAAAGAACAATTAAATCGTGCAAGATAATATTACGGTAATTCATGAATCCCAATGTATTTCAAGCCAAAACTCAACTTGAAATGGCAAACCTATTTGAGTGAGAATGCTGAGCTCGGATAATGACTTGTGCCATTTTGGACTTCTTTTTTCTTTTGCTATTCTGAAGAATGCAGCACCCGGCCCTTCAGTAAAACTTTGCTTTTATATTACAAATGTGCTTTGTAGATGTCACATCACAAGATGGAAGCAAAGGAAGGGAAATAAAGCAAGTAATAGACACATCATTTCTCCCTTCACTGGCAATACTTGCTGTTGTGATGTAGAGTAGCCATTAAGTGAAATTAATAGATTTGATATTGTCTAGGTTTTTCAGGAAAGTGTTTTCCTTTCTTTACTTTTTACCAACTTTCCCATGAAAGATGGCTATATAAACTCTTCGAATATTGGCGAGACAATACATTATTAAGATGGATAAGAAGTTACTCCAAAAAACTGGGTGATCAATCCTATGCTGGAAGATCAATTCAAGGTGTCTATCATTCCTGGGGAAAGAATGGAACACCACAGGCATCTTTACTTCAATCCATCATTTTCTGCTGCAGACTGTAGAAATCTACAAAGGCCTCTCCAAATGTTGCCATTCCTTTTCATCCTTTCCTCTTTGCAACCCTGGTAATCGTATACATTTCAGGAATTTGTTCCTCAACTCAACCGAGTGAGTAGCCAACTAGCCAGCCTTCATTTTGTGTACACAATTTATTAGCTACACAACAATCACTAGATACTTGATGAGACTTTCTGGGTATTTTCCCCCAGACCATTTTATTATTTATTTTATTATTTGCATTTATCTATCGCCCATCTGGCCGGCAAACCGGCCACCCTGGGCGATGTACAGAAAATAAAACAGAACAAAATACATTAAAACATTTTTCTCCATTAAAATACATTAAAACAGTATAAAATTTTAAAATCTTAGCCCACCCCATATTCCCAGATATAGCCCAGACCATAAGCTATTAAGTGCCTTGGTCAATGGCTCTGTTGCTTGATCAATCATTTGGAAGCATTAAATCACCCAGTTGCCCACCTGCATACTACAGTGGTATAATTCAGGGAGGACTATACTAATTGCTTTTATAAAACAGGGATGGAGAACCAGTGGCCCTCCAGATGCTGCAGGACTACAGAAATATCATCCCTGTGCACTGTCCATGCTGGCTGGGGCTGATGGCAGTTGGAATTTAAGAAGATTGGGAGGGCAACAATATGCCCACTCTTGTTTAAATGGCTGAATGTGAACATGTCTGGGCTGTCCTTCACTTCTCTGCTCTATTCACATAGACAGTAAAGTGTGGTGTAGTGGCTAGAATGTTGGACTGGGACTTCAGAACAGGGATGTGGAGACTGGCAAAACTTGAGCTCACCAAAGTTCTCTAAATTCCATCTCAAAGCTCCTTACAACTTGAGTCTGTATCAGATTGCGAACTTTGTTATTTGTTTTTTTCCTTTCTGCACAAAAATCCATGTGTATTTTCATGCGTATCTTTCCAAATGTACGCATCAATTGTACATTTGGAATGTAGGCACCTTTGAAATCTATGCATTTTTCTCCCATTGATTAAAGTGCATTTTTTCAAAAATATTCATTTGTAATGTACATTTTTCAAATGTACACATGCTGTCGAATGCAATTTTTTTTGGTTCGCAAATCACATTGCAAGCTCGGAAATGTACAGACGTTGACTGCAGATTGCGTCCAAGTCCATGTTCAGTACAGAAGGTGAGAACTGGTTAAATTCTGATAAAAAAATGAACTGAAATGAATTTCTCAGACATCCCTTCTTGGGAGATTCAAGTTCTAGTCCCCACTCAGCCATGAAGCTCAATGGGTGACTTTGGGACATTCAGGCTAACCTACCTACCTCACAAGGTTGTTGTGGAATAAGTTGCCATCAGGGGTCTGCCAGGTCCCACCATTGCAGGCTTTTAAGAAGGCCTCGAAGATTTACTTTTTACTTTGGCCTTCCCTTAATTAAATTTTATCAGAATGGGTTGTAGCTGCAATTGTGTTGTCACAGCCTCGGTCTTATTCTGGTGTTCGTTGTTCCTTGGGACATTTGCTGTTTTCATTATGGCATTGGTTTTTATTATGTGGATTTTATTGTTGTGTGCTGCCTTGGGAAGGCTCCTGCCCAGAAAGCAGCCTAGAGATGTTTTAAATAAATAAATAAATAAATAAATGGAGAGGAGGAGGACCATATGAGCCACCTTGAGTTCCTTGCGAGAGGAAAAAAGGTGGGATATATCCATTTTTGTGTGTGTGTGTGTGTGTGCGCGCGCGCACGCACGTGCGCGTGCGTGTGTAATAACAAATAAATAAGGGGCTGATAAGCCTTTCCCTTCTCCTTACCTCAGTCTGCTACCTCCAACAGTTTTCTCTGTTCCCAGATTCAATGCCAGAAGTGAGTTGGGAGCAGGGAAAAGTTCTTGTGGCACAGGACTGAAGAGGGAAAAGTTATGAGAAGCAGCGTGTTCATTTTCCCTCTCCTGCACACTCCTTTTACTGTTTTATATGTGAATGGGGCGGCTACATGAATAGAAATCCATGTCCACCACTATCACATCTAGTTTGACCCTATATTAGAGGGATGAGTGAGGAATCTGCTTGTGGGGTGAAAATCCAATGGATTTTCCTGACTTGACCCTCCGGGTTCCATTCCATTTCCCCCACGTTGGCACTGTCTCGATCTGACATGAGTTGAGCTAGCACTCAGATTTCCACCTTTAAAGCAGGCCGTGATTTGCGCAAGGTTTTTTTTTTTTTTTTTAAAGGTCCAGGATTTTTGTGCAAAAATCGGCGCCCAATTTTTGCACAAGCTTTAAAAAAAAAATAGTTGGGATTGACAACTACAAGTTCCTTGTGAAGTAGGGAATATGGCGAGCTAATGGCAACCATAGCCGCCCGCTTTTAATGTATCTTATGCCATTTTTTAACGTAAGCAACGTAGCGCCAGGAACCCGGGAGTCCGGCGAGCGCCTCAGCTGGTGCTCGATTTTGGCCTGGCTCAGCAGGCGCAGCAGCAGTGCTCGCGGAGTGCGCCATGAGCCAGGTGCCGGGCGAATAGCCCACTCCTAACAGCAGCACCCACTGAGAGCCCAGTGAGTGGGGTGGTGGGTAGATCGCCCACCCCTACAAAGTTGTTGGGTTTGTGAGATATTGGTCTCTGTGCTAGCCAACTAAATGAAGCCTTGGCCTTCCACACACAGCAGAGTTTTTTCCATGCAGCAGCACTCCAGCGTTCTCAGCTGCAACCCAGTTCAGGACTCAGGAATCACGCTGTAGTCCAAAACAGCTCTATTCTAACTGTTTTATTCACTTATAACAAAGTGTCACTACAGCTTCTTCACATTCCATATACAGAGTCCATGTGCAGAGTACAAATTACGTAGAGCTCACTATACAGCTCAGCAGAAAATACATCCAGCTAAAAACAAAAAACAAAAATCCAGAAACAGTATAAGCAAATACATATGAGTGTAGCTTAGCCATTACACATAATCACCTTATTTACATCACATGACAATCCTGGCTCACACCAAACACATTCTCACGCCTAGCAAGGCCGAAGTAAGAATATCATAGTAAACATAGACAGCAATGTACTGGTGTCTCCTTTCTGGGAACTTTCCAGATAAGCAGTAAAGGCCATGGTAACAAAAACAGAAGCAACACAGCAAGCTATTTTGCTTTACACACTAACACTACTTGCGGAACGGTTTCTTACTTTCTGGAATTTTACACAAATTTAGTCATAGAAAAATACGGGGGGGGGGGGAAGCCCCTCCAGAATGCACATTTCCTCCCACAGGCTAAAGTGTGAAAATTAGCATTTTGGGGGGATTTGCGCATTTTCAGAGGTGCACAATTGCGCAAATGAAAACGAATGCAAGTTCAGCAAATGGGGGGGGGGAACTGATTCCATCAATGATCATATGTTGGAACGAAAGGTGCCTGACAATCCGTGGAATGCAGGTGGAATCCGTTTTAACAACATCTGCCCATCCCTAATTAGTCTGTGTCCCGATGCTGCTGCCTCTTCAGTGTGTGCCTGCTGACACACCAACTCTCCAACTGGGAATGTGGAGTACCATCGAGCTCCCACAACCCGAGCCAAGCTTTCCAACACCTGAACCACCTGAACATCAGACAGGTTGGGATTGATACAGATTTTCATTGTCCTTAATAGCCAATGGATGAGGTCCTGCAATTCACAATCACTGCAAGTTTTTGTCAGCTGAACACGGGAGGTACTGGATTTGAAAGGACTCATGTTCACAGCAGGAGTGCAGTAATATTCAATTCCTCCTCCTATGAATATCATCTCTGCTCAAGCTGGTATAAGTTAGTTTTATGTTTTCTCATGTCGCTTCATTAGGATTTTATTTTATTTTATTTAAAAAACCCACCTCCTTCTATGTAATAAATTGAGGCAGTCTGACTTTTCAGATTATTTACATTGTTAGGACAGAGTTATCTGTAACACATAGGGAAAATGTTTAGAACCCAATCAGCAGCTGGTTAAAAAAAAGTCCAGGTTAAAAAAAAAAAAAAGAGACCTAGGTACAATATGTGCTTTTTCCCCAATGCAAAATCTCAACCGTCATGCTCTGTAGGGGGTGTCTGAACTTTAAGGACCCAATTATGATTGCAGGTGTTTGAAGCGTGGGCTGCAAATGTTTTATGCATGATTCCAGGTGCTAGATTCCAAGCAAGTGAATGATGATTTAAATGTGGCAAAGCAGGTGAGTGGCGCCTACAGGCAAAATCTAGTCAAATAATCACATTTGGGGATGCAGAAAATTGCACTATTTTCAACAGTTTACAGAATAACCATATCACTACAGAAAGGTAAAAGAAGATGGAGGAATGTGTAGGTCACAGACAGCTGAATTCTGTGTTCACTGCCGGGAAGTGTATTTTGCCCGCATCATCTGGCTGGTGAGACCATGGTGGATGGAAGGCCAAACTGAAATGCCCCCCAAAGGATCTCACTTGATTCTATGCCAATATTATCTGGGGCTTTTTGCTGCTGTTTATTGACTCTTCTTTACTGAGTGTTTCTTTTTTGGGATGATTTTCTATTTTTATTTGGCATGCTGTTATCTGATGCAATCGAAAAATTCCCAAAAAGCATCAAACAAACTGGGAGGCATGCTGTCTGTAGATCTAGGAATGGCTAAGGATGTTCTGATTAGGGATGGGTGATCCGCTGGGACCCGACTTGGCTCTGGCTCGGAGCATGCCGCTGCTGTGCCTGCTGAGCTGGGCCAAAAGCTGGTGCGTGCCGCGCCACTCATCGGACTTTCTCGTTCCTGGCGGGTCGCTGTTTACATAGAAAATGCCTTAAGATATATCAAAAGTGGCTGCAATTTGTGCAAATTATGCAAATTGCAGTTGCTTTAGGCATATCTTAAGGCATTTTCTACATAAACAGCAGCCTGCTGCGAACCCAGGAAGTCACTTCCCGGGCTCGACTCGGGACAACACGAGTCGAGCTGGGAAAGAGGTAAGCGGGATGGAGTTTGGGGGGGGGTCGAACCTGGCTAGTCTGCTGCGTTTGCATCCCCAGAATGAAATCCTCGCACATCCCTAGTTCTGATTACTCATTTCCTGCCATTATTGTGCTGTGACTCAGCTTGGCATGGACTGGAAGAAAGGAAAAGGGATATGCTCACTTCCATCTAGGGATGCACAGCTTTTGTTAAATCCATTCTGTGTGTGTTTTGCGGATTGTTGGGCATCTTTTGTTCCATCATCTGCTATTCTGCTAATTGATGGAATCAGATATTTATATTACCAGGGTTTTATTCTAATTTGCACTAATTCACATGAGAGCAAATGTACACTTGCGCAAATGTGCTGCACTTGCACTAATACCCCCTCAAAGTGAATAAAATGGTCCGTAGGCCCCCCCAGAATCCACATGACTCAGAAAAAGTCGGTGTGCTGTGGAATCCATAGGTGGGATTCATAGAAATCTGAACTAATTTTGAATCTGTTGTGGTTTTCCTTGACATTCCTACTTCCGCCTGCCCTCAGCATGCCTTTGAAGACCTTACCAGCCAAAATCAGTGAACGGGGGAGCAGCTTCGCAGACCATGAATGGGATTGTGCAGTTAGGTGTAGGGACTGGGCCCAGCACCTCTGCAGAGGCACCTCAAGAAGACCTGGGGAGCGACTCAGACTGGTAAGAGTGGGAGGGGGAAGAGGCTGTCAAGGTCAAGGCCATAGGAGCAGGAGATGGATGAAAATAGCTGTGATAACCAAGGAGGTCCTTCTGAAACCATGGGAATGCAGGCTTAAAGCGAAGGGGAGGAGGACACGGTGGGAATCAGGGATCCAAGGGTTAGGCATCAAATGAAGAGGGAAACGTTTGGCCACCAGGGATGTCACCACTTGAAAGGACCCACCCTGAGGTTGGGGTTTGGTAGCCGATCTGATTTGAACGGGGAGGTTGTAATTTTCCCAACTAATTTTATGTCAGCTTCCGTTTATGATGCTGCAACCTGGAAAACCTGCTGGAGCTCAGAGGACTTTGAGTATGAAGCTACAGCAGCGTGGAACCTTCGCCTCCTTTGTTTGTAAGGGGATTCTAGTCTGTACCCTGAGGCCATGCTTGCTAATTGATTGGAAGGACAACTGCCTACCGAAGGAGGAGCGGGCGGCATCTGATGCTAGGGTTGAGACAAAGTTCATTTCCAACCTAGCTCCAATGGGGCCTGGCAGTGGCAAAGTCCAACACAGCAGTTGTTTCAACCAATCCTTATCACCAAGAGCCTCTTTTTTTTAATGTTTACATTACATTCACAGCAGGAGAGTCCCTGCAAGGCGGAGCTGTTGCCATTCCACTCTGGCTGCATTTTCCAAAAGGCACACTTTTAAAGTGCACATTTCTCCAAGGAAACAAGGTGGACTGAACTTCAAGGTGGAACTTGGAGGACCTTGACGACGACTGAGTCAAACGGTACTGATTCTTCCATCACTGCCCTCACCACTCCTTGGAATCGGCCCTTTCCTCCCACAACTGCCATCACGAGAGCTAATCTGAAGAAACATCCTGCCCCGAGTGGAGAAGAAGCTGATTAGGTCTGGACTCAAAAGGCAAAGAGAAACTGCAGAAGAGAAGAAAGAAAAGAGGAACAGGCCAGCCCAGAAGGGCAATAGAATAGATGCAGTGCTAACCTGAATACAATTGGTTCCAGAATATGTATATTCCCATCCATCTGCGCAACTGAATGAAGCATCACCATCATACTTTTCTCCTCTTCCCTCCCAATCCCTTTCCTTGTATCTCATATGTCTGTTTTTTAGATTGCACTGCAAGCCTGAGGACAGAGACTGTCTAATTATGGATTCTTATAAGCCACTCTGGGAGCCTTTTGACTAAAAAGCAGTATAAAAATGGTTTGAATAAATAAAATAAAATTGGGACAATGCTGGTTTAGGTAGAAGTTGCATTATGGGATCCTTCTATATGGCTTAAATTGTCTGATGTTACTGGAGTGACACAGATGGGACACACAGTGTCATAGTTCTTACTCTGTGAGGGTATATTCAAAGGGGGGACTTTCCTCTTTTGCTTCAGCATCTCATATGGACAGGTCTGAGAGATGTGGAGCTTCAGCTGGCATATCCAGGTTCTATTTGGGTATTTCTTACTGTCAGTGTGGAAGTAATTAATACAATTCGGTTTCGTTCCCCCTTTCTTGCAGCTTTTTTTGACACCAAACATATTATACTTCCAGCTTGCATAAATGCCAGAAACCAGTTTCTATCACTCACACCCCCACCTTTCTGCAACCGGATTTTCTACCCTTCTTTACATATTCAAACTGATAGAGAGCTGTGAAGAAGAGACATACAGGATGTTCTATAAAGAGCCAGCAATCTCCTGCCAACAGAATTGTTATGATTAATTGCCACCTCAATGGAAGGTAGGATATTTTGAAGCAAGGGGAAAAAAGATAAAAATGGCCTCAAAAATTTAAAGGGTCAAGCAATTTAACTGGCTAGAAAATAACCAATTAAGGCAAAGGAGAACATGTTAAAGGTGAATCAGTTCTTAATGACAAGCAATAATGACAGGTCACAGAGGTGCTCCCAAGACCAAGGAAGTTCACATATTTTTTTGGTCTTGATGTATAAATATGAAAGGGAATAAAGAATTGCAGCAATCACATTAATTCATAAATGGCGAGCTCCATGACAAGAGTTCATGCATATGGATGAACATCTGAGAAATAATAAACACAGGATTGGCACCATTTGTCTTTAAGTAACATAAATATCTTATGGCAGATGGATACATTCAGTTTGATTCAGTAACTGAGGTCAGAACTAGATGTTCTGCTCAGCTGCCAGCCCAAAAAATAAGTAAAAAATAATGGCAGCCCTGTTTCTAGAGATAGATCCTGAAACACTGAGGCCCACACCATCACCCTGATGTGAGCCATGTGCGGCTTGGCTCCTCCTTTCCCAGAACTGTTTCTGTCAGCAGCCATTTCCACCTGGCTGCATCAAAAGCAGGGGACAGGCAGGAAAGCCCAATCCATCAGGTCAGCCTGGACAGATCGCTAATTTTATTTCATTCATGTATTTACATCGAAATTCATATTCTGCCCTTCTAGTGCCCATGCACTACTCAGAAAGGCTCACAACAATTTAAACTACAATGCAGTATATAAAACCATACATTTGATCTGAGACCATAGATAGAACAAGCTTTAAACAAAATCAAGATTTAGCAGGCAAAAAGTTTGCCAGAATAGAAATGTCTTCACAAACTGGCAAGAGACATTTAGAGTGGGGGCCACTGACAGTTCATGGGGCAAGGCGTTCCACAATATTGGCTCATCCACTGAGAAGGCCCTTTCTCTCATGACCATCGACCATGCCTCCACCTTATGTGTGGCATGAAGAAGAGCCTCTTCTTCTAATCATACAAAGTGAGCAGGTTGGTATGGGAGTAGGCAATCCTTCAGGTATCCTGGGCCTAAGCCATATACAGCACAATCCAATGTGGCTGCCTGTAACCCTCCAAACTTAGAGGATTATGGGCATCCTGTCGAGGGTGGAAGGAGGGTGGGGTGAAGGTCGCCTCTGCGCTCCTTCCACCCTGCAAAAGACTTAGATGGCTGATTTTGGACATCTAAGTCTTTTGCCCCTGAGTGCAAGGAGGACAGGCCAAAGTGTCTCCAGGATACTACATATCATGGCAGAGCCTCTCTCCTCCACTCCCTGCCCACAAACCTCCAGCTTTGAGGTCAGTCTTGTGACCTTGGAGCCACAGTCAGAGCAGTTCTTTCTGCAAGGGAGGTCAGAGTCCCAGCTCCGACTTCGGAGCATGTTTCTGAGGTTGGAGCTGGGACTCCGACCTCTCCTATGGCAGCTAGATTGTGGCCTTAGGGTTTTAAAGGGGATTGCCAGTAATTTAAATTGTTCCTGGAAGCAAATGGACAACCAGTGTAGGCTTTGCTGGATAGGTGCAGCATAACCCAATGGGCAAACACCTGCTAACATCCTTGCTGCTCCATTCTGGGTCAACTGCAGCTTCTGAAGACTACTAAAAGGTGGTCCGACGTAGAGAACATTGCCGTAATCCCAGTGGAGGCTGGTGACTCCTATTTCGGTGGGGCTTCTAATCCATTGCAGGTTTTATTTGGAGCTTTATAGGAGCTATCCATTGTGCTCCATGATTGTGAACCTATTTTGGGGATGGAGTTCATTAAGTGTATTAAGGGGCGGGGGGGGGGAGGAATGGCAGCTTCCAGAAAAAGATGGTAAAAAAATATTGAGAGCATATTCTGCAGAATGTCTCTCTTTTTCAGACAGTGGTTGGAAAAGAGCATTCTCAGACATTTTGCAGAGGGAGAAGGATGGTGGAAATAAGGCACAGATGCCAGAGCTTGGGTAGAACTAGGGCCTCTTTATTTCACATGGGTAATTCACCCCACCCCAGGATCTACAAGTGTAAAGTGTGAGAAGATAACCATATTTCCCTGCAGGCAACTAGCCTGCTTTCTGGGCAAGCCACTCTGTCCAGGTAAGAAGGCAGGCTTAATTCCAGCTGCCTTTGCCTAGGCTACACGCAAGTGTAAGGTGCCCCTCCCTGTGTCACTGTCACCTGGTGCCGCACAACTCCGAGGAGGTGAGACAGGTTGGTCCCAAAGGCAAACCGTATCCCAGCCCGTGGGCTGCTCAGCCCCTGAGCTCAGGCCTCTGGACTTGCCTATCACCATAGCAGTGCCTGTGAGTGCCCACCAAAGCCTAAAATTCTTGAACATCCCTGCCAGAATCGAATCAACCTAGTTTACCGGCCCCACTTCTAAAATCAAATTGCACCCAGCGCTGGGTAGCTGAAAAAAACCTATACACTATGTCAATCTGTGACCAGGCAAAAATTCCTACTCAGCCCTCCTAAAGGGAGTGGCTAGCTCATTCTGCACTGGATATAGGGAGTGGAGGTGGGAACCAGATATGGAAGAGACCAGATTCTGGGGTGGAACCAACTTTTAAGACCCATGGCTCTGCCCCCCCCATCACACCACAGGTGTGTTAAGCACACACAGCATGCTTTCTTTCCCGCCTCCTTCCTGCCTGCAAATGCTGTTCCCTGCCCAAGCTGTTCCGGCAGGGCGAGGGAGGGAACGGGCTCCTCACTAGAATCTCTGCTGAGAAATTTCAACTCAGAGTCAGCTCTAAATTTCCAATACAAAATCTGTATATCACGGACCAATGTGTGGATCAGAAGTTAGACATCTACCAGGTATTTCACTTCTCAGAATGCTGCAGCACAGCTGTCAGCAGTTTAGTGGTATGAAAATACATAGCTAACATACTTTGAGAGAGAAAAAAATACTAGTTTGAGAGAGAATACACATTTAACTTTGTTATAGAGAGAGGGGGGAGGAATGGCATTTTTTAAAATCACACATTAATGTGGAAATTAAGGTGATTAAACAAAAGTATGGGTAAAAAAAAACATGAAATACATAGACTAGAAATTGATAGATTCAGTCATCCCTACACTGGCTTGTATGTATTGTACATCACCTTCAGGGTTTTATAGCAAATAAGATGATATACTACCACTATCATTATTACTACTACTACTATTACTACTACTACTACTACTACTATTACTATCACTATCACTATCACTAGCTAGGGTTGTATGAGAAATCCGAGGGGGGAGTGGAAGCTTGACGAACTTGCCCCACTCACCTCCCAAGCTCTGCGCTGACTTACCTTTCCCCGACTTGGCATATCTCCCCAGAGAGGAGCCAGGGAGAGGTAGTTCTGGGTCCCCGGCGCTGCATCTTTCACGTAAGTGCCATAGAAAACCACCTTAAAACGGCCTCAATTTGCTATTCACGGCCGTTTTAAGGTGGTTTTCTATGGTACTTATGTGAAAAACGCAGCGTCGGGGTGTACTGGGAGTCGTGGAAGATGGCGAGGAGTACAGGAGTGTTGTACAGAGTTCTGCCTCTATGCTCTGGGTTTGCTTTAAGAAAGTAAGTTTGCTTTAAGAATCAGCAACCAGCTTGAATGCTGAGATTCACAGAGGCTCTGAACTCTGGACTGGACTGAATGTGCCTGAGAAAATTTATGAAGCCGGTGAGCAAGATTATCCATTTGACAGCGGGAAATATGAGCTTTTTTAAAAAAAAAATCTGATTTTGTTTTGACTGGGAAAAGATACAAGGTTGTTGTTTATTGAATTATTCAGATAAAGGGATTGCCTATATGATTTGTATGGACATTAAACATTTAAGAAAAGGGATTGCTTATATGATTGGTCTGGATTTCAAATATAAATGGTGATGTAAGAGAAAATATTATTATTAAGATATAAGCATATTAGGTCTGTTTGGAAATATTTACTTAAAAATGTCTTTTTAATCTTGTGTGGAATATTTGACATATTGAAGGGGAAGGTTGTTCTTTGTTTTTGTTTTTTGGAGTTTTGTTTTTGTTTTGTTTTTTGTTTTTTTGTCTTTTACAAGTAGAATGATGACTTATGTGCTTCTGTTGTTTGGTTAGCTGTTACTTACTTTTTAACTTTCAAACTTTTCTTTTAAAAAAAAAGATATCTTTAAAATTAAAAGTGAAGTGGTTTATGGATAGATAGAAAGAAACAAGGAGTAAATGTACTATACTAGAGAGGGATTCTTAATAATGGGATTTTAAATTGGATTAAAATGTTGTTTTGCTTTTGGTTTGCCGTAACTGAATGTGAGGTTTTGTTAACAGAAAATGTTGTAAGAATAACTGTGGTTACTTAAGCTGTGGAGAAGATTGGAAGTCCTTTTTAATTGTGTATATTGTTTATATGTGTTTTTGTGTTTGTATGAAATGAAATTAAAAAAATCACAAACAAGAATCAGCAACCAGCCTTGATTACTTGGCTGCTTGCCAAGCTGATGCAATGAAGAAGGAGCAACTCACCTGTGTGTGATCTGGCTGCTGGCCAGAGGGATGACAATGCAAACAGCACAGGTGCTACCAATGGAGCACGAGATCTGCAACCCAAGAAGCTTGGTGCTTGAAGAGTATTTAAGACGAGCAAGTGCAGACTGAGAGTGGTGGTCGTTAGTGGTCAGTTGCGTGTGAAGTACTGAAGGACTGGAAGGAGCAAGGAGGAGCAGAGGACGCTGTGCAACGTGGAAACCCAATACCCAGGCGGAGAGCTGCTGGACCTAGCATTTGGGTTGGTTGAACAGTGACTGTGCAGAGGGGTGGGATTTCCATCAGGGAACTGGGAGTAGCATTGTTGTACTTCTGGCTCAACTTTATAATAAACATGTTTGGCTTTGACTTCCTGGAAGAGTATTTATTATGGTCAGAAAATCATTCAAAGAACCTTTGCCAATCCCTTTTGGGGATCCTGTGGCAAAACACGGGGTCCCATTGCGTCACTTCCAGGCACAGTGCCGGGACCCGTCGCGTCACTTCTGGGCGCTCGGAAGTCCGCCAGGCGGCTTGCTGCCGCAGTGGGACGGCTCGTGCGCCGCGGTGGTGCTTGCCAAGCTCTCGCCTCGCACCAGGTAAGTCTACACCTCTAAAGTCTATTACTACTACTGCTGCTACCACTAATATTACTACTACTACTACTACTAGAATACTGATTATTATAGATTTTGCTAGAATGAAGACTATGGATGGATCAGTCTTCCAGCTCCATGTCAGTTTTGCTTGGGTTCAGTCACACCATTCCATACCATTTCCACATCAATCTGCAATTTATTTATTTTATTTATTACATTTCTAATCCACCGAATAACTGATGTTCTCAATTAAGGCAACACATGAACATTCACACACACACACACACACACACACACACACACATATATATATCTGAATGTATTCCCCCGAAAATATGCATTCTTTATACACATTTTATTCTAAAATGCCCATTTTATATGCATTTGGTAATGTTTTTCATCCGAGAAGGGTATCACAAAATTCAGAGATCTGTAGTTAACTGTCTTTATCTCTGTGCAGAAGTCTGATCTGCATATTAGTGCTAAATTTGGTCAGATCACTTAAAAATGTGGAATGAATGAAAGCCTTGAGCATCCGTAGCACAGAAACACACACACACCTATCTTGAGATGCATGCATCGTTGTTTTTCTGTACCAGCTGATTCTTCCATACCGCCCAACTGAAGTGCATTTCTAGTAATGTTGCAGTCTAGCCGTATGAGCCCATAGATCCTGGTCAATGCTGGAGGATCAAATTGTTTTGCCCTTCACCTCTGTCAAGAAACTCGCTCAAAGCAAACGGTGACAAAATTGTCATCCTTCAGGAAAAAAAAAACATGTCTATACTGTTATGAACCGTCTTCGTTTTGGTCACTTTCGATCCTTGAATCCTTCCTTACCCAACCTGCAGCATTCCACAGTGACAGATTAGTGCTGACAATGCTGCAAAGTATACAGTAGTTCTTCCTGTCTGCTGAAGCCTTGGACTTGGCCTGTGCAAACATATATGGCCATTTCAACAAGCTTCTTGGTAAGTTAAAGTGCACCATTATTTTCAGTAATGCTTGTGCTTACCAGTAGTATCACACAGCCAGATATGTTGCACATATAAGGCACCGATCTTTCCAGTTTACAACGTGTCACCTGTTGCTGCAGACTGACTGCTGTTATCATCCTGGGCTCACTTCCAGATCAAACAGCATCTCTCTCCCAACCTTCCTTGAAAGAGCTCAGGGCAGCTTGCATGCCCCTCCCCCTCCATTTTGTCCTCATTACACAACCCTCGTAGGGATGTATGAGAAATTCATTTCAGTTCATTTTTGATCAAGATTTGCTCAGTTCACAACTTCTGGACCGAACATGGACTCAGACGCAATGTACGGTCCAAGTTCATACATTTCTGAGCTTGCAATGAGATTTGTGGAGGGGAAAATAATGCATTCAACAGCACACATACGTACATTGGAAAAATGTGCATGAAAAAATAAATACTTTAAAAAAAATGCACATAAATATGCTTTAAATCCATGGGAGAAGAATGTGTACATTTTCAAAGATGCACACAATTGATGCGTACATTTGGAAAAATACACACGGATTTTCACGCGAAAATAATAAGAACAGCACTCACTCTGATACAGACTCAAGTCAGAATGAGCTTCGAGATGGAATTCAGAGGACTTCAGTGAGCTCAAGTTTTGCTGTGTCACTCACATATCCCTACCTGTGAGTAGGCGAGGCTGAGGGAGAACAATGGCTTTGTGGAGATTTGAGTCCAGATCTGCCAGGCCTATGTGCAACCCTCTAATCTCAGCCTTCCCCAGTCTGGGTCCTTCCAGATGTTTGGAATACAACTCCGATCACTCCTGGACATTGGCCATGTTGGCTGGGGCTGATGTGGCTCACGCTGGCTCAGTTTGTCTGAGCGTGGAAAGCTAAGCAGAGTCAGGCCTGGTTGTTACTTGGATGGGAGACCCCTCCTCTAGTTTCCTGCATTGAGCAGGGGGTTGGACTCGATGGCCTTGTAGGCTCCTTCTAACTCTATGATCCATGAAATCTATGAAACTTCTGACCCACATTGTGGGTGGCCGCTCTGTCTATTACACCACATAGTCCAATTGTGTCTTTCCCATGGAAGCAGGAAGGAATGTTCTGCCTGGTGGGAAAGTCCAGCATGACCTGCCCTGCACATATGATCCTGCTATTCACACGTAAGTCCCCTGCTGTGTGGGAGCACCGCATACAGTGTTTCTCACTCTGTTGGCTGTGTATGGCAGTGGAACTCCTCTCTGGGCAGGCTGTGAGACAATTCCCATGAGCACCATGTTTGAAGTAGCCACTGTTTGTGGGCCCCAGTGGTGTGCCTGGAAAAAAAATGTCTTGTGAATTGCTGTGAATTGTTTTTATTTTAAATGTTTTACATTTTTGCATGCTAAATATTTTACCTTCTGTTCTCATCATGTTAAATTTTGGGTTTCAATCTTTGTGACCTGCCCAGACTGCTTTGGCTATTGGGCAGTATAGAAATGAAAGAAATGAAATGAAATGAAAAATTTCCCCCAAACAAAAGATGGATGTTTTCGGTGATGTGCAGAACTAAGGAGATGAGATGTCTGTAGGAATTGGGCCCATTGCTGCTGCAAAAGAGCCTTCAAGGGGTATGGGGGAACAGATTCTGATTCAGAGGGGGAGGAGGTGATGGAACTCGCAGCTGAAATGCCAAGGCCAGTTGAACCGGAGATAAGCAGAGAGGTAGAAGAGAGTCAGTCAGCCTCAAATACTGTGGGAAGCCAGAGCATCCCTGACGAGGAGCAGGAGTGGGGAATGGGCTTGACTGATCCCAGGGTGAGGTGTCAATTGAGAAGGGAAGATCAGCAAAGAAGTGTAAGATGTACTAAGCAGTTGACTCTAAAGCAGTGTTCTCCAACCTTGGCTCCCCAGATGCTGGGAGTTGTAGGCCAAAAACATCTGGGGACCCAAGGTTGCAGAACACTGGTCTAAACAGAGCCTATGTCTCTGTGTAGAGCCTGTAGACACATGTATGCTAAAATGTTTCCTGGAGAAAATGGGATATTTTATTTATTTATTTATATCTAAGAAGTAGCCAAAATATACAACCCCCGCCCCCCAAGCTACGCTGGCTGGGGCATGCTGGTGGCATGCTGGGAGTTGTAGGCCAAAAACATCTGGGGACCCAAGGTTGGAGAACACTGCTCTAAAGCAACAGGAACTGCCTTAAAGGCCGAGGTTTTGACAATTTGAGTTTGAAAGGGTGGAAGGGCCCTCAATCTGTAATCAACTTCTTTCCATCATTTCTCATTTCCTAATGTACCGATTATCTAGTATACTAACTAAGCTTGTTTCTTATTGATCTCTGCAATACACTTAATTTGTACTTTAAAGCCAGCCCCTCTGGTTTATATTACCATAATAAAGCTAATAGTTAGAAGATCAGTGTCTGCACTTGCCTTCCAAAGGAGAGAGGGAGAGATGGTTCTGGCAATGTCATCCTTACAGTGAGTGAGGAAAATAGTGACCTTTGCAAGTTATTTATTTCTTTAGGGCACAATCCTATGTGTTGCACCTTTATTGATTCATTTATTTATTTCATGATTTATTTGATTTGTACCCCACCGGTTTCTACCAGAAGAATGGCACTCATGGCAGCTTTGTCACAAATAAAACTTGGTTGAAACAATAATAAAACAAATGCATTAAAACAGAATTAAAAACACAACAATAACAGAATAAAAACAGCACCCAACCCAATAGACCCATTTGCATACCAAAGGCCTGCTTGAATAAAAAAGGTCCTTGCCCACCGGCAGAAGGACAGCAGAGAGGAAGTGAACATAGCCTCCCTTGGGAGGGAGTTTCACAGCCTGGGGGCAGCCGCTGAGAAGGCCCTCCTTCGTGTTGCCACCAGGGGAGGCTGGTGACTCCTATTTCGGGGGTTGGACTCAATGGCCTTATAATCATCATCATCATCATCATCAGCCGATCACTCGTGACCGAGTAAGATTGTCTTCCAGGATAAAAGGAGGAAATTCTAAAGAGGATTGTGTAGACTCTAGCGATGGGTCCGTAAGTGACTGTGGAGGCCAATTCTAGATCCACACAGCTTCCGACAGTGAGGACACTGTGAGGTGACTCCTGTTTTGGGGATTGGACTCAATGGCCTTATAGGCCTCTTCCAACTCTACTATTCTATGATTCTATCCATTGCAGTTTTTATTTGGAGCTTCATAGGAGCTATCCATGGTGCTCCATGGTGGTGAACCTATTTTGGGGATGGATTTCAGCACCATGGATAGCTCCTATGAAGCTCCAAATAAAGCCTGCAAAGCCTGCAATGGAGAAGGAGCCCCACCAAAATAGGAGTCACCAGCCTCCCTTGGTTGCCACCAAATGTGCCTCTGAGAGGGGCAGTCTCAAAAGAAGGTCCTCTCAGTGGACAGAAGCCTCAGTTACTTATTTATTTAGTGCCATCAGTATGCTTGGTGCTTTACAAAGTAAAAGAGGACAGGTCCCTCCCACAAGGAAATTTGACACAGCAAAAAAAAAAAAAGGGAGGAAGGGGAGGCAGATATAGATGGGGAAGCAATTTGCAGCTGTTTCGGTACAGTTTCATTGCTACTAAACATTATTATTTCATAAGCAACTATGAAAATAATATTCCAAAAAGAATATGCTGCAATTCTAATTTCAGAATCTTTAAATTTCTGTGAGGAAAGTGTCATTTCAGCCCTCCAATATGTAGCACATTTGGGCTCTAGATGTGGCGGACACCAAGCAAGGAAAGCAGAATGCATCTTGGGTAAAATGCATGAGACTCAGGACAATGGTGTTCCACTCTGATGCTTTCCTAATCTCATTGGATCAGGAACTAGAAGTCTGAGAGGGCATGAACCTTTTCCTGAAAATGTATCAAAAATGGCATGCTTAAACATGATTTTAATCTGAATTCAAATGCCTACTGGTGCACTGAAACATTTGTTTCTCTGTCATTTTGTAGGTAGCACTTTTTTTTCCCGGGCAATCCCAGGTGTGAGCATGTAAGGAAGAGAAGGCCCTAATGCTTGAATAAGCTGACTGTGAACAATCTGAGTAATTGAATCCCCTGGTATTTGCTTTTATGCTGAGAGGTTTCAGTCAGGTTTTAATGGATTTTTAATGCAGAAACAGTTTTGTTTAAATAAAACTGTTGCCATAAAACATCTAAGTATTTGATTCATCCTCCCCTCCAAAGGGAAAAAAAGCAACCTGTGAAATGTCCCTCCATCCTTTAACAATGAGATGCAGCCACAGGTATGGCGGATGTTAAATACATTCATGGGTCAGTGAGATGTCAGACATTGCTGTATGTGATATTTCCAACAGTGCTGAGCTAAGGTCAGTTTAAAAAAAAGACTATAGGGCCAGAGTAGATGAGCTGAAGGAGTTCTGGGGTCAGATCTCCCAAGGTTCCCCTTTAAAGAACAGCAACAATAACACACAGCCAATGGTATCAAAAGTGCTACACACAGCCAGTGGCATCTGCCCCCAAAAAGTGCTACACACGTTCAGTGGTATCCAAAAGAAAGTGCTACACATAATCAGTGGTATCCCCAAAAAAGTGCTACACACAGCCAGTGGTATTCCCAAAGAAGCGCTACACACAGCCAGTGGTATCCAAATGTTTTCCCCAGCAGGACAAATGGCAACATTGCTGGGTGTGAGCTGGTATTTGGATTTAGAAAATGGCACAGGAAGAAAGGATCGAACATCCTCTCCCAAAACATTGTGTTCTAACTCTGAGGTCTGTAACATGGTGCCCATGCCCGCAAACACCTCTACAGTGGTGCCTACCAGACTTCCTATTTCTCCTGATTTGTATTTCATATTCTTAGATCTATTATTATTATTATTATTATTATTATTATTATTATTATTATTATTTACTACTACTACTACTACTACTACTATTTTACATGCTTTTTAAAAGTGGGAAGCAAGCATGCTGCATCTTTATTTTCAAGAATTGTGGGAGTTGCATTACAACAAGTCTGGAGGGCACCCGTTTGGACCCTCCTGAAGTAGATTTCTGATTTGTTGCCATCATTTCCAATAGGCTATCCAATTCCTGACCAGGTGAAGTACTTGGATTAAAGACAATTAGTCATCATTTAAACTTGCCTCAAGAACTGCTGGTATGACACTTGAGTGCTGCCTTTGCTTCCCTTATAAAGCACATCGTCTTCTTTTAACAGTGTGTGTGCTATTCTCCTTTGATGGGACAAACTCCCAACCTTCAACGTGACCACATTCAGTGCAAGATTTTTAGGTAGGTAACCATATGGCTTGCTTGTTCCATTTAGTTTCACAATGCATTCAAGCATGTATGCTTTTTTAAGCTGCTGCTGCTCACAGGGCAGCATTTCGCAGTTGTTCTTGTGTCAATTTCCTTAGAGGATCCTCCATGTTGTGAACACATCTGCGTAGTAGAGTGCATGGAGCATATGAGCTATTTTTGTAGTGTGTGCTACTTTACATTGACTCCAATCAAACTTCATCTTCTGCCATTGTGATTTCAGTCCTTCAGTGCTTACAATTCCATCTGGAGTCCCCCCCCTGGCCGCAACTACTATATATATATATATATATATATATAGTCTTCTGGGCCATTGTTCTGAAAAGAGGTATATCCCTAGTTCTGCTCCCATTTCATGTTTATTTATATGCTCCTCGGTTGGAGTTCAGATTGCAAATTATTCCAGTTCGGTGCACAATGATTGGTGTATTACTGTGCATTTTCAGTTACTATATCCTGTGGAGCATCACTGCAATGAGAAAACATGGCTCCAAAATTTAATTTACACCATAGAAGTAGGACCTTCATTAGTTATCCAATCTGAAGAAGAGTTACAGCACTCTCTGTCCCTGCCCCAACAGTACTGCTGGTCGTCTTACTCCCCTTTTCATATATCAAATGACATGCAACACAGAAATTTCGCTAATCTCATAGTTGAAACTTTGTTGGGTTCCCCTGGAATTCTTTGGAGGAATCACCAAATTGGTTTCAAAACAACCTTGGGTTGTGTAGGACCTTTTGGAAGAATCTTTCTAGTCTTACTGAACCTCCCTGATCTCTCTTTGAAATGCCCGTTGTTGTTTTTTCCTGAAGAGGAACCCAGAAATTTGCTTCATATTGTGTTGTAGGGAAAATCTCGGTGGCTAACCTATGCTTTCATCAGTGGCGGCATCTGGAACTGCATTGTGGCTCAATCAGAAGTGGTGGAGGAGGAAAATGTTCAGGGACAGAGCAGACACATGGTGGCATTGCAAGGTAGGATCTCATTTTGTCCCCACAAGAGAAGTCTGATTCTCATTTTACACTGTATACTGTGGGTTGGATCAGGAGAAGATCAAGCATAACTCTGTTTGCACATTGGGGCTTTTCTGGCTCCTCTTTCACTTTCAGGACAGAAAACAAAAACAAAAACCCTGAATGCTAGAGAAAGCAAAAATGACAGGTTCATCCAACCCTACCTTTGGATAGATGTTATACTCTTATGTCAAGATGGTATACCTGTACAAAATGTTAAGGATCTGTGCTCCAGTTCTCTGACTGGATGATGAGAAAGGAGCTCACCATCTAGTCCGAGAACTGGATCACAGACCCTAAACACTTTGTGCAGCTACACCTTCTTCAAATAAGAGCAAAGCATCCATCCAACGGCTTGTCTCATTTCAAATGACATCTGTCTCCACACTCAACTTCAAATCAATACTAGCCAGGGCTTACAATCTGAGACTGGTGCCCTTATCATGGGTTTTGTAAATACTGTATACTACTATGGGCTATTACATAATGTATCCAATCATTCCCCCTTTCTATTAAGGACCCCTTTTAAAAAATAAAAATAAAATAATTCAATATTTTGGGCAACTATAAAGGTGAATAGTCAATTGAGTTCTCTATGGAAGTTGAGCATATTCTCCCCCTCTTGTACTTTTGGTGTGTAATCCTATCCTATTCAAGTGATATCAACAGCAAAACTCTCACTGATGTTTTAAGGTTTCCCACCTTTTGTGCAGTTTCTTTTCCAATGTAAAAAAGCTTGAAATGCCTCTCCAAAGGCTTAGTTACTGGCAGGAAGATCTGCAAACTTTGGTATGCTGGATAAAATACCTTTGGTATTTGGCCACTTCCCTTTTGCCTTTAGCTCCACCCACCACTGAAATGCAGCCCCCCGATAATTTCTCCAAAATGGAATATGGCCTTTGGGCTGAAAGAGGTTTATCACCCCTGGTCTAGGACCTGAGGATGTTAGTTGTTTTTTCCTCACCTAACCCATACTAACCTGGCTGAGAGAGACTGAGGAAGCAGGTTAGGAATGAATAAGAGGAGAAAGAAAAATTGGTGAGCACCTTGTGGTAGCTCTAGGTCAGGGCTCTCCCACCTTGGGTCCCCAGATGTTGCTGGCCTACAGCTCCCAGCATACCCAGCCAGCAAGGCTAATGGCAAGGGATTCTGGGAGCTGTCGTCCAGCAACATCTGGGGACCCAAGGTGGGAGAGCCCTGGTCTAGGAGCTCAGGGGGAGGGGGGATAATCATACCAACCTTCCAAGGCCGCAAGGCCCAGGGATGGACAGGGTGAGGACAGGAACCCCACACGAGTTCGGTCTGACTCACCCATTCAATGCTGCGAGGTTCACGTGGTGGTGAGGTAGATGGAAAAAATCCCTCAGCATAGTGAAGAAGTGCTAGATGGAAAGGGCGAGGAGTGTGGAGACAACTACTCTGGGGTCCTGAGCCAAGGGAGCTTGCCCGAGGGGTTTGAAGAATGAGGAAAGTGTCCCAATCCTTCAGACCAATAGGAACCCACACTGGTGGGAGGGAGTTTAGGAATTGGCATCTTAGCACACTGCAGATCCTTTAATGAAGCCTTCCCCAACCTGGCACCTGGATTTTACTGGTATTTTACTGGCAAATACTGTTGTATTTAACGTTTAAAAAAGAAAAGGAAAAAAGAAAAGTGTACTGCTTTGAGGGTATTCCTGCTGAAATATGTGTTGTAAATAAATAAACAAAAATAAATACATACATAAAAATCGAGAAATAAAAGAAACCTGTTGTCTTTATTGCTTGGGGGGTGGGAGTTAACTTTTATATTCTCATTTCTCTATGCTGTGGATTGCCTCAGGAGCCCTGACAAGGCAGAACAGTGTTATAACAGTTTGGGGAATAAAAATAAAGCAATGCTTTTTTGGACACAAAAATATTTGGGAAACAAATCTATTATATGCAATGTTTTCACTTGTGTCTCCCAATCTTTTTTATCCAGTAAGTATCCATCTCTCTCTCTCTCTCTCTCTTGGATATATAACATTCCAGTCTGCTTTAATTCAAAGGAAAAAAATGTGGTCCACAAATGAGAAAAGAAAAGAAAAAAACTGCAAATGTTTTATTGGGAAAAAATACCCCCCACACATCTACACATGTAGGTTTAGCACTTTGAAATGTGTATTTCTTTATACTGGAAGAAACTCTGCAAATCTTTTAGTGGGAAATCTGATGTGGTTAAATATCCTTATTCTGGTTCCCTTTCTCTATGATAGGCTGGTAGATATTTATACATGAAGTCTCAAAGAATTCCCCTCCAAATGCTGAACAATACAGAGTGTACTGTATGTTCTCTGATAAGGGAATTCATTCAGTGAAGTAGAACACCAAAGTGATAGCCGACGGCTAAGAGGAAAACAGGCATAAACATATTTTTGTTTCTCTTTGCTTCAGCTTCAAGAGCTCTCCTTTCGAGATGGCATCTTTTTCTCCCCCTTCTCGCACATCTCCAGTTGTGTGTGGGCCTTCTCTCAAATGTGCTCATCTTTGCCTGCAATGAAGCGAGGGGCATAGTATTGTGTTATCCATCTTTTTACAGCCTTTTTGGTAAACACTTTAGGTCCATCAGATCAGTGAACGGGAATGACTTTACAAGAGATCTACCAGACTATTGGAAACTGAAGTGTATGTCAATTAACAACTTACACTCATCTCATCTGGGAGGTGGAAGATGCTTATTGTTTACATGTGCTGGAGTAAATGCATTTCCCATTCCCACGGATCCCCATATTGTAAAATGTATATTCAATCAGAACAATAATTGTATTGCTTTAGTTTGAATATAGCCAACTGGGTGAATATAGTCAACTAGATGCTCTATGGAAAATGACTCGGAGATGAACTGAGTTTTTGTTTTTGTTTTGTTTTTCTAAAATCAGACATGACTCACTTTATTTTCCAAGAAGCCAATCTGGGGCTCACAATATAACCTCCTGCAACTTTCTAAGGCTGACCACAGGAAAACTGGAAGAGGGAGGTAAAAGCACACGCCCATAGCAGACTTTTGGTTTATGAGGTTCTTCCTCAGGGATGGGCTTTTGCCCCCCCCCAACTGCCATTATCTCCATGGGCATATCTTCATCAAAAAGCTCTCCCCACAGAGAGGACCTTATCCCCCCATGCACATGAGACCGTGGACCAAGAGGGTCCCTCATGGAAATGGGCTTTTGCCCTTAAGCCTCAGTTTTCCCAGGGGTACCTCTTTGAAGGGGAGTGTAAGCTAGCAAGTCTTCTCCAGCTCAGATGTTAACCTAAGCTGGAGAGTTTTTTCCTGTGGGAAGCTCTCTAATGCAGCCCCCTGGCAAAATAATGGAGATGTTTCCCCATCACTTTGCTATAGGGCTGATTTGAGGAACTAAACCTGGGGAAATGCTGGCTTTGGGCAAAATCCCCATGCACAAGAGACCTTGGACCAAGAGGGTCCCTCATGGAAGTGGGCTTTTGACCCAAAGCCTCAGTTTTCCCAGGGGTACCTCTTTGAAGGGGAGTGTAAGCTAGCAAGTCTTCTCCAGCTCAGATGTTAACCTAAGCTGGAGAAGAATTTGTGGACTTCTAATGCTTGCCTCCATTTTGAAGTGAACATTACCTAGCCCTTGGCTTTAGTTTCCAGGCCTTAGCCCTGTGAACTTCAACAGCATCTCACATTTTTGCCACTTGTGCTGACATTTGACCACTAGCAGTTATGCCAGAATTGTTTACCTTTGTTGCAGTGGTAATTCATCCCACTGGTAAAACAGATATAGAGATGAGGGATACATGCATTTGGTTTGCATTTAATGCAAACCTCCCTAATTCACACTTCCTGAACAAATACACACACCAAAATGCAGTTATCCTTAGGTACTTGCTCTTTGCCTAATGTTGCCATGCAGTTCAAAAAATGTATCCAGATTCAAAACCTATAGATTGATGTTTATTATTATGCTCTCAGATGTGGAGAAAACAAGTCTCTCTTTCATCCCTGGATTTATTTTCAGTACCATTTATAAATTCAGGTATCCTGCCTTCCACAAAATTGTCTTTGGCTTGGGAGGTTTAAGTAGGCAAATTTGTCCTTAGCAGAGACTGCAAGAAAGTAAAGATGACAAGAGGGAACATTCTGTTCCCCTTTGAGTCATCCACTTGTCAGGATTTTTAATTTGTTGCCAACCCTGTCCTTCTGCTGCTGCTGATTTTTTTTTCCCCAAAGCTGAAGATCCTCTTTTGCATATTTAAATATTTTGATGATATGAAGGATCAAGTACAGCAAAGCTCTGGTGACCTTTTAAGTTTTTCCAGAGAATGTGGTGCTTAACTAGCTCCAGTCAAATGCATCCTGCAAAACAGGAACAGACTTTGAATTTGTTGTAGGGTTATGTGTTGTTGTTTTTTTGATATCTTGTGTCAACTGGGTGTTTATCTGCTATAGATGCCTTCCTTTTTTCAGGCTGTTGCATTTTAGTAAGTCACTGAGATTTTGTCACATATTACCAATGACTCGGATAGACTTCATTTACCCCAGCACTCAATACATGAATGGGATGAATAACTTTGTTATTGCTATTCTTAGTGTCATGCTGGAAAGCAGTGGGGGGCTCCTAATCCATTGCAGGTTTTTATTTGGAGCTGCATAGGAGCTATCCATGGTGATCCATGATTGTGAACCTATTTTGGGGATGGAGTTCAGCACCAAGGATAGCTCCTATAAAGCTCCAAATAAAACCTGCAATGGATTAGGAGCCCCACCAAAATAGGGGTCACCAACCATTTTCTACTGAAAACTTAGAGAACTGCAACCACCTTGCTTTAGCTATTGTGTGGCTAAGATACCATATGATCATCAATGGGTGTTTTTTTGTGTTGTTTTGGGGTTTTATTTTAAAGAGCTTTCTTGGTGTGGTTATGGTTGACGACACATGTGACATTTTTAAAGGATTGGGGCATATTTTGATGCTGCTTCTGTGTGTTCAGTTCAAACATATATTTTGCGGCACTCTGAAACTGGAAATCTGCAGCTTTGCAGCAGAACCCAGCTGTGAAAAGTACTCATTGTTGGCTGGTCCCATCAACTAATCACCAAGTTAATTTTTTGCAGCTGTATTAGGTTTTGTTTTGTTTTTTTTACGGTGAAGGAAAGATGAAAAAATGGATGTATATTGATGTTGGGGCTTAAACATTTTTAAAAGGTTGGAAGCCCACCTGGAGCATGGGGGTATGGGACTGATGCCTGAGAGCCAGTGTACAATTTGCTGGGATGTACATCGATCGTGTAAAAGCTGTGCCTGCATTGTGGCTTTTTATAATGTGTCTTGCCTTCCATTTTTGAATCACTTGCAGTAATCAACAGGTGGAGATGATTCCTTATAGAATTGTTCTCTCAGATATAAATGGC
Organism: Shinisaurus crocodilurus; assembly: GCA_021292165.1. Lineage (NCBI taxonomy): Eukaryota > Metazoa > Chordata > Lepidosauria > Squamata > Shinisauridae > Shinisaurus > Shinisaurus crocodilurus. The sequence continues at coordinate 28,263,048 of CM037879.1, read as the reverse complement.
CGGTACTGAAGTCGTGAAAATAGCATTGGAATGGTACCTGAGTGGAATGTCACAAGATCACATCTCCCATGGAAATGTACCTCTGAACCCATTGGAAATGTACCTCTGAACCCTGTCAAGCCAGCATGGGGTTCCCTATGTTTGATGCCATGGAAGGAGTTCCTTCTTCTCCTATGGACCTACACAGCACCACATGTAGTGATCCCCCCACCCCCGCCATTATGGACACCTTAAAGTAACTTCAAAGATGCAGTGGGAACAGGATGATCAATTGTCTCACACTTACAGACTGAGTTCAGACAAGACAATAACCTGCACTCAAGGGTTGAGTATGGGTTGAGTGTGGGTTGTTGTTCAACTGTGGGTTGTTATTGAACTATGGGTTAACGTTTCGTCTAAACTCAGCTGTGCTAACAAGCCATGACTTGTTAACCATGAACAACCTATGAGAGAACCCATGGTTTGTTGTTGGGTTGTGAACTGTGCATTGTTCACCATGGTAGTGTTATCTCAACTGGGTTCAGACAACACATCATCATCATCATCATCATCATCATCATCATCATATTTATTTATTTATTTATTATTTATTTCATTTCTATACCGCCCCACAGCCGAAGCTCTCTGGGCGGTTCACAACAATCCATACAATAAAATCTACATAAAAACCAACAATAAAAACAACAATGTAATTTAAAAAATCAAAACCAAATTTAAAAATGCAGTTTAAAATAACAACACTAAAAGTTAATAAAACTAAGTCTACAGGTGACAATCACACACCCCCATGTGCTATTTTGAACAGATTAAATATCGAATGCCTTGGCATAAAGGGAAGTCTTAACCTGGCACCGAAAATATAATAAGGTTGGCGCCAGGCGGGCCTCAGTGGGGAGCTTATTCCATAATTGGGGGGGCTACAGCTGAGAAGGCCCTCTTTCTTGTTGCCACCAACCGAGCCTCCCTAGGAGGTGGCAGTCGGAGGAGGGCCCCAGATGTTGAGCACAGTGTCTGGGTAGATTGCCGTTGGGAGAGGCATTCCATCAGGTATTGTGGTCCTAAGCTGTGTAGGGCTTTATAGGTTAGAAACAGCACCTTGAATTCAGCTTTGAAGCATATTGGCAGCCAGTGCAAATGGGCCAGAACGATAACCCATGTTTCAACAGTAATCCATGGTTCAATGACAAACCACACTCAATCCATACTCAACCCTTGAGTGTAGGTTATCGTGTTATCTGAACCCAGTCACAGTCTCTCTGCAGTTCTCCATTATATGTGAAATAGAACTTTCACATCTCATTTCATGGGGAGATGCACAAGCTCCTAATATAGAGACAGCTCATAATTTCCCTGTAGGAGTTTTGTGCGTGGAGCTTGATAGGGGGGTGAAAGCTCGTCGAACTTGCTGGGCTTGACCCCCCCCCCCCCGAGCTCCATTCAACCAACCTTTCCCTGGCTCGACTCACATTCTCGTGAGCCGAGCTGGGGAAAGCGACTTCCGGGTTCCCCAGCTCTATGTCATTTACGTAGAAAACATAAGATACGTTGTCTACAGAGATCATATTTGTTATAAAGCAAGTGCCCATTGTTTTAATTGTACCACACATGGAAACACACACTAGTTTAATTGGATATGGTTGGAGGAGAAGGTGATAAGATTGCTTCGGCATCATCAATGAAATGGGCATGTGTTATTTTAGATGGAAATATGTTTTGGTTTGAAATGTACTATATGCCACTGTGATTGGTCAACCAAAGAGTTGGAGACTGGGTTCAGACAACATGATAACCCACGCTCAAGGATTGAGTGTGGCTGTTGTTGAAACATGGGTTATTGGGTTGTCTGAACCTGGTCAAGGTAACAAACCATGGTGAACAACGCACAGTTCACAACCCAACAACAAACTATGGGTTCTCTTCATGGGTTGTTCGTGATTAACAAGCCATGGCTTGTTAGCATCACTGGGTTCAGACAACATGATAACCCATGTTTCAACAACCCATGGTTCAACAACAACCCACACTCAACCCCTGAGTGTGGGTTATCGTGTTTTCTGCACCCAGCCGGAATCTTGTGAACTATTAGTATTCTTGAAGGCTAATTTAAACTCAGAATTCTCATATTCTTCAATTTATCGGTGCAAAAGTCAGTAAATGGTAACTTTCCCTACAACTGATTTTTTTTTTTTTTTTTAAGAATAAAATATGCCCTATCCTTGTTTCTTTTACATCTGGTTTAAAATGGCATGCATACAAGTCGTCCCAACATTTCCAAAGACATCACTGAATGAAAGTATTTTGTATTTCATTGTGAAAATATATTATATACTAGATTTATGTAAATACATTTGCATTTTGCATTGTAATGCTTTCATAAAATGAGTAGGGATGTAACTGTGAATATCAGGGGGGGGGCTTGAGCGGGCCAAAATCGGCCCCGCTTGCAGCCCCCCGATATTTGTGGTGACTTGCAAGCCTACCTTGCTGCCCGCTTGTCCTCCGCTAAGTCCGTCGTGCCACGCCACCCACGCGGGGTCCCGTCATTTATGGCTGTGATGCGACTGGGCCCTGCGCCGATGTGGCTGAGTTTTGGTGTAGAAACCAGGGCAACAGGGTTTAAAACGGCCATCGCCAAAACCGCAGCAACAGGGTTCAGCCGCGTTGGCGCAGGGCCCATCTCATCACTTCTGGCCAGCCAGAAGTGATGCAACGGGAACCCGCGTAAGTGGCGCAGCTGCCCGAGCGGCAGTGGAGAGTGGCCAGAGAGCCCCTCTGCACCGTGGAGAATTTGAGGATCGGGGGGCGTAGCGCGGAGAGCAGAGGCGATTCGCCCCCCCCCCATCAAGGCATGAAATGCACCACTAAAAATGAGTACAGTAATACCTTGGATTGCAAGTAACTTGGTCTGAGAGCATTTTGCAAGACAAGCAAAAAATTAAAAAAAATTTTGACTTGATAAACAAGCAAGGTCTTGCAAGACAACTCGTAGGGATGTAACCGCTCGCCTCGAGCGGGCCGAAATCGGCCCCGCTCATGCCCTCCAGAGACTCGCTTTGATATAAGAGTGTTTTGGATTACAAGCACGGTTCCAGAACGAATTATGCTTGCAATCCAAGGTATTACTGTATGTTCTTTCTTATTTCTATTATGGAATATTTAATGGAATATTTGTGTATGCGCATTTTTGTTTGAATCACTCAAAGGTATGTCTTTCAGCCAGTCCTGGCTATCAACGTCAAATATATAGTCAGTACAAAAAACAAAATAGCAATAAATAAATATATATTAGGATATCATCTGAAATTCAAACAGTTTTGGGTCCCATTGGGTTTGATCCAGACCTAGTCATGCTTAGGTCTTATCCCATTCATTTTAGTAGGTCTCCTCTAAGCATGATAATGTCTGCATCCAAACCATTGAACTTGATGGGAGCAAATTAAACACACAATTAACTTTCTCATTGGACAGATGCTAACACTTTACATTTATACTTCACACATTTTAGGGGCAAACCTAAGCATATCTAATCACTGAGAGCTATTTCACACCTTATGCAATGCAACAGCAAACTGAGGTTCACCACCAAGTGTACCTGTCTGATATATACGCATTTATCACATTCACACTTTACATTTGTAGATATACCTGTAAAACAGTTGGAATGCATACTTAATAAGGCTGAGGTTTAGGTTCTCCAATGAGAATGTTTGGCTGGAATTTGTGGCTTAAGGGGTGATGGCATAGCCTTGCGGCAAGGGGATGTCTGGGTAAAAACCTGGGAGAAGCACTCTTTATTTGAAAAAAAACACACACACCACACATTTACTCCTTCATGGATACTGGCACTGCATGTCAGGGACGCTTAGGGCACAATCCTATTATGATGCCCAGAACCCCCAAACTTGGAGGCTCATGGTTGTTATCCTATGCAGAGCAGGAAGAGCAACAGAGGCATTCCTTGCCTCCCCATACTCCTGCCCTGTATATTTCACTAGATGGGTTTTTTTGGCTGGGGAGGGTTCAGGTTAGCTCGTATCCTGGACTCTCCAGTCCCCTCCCCTCCTCACCCACCAGAATGCCCCCTTTCCCCCCTCTCTGAGGTTGGTTTCCCAACCTCGGAGGGCAGCCGGTGCAGTTCTTTCTGTGCCGGCTGCGAAGGAGTGGGTGGGTTTGGAGCTCTGATTCTCAGTTGTGAGGTTGGAGCGCTGTCTCTGACCTTGGATCTGGGAATCTGAACTATCCTATGGCCCCCTCAGATGCTGTCTCGGGGCCATAGGATTGCTCCCTTATCTGCAAGATCAGATATGCAAAATTCACAATCCTGATCTAAATCACTGTTGTACATCTTACATGTATTATTATCCACAATTGCTTTAACTGTGCATCATTTTCCCCATTTGGCAGGGCTGACAAACTGGAATCCGGGGGGGGCAAATCATAAAAATCCATCGGATTTTCACCCCCCCCCATCGGATTCCTCACACATCCCTTGCTGCAATCCCTCTCCCCGCCCGTGTCCCCCTGCCCCAATGTCCTGAAATGATGCTAAGTATGGGGTATTGTGGAAGGTGCAAAAGGGTTCCAGATTGCCAACACGGCTGATGCTATTGCCACTTGCAGTGGCAGTGCACAAAAACAAAAAAACACAAGAAGAGGCCTGCTGGATCAGGCCAAGGGGTCCATCATTCTGTTCACACAGTGGCCAACCAGCTGCCCACGGGATCCCACAAGCAGGACATGAGTGCAACAGTCCAGCTTATCTCAAGGAGCTGGCTCCGGTCCAGCTTATCTCAAGGAGCACCTCCAGCAATATCAAGTAGGCCACTCAGCAAGGTCTGCCACGGACGGCCTTCTCCTTGTCCCATCAGCCAGAGCAGCCAGGCTGGTGGGGACTAGGAAGAGGGCCTTTTCTGTGGAAGTTATGGAACTCCCTCCCCAGTGACCTTCGCCATGGCCCCTCCTTGATGAACTTCCACCAGGCTTTAAAAACATGGCTTTTCAGGCAGGAATATGGGGTGGGTTAGGAATTTTTTTTTTAAAAAAAACCCTCTTATATTGTTTTAATTGTGTTTTAATTGTGTTTTATTGTATTTTATCCTGATTGTACATTGCCCAGGGTGGCCGGGTGACCAACCAGATGGGTGATTTAAAAATATAATAAATAAATAAATAAACAGAACCTTCCTGCCCATGTTCCCCAGCAATTGGTGTGCATAGGCATACTGCCTCTGATACTGGAGGAAGCATATAGCCAATCAGGACTGGTATCCATTGATAGCCTTCTCCTCCATGAATTTGTCCAATCCCCTTTTAAAGCTGTCCAAATTTGTGGCCATCACTACATCAATTGGTGGCCATCACTACATCCAACCCTTAGGAGAAAAAGAAAGAAAGAAAGAAAGAAAGTGCTACAATCCTTTCCAATGGTGTGCTCTACCTGTGAGAAATTATTGGAGAATTTCTCCTCCCTTGAAGAAATTTGGTGAAACCCCCCCCCCATTTTTCTGCCCACAAATAAGGTGGAGAATTTCAAAAGGCCATTTTGCACACAGCTCTAACACAACCTTGGAAAGGCCAAATTTAGCTTGAATGCCATGCTGGGGCAGTAGGGGCCACAAAAAGAATGGGGGTGCATGGAGTACACAGCCTGTTTGTTATTTCTGACTTATTTTTTTTATTTATTATATTTATACCCCACCTTTTTTCCTTCAAGGAACGCAAGGCAGCTTGCAGAATCCTCCTCCTCCTCCTCTCCATTTTATCCTCACAACAACCCTGTGAGGTAGGTTAGGCTGAGAGTCAGTGACTGGCCCAAAGTCACCCAGTGAGTTTCATGGCTGAGCAGGGACTAGAACCCAGATATCCTGAGTCCCAGTCCGACACTCTCACCACTATGCCACACTGACTTCTATTGTACATGGGGACATCTACAGTGTTTTGTGGGTGATTTCTCCCTCTTGGGGGATTTTCTTCAAGTCTTTCTTTGTGTAGTGTACCCTCTTGGAAGGGTACCTAAGAAACTGGAAATGTTACTGTTTGTTGCATACATGTTGCAAGTTATTTATTTTCACACCTTGAGATAACATACCCTATATCTGAATATTTCATCTGTCTGAATTCTGATTTTTATGTACTTCTTTATTTTTGGAAGTAACTTTATCCTTTTTAGAGCCAAAGATGGTAACGACGCTTGAACTCAGTAATGCATGACCCGTCACCCGAGCATGGGTTGGGTTACATGGTCACCTATAAGGCCTTACCGTTGTCCCTGGTGATATTTCAAATCTTGTCCTGCCCAGATGTGGTGACCAAGGAAAGAGCCCCTAACATGTTGCCTGAAGGGAACTTCACAGCTTCATCATTTCGTAAGCGAACAGTGTGAGATATTTTAGACAGCATAGTGAAGCTATGTTTGCCTCCTTGTTTGTGTCAGCAGATGTCCCGTGAATATATAGCAGCAGGAGCAACAGAAGGTGATGTTGAGGCAGTCTAATTTTTCTCTGTAGTCAAGGGCTTTCCTCCTTTTTTAAAAACAACAACAACTGGATTTACCAGAAAAGACATTTTCGTAGGCTTTCACCTTAGTATCTCAGCAAATGCACCGTTTTGCATTATACAGGAAAATTCACCATTATGTTGTAGAAGGCGACATTCGCCATTTGAGGGAACAGCTACTAGAACATAAGAACAGCACTGCTGGATCAGAGCAAAGGCCTGTCCATTCCAGAATCCCGCTTCCCACAGCGGTCAACCAGATACCTCTGTGGAAGGGATGCATACCCCCAGGTGGGGGATCCCAGTATGGCCCTGCTGGGGTCCCAGTCTGGACTTCTGGAGTTCCCTAGATAGCCACACTCTGTTTTCCCAGCCCCACCCCCTTTTCTCCAACCACCAATCGTTTGGTTGGTTCTCAGCATTTGTGCCGTTTCCCCCCCATTCTAAAAGGTAGGCATGCCTCTCCTGAGCCTTAGCTATTGGCAGGAAGAGCTTTCAGCTAAAATATGCTGGTATCTGCCCCGTCTACCACTGGAATGTGGCCCCCGAGAGCTTCTCTGAAATGGAATTCAGCCCTCAGACTGGAAGAGGTTCTGCACCCCTGGTGTATGGGAAGTCCACAAGCAGCTGCAGCTGAGAGTCTCTTGTAGCCGTCTTCACCTACACGAACCTGCCAAAATGCTAAGGTCATTACCCGAGGCCCTTCTCCAGTTCTCCCTACCTTATGAAGTAATTTGGCAGGAGGGAGGGGCTCTTCACTTTTGGACTGCCCTCCTGAAGGAGGCTCACCTGGCACCAAACTTAATGTCCTTTCTTGGCCAAACACAGACCTTTTTGCTTACTTAAGTGTTGGTTGCATTTGCATTTTATTGCTTATATTATATGGTTTCATGATTATGTTGTTATGCACTGCTCTGAGTACATTTAGAAGAGCAGGATGTTGTTGCTGCTGCTGCTTCTATTATTATTATTATTATTATTATTATTATTATTATTATTATTATTCAGGCTTTCCAGCATTCCATTTAAACTAGTTCTAATGTGATGAATTTTATTGGTTCTACTAGTTTTAATTGGGGTCAGGTGTGGTCAGATGACTTTGCTCTGGATTTTAAGAAAAGCATGAGGGGGTCCCAGACCATGTGGGTTAGCCATGTGCTTGATGTGCACAATGGCCATGCTGCCTGCTGTGTTCAGCCAGCATGTGAAGGGGTTCTCTGCTGATGTATGCCCACAGAGCCCCTTCACATGCTGGCCAAAAGTGTGGGTAGCGTGTGTGTGTGTGTGTGTGTGTGTGTGTGTGTGTGTGTGTGTGGCCTTTGCATGCATCAGTGGTGGGGTGGGGCCATCTTATGCTATCTCATAACCCCCCCTCATGCATTCTTTTAACACATGACGGGGTGACATCTCTGACACCTCCCCCATATCTCTTGGTTCAAGTTTTACTGTTCTGCTATGTGTTCTTTTTTTAAAAAAATCACTTTTATAATGATGGCTTTTTTATAATCTGAAGGGCAGCGCCAATTGTTTTGAATGAATGGATAAATAAATAAATAAATAAATAAATACACACAGTTGTCTAGAACTGCTGACTTGATTTTAGCAAAATAAATACACCAAATAAGATAAGCTTCTTGTTCTACAGCAGGCATTCCAGCTAGAGCAGCAGCAAACTCAATGAGAATGGTTAAAAAGAGAAAGTGGAATAAATTTGTAGCACAGCAGTAGTTAGAACAATAGGATGAGACTCCCCCCCCTACACCAGTCCCCAGAGGCATCCATATATGTTGTATCCTACGCTAATGTCACATGACATGACAGGCTTCTCTTTGGTGGTAGAGGAGTAGCACATCATTCTCCTATCCCTTACACAGATGCCACCTCTCAAAACAACAGCTGGAATGAGTTCCTGCCTCCAACATGAGAACTTCTGTATGGTGCAGGGGAGGGAGATGTACTGCTCCTCCATCACACAAAGATCCAGGTGACGTGACGTATGAACCAGGGCTAGTGTCAAGGCTAGGCATGATTGGGCAACTGCCAAGGGCCCATAACATTGCAGGGGCCCACTGACAGGAGTCCCCTGGAGTTGCTCCTCCTCTTCACCCTTCCCGCCTGCTTGTCCACCTGTCTCTCACTGTGGCCCAGGCAGGCAGCAGTGGTGGTGAGAAGATACCACAGCCTACTTGCTCACTGGATCTCTGCCTGCCAAGCGAGCAAATGGGAGACAGGGCCGGCGCTACCGCTAGGCAAACTAGGCGTTCCTCTTTGCTGCCGCCGCGCTGCCTCCGCCAGGCCTCTACCCCCGCCAGCTACCTTCTCCACGTCGCATCGCTTCCGGAGCCCCGCCCGCGTTGTTTTGGCGGGAGGAACCAGGGCAACAGGGCTTAAACAGCCCTGTTGCCCTGGTTTCCCCGGCAAAAAACAGAGCGTGGGGGTCCCGTCGCGTCACTTCCTCCTCGGAGGAGGAGGCGGCAGCCAGGGCAGGGGGAAGGTAGGTTGGTGGTGGTGGCGGCACGGGGGGGGGGGTTGCAGAGCAGGGCTGCTTTGCTCCGGAGCCCCCCCCACAGCACGAGGGGGGGCGCTAAATTTCATTTCCCTAGGGCGCCAAACTGCCCTGCACCGGTCCTGATGGGAGACATGATGAGGAAGGGGATGAGGGGCAAGAGCAGCTGGTGACAATGAGACTCACTGAGGGAAGGGGGCTATGGAAGGTGTCTCGCCCGAAGGCCTTCAGAAGCCTGGAGCCAGCACTGACCAAGGCTATGTTTCACGAATACAAAGTAGGCATGCTTGTGCTGGATGGAGACATTCCTCTGGCAATCTCTGTACCCAGAAGTGGTTGAACAATAGGAAGAATGAGTTACTAGTTCTTCAATATTGCCTATTACTCATTGAATAATTTATAACATGGGCCAGATCCTGATGAGAAGTCCTTCATTGAATTATTCAACGAAAAAGACAAACTTCTATTGAATCATTCATTGGAGAACAAGTGTTTAGCCAGCTCTGCTGTTCAAACCATGAAACAGTGTGCCCAGGCTAGACAATGAATGGCTATAAAGTGAAATGGGATAGATGGAGCCTGCGTTAACTGAGTGTCACTGATTAAAATGCTCGAAGTGATGCTCATTTAAATTGCATCCATGAAATTAAAAAGTGGATGTGACTGACACCAGTAAAACTGTTCCAACTAAGTACCTGGAAGGGTGCGCGTGAAGCAAAGCAAGCAAGCTCAGTACAAGGATGCCCCGCCCCCCAAGTGACATCAGCTGAATCCAAACCTCTCCAGTCAAAGTAATGTTTGTCTTGGTCCCAATTCAGAACTTCTTCTCTTGGTTTCCCCATTGTTTGAAGTATGGAAGGAGGTGACTCAAAGCAGGGCCTTTACTGTGGTGGCACCAAGGCTCTGGAACTCCCGACCTGTCAGTATGATTACTAGCCTTCTAGGAGCAGCTTAAAAAAAAAAACCCATTTCATTTCAAAGATTGTCTGGAGCCCTCTAAGCTGCTGTTCTAATAATCTGTTTTTCTGGTGTGAGCTGGATCCTGTTATTACAGTATATTATTGATGTCTGTGTTTTTTAGTGTGTGCTTTAAACATAAGCCCCAGCCTTCTGCTGTATCTCAAAGGAGGCTCTCCTACAGAAAAGCCTCTCTACTGATCTTCCTCCGCAGTCTCACTATCAGTTTTTCCCTGAGACAACCAGATACGGGTGCCCAAGAGAACAAGATCAAGCCAGTGAAGAGAAAAAAAGGTCACCTTCTACACTGGTTTCTCCTTCTTTGCCAGTTTGTAGCTAAGCAGATAACCAAAGACGTTCAAGGATTTAGCTTGGTCCACATTTTGAAGCAAACTGATCCTATCGCCACCTCCTCCACTAATGTGCGGATTAGAATGCAATTATCCTTTGGACTGTGCACTGCATCCACACCGGGAAGAAAAGAGGCAAGACTTGAGTACTGGGTAGATAGGGCAACACTTTATTGATCTTTAAACAGAGATCGGCAACAACTCAGCAGTGCAGGGAACTTATCTGGCCGAGGCAGGAGCCATCAGCCGCCCTCCCCTTCCACAGCAATCTTAACAGGAAGATTGTCCCTGGCCCAAACTACTGGCAGTCCAAGGCAGGCAGAATTTGGCATTATCCGCTGGCAGTTACTGATATAATGTTATATTGATGCCTATCCCTCTTTGGAAATTGCTAAATTCTTTGCTACAGTGAATTCTTTATAGCATGGAGTTCCATAATACTTTGCTATCTAAGGGACTCACAATGTCTCACCATGAACCTGTCCGGGTCGGGTTCTACTGGACAGAGCCTGTTGAGGGTGCCTTTGCCCACAGAGGACCATTTGTCGGGCATGCATGAAAGGGCTTTCTCCTGTCTTGCCCTCAAACTATGGAATGCTGTTAGTGTGTGATGCACAACTGGCTTATTGTGATGTTTCTGTTATCATTATCTAGCAGCGGTTTTTCTTGCTGCTTATCTGGGAACTTTCCAGACAGTGTGAGACATGGCTGTCTCTGTGTTTACATAGCTATTCTTGTATGGGAAATGCTAACCGTGGGACAGGAGGTCATGTGGTGTACATAGGCCGAATGACGTGTAGTGGCCAGGCTTTGTCCATACGTATCATGCTTGTATGATTCTGAGCTGGACATGCTTGCACTTGCTTTTTGCGGAGCTGGATGTACCTTCAAGGCTTTGTACTTTGCACATGGACTCTGTATATAGAATGTGAAGTAACCTGTAGTGATACTTTGTAATAAGTTAATAAACAGTTAGAATAGAACTGTCCTGGCTACAGAGTGATTCCTGAGTCCTGGATGGAATGCTGCTGGAAAGGCTGAAGCTGACTGCTGCGTGGGGAGAGTACTCTGCTGCTGTGTGTGGTGTGGACAGCCAGGGCTTCATTTAGCTCGCTAGCACACAGACCATTTCCCCACTCCAACACCAACAAGTGCGCTCCCTCAAGAACGATGATTGGCCCCCACTCTCTTGGTTTTAGAAAGGGTGTAAAGATTAGTGATGCTGGCTGTGTATTACTCAGGGGCCTGGTCCAGCCAGGGAAGGCACCTCACTTTAGATTCCAGGATACTCAGGGGGAAAAAACATGACCACTTGAGTTAAAGATGACATACAGTTTATTGAATACAGTGATGAAAGATGGATGCAGATCATCAGTAAACAAGCGATAGATAGCTCACACACACACAGTCCACTAGTCACAGGGCTTCCTGATACGACGGGACTTTGCTCCAGGACACCAGGATGCTTAGACATTTGCATGCTCCTTGTTCTAAGCCAAAAGCCAAAGGGCAACACACCTTGCCGTGGATTTTACAAAGTCTCTCCCTCCTCCTGTTTCAGAGGCTGGCAGTAAGCCACAAGCTAACCACCACCCCCTTCCTGGGAGGCAAAACTGCTTCAGTAAAGCAAACAGTTTTGTTTCTCACAGCAAAAACAGCCCTTATCTCAGGAATATAATTGGGGAAAACAGCTTCAAGGCAATTATCTCGGGTGCTCTTCCTAACAAGCTGGGGCTATACGCAAGGCCCTGGCATGGCTCCAAGAAACTATCCTGGCTTTTGGATGCTGTGCAAGTTCACTGCACTACCTGTCGAAACTTAATAAGCTCCTCGCTATTCTTCCAGTAGAGTCCATCCAATACACTGGGTAATTTTGTAATTAGTCAGCTCATTGGTTGGAACGGGTTCATACATAGCGAGCCTGGATCGATATATTACAAATTCACTATTAATTTCTGAATTGATGGCAAGCTTCAGAGCATGCACAGTCTGCATCTAAACAATGCCATTTCGGTTTCTGTGCATGCACTGAGTTGGTTTAACTCTTGAATGATCCAGTGTATCTACCACTGCTTCCTTTGTCATCGCCACTGCCTCCTCTGGCTCCATGAGAGAAGGATGATTCTATGGGTCCGTCTTCTTCTCTCCTCCATATACCAACGATCAGTGAGTAAACATTGCATCATGTAGGCAGGCCACATGAAAACAACCAATCAAGAATGGGGTACACAATGTGGTCACACATGATGTCATACCTCACTATGCGATTCCAAGCTACAGCTACCAAGATGCACATTGATATTGTGCATGCACAAAAACTCGTATATATGGAGGAGATCTCATATTAAAGGAGAACTCCCATCTGAGCTCAGGTGGGTGAATTGTTACTGTCCCAAGGAAATAATGAACTCACTCAGGGTAAGTTGGCCCATTATATTTCTTTATTTGTAACATTTATGTACTGCTCCACATCTAAACACATTCCGAAGTGGTGAACAATAAAAATATAAAAACAGATAAAAAGAATAAAACAGTATGTTAAAACAGAATCAATAAAAATCATGGCTGGTCAATCAAGGAAGGCTTCCTGAAAGAAAAGTGTTTTCAGGAGGCACTGAAAATGATACGATGTTGGCTCCTGCCTGACCTCCAGATGCAGGGAGTTCCACAGAAATGCAGCCTCCACACTGAAGGCTCTTCTCCTGGTGGACTCCAGTTGGGCCATAGGTCCATGTGCAACCAGCAGGGACAAGCCGTCCGATGACCTCAGTGACCAGGCAGGTTGGTACGGGAGGAGGCGCTCTCTCAGGTATCCTGGTCCCAGGTTGTTTAGGGCTTTGTACACTAGTACCAGAACCTTAAACCTGGCCTGTTAGCAAACAGGCAGTCAGTGCAGTTCCCTCAGCAGGGGAGTTGCATGCTGAAAAGGGGCAGCGCCTAACAACAGCCGAGCTGCTGCATTCTAACCCCAGCAAAATCAATGGAAAAAAGACCTGGTCATACCTGTCAAACTGCTGGAAGTTTCTTCTCACATTTTAAACTTCTATAAATAAGGCATACTTTACCCTTTCTACTTCAAAATCCACATGGACCATCCTCAGACCTACCTCCCCTACACTGCCAAATTTCAGATCACTCTGTTGAGCCATTTTCTCAGCCACGGGGCCTATCCCCTGCCCCCCCCCCGCCCCAATTTCTGGATATAATGATGGAATGTGATTCATCCAATTCAGCCTTAACATAACACTGCACGCAGAAACACACACACACACACCTCCATCTTCTTGAACACTGCCATTGCATGTTCGGGAATGCTTGCAATTCCAAATGGTGATGCACTGTATGTGCAATCGGCTTTTTTGCACAAATTTCCTTACTAAAAACACACACACACACACACAACAAGACAGAGACCTGGCTTTATTTTACGTTGCTCCCCATTCAAAAGCACAGACCCAATCCTGATATGAATCATTTTTGCACACTGAGTCAACTTGGGAGGGGCAGGGGTTTGTGTGTGTGTGTGTGTGTGTGTGTGTGTCTGTGTTGAATCCACAAAAATGACTTGCAAACTTTTGCTTGTTTAGGACACTTATCTGCCACAGTGATTATGCGATTTGCACCAGGAATACAAAAGCACTGATTTGCACCAGGAATACAAAAGCATGGTAGTTCTTATGTGTATGTATGGGGGGGGGGGGTTGTGTGTGGTTTTTTTGCTTGGAGGCAAAGGGAAACAAAGCTAGCATTTAGTAGTTCATAGAAGTTTATTCTATGCACCAACGAGTTAAACAAATTGAGATTCCGAGAGAATATAATGTTGACATTTTAGCTTGTAAGCAGAGTTTGTTTTTCTGGCTTCCTTCCCTGCACTTAACCTGAATAGCGCATCGCATACCACTGTCTCCTGTAGTCCCTTTGAACATGTTTCATTTCATTTTACCCTCACAAATCAAGAAAAAAAATATATATCTTTCACTGCAATTTCTGACACATCTTTTTGAGTGTTCGATATTTTGCTAAAGTCTCATCTTCCCAGCACATTGCCACAGGCTACTAGAGTGGAACAAAGCTCTCAAACATAATAAAAAGGTGAAATCACAGAAGAGAAAGTTTACGGCCACGCTCCTACTTTGACAGGCTTGTCAAGATATTTTAGCATCAAGCAAAGTGAAGTAAGAGGTCCAAGCTTGTTGCCGCAACTTTGTCCACCTTTGGGGACAATGTTAAGTGACATCGGGGAACTCAGCGGTATGATGGCAGTGTGTCTCCTGAAAAACAGCCAGAACTCATAGACTTATATATATCACAGCAGGATTGATTTTCTCTGATCCACAGGCTATCTAGTTAGGCATTTATTCCTGTTCCTATCCCAAAGGCTACAGTTCACACTGGTAGGGGTGTGCGAGGATTTCGCTCTGGGGGGTGGAAATCTGCCAGACTAGTCAGGCTAGACCCCTTGAACTTGGTCCCGCTTACCTCTTCCCTGGCGTCCACTCACATTCTTCTGAGTCAAGCTGGGGAAGCGACTTTCAGGTCTCTGGCGGGCAACTGTTTATGTAGAAAAATTATTTATTTATTTATTTATTTAATACATTTTTATACCACCCAACAGCCGAAGCTCTCTGAGCGGTTCACAACAGTTAAAATCATAAAAATACAATATAAAATATAAAATTTAAAACCACAGATTAAAAACAAACAGCAGAGCTAGCAGCAGCAGTTACAATAATGGAATTAAAAACAATTACAAGATTAAAATGATTAAGATGATTAAAATGCATTAAGATACACCTAAAGCGGCCACAATTTGCGTAATTAGGGCAAATTGTGGTTGCTTTTTGTTGGGACTTGAAAAAGATACTAGGAGAGGATATATTGTGGAGTAATATCCTTCCTATCTCACGTTAGTGAGATCAGCAGAGTACAGTCCCTTTCCAGCTTAAAAGAAGCTTAGATTTGGCTAGTGTTAGCCAGTTAGCATTTGGTGATCCAGGATGCTTTAAGGCAGACTGGATTTCCCTGGTTTTGCCCCCTTTTCTCTCCCTCAGAACAATAATCAGAGACACAGTCTTGTAAAAGTTAAAAGTAACATTTACTCACTCAGATTATGCAGTTTCATTCAGGCAGGCTTCTGTGGCAGCTATGTATTTGAAGACAAAGCTATACAGAAGCCTGCCTGAATGAAACTGCATAATCTGAGTGAGTAAATGTTACTTTTAACTTTTACAAGACTGTGTCTCTGATTATTGTTCTGAGGGAGAGAAAAGGGGGCAAAACCAGGGAAATCCAGTCTGCCTTAAAGCATCCTGGATCACCAAATGCTAACTGGCTAACACTAGCCAAATCTAAGCTTCTTTTAAGCTGGAAAGGGACTGTACTCTGCTGATCTCACTAACGTGAGATAGGAAGGATATTACTCCACAATATATCCTCTCCTAGTATCTTTTTCAAGTCCCAACATGGGTTATGGGCCCAGAATAGATTGTTTTGGTAGCATTTTGGTGGATGCCACTGGATTCTCTTCAGGGAGAAGAAAATGGAATCCAAAGCGGCCATATTTTTCTTTGTTCCCTGGTGAGCACATGGTGACTCCATTGTCTCCTTCTGAAAGAGGAACCCCCTTTCCTCAGAAGGCAGTAGTAAGGCAGTGAAGGTTTTTGAGTTTTGGGCATTTTCAGCTTTTGAGTTTTGCACATTTTTCCACTTTTGAGTTTGGCATTTTTCCCAATTTTGAATTTTTGGGCATTTTTCTTGATTTTTGATCCCTGAAGATGAGCGGAGGAAACTCAAGAGGAGAGAGCTTCTCCAGGCTGCCCAAATTAACTTGAAGCAAATTTCATACAATGGAATAGGCGATTGAAAGTGATTTTGGACAGACTTGAAGTCCTGGGTTGTATTAAGGAAGATAAGCCCAGGAGTGCTGGTGAAGAGGCCAGAGCAGCAGCCAAAGAATGGGAAAAGCAAAACAGGATAGCAATATCTGTTATCATAGAAAATTTAACTGATTGCCAAATGATCCATGCTGGAGAAGGGCAAACAGCTAGAGAAGTGCTCCATAATCTAGAAAAGGCATTTGGGTTTACAAGCAAGCGGTCTCACAGGCGCCTAGTGAGAGATATGTTTCATTTGAAGCTTGCGTGCAAGAAAGATTGTGGAAGTCACGTGGAAGAGTTTTTAACTATTATTGAAAAGTTAAGACTGGCAGAATATGTGATGAATGAATGAAGATCAGAAGGTCTGCTACTTCCTGGGGTCACTGGGATTTTTATATCCAGAATGGACAGTGTCCCAAATTTAACACTAAAAGATTTAATTGGTCATTTGAGAGAAGAATGTATTGAGAGAAGGGAAGAATCTCCAATCAGGCATTCTAAGCAAAGTGACTCAAATTACTTGTCCCAAGGGAATGGGAAAGGCACATCCAAGAGAATTGTCTGCTTTAATTGCAACAAAGAGGGACATATTGCCAAGTTCTGTAAGGCCCCGAAGACAAAGAAGCCCCCCCCTTTAGGCAGCAAAAGGAAAAGAAGGGGATTGATGAGAATAGCTTACTGATGCAACAGAAGAGTTTAGCAGCTAACTGTTACAAAAGTAAGTCAAACAAATGGGTCATAGATTCGGGTGCATCGAGCCATTTCTCACACGAGAGAGGATTCTTCAAAGAAATCAATGAGATTGAAGAATCACAAAGTGAGGATATCCAGATTGCAGATGGCAATGTGATAAAGGCACAAGGTGCAGGCTCAGGAGTTCTACACTGCAAGGTTGGTGGTGAAACCAGAAAGAACTGTGTAGACAGAGTTATCTACGTTCCAAAATTAAGTTGCAACATGCTCAGTGTCTCCACTTTAGCAAAGAAAGGCTTCAGAGTACTATTTGAAGGTGACAAGTGTAAAGTGTCCAAAAATGGTAAAGTGTTTGTTGAAGCTAGTCTGATCAATGGCGTGTATGAGGTTATTGTTTCAGAATCTCAGTCTGCTAAAGTGGCGTGCCCAAAGAATAAGGATGAGGCTGATCTGGAGCTTTGGCGCAGAAGACTTGGACATAGAGACACAAGCACAATAAAGGAACTGCAGCGCAAGGAGCTGGCAAGAGGAGGTAAAGCCCCACAGTACCCAACCCCTGAAAGCAGCACCAGAGGCGAAGAGGAGCAGAGTGATGAGGACATGCCTGCACTGGAGGAGGAGGATGAAGCTGATGAGGTTCCAGAACCACAGGTCAGACAGTCATCCAGATCCAACAGAGGTGTTCCACCACTCCAGCTGTCCTACTTTGCAGGGTCGGCGCCATCCCAAGAACCTTCTATATGGGAAGAGATAGAGGAGATGCCAGACACAGAAGCCCATCTCTGGAGGAAGGCTGCGCAGGAGGAAATGGATGC
This sequence comes from Shinisaurus crocodilurus, assembly GCA_021292165.1. Classification (NCBI taxonomy): domain Eukaryota; kingdom Metazoa; phylum Chordata; class Lepidosauria; order Squamata; family Shinisauridae; genus Shinisaurus; species Shinisaurus crocodilurus. The sequence continues at coordinate 28,245,356 of CM037879.1, read as the reverse complement.
ACTGCATCAGTACAAGACAGGGACACTTACTGACCTACCTGCTGGAAAGAAGGCCACAGGAAGAGTAAGTGGAAGTTCAAAATCAAGCAAGGGACAGAAGGGGAAGTGCAGCGCTACAAAGCGAGGCTTGTAGCTCAAAGATCAAGTCTGCAGAGAAGTGGTCTGGCTGGATCAACTGATCAAAGACTTTGTGCGTGAGGCTGTCCAAGATGGACTTGTGGACTTGACATACTAAATGTCTTCTGACATCCTAACCAAGGCTCTACCAAGAGACAGTTTCCAGAATCTTCGAGTCAAGATGGGACTGTGGGTGGATTAATAAAATTGTGAATGAATTTGTGTTGTTTTGCCTGAGAAGGGGTGTGTTGGATAATTAAAATTGCAGTCAAAACCTATGGCACATGTTTCACCAGGTAATTGGGTGAAATGGTTAAGATCACTGATACCTTCTAGGGTGGTTTTCCTAGAAGGTACTCATTGAATTATTAACAGCCTGAACAGGAAGTGGGCGTTGCTCCCAGCTTCTTCCTCTTTCTGTTCAGACTCCAGTGAGCGTGGCACCACCAGGTTGTTGTCTCCACATGGTCCATGTAGCAGCATGTAGCCAGAGTTGCTGGTCTGAACTCCACAAGCTCAGACCCCAAGTAACTACAAATGTACCTGTAAGCAACTGTAAGAAACTTCTTTTAAGCCTGCCTGAATGAAACTGCATAATCTGAGTGAGTAAATGTTACTTTTAACTTTTACAAGACTGTGTCTCTGATTATTGTTCTGAGGGAGAGAAAAGGGGGCAAAACCAGGGAAATCCAGTCTGCCTTAAAGCATCCTGGATCACCAAATGCTAACTGGCTAACACTAGCCAAATCTAAGCTTCTTTTAAGCTGGAAAGGGACTGTACTCTGCTGATCTCACTAACGTGAGATAGGAAGGATATTACTCCACAATATATCCTCTCCTAGTATATTTTTCAAGTCCCAACACTTTTGATATATTTTATGGCATTTTCTATTGTAAACAGTGACCCGCCAGGAACCCAAAAGTCCAGTGAGCAGCATGGTGCACGCCAGCTTTCAACCCGGCTTGGCGAGAGCAGCAGTGGCATCCTCCAAGCCAAGTCAGGTCGGGTCTCGGTGGATTGCCCACCTCTACACACTGGTGCTAACTGTAGGCCATTGTAGCCCAATCCTATCCCAAGGACTACAGTTCACACTGGTGCTGAACCAAAATGCCCCATTCCATGCACAGACAGTGAAATGGGGGCGGGGTGATCTTGACAATTTTTCAGGAATGGAGGCAACTGTTGGAGCTGGCGGTGAACTTTTCACAAGCAGCACCATTCTTTTGTTGCTGGTTGGCTAGAGGCCCCCAAATTTCCTCAGGACAACCCTCTGATTGATATTCTATTATCATAATTAAAATTATGAGGAGGAGGAGGAGGAGGATAATCATAATGAAGTTAATGGTAATAATAACAAAAACAACAATAAATATTTATACTCTGTCTTTCTTCATGTAGTTCAAGGCAGCTAACAACAAGTAATCAAATGCAATAAATCCAACAAAATGTCATGGGATATCCAAGGGATGTTTGGGGCAAAATAGGGCAGCCCCGATTGGCTGCTGTCAATTTCCCCAGGAACCTGCTCTGCAAACCTCTAGCACAGTGTTCCACTGGCTGGGGCATGCTGGGAGTTGTAGGCCAAAAACATCTGGGGACCCAAGGTTGGAGAACAGTGCATAATTCTGAGGGGGCTTCTGGGAAAACAACTGCGGCTGCCACCTGTATAGATGTAACTGCTCACTTCGCGTGGGTGTAGTGGGCCGAAATCGGCCCCGCTCAAATCCGCGCGGGGCTCGCGCAGGCCTACCTTTGTCCAGCGGTGGCTTGCCTCTCCACAGCAATCAGCCCATGCCGCCTGTGCCGGTCCCGTTGCATCACATCTGGCCCCGGAAGTAACGCGACACGACCCTGCACAGGCATGCTGGACCCCTGCGTCATGTATTGCGCCTGCGCAGGTCCCGTCGCGTCACTTCCAGGGCCGGATGTGATGCAATGGGACCAGCGCCAGTGGCTCAAGCAGCGCGGAGAACTGCTCCGCGCCGCTCAGAAGATCGAGGCAGGGGCCCCGCCGCCACGGAGAGGTGAGGTGGCGGAGAGGCGAGCCCCCCCCCACAGGTTTGTGAACACTGCTGCCCCCTAGTGGTTGAGAGGAGGCACCATCGCTGTGAAACACAAGCAGCAGCACCAGTGGAAAAAAGGCAAAAAGGGTTGAATCCCCACCCCAGTTCTGTAAAAAAAATAAATTAAAAAAAACAAACATCATTTTTTAAAGCATCCCATCATTAATTAAACCAGTCAAAACCTAAAAAACAATATGGTCACAATCCTCTACTGCAGGCATGCACAACATCTGATCCCAGTAAGCTCGAATGCCACCTGTTAGCCAGTGGCATCTTCTATCTTTCCCCCACTGCCCTTCATTTTTGCCATTCCAGGTAGGCAGTAGAAACTGGGGGCTTATCATGCCCTTTGTATTGTAGGCTATGTTTAGAGCTTTGCTGAATGCTCAGGGACACACACATTTGGCACAAAAAAAGGGCTTTAGGAGCCCCTGGAGCGTTTTCAGAAAGACCACCAAAAGCATGATCAGAAGTCTCTTCAGTATCAAGCTTGCTGAGACAGGTATTTTCACTTCCTCTTGACTGAATGGATCAAGCCAGGAGGAATTCAAATGAAAGATCTCAGCAGTCCAGGCTGTGACAGAGGCTTTTGAGCATCCTCAAAAGCCTCCATCATGGGCTCAGTGCAACCCCTGGATTAACCATTGAGCAATATAGCACATGCTTAGGGCACCAAGGGAAGGGGGGCACCACAGAGTACCAGAGTACCACACATTTTTGCATTTGCATTTCCCCCTTATAATAGTTTTATTTTTTAAAAAAAATACGGGAGCCAGTGTGGCGTAGTGGTGGGAGTGTTGGACTGGGACTCAGGAGATCTGGGTTCTAATCTCCGCATGGCCATGAAACTCACTGGGTGACTTTGGGCCAATCACTGACTCTCAGCCACACCTACCTCACAGGGTTGTTGTGAGGATAAAATAGAGGAGGAGGAGGAGGAGGAGGAGGAGGAGGATTATGCAAGCCGCCTTGGGTTCCTTGCAGGAAAAAAGGCAGGGTATAAATAATAAATAAAATTTAAATGAAATTTAAAAATGCATAAAACGGTGATGAAAATTTGTATTTCTTCCTGTTGCCCTAGTTATAAGTAAGTAATTGGCTTATATTACTTGCTGCTATTTAGTGTTAAATAAATATAATTAAAAAAAACAGTTTATATTTAAAATAGTTGTGTATTCTGGCATGGGGGGGTGGGCTTGCAGAAAATTGAGTTTTTAATGTCTTATTTCACCTTCAGCACTTACTGAGTCTTAATGTCTTGCCAGCTAAGCAATAGAAGGGCCGAGGGGGCACCATGATTGGGCTGTGCTTAGTGTTTTGGTTGTGGATTCTACGCCCAAAGAAGACAGAGGCCTGGTAGTAGTGACTAAAAGCTTTATTGTGCACATCTCCAGGCCTGGGGAGCTCACACAGGATCCTCCCCTTTTGACCTCTCAACTAGAGGTTAACAACATCCAGTTCCTTTGCAGGAATGAGCTGCTACCTATCATAACGCTTAAGACAGTGTTCTCCAACCTTGGGGTCCCCAGATGTTTTTGGCCTACAACTCCCAGCATGCCCCAGCCAGCGTAGTTGAAATGCAGTGTCATCCTTAGAAATGCTCCTGTCATGGTATTAAGACTAAGAATGACTCTGCAGTATATTATCCTTTCCTTCAGCTTCCTGCATGTGCATTTGGTGGCAGAGGAAAAACAAGACAAGATTTATCAGTATTTTTAGGGATGTGCACGGAACTCGATGGGGGTGGTGGAAGTGGGGAGAACTCACCCCGCTCGCCCCCCTGAGCTCCACGCTACTTACTTTCCCCCGGCTCAGCACAAGTCCCCGTGAGATGAGCTGGGGAAAGGTAATTCCAGGTACCCGGCGCTTCTCATCCGGGTCCCTGGCGCTGTGTTTAGTACATAAAAACCAAGGTAAACTACCTTAAAACAGCCGTGAATAGCCTATTCGCAGCCATTTTAAGGTAGCTTACCTTGGTTTTTAGGTAAAAAACGCAGCACCAGGGACCCGGAAGTGACGTGACGGGGACCCGGAAGTCCGTCGAGCGCCTCGTTGAGTGCCACGGAATGGATCGCATGCCGTGGGGGTGCTTGGCGAGTGCCCAGAGAAACAGGTTGGGGTGAGTTCACCCACCCCTTATTTGGATTCAAATATAATGTCATCTGAATTTCCAGTTTTGATATATAATTTTGGGAAGCTTACCTGTTTCACTTGCCACGTTGCCAATTAGCATTCCGCTCACCAGCCAACAATTTGATTGTTAATTTCAATTTACCCCGGCTCAAATTTAAAATATCAATTAAATGCATGTTGCATAAACTTAATTACCAATTTAATATATTAACAGGACTGCTATTGTGTATTTATTGCTTGTGTGATTTGCAGTTAATTACAGTGTCAAGCAGATTTACTTTTGGTATAATAAATAATGGCAAGGAATGCCTTTCAAAATATTTTAGGGCGCAGTCCAATGGGGATGCCTGAAAGCCTCCGAACGCAGAGGATTATGGGCATCCTATGCAGGGCAGGAGGAGCACGGAGGTGATCATCACCTCTGCACTCCTCCCACCCTGCAAATCAGCTGGGTGGCAAATTTCGAACAGGGAGGGAAGGAGGCTGGAGCACCACCGGGATATGTCGTCATATCCTTGCAGCACCGATCTCCATCCCCTTTATACCCCCTTTATCCCTTCTCTGAGGTTGCCCTCATGACCTCGGAGAAGCAGCCACCATGGTTCTTCTTCCCACTCTGCCTGCAAGGGGGGAGGGGGTGATCTGAGCATGGATCCCCATCTCTGAGGTTGGAGATCTTTTCTGATCTCAGATCTGGGAAGCCAAAGAATCTTATGTCCCCCTAGATCAGGGCTCTCCAACCTTGGGTCCCCAGATATTGCTGGACTACAGCTCCCAGAATCCCTTGCCATTAGCCATGCTGGCTGGGTATGCTGGGAACTGTAGGCCAGCAACATCTGGGGACCCAAGGTTGGAGAGCCCTGCCCTAGATGCTGTCTAGGGGCCATAGGATCACTCTGTTAATAGCTCCATGTTTGAAAAGGCAAGCTGTTGGCCCAGAAGTGCTGATAATTAGCTGTTGGGACCCCATTACACGTACCTGTATGAGAATACGTATTTGTATATGCAATTTTAAACTAAGGTTATGTGCATTTAAAACTGCCCATTACATTGCTTTGGAACTTAGCTTTAAAAAGGTAAATAATTATGTGGCAACTGTTCTGGAGATCCCTACATTATACTACAGAGTGCGAGGGGTGGGCAACATGCATATTTCATTACATGTGTAACTCCATTCTTATTTTTATGATAACTTTACTTGTAACCATCACTGCCCACTCTCTTAAATCTGGGTGTACTGTGTTGGTAGTTCATTCTTTCTATTCAATAAGCTGTTGAATGTTATATACCTTTTTGTCCAACAACTAGTGCTTGTTCCAATTGAGCCAGCAGTCTGAAATTGCCTCCCTCTTGCCTGATCCAATCTTGTAAAAAAAGAAAAGAAATGCCTAATTTGAAAAAAATAAATGGTGAATGAACAAGTGAAAGAATGTATGATAAAATGGGCTCAAAATTTTGGATATACTGTCTATATGAAACAGTGGGAAAATATGTGGTTAAAAGGTCTGAAATTTACATTATGCTCTAGTCTCAAGGAAAACTTTTATAAGATGATGTGTCACTGGTATATGTCTCCAGAGAAATTGTCTAAAATCTATAGGGGTACTCTGAGTACGTGTTGGAAATCTCAACAACAAGAAGGAACTTTTTACCATATGTGGTGGACTTGTAAGAAAGCCAGAAAATTCTGGAAACAAATCCACTTAATAATTCAGATTCAGAAAATCCTATGGACTGATTTACAATTGAAACCAGAGTTGTTCCTCTTGGGAATAATGGGCAATCAGATGGAAAAAAGCCATGGAACTTTACTTTTATATATGATAACGGCAGTGAGATTACTTTATGTGAAAAAATGGAAATGTCCAACTATACCATCAGTACAAGAATGGATGGTGAAGATGCTGGAGTTGGTGGAGATGGCTAAACTTACGTCTTTAATTAGAGAAACGTCAACATCTAGGTTTATAGCTGAGTGGAAACATTTAATAGACTTCTTTCAGAGTTCAGAAAATAATGATTTGCTTATTTCTGGGTTTGATGAGTAAGAACAAAAATTTGGATTAATGGAAAAAAAGTCTTATTTCTTTGTAATTATAGGGTAAGGGAAAGTCTTTTTTTGCTTATGTTTTGTTGTGGAGAAAATCAGAAGTCCACTTATGTTTTGTTTGTTATTATATGTATTTGTGGAGAGGAAGCCACAAAGCCTGATCGCCCATCATCATTCCAGGAATGTTGTCATAACTTTGTTCCTTCCTGTTTTCCCATTTCTCCTTCCTCTGCATAAGCCCTCTCCCCACATAATCCCCACCTTGGGCGAGGGAGGCACAGCCAGAACAGAGCACATCTCCATCTACACAAAGGGGCACATCTGCAATTCTCCCCAAAGAGGTGGAAAACATCTTGCAGTCTCAAAGAGCTGCAAGATGACCCTTAGGAAACCCCCCCCCCCGGGTACCACCCCTCCGTAGGGCGGGATCTGCCTGACGAATCACCTGAGAGGGGAGGGGTCTGGGGAAAGGGGGATTGGCCCAACATCGGACCATCAGGTTGTTGGAAGCTGATGCACGTGCTGTGCGGATCCAGTCCTGACTTCGGTCAGCAAGCAGCCCTCCAGCCCCGGCCACGGCGCCGGTGATCACCCACAGGAGAGACCGAGACTAGTGAGTTAGGTGCTCTGATGTTCTGTGATTCTGTTCCTGGTAAGCCTGTTTCCTAGCCTGTCCTAGAAAGCGCTGCGTATTGCCCGCACTAAGTTTCATTCATACCCATTGTCACTCATCTGTTTATAGTGTGAAATTCCTGTAGTCTATTAGTTCCGCTCCATTAAAGGTGTTGTAAACAAATGTAGATTCCTTGCCCGGTCTATTTCCGTGTCAATTTCAGGTTGCGGTTGCATTTAGCTTTGGCTAGAGCTGCCAGTGAAGGGTGCCCTCCGTGCCGGTTAACCCTTTCTATCCTGAACTCATGCAAAGGACCTGCTGGGGCCCTTCACAGTATTCGTTCTGTTTATTGTTTGTTTGGGGGTTTTTTTCAGTTTACAATAAAATATATTTTTAAAAAATATATCAAATTTTACAACTCTAAAAGGAACCTGAGCACATGAGCAGCTCTTCGAATGTAGGGTCTCCATATGATCTGGGTGCCCCAGTCATGTGCAGCCTCTACATTGGGGTGCCTTTCCAGAGAACTATGATCAATGCAGGAATGTTGGAGGAGGAAGACACGGCAACAGGGTTGGAGCTGAAAGAGCAACCCGACTCCTGCTTTGACATGGAAATGCCCATGCTATGAGATTAATGTGTGAATACGGGTTAAGTCCCTGGAGTTTAGCATTCTCCTCCCCTGACCACCCTATCTCTGTAAGCCCAGCACCAACTTTCTGGCACTGGCCATGTCAGAAGAATAAGCTAAAAATGACGTGTAAATACTTGGCTGTGATTACTAAGATCACATCTAATTATACAACAGATATGAAGTGAGAAAAATGCATATGAGTTTTCCAGAGGGAATCAAAAACAACATTAAGGGCAAATAACGAGAATTTAAACGATGTTGAAAAATGTCTCTTGTTACTACTTAGCACTAAATGAATTAAACTGCCGTCACCACAGAAATAGTACAATAGATAAAACGGCATCTTTTATTGGCCCATGGAGTGGGTGCCATTAAAATTGGAACATTTATCATGCTATAATATTTGCAGTAAACACCATGTTTTGAGTGCATGAAGATGGGAAACAATTTGGCAATATTTACTGTGATGGAGGTTAAATGCTAACAACCTGGCCCTGTTCTCTTGAGACAGCTATGGCAGCGCCTTGGATTTTCACCAACAGCTCCAGTATCTTATTTCTTGCAAAGAATGGCAGCATTTTCTTCCCCTGTCCAAAGGAATCCCACCCTTCCAGATTTGACAAACACTAAACAACCCATAGGGACATGTAAACTGAGCCAAATGCCCCCCCACCTCACCTCCCAACTGGCATCTGCAGAGTGTTTTCATAGTCTAGGCCTTGAAAGATTGTTCTGTTCTGCCTCTGTCATGGTGAGGGCTGAGCATCGCTGGGCACTGCTGACACCTGGGTTACAGACTTCCACTATTTATAGAGTCTAGACAGGGTTTTCAGCAAGTCGGGTTTTCCAGAAAGGCAGGAACGAAAGGAGAACAACACTACAGAGAGCTCCAAGTGATGCTAGGGCTGGAAGCCGGACAGGCTCATCTCTGTGCTGCTCCAACAAGCAGCAGATTCTGACTGGACCTTCAGTAGGGGATTTGGCTTCTTTTAGGCTGCTTAGCCACACCTCCACACTGACTAAGGCATTTTCTCTTAAAGGTGGCTAGTCTGTTTTAGCAGCCTCAGGCCATGATGAGGTGGGGGTGGCTCCGACATGCTGGTGTCTTCATGGATGGAGAGTCCTCAGAGTACGAGGATGGCAATGCAACCTCCTCTGGACACAGGGGGCAGGTCCCTGGTGCCCTGAGGAGATGGAAGACTCATTACTCCTTTCTGTGACCAAGCCAGTGTGAATCCCACCACCACCACTGAAATTGTTTCCCCTGATTGATCTGAGGGTTATCACTTGAGCATGTTTGGCTCAGAACTAGGCTGAAGTGGTACACAGTCTGGACCACGTATGGATGGACAAGCAGTGTTTGAGATCTCTAGCATGCTCCGAGCATCATCTCACCACGCGTCCCGTGCCCATTTCCTGTCTGCATTTACGATCACGGCTTGCTCTGCTTGAACGGGAAAATTGTGCAAAGAAATGAAATTCTTATACATCACTAAGGACACAGGTTGACCACCTCTGTGACAACTAGGTTGTAGTCACATCATTCTCTTGGGGACTGTTTTGGACACATGTATATTATCTTTTGGGGGACTGTTGGGTCATATGTATATCTTGCTTTAGGAGGGACTTATTTTATTTATTTATTTATTTATTATTTAATATATTTATTCACCGCCCATCAGCCAAAAGGAAAGCAACACAAAAATATCAACAAAAATAATATAAAAACACAAACATATTAAAATATAACATGATAAAAAGAGGTAGCCAAAATTAGTGGTGTTCACGTACCTGTGGGGGAGGCCTCACCACTGCCTCGATTCTCCGCGGCTGCAGCCCCTCCCGCCTCGTTCTTCTGAGTGGTGCGGAGCGTTCTCTGCGCCACTCGAGCTACCCCTGAGAGGCGCGCTGGTCCTGTCGCACTGGACCCCCGCGCTATGTTTTTGGCAGGGGAAACCAGGGCAACAGGGCTGTTTAAGCCCTGTTGCCCTGGTTTCCCCCGCCAAAAACATAGCGTGGGGCTGCAGCGCGCCGGAGCAGGGTCCTGTTGCGGGCAGCGCCTCTCTGTAGCGAGCTGCCAGAAGAAAAAGGTGAGCTTGTGCGAGGTTTGCGGGAGCGGGCCCGATTTCGGCCCGCTACGCTTGCGCGAGGTGATCGGTAATATCACTAGCAATCCAGAGGTACAGTGGTGATAATAAAAGGAATAAAATCAACCATTAAAATATTGGGCAATGGGCAAATGAAAAGGTCTTCACCTGGCACCTGAAAGAATAGAGGGTTGGCGCCAGGCGCACCTCCTTGGGATGCTGATTCCAAAGATGGGGTGCCACAACTGAGAAGGCCCTTCCCCTAGTAGCCACCCTTCTAACCTCTTTTGGAGGGGGCACTCTGAGAAGGGCCTCTGAAAAGGATCTCAGGGTTCGGGCAGGCTCATATGGGTTGAGGCATTCCTTCAGATAACCTGGCCCCAAACCAGGTTTGGGTTTGTAGATATGTTTGTAGATATGCTGTATCAAATACTAGGGATGTATGGATATTGTTAAATCCATTCTGTCTGTGTTTTGAAGATTGTCAGGCATTTTTCATTCCATCATCCGCTCACTGACAGAATCAGAATTTTTCCCCCCTTCAGAAAAGTACACAAAAATGTTCATTGCAATTTATGTAACTTTTGCTGGTATATAGCGTTCTGTGTCTTTTTCTTAGCTCAGCATACAATAAATGAGCACAGCACACAAAAAAGGAGTGCTACACAGTAGAGGCTAAAGAGAGATCAGAGGTGTGTGTGTGTGTAGTGTATGTGTGTGTATATATATATATATATATATATATATATACAGTAGTAGCATATTTCCTAGTAATGTTCATATATTTGTATGACTAAATTTGCATACAATTAAAAAGAAAAGTTCTATAAGTCCATGGAATCCAAGTGACTTGGAAGATGCCAATATGCTGCAGAATCCACAGGTTGAACTCATAGAAATCCAAAGTCATTTGGATCCATTTTGGATTTCTCTGACATACCTAAGCAATACATATTCAATTTAGGAAAGGGTGAGAATTTTATTTCAGTTCAGTTTTGGTAAGAATTTACCAAGATTCATAAACTTCTCCATATTCAGGACAAAATTAATTCTCTCTCTCTCTCTCTCTCTCTCTCTCTCTATATATATATATATATATATATATATATATAATCACCCATCCCTACTGATTGTATACTTTATTCTTGCTGTGTGTTCTCTTTTTTGCTCCAATAGAAAGCCAGCCAGATGGCATGTTCACAGCTTGAGTCTACCTGGGGAGTTCACTGCTGAGCACTGGCACATGACTTCTGAAATTAGGGTTTGAAACAGAGTTGTGAACTGATAAATAAACAATTCTATTTAAAAAACTGAGACCTCTGTTGAAATCGTGGCAGGGAAAGGGTTTCTGTTTGTTTGTTTGTTTGTTTGTTTTACAAACACTTCAACCTTAGCTAAAGTGACCCCTTCCAGATTTTCGGGAGTATCCAAAGGAGGTTAAAAGTGTTCACAGCATGGCAGGTGGCAAGTAACAGCATTGTGTGGTCTCCCAAGTGGTGGCCTCTCTCCCCTTCCCCTGACACCCACTCAGGCTGGAGCTTCTCTCCCTCCCTCACTCCAAATTGACTTTGTGACATCATCATGTAGCCAAATCTGATTGGCTATGTGCTATTGCCATGTTATCACTCTCATGACGTGTTCCCTGACTGTCTGGAATCAATCCAGGAGGGAGAAAAATACCTAATGAAAATGGTGCAAAACCAACAGCAGTGAAGAGGGAGGAAATGGCTGTGAAAAGCTGCAGACAATTTTTTGGGGAAAGAGAAACTCAGTTTACGGTGAGTGGGGAACATGGTCCCCACCCAAAATAAAATAAAATTTTAAAAAATGCTCATACATTACCCCAAACTGTTCACAGGCATTTGGTGTAGCTCTAATAAAAAAATACAGTCCTTGAGGTATATTTTATAGCAAAGATTTTGGAAGGGCAGGCCTGAAAGTAAATAAATAAAAAGCACCATGCAACAGTTAACACAGAAAGCTTTAGACCTTGAAATCTTGTGTTTTTATTAGGCGCAGGAATGTTAGCCAGGAGACGAAGGTTATCTCCGAGGGACAGAGGATTTTTAACTTCCACATGGACAGACAGCACAGATGCAGGAGTTTAAAAAAAGACCCATGTTTGTGTTCCATACGTCTAGCAAGGCCGATTCACTCTTCATCCGGGCAGAATACCAAAAGGATACATGCTCAGTCCACCATAAAACCCCAAAGGGTCAAAAATCCTGCACTGAAATAAAACATAGTGCATTCCCTCCATAGCATTATTCCCTAATCTTTCTTTTTTAGCACTAATCTCCTTAACTGGTGGAGCCAAGAGCTTTACCCCAAACCAAATAACTTCCATAACCATTAGACCAAGATGCTAAAGCACAAGTCATTCGAAGTAGATCACAAAGCAAGAAACTAGCCTGTTTTTAAAAAGCATTAACAGTGCTCTTAGGGGGCAGTTTCTACCCTCAATGGATTTAAGTGGTAACGCTATCCCTGCACTGTACCACCTTAAGCTTCAGGAGTGTGCATGGATATATATGTGCTGGGGGTGTTTGAATGCTCCCCAATGGGGGAAAATCAGTATGTCAGAGAGAAGGATTTATATCTCTCTCTTCCAACTTGTGCAACCGGAGAATAGGAATGATTGATTTCTTTAGCCAAAATATTTGCAAGGATCCAGAGAGGCCAATATTGCTCCATGGAGGAAAACATGGAGGTATGTGTATATAGGAATGGGTGAATTCATCCATTTTGGTTTTGCTCAATCCCTCATTTTCCTGACCGCACATGTGTCTCGGCCCGTTACTGTATCAATTTGTGAATTCAACAACAACAACAAAAGGCCAACAAATCTCCATTAAAAATTGTGCATATTTCCGCGTGCATTTCTCCAAATATATGCATTTGTGAACACACTCTTCTTAGCGTGCACACTTCTTGCAAGCAATTTCCACTAATATAATTAGCAATTTTGTTTGCACCTTTCCGCTAAAATACACATTTTTGTGTGCACCTTTCCTTAAGATGTTTCCTGTTGGTCTGGTTTCCTTTCCTTAAGATGGGCACTTTCATGCACAGTTTTTGAGTCGCGAACTGCATCGCAAATTTCTGAACAGTGCAGATTTTAGCGTGCAAGTTTGTCCCAGTTTGTGTCTATGTCCAGGAAGTGCAAATTGGGCAGGTTTGTATGAAGTGTGGGGCCGAACCACCCCCCTCCTCCATTCCTATATTTATGTCCTGCCCTGTGGGCCAAATAGCAGCCTGGGTGGAGGGATGATTGGTACAGCCATAATCTGACTCTTAAGTAGGGGTGACAGAGAAATCCACACCAGATCCGAATGAGTTTGGATTCCTATGAATCCAACCTGCTGATTTCACAGTGCGCTGGCTTTTTCCAAGTTGCACGGATTCTGCGGATTGCAGACCTTTTTTTTCTCTTTAACTTTTTTTTGGGGGGGGGATTTGTGCGAATCCGAACTTGGGCTAATGTGCACATGCACAAGAAGAACGAAATTCTTGTACATCCCTACGAAGCCACCTTTCTACTGCATTGTTATACGGTCAATTCAATGAAATTCTAATTCTTCTCATTACTACTACTACTATAACATTTATATCCTGACTTTTCTTTCTCTAGCAATAAACCCAAGACAGCTTACATGGTCTTCATGGCCAAGTGGGGACTAGAAACCAGATCTCTTGAGTCCCAGTCCAACATTTTAACCCCTACGCCACATTGGCTCTCCAGGGTGGGGGTTGCTATGTAGCTGATTTAGCATAATTGTTAATTCAGCCCTGACAAAACCATTTTCAAAAGATTGTGTGTGTGTGTGTGTGTGTGTGTGTGTGTGTGTCAAATTTAGCATTCTGGACCACAACTTGGGTTGCCATCTCTCTCTCTCTCTCTCTCTCTCTCTCCTGTTCCCTTGCCTTCAACAACAGTTTAATCCAGAGGAATGAAGCAAGTTAAATGTTTTCTAGCAAGGAGATAAAGAGATGGGGAAAGCTTTGCCTGCTTAATTTCTTCATGTCAAGCTGTTGTTTAAAGGCACAGAAGTAGAGCCAGAAGGGGCGAAAAAGTGGCAACCTCAACCTCAAACCATGTAATTGCACTTAAATTACAAAAGGCTTAACCCTTTTGACTTTGATGAGAATTAAGTGAATCAATTCAATGAAATTCTCATCAAAGTCAAAAGGGTTAAGCCTGCAGAGGTATACACATATTAGTTTAGTTTTCCAGGCCACAACCTATGCCATCCATTCGTTTGAGCTTCCAAATGGATGTAGTTTCTTTTCCAAATTGGAGATCAAGGGTGTTCACTTAAAAGGGGTGAGAGTTAGTTTTTTGGGAGGGTGGAGGACCTAAATACAGAAAAGACATTATAAAAGTAGATTTTTCTTTTCATCCAGCTCAGTATTATTATTATTATTATTATTATTATTATTATTATTACTACTACCACTTTGCTTTCTCAAACCAAAAATAAACTGTCACTCATTCACAAGTCTCACTTGACCTAACCCATTAGACATTTTCAAAGCGTATGTATATATTCAAATGTCAGAACGTTCTGGAATCGCATCCGCATCCTGCAATGCCTCCAGCCTACACTTGAGGAGCTTTTATTAACACTTCAGTCTCTTTTGCACAAACAAACAAAGCCGATCAATCAGATTATGCAGTCACAGCTTGCCCCAGGCGGACAGCAATCTCGTTTCAAGCTAAGAAGCAAGAATGCAGACAATATCGCTAAAGCAAAAATGCAACTATTCATTTTAGTTCTAGGTTGCTGGGTTGTTGTTTTTTTTAAAGCTAACCCAATATCACAGGTTAGAGAACACAGTCCTCTCTCACATTTAAATTAGCTGCTACATTCTGTGGTGTTGCAGATTGGAACATGTGATCAATGGATATTTTTTTTTAAAAAAGTCTGTTTCTATTGCTATAAACTAGTGAACCAAGAAGTGATTTACACAATCATCTAGAGTCAAGAGCATGCATGTTGGGACCACACACAATCCATGTTCTGTGATTGCTTCGTTGTGTACCGTACACCCAATATTACAATAGGGTTGACGTTTTTTGAATGCCAAATTGAAACTCATGGATATGGACACGCAGACAGGCCATAGCAGGATGGCACTTGTTGGCAGGGCCGGTGCTACCATTAGGCCAACTAGGCAGCCGCCTAGGGCGCAGGGCTAAAGGGGGCACCAGGAGCATAGGGCTGGAGGGAGGGAGGGCAAGCTCAAGTGGGAAGGGGGGGCGCTAAATATCTGATCTTGCCTAGGGCACCAAACTGCCTTGCACCGGCCCTGCTTGTTGGCCCTGCCATCTCAATCTCCTCATGTTCAGCCAGAGTTCTAAGCTTAGCCTTCATGCACACGACCCTTCATGCACAGCACTCTGTACGTGCAACTGGCAGTCTTGCCTTTTGCAGGTTTTCCAGGGGAGGCTGGTGACTCCTATTTTGGTGGGGCTCCTTTTCCATTGCAGGTTTTGTGGGTTTTATTTGGAGCTTCATGGGAGCTATTCATGATGCTGCACTCCACCCCCAAAATAGGTTCACCACCATGGAGCACCATGTATACGTCCAAATTCCACATGTGACAGGGATCTGCACTGGGCTACCTACATTTGCATTTTTAATAAAAAATCAACCTAATTTGCACATCCTAAACTAATATGCAATCCAGGACACTTCACTGTTCCACTTCTCCAGATTTTACAATACACCAGTAACATAGGCCATGCTGTGCACATGACACATTACAACATTTTATGCCAACACGTTTCACATTTTAAAAATGTTTATACCATTTTTCTTTTTTATAAACTGGATGTGTGATTGCCGGCTATTTGTGGTGGTTTTACAATAAAATTCTCCACTCAAAAAGTGCATGCAAAAAAGCATACATTAGGGAAAATTGAGTACAAAAGGCATAGAACTGGGGAAATCGCATGTAAGAAATGTGTGTATTTATTTATTTATTTATTTATTTATTTATTATATTTATACCCCGCCTTTTTTCCTGCAAGAAACCCTAGGCGGCTTACATAATCATCATCCTCCACTCCTCCATTTTATCCTCACAACAACCCTGTGAGGTAGGTTAGGCTGAGAGGCAGTGACTGGCCCAAAGTCACCCAGTGAGCTTCATGGCCCAGTGGGGACTAGAACCCGGAGCTCCCGAGTCCCAGTCCAACACTCTAACCACTACGCCACACTGGCTCTCGTGTATTAATAAAGACTACATAGCAAATGCATACTTTCTTTGTGTACACACGGAAATGCACAGTTCGGGCAGACTGTCAAAAATAACATTTGTGAGCTGAATCTTCTTCTGAATCTCTTCCATTCTCCAGATCCATTTCTGTGTAACTAGCATGTGGGCAGTTGGTTGATCAACAGTTTACCAAACCACAGTGCCATATGTGGTGCATCTTCATATCAAACATATATTAATTGGTATGCCAGTCAAGCTGTGTGCTACACACTGGCTCCTCTGTGCGGAGTTCCTGGCACACGGACAATGCCATTTTCTCCAGGGTTTGCTCAACACTTCCTGGATCATGCAGGTTGCTCTGCTGTCTCCATTAAATGTACACAGCTGAATGACTGCAGTTTGAACTTTAATATTGCTTGACACCCCTTTTCCATTCTGGAATAATTCTCCCTACCTCTCTCACACACACAGAGAGAGAAAGAGCGAGACACACTTCCCATTTCATGTCAGGAAAAGAATAGATAGCTTGGATGAGAACAGTGTTGTGCCGTTGGCTTGTTTTATTTTACTGAAATTCTCAGCCAGCCTCTCTCGATGGCTCCAAGCAGCCATAATATTTGAAAGCTACCCTATATAAAAAAAGCTAATTAAAATAACAATGCAATGGAAAAATGTAAGCCAACACCATAAATTCTCTCACATTCAAATGTTGCCATTAAAACCCATCCCTCTTGTCTCCGACTAGTGCAGAAAGATGTCCAGAATCTGATTTCAGCAACTATCACAATGGAACGGGCGGTGGAATAGTGCTTTTTTAACAGATTACATTGGTTTACAGCAGGGGTAGGCAAATGGGCACATTTGGGCATTTGAGAAAGTGTCCTGGGCACCACCACAAAATGGCTGCTATGGGAGGCATAGCAAAGGACCTATCCAAAAGACTGAGTGCAACGCAGAGGTGGGATCTGAGCCACAACGCACTGAACAATCCATTTGAACCCATAGTTTTCAGCACCAACAGAAACCTATTTTGCAGCAATCCCGGATGCTGGTAAGAAAACGTGTTGGTATTAGATGGGCTATACCAGAAGAATGGCAAGGAGGTTATTAAGGTTCAACAGGGAGTGTGGTGAACTTTCACAGCGTCCCAAGAACAGGATAGTTTCTTGGAGCCATGCCAGGGCCTTACGTATAGCCTCAGCTTGTTAGGGAGAACACCAGAGATAATTACCTTGAAGCTGCCTCCCCCCCCCCCCAATTATATTCCTAGGGCTGTTTTTGCTGTGAGAAATAAAACTGTTTGCTTTACTGAAGCAGCTTTCGCCCCCTTGTCTCCCAGGAAGCTGGGTTACTTGTGGCTTATGGACAGCTTCTGAAACAGGGGGAGAGAGGAACTTTATAAAATCATTAGCTTGCTAGTTTGCCCTTTGGATTTCCACTTAGAACAAGGAGCACACAAGTGTCTAAGCAACAGTGCCCCAGGGTGATGTCCATTATATCAGGAAGCCCTGCGACTGGAGGGACTTTTCTGAGCTTTTCTTTTGCTTGTTTACTGATAATCTGCATCCATCTTTCATCAATTTAAAATTCAATAAACTGTATGTTATTTTTCACACAAGTGGCCTTTATTCTTCTTGAGTATCCCCAAATCTAAAGTGAGGTGCCTTGGATGGACCAGGCCCCTGAGTAATACAGTAATACCTTGGATTGCTAGTAACTTGGTTTGAGTGCGTTTTGCAAGACAAGCAAATTTTTAAATATTTATTTATTTATTTTTGACTTGATATACAAGCGACGTCTTGCAATACAAGTACTGTAGTACGGCTTAAATTAAAAATCTCTGTACAAATTTTTTTGGGGGGGATTTCATTTTGATATAAGAGTGTTTTGGATTACAAGCACGTTTCCGGAACGAATTATGCTCTCAATCCAAGGCATGACTGTACAGTGTTATTTTTTTCTTATTTTTTTTTAAGGGGAGAGGGGTAGGTCATCTTGGCAGGTGCCACAAAAGGGGTCCATGGGTGCATTGGTATCTGTGGGCACCACATTGCCTAGCCCTGGCTTACAGGGTCTTCAAATGGATAACAATGTGAAGACTATTATGTGAATAGTCTCGCCACTGAAATTCATAAAACCCTATCTCTGTGTCAATTGCTCTTGCAATTAAGCTGCGGCAGCCTATGGCCAAACGACAGCGATAGATGCTTTCCCATACTTACATTGCAATATTATCATCCACTTACACTGGCTAGATTAGGGGGTAAAAAAATACTGACTAATTCCTCTGGTACCAGTGGAGCCCAAAGACATGCTGTCATCAGGGATCTACTTCATCATGGTTGAGCCAGCATAATATTACACCAACATTTAGCAGCTGCCGGCACAGCAAGGACGTGGGATTCCACACTGTTAAATCGCGAGCAGCTTCCACTGGTGTGTGTGTGTATTAGAGTGAGCGGCCTTTTGATTTTTCCCACCCAGTTTGCAGGCAGAGAACAAAAGAACTGAAGAAGGGCCACGCTGGGTTAGACCAAGGGTCCCATCTAGTCCAGCATTCTGTCCACACAGTGGCCAACCAGCTGCCCACGGGGAACCCTTGAGAAGGACATGAGTGCAACAGCACCCTCCCGCCCCATGTTCCCCAGCAACTGGAGTACATAGGCAGACTGCCCCTGATACTGGAAATTGGGGTGGAGGGGGTGGGGGGAGACAATTTCACTGAATTTCTTCAGGGGAAAGAGAAATTCTCAACAGTTTCTCGCAGGTAGGGCTCACCGCTAGCAGAGGTTGTGGCACCGCCGCTTTCTTTTTTTCTGTAAGGGTTTTGGGATTGTGGTGTGTGTGTGTGTGTGTGCTTTCACTGCAAATGGCAACAGCATCAACTGTGTCGGTAGGCTGGCCCCCCATTTTGCATGCACCGCAATTCAAGGGCAATTGTTGTGTCTAGCTCCAGGGAAGAGGTGGAGCGACTGCTGTGCCGAAATCTGTCCTTCAATTTCCTGAAAATTTTCTTCCCCCATGAAAGAGGCTTCCATTGTTCTGCCTCATTCTCAGAGCAGGGCCGGTGCTACCGCTAGGCAGACCCAGGCGGCTGCCTAGGGCGCGTGGTGGAAGAGGGCGCAGCGTTTCTGCGCCCCTTCCTCGCCTCCGGCGCGCTCCTGCCGCGCCTGCTGCCTCTGCCGCGCCTCCCCGCCCGCCTGCCAGCCGCTGCCGCCGCCGCCGCTGCACCTCCCCCCCCACGCACGCCTGCCCGCCAGCCACCTACCTACCTTCCCGTCGTTTCTGGAGCCCCGCCGGCGTTGTTTTGGCGGGAGGAGGAACCAGGGCAACAGGGCTTAAACAGCCCTGTTGCCCTGGTTTCCCCGGCAAAAAAAAAAAGCGTGGGGGTCCCGTCGCGTCGGAGGAGGAGGAGGCGGCGGCAGCAGCAGCAGCAGCAGCAGCCAGCAGTGGGGGCGGGGGGAAGGTAGGTGGTGGTGGGGCGGCAGCGGCGCGGGGGGGGGTTGCAGAGCAGGGCTGCTTTGCTCCGGAGCCCCCCCCACGGCACGAGAGGGGGGGCGCTAAATATAATTTGGCCTAGGGCGTCAAACAGCCCAGCACCGTTCCTGTCTCAGAGTGTCCTATAATTTCTTTTTGTGCTGTTTTTGAGCTTACTTAATCACTGTGCGGGGGCCGAGGGGGCTGTGTGCCTGTTTCTTTTTATTACGCACCTCTCCATTGCTCTGCAGCCTCCCAAGCTGCCTGCACTTCTTGATCTGAAAAATCCCTATGGGAGGAATTATGATATCTTCCCCTGGGCTGTAATTGGAAGTGTGGGAAGCCAAGGAGGCTGCCGGCTGCTGGAGAGGTGATCGTATAATGTAAAGCAGAAAACTCATGCACAGTCTTTGGCCATCTCGTAAGTAAAGTAAGCATAAGAACCCTGAAACCAACCCATGGGAATTTCTCCAAAATTTTCTTCACAATGGAATTTCTTTCCAAAAGCAATTGTCACCTGTAGGCTGACTGTCACCTGTAGGCTCAGTTTTATTAGTTTTTTTAATTGTTATTTTAAACTGTGTTTTTAAAATTTGGTTTTTAATCTTTTAAACTATTTTGTATGTTATTGTTGTTTTTATGTATAATCTATTGTGAACCGCCCAGAGAGCTTCGGCTGTGGGGCGGTATATAAATGAAATAAATGAATGAAATGAATGAATTTGTTTTCTTTTTTCTTTTCTTTTTTTAAATATTTTATTAAATTTTAAAACAATACAAAGAAAATAACATACACACATAACTAATATTGTGCTCCCATCACCATGGGACCAAACAATCCAATAACTCTATAATTGTTCATTATTCCAAAAATACAATATATCTTGACAGGGTAAACTCCCTTTCCCCCTTTTAAACACATATTCCAAAAATAAACCCCAAATATCCTTAAAATTATTTTTCTTTAATTGACCCCTTTTGCATTTAATATTACAAGTCAACATATCATTCAAAGCCATATCCCATACTTCCTTATACCATTCAGTAATAGTGAAAACTTGCTGGATTTTCCATTTCCTTGCTATCATTAGTCTACCTGCCGTTAACAAATTTATGATTAATTCTTTAACATTTTGAGAACCGATCACCTTTTCCGTTATTGTTAGCAAAGCTAGTTTAGGGCATACCTCTAAATCAACTCCAACAATTTCTGATATTTCCTCAAAAATCATTTTCCAAAAATCCATTACATTTTTACAACTCCACCACATATGAGCATATGTACCCAATTCCTGACATCCTCGCCAACACATTGGAGAACATTTATTATCTATTCTATTTAATCTCACTGGGGTCAAATACCATCTCCAAATTAGCTTATAAAAATTCTCTTTAATTCTTATAGACATATTTTTCAATATTCGCCTATCCCAAATCTTATTCCACTCATCCTTTGATATTTCCTCTTCAAACTCTGTATCCCAAACTATTTTAAGATTTTCTGCTTGCTCTTCTGATTTCTGCAACATTTTATATAACATCTTTGTAAGACCCCTAGCTGATGCATTTCCTTCTACAAGTTCTCTAGACATAACCACCTGCTCAAATGCAGTGAAATCCCTTTCATGCTCATGTCTCCTCTTCCATTTCTTACCCCATTGTACTAATTGAATTAAATTTAACCAAGAAATTCTTCCTGCCCCAACCCTATCAATTATTTGCTGTCTTGTCTCCATTTTTTCCAGCCAATCCATTAAAGTTATCACCTTTTTCTCTCTAAAAATTCGTTCTAAATGTCTAACATTCTCGGGAAAATCTTCCATAACCACCACTGGAGTAAGCGGGGATATACCTGGTAAAAATATTTCCTTATTTCTACCCCAAATTTCTAACATATTTTTTAAAAAGGGATTTTCTAATCTTTTGTCATAATATGTCCTTGTTTGTAAATAAGAATTTATCCACCCTATTACCCAATTCAAATGCTTCTATTTCCCACCACATAAAATCTTTTCTAACAATAATATCCATGATATATCTAAGTTGATTAGCTATATAATACCATTTTAAATTAGGGAGACCAAGTCCCCCTATTTTTTGAGCTTTATACCATCTATTCTTAGTAATCCTTGATTTTTTCCCCCCATTACAATAGCTATTTAACATTACTTGCCACTCTTTAATTTCTTTCTCTGATATCTTATATGGTATCATTCTAAATAAAAAATTAAACTTCGGTAAACTCTTCATTTTAATCAAAGCTATCCTACCAAACCACGATAATCCCAATTTTTTATAATCCTCTATTTGATTTTTAACTTCATCTTTTAGTTTTTTAAAATTACATTCCCCTATTTTATCCAAATCTTTTAATATATCAATACCTAAATATTTAATTATATTTTTTATCTTTATATCCACTCCCCTTTGTTTAAATCCCCTTTCCTCCAGTTTACTATAATTAAATGTCATTATCTCCGATTTATCCCAATTAACTTTTAACCCTGTTACTTCTCTAAATTCATCTAAATGTTTCTCTATCCAATCCCAATTTTCTATAGGCCATTCTAATGTTAACAAGATATCATCTGCAAAAAGGTTTATCTTACATTTGGTCTCTATTCCTATCCCCAATAATTTCTTCTCCTGTCTTATCGAATTCGCTAACAATTCCATAACTAACACAAATAATACTGGGGAAAGGGGACAACCCTGTCTAGTTCCCCGGCCTAGGCTAATAGTTTCTGTTATTCCATCGTTTACAATTACCGACGTGACATTATGAGTATATAATTGGTTAGTAATACCTATAAATTTTTCTCCAAACCCCATAGTTTTTATTAACATCTTTAATGCAGGCCACTCCACACAATCAAAGGCTTTAAAAATATCCAATGCAAGAACCCCCGCTTTCAAATTATTTTTCTTTATTAAATAAATTATATTCAGAACCCTTCTTGTTAAATCTGCCATTTGTCTTCCTTGAATAAACCCACATTGATCTATCCCTATATACTTATTTAGAAAACTATTCATTCTTCTAGCTAAAATTGCTGTCAATAGTTTAGCATCTTGATTAATTAATGATATTGGTCTATAAGAACCTGGTTCTGCTAAATCCTTCCTTGGTTTCGGGATTAAAATGGTCAAGGACTGTTTCCATGACGGGGGGATCTCTCCCCCCTGTAAAATATCATTAAACAACCGTTTTAACTTCGGAATTAACATTTTTTTAAAGACTTTATAATATTCCGCCCCCAGACCATCCAGTCCTGGCGTTTTCCCCTGTTTTAATTTATTTATAGCACTTTCTATTTCAATTTCTGTGAATGGTTGCTCCATTTTCTCTCTATCTTCATCCTGGATTTTTATTTTTAAATTTTTCTCGATATATCTTCTACTCTCAGCTTCCGACCATTTTCCTGCCTTATATAACTCCGTGTAATATTCATGAAAAATTTCAATTATCCTTTACTAGATTATATTCTTTACCCCTCTTATCTTTAATCATCCCCACTAAGCTTTTTTCTTTTTTTTTTGTGCTAATCTAGCCAACATTTTAGAGTTTTTATTACTATTCTCAAAATACTCCCTTTTTGTGTAAATCAAATTCCTTTGTACCCTGTCCAGTTCTTTATTCTCCAATTCTTCCTTTTACCCTGTAATTCTGCAAAAATCTTTTTATCCCTCTTCTCTAAATACTTCTTTTCCAAATCCCTAATCTCCCCCTCTAGCTTTTGATAAAAAACTTCTTGTTGTTTCCTCAAATTTATTGCCTCTCTCAATCCTATTCCTCTCATTACACTCTTCATTGTATCCCATATTATCGCTTCAGTACATTCTTCTGTTTGATTAATTCCCAAATTTCCCTCAATTCCTTCTCTATTTTCTCTGTTAAATGTTTATAACGAAAAATATTACAATTCAATCTCCATCTTTTCGCTTCTCTATAATCCTTATGTATCTTCAAATCCATGTTAACCAAAGCATGATCTGTAACTTTTATCACTCCTATCTCTGTGCCCAGGACCCTTGAAAACAGTGTCCTGGACACAAAGATAAAATCTATCCTAGAATAATTCTTATTTGCTGATGAGTAAAATGTATATCTTTCCTCATTCCCCTTGACCCCTCTCCAAACATCTAGCAACCCTTCCTTACTAATTAACTTATTCAAGATCGTTAGATTATTTCTCTGATCTTCTCTCGTCGGATTGGATTTGTCTTTTCTTCTATCCAATACCATGTTAAAGTCCCCAGCCATAATAACCCTTTGATTTTGAAAATTACCCATTTCTTTAAACACATGTTGATAAAATTCTCCTTGATTTTGATTGGGAGCATAAACATTAACAATAACATATTCTTCCCCTCCCAAGGTCCCATACATTATAATATATCTACCTGTATCATCCTTTTCACCTTTAAAACATTAAAACCACAATTCTTTGAAATTATAATTGCTACTCCTCGCGATTTAGATGATCCACATGCTATCTCATATATTCTAGACCACCTCAATTTCAATTCATTGACTCCTTTCCTTGCCTGGTGCGTTTCTTGCAAGAATATAATATCTGCCTTATCCCTCTTAAGAAGTGCTTCTATTCGCCTTCTCTTAGTAACTGAACCTAGCCCCTTAACATTTAAAGTTGAAATTCTTAACTTATAATCCATCTATTAACATCATTTTTTCTTTTTTGGTCCCCAAAAGTGAAAATAATACACAATAACATACCCCTTAACCCACCCCCACACTCATCTAAACTATCCCCCCTGCTTAGCCAGGGCAACTTGCCCCACCCTAAACCTACCCACCTATCCCAGGGGGGGGGGAAAGGACCCATCACCAGCCCGAACAGCAGCCCCTCATTCCCTCCCAGATAACTTCTTTATAAAACATTTTCTATTTCTTTTTTCTTCTCGTGTTGAAACGACCTCTTATACAATTCCTCCACTGGCTCCTTCTTCTTCCAGTTGACCCATCGATTCTGGACCCTCCGCATCATCATGAAGCCCCAACTCTCCCAGCAGGCCCATGCCTTGATCACATGATGAGATCTTGTATCTCTTACTGTTCCACACAAAAGTAAGAAAAACTGGGTAACCCCAATTGTATTGTAATCCCTTTCTGATCAAGACTGCTGTACACAGTTTAACACTTCGCCTCCACTTTATTGTTTGTTGACAAAGATCATTGTAGATTTGCAAAGTAGCCCCCTTAAAAGCTACTTGACCTTTCTTTCTAATCTCTTTCATGAAGACATCCTTCTTGTATAAATTTGCAAATTTCAGTACAACATCTCTGGATGTCATACCACGCCTTAATGCTCCCACTCTATGCACAATCTCAATGTCCATATCATCCCAAAAAATTGTTTCTCCAGAGACAGCTTCATTCATCCATTCCAAAATACTGCCTCTTAACTTATATCCAGTCTCCCCCATCTCCATGGGGAAGCCTCTGATCCGAATGTTGGAACGACGTTGCCTGTCTTGCATGTTAATCATCTGTATTTCCATCTCATTAAATTTCATTTCATACTTTTCAAAACTTTTTTCATCCTTCACCTGGAGTTTTTCCACCTTATCCACTCTAACTGGCAGCTCTTTAACTTGAACCCCTAAATGATCTATGGTCTTTCGCATGTGCTTCATATCCTCTTGATGCAGATTTTGAAATTTCTCAATTGCTTCTATTTGTTTCTGCTGGCCTGCTTCCATAGAGCTTTGAAACTGTGATAGAATTTTCTCCCAATCTGGTGCTGCCCCTTTAAGCTTAGCTGGAGATGTTGACTTTGGCTTGGCACCAGCAGGGAATTTGCCAGCTGAATCCGCCATTTTTCCGCCCTTCCCCCTCGCTGTCTCGGAACTTTCACTACCTCGTAGCTTCTTATCAGGACCCAGTTGCTCAGTTTGATAAGAACATTCAATATCTTTAGTGTCAAGGATCCTAATTAGCCTTTTCAAACTGTTATCCGAGGGATGCGCCCGATCGCGTTTCCAAAGAGGGGGTAGGGACTTTTTCACCCGTCTGGAGCTCATAAACAATCCAGAGCGAAGCACATCAAAAGAAAGCTATTCTTTTTATTTCTTTATTAGCTCTACATCTGCATACCTTCCAGAAAGTAAACAGCAAAGGAGTTTAAACTCACGATTTGTCTTTCCTGTGTATTTGCAGATGTTTTCAAATCATTCCGGGAGCTCGGCAGAAAAGCTACTGCTCCATAGCCAGCGAAGGCTCCTCCCTTGTTGAATTTGTTTTCTATCAGATTGAATGAGAATGGTCGAAAAAGATGTGGGATAATTTTTTGGCACAGCGCTAATGTGTATTGTATTTCAGATCTCTTCCAGTAATTTCGCTAACCTGCCTGATGTTCTCTTATAGGGTTCCCAAGGTGGGCCTAGAAATTATTTGATATATACCTTTTATTTTATACCAGCCTTTGCCAACGTGGTGCCCTCCAAATGTGTTGGACTGCAATTCCCATTATGGTGAATGGCTGGGGATGATGGGAATTACAGTCCAACACATCAGGAGGGCATCAGGTCAGGAAAGGCAGTGTTAGGCTGTTTCCATAAATCAGGGGTGGGCAACCATTTCAGGCCCGAGGGTCAAATCTTAATCTTGGAAGGGTCTTGATGGGGGCCACATTTCAGAGCTGGGTGAGGCTAAAATCAAAGGGGGTGGGGCTTTGGCAAGGTCAAAGAAGGGAGGGCCAAATTTTTGTTGCTATTATATTATTATTATTATTATTATTATTATTATTACTATTATTATTATTATTAAATCAACCTAATTTACAGTAACAGTAGCATTCTGCTGGCTGTGGCCGCCATCTTCTTTCCCAGCCTCCCCTC
This sequence comes from Shinisaurus crocodilurus, assembly GCA_021292165.1. Classification (NCBI taxonomy): domain Eukaryota; kingdom Metazoa; phylum Chordata; class Lepidosauria; order Squamata; family Shinisauridae; genus Shinisaurus; species Shinisaurus crocodilurus. The sequence goes on along the minus strand of CM037879.1, from coordinate 28,219,098 downwards.
ACAAAAGCTGATGCAAGCAGCAAGGCATTCAGCTCAATCACATGTCTCAACCCTTCCCCCCAAAATCAGGAGTTCATCTCAATAACATGTTTAAACAAAGCAGGCTTGTTGGTATGAATAGCTTGCAAGGTTTGCTTTTCTGCGGTGACTTTCCTGACCGGGCAGCCTTTTTTTCACAAAATCTTTCTTTCTTTCTTTCTTTCTTTTATCTTTCCTTTTCCTTTCCTTTTTTTTTTTTTTTTTGCACTTTAAAATCATTTTCACTGCCTTACTTAGTGGTTTAGTATCAGCATTCAGCTCCAGGGACCCTTTTGCTTCAGTTTCTTTCTCTCTTTTTTGGAAAAAAGACTTGCTAACTCAGCGGCTATAGTACACGTTAAGTCAACCTTCATGAGCAACTTCTTTTTCCCTCAATTTGCTCTACTTTCAGAGACTAGACACTAACGCGCACTGCATTATTTAAATCCGTCTCACACTCAAAGCATTATGATAGAGTCTTTAAAACAGCAATATTCTGAGTGATGGTTTCAGCTGCTTCCGGAGATTGTTTATTTAAATGAAATGTTTCGGTAGTACCTGGCACTTTTAAAGGAAAGGCACTGCTGTAATTTTGTGGCATGCTCCTCAGATGTTTTTGTAGCAAGGTTCCCTTGCACTTTCAGCAGGTCATTGGTGTTTATAGGTTTGACTGAGTTATGGATAAGACTAAGCAAAAATGTGTATAGTGTTACTACTACTACTACTACTGTTGTTGTTGTTGTTGTTATTATTATTATTATTATTATTATTATTATTATTATTATTATTATTATTTTAACCTCCCTGCATAAGAACTTAAGTATACTGGATCGGACCAAAGTACATCTAGTCCAACTAACATTCTGTTCCCATAATGGCCAACTAGATGCCCATGAGAAGCCCACAGAAGGACTTGCTGTGCACTCTCCCACTCTGAGTACTGGAAAACAGAAGCTGTGATACTAGAGGATACACACACACACACACACACACACACACGTAGGTGTAAACAGGGGAGGCTGGTGACTCCTATTTTGGTGGGGCTTCTTTTCCATTGCAGGTTTTTCAGGCTTCATTTGGAGTTTCATAGGAGCTACCCATGGTGCTGAACTCTGCCCCCAAAATAGGTTCAGCACCATGAAAGCTAAGCAGGGTCAGGCCTGGTTATTACTTGGATGGGAGACCCCTCCTCTAGTTTCCTGCATTGAGCAGGGGGTTGGACTCAATGGCCTTGTAGGCCCCTTCCAACTCTATGATCTCTGAATAGCTCCTATGAAGCTCCAAATAAAGGCTGCAAAACCTGCAATGGAAAAGGAGCCCCACTAAAATGGGAGTCACCAGCCTCTCCTGGGTCTAAAGCAGCACAACAGCAAAGCGACACCCATACTTCTGGGTGGCTGGCGGGTGCTCCTTAGGAATTTTCATTTCGCTCCATTCGAAACTGCCACTCTTGGTACCCATTTAACATCACAGATACTGATGAGGGCAGAAGCTGAAACTTTTAGCTCTAAATATACAGTCTTTCTTTCATACACACACACACACACATACACACACACGCACAATAGCCTTATCCTCCATGAATTTGTCTAATTCCCTTTTAGAGCCATTGTTGGTGGCCATCACTACATCTAGTGTGAATTCCATAGTTTGTGGAAGAGAATTCCACCACAAACACACATACCCGAGGACACTCCTCTCACCAGGACTCCAGTCAAAGAGAGTTCACCCTCACCCTTGTCCTGATGTAAAGGAGTTAATCCCTTTGGCTCTTCCTCTCAACAGTACCCATTGCCCATGGCTGACCCCCTTTAAATCCCCCTGCTCAAGCAGCCACTCACTCGTAGGGATGGGAGAACCAGGGATGCCCAAGCTCACTGAGATTCTCCAAACTCCACTTTGGAGCTCAGTAGGCCTTGATCCTGTTTTCATTTGTGACTGGTTTTTCTTTTCTTGTTCAAATGGGAAAAGTGCGTATTTCCATAGACAATGTTCAAAAGTGCGAACTTCCCCCCCACACCATTGACTAAAGTGTAAAAGTTCTTAATTTTTGAAACTGTGTATTTTAAAGGGTCCTTTTAAAATAAATAAATAAATGCATTTTTCATACATGATCAGAAGTTCAGGAATGTGTGAGATTTTTCCAAAATATGTGCTCCCATTTGCGGTCGTGTTTAGGTTTGCAAATGGGGCAAGTTCTGATGACTGGCAAACCGAAATGAAATCCTCGTACACCGCTACAGCCAGGTGTCACCAATCCTTCCATTGTGGGGCTTGCCCTTCCTGAGGCCTCTGCTCTTCCCCATCAGTTCTCACTCCATTCCAGTTGGCAGCAACACACATGGGCAGGGTTAATGTAAAAGGCCATCCCAGGCAGCTGGTGTCTGCTCCATGACTCTGTTCTGCCTTGCCAAAAAATATGCCAAATATTCTTTATACGGCTGTGCCAAAACTGTCTCATTTTGATATTTGCCTCAAAAGTAGCATATTGGGATGCAATTGAACACATTTATCGAAAAATACCCATCTTCCCAAATTGGAAAATGGACAATGGTAATCTCCCCACCTGACAACTACCAAAATGACAGTGTCTAAATTGGAGCAGCTGTGAGAAATTTTATCCACAACGCCTTCAGCCAATAGGGCACCATGCAGTTCCATGGGTTTGCTAGCATCTTCTTGCATTTCATCATTTTTCAGAGTTGGGAGGGCAAAAGTATTGAAAGTGATTTCAGTTTTTTTGGGGAAGGCCATGCATTTCCTTAGGTATGTAGTGTGGCTTCCTATCCCCCTGATTCCTAGTCCATGATGATGGCATATATGGCAAAAAGATATCAACTCTGCAGGAAGGGTTTTTTTTTAAGTTGACTGCCCAGTAAAGGGTTAAGAAAGATAGATTGTTAGAGTCTAGTTGAAGGGCAAAGGCAGAAACCAAGCTTCTCTAAGAAGTCAGGGGGCAGGGTTCAGTGGAGCAAACCACTTGATTATAGCAGGGGATGGGAATGCTGGATGTTGCCTAGCAACAGGTTAGAAATTCCATTCTCCCTCTCTCTGACAGTTAGGCTGTTCCTACAGTTAACTAGACTTAACTGACGCTTGCTTGGTTTTAAAGAAAAGGACTTGTTCTGTGTTTTCCTTACCTCACAGTATGAGTAACCTATGAGAAACTGAGCTTACTAGAAATCTGTAACCATTAAGCTCATAGTTCAAACATAGTGCAATGGAAAAGAAGCCCCACCAAAATAGGAGTAATCTTATGTTACTGTTATTTATTTTAAAAGCATCTACTTTAGAAACAAGCCCTGTCTGTGCATGTGTTTGTCTGCTGCAACTGTTGTGCTCTGCCATCACATGAGGGGAGAAGAGATTTAGCTTAACCAACCAACATGAGCTCTGCTAGCGGGTACCTGGTAGTGGCTGGCCACCAGTCCCCCATTTCCTGCCACCAGAAATATGTGCTGTGTAAAGCGTCTTTCCACAGTTAGGCAAGAAATAGGGGCCTCCACCTGCCCACCCATCAGGGGCTGCCCACTGTTCACTACACTACACACTTAAGGTCCCACACTTCCCTACCCCCAAATCACTTCAGATATTTTGTCCTCCTGAAAATCAACCCGCCATCTGCTTCAAGAGGCTGGATTTACTATGTTTCCACCTGAAATAGCTGAAAGAGTCTGTTTTGCCTAAACAGGAAATGACTGTAAGTAGTAGCAATATGCACTGGATTTGAATGAAATCCAAAATCTGAGAAGAACTGGGCCATTTTGGTCCAGTTGTGGGTCCCAAGGAGAAGGGGACTTCCTTCCAGAAGCCAACAGGACCAAAGCACTTTGGTGATGGAACCTGGCACCTTCTGTATGCTAGACATGTGCTCTACTGCTGAGTTAGTCTCCTTCCTCCCACCCACCCCCCCCAAATAAAAAAGGTAATCCTTCTGCATTACTATAGTAGCAAGGAGCTCCAGGTGACTCAGACTCTTAGGAAACAAGGTAAATTTGCATGAAAACAAGATCAAGTTGGTAATTGTCTCATTCTGCAGTGGTATTTCACTGAAAAGCATTGAGTTTTTGCCACCAGCATGAATTCTGGTGGCACAGTGGTGGTGGCACAGGGGTCTGTGGGGGCCAAACCAGGACAACTCAGGGAACACATGTGTGGCCTGTGGACCATGTGTTCCCCATCCCTGCTCTAGATCCTAAGCATGCCAGGCGGCAGGGCCATGAAGTAGGCCACACTGACATGACAGCTGCAAAGTCTCCTTCAGCGTACTGCTCCCTATCCAGAGAGTCTCAGTTATTGGGTGGTACAGAAATGAGATGATGTTGTTGATGATTAAAAGGTTGGCCTATTTGTCTACCTAGCCTTCTGTTGCCTACCCGGCTGGAAGCCACCCCCAGGGTTCCAAAGATCTTTCTTTCCCATCACCTACTGCCTGAATCTTCATCCTTGGAGAGAGGCCAAGGATTTAGCCTCTGTGTGCAACGTATGTACTATAACATGGAGCTAGGCCCCTCCCCAATGGGTTACATTATTGTGGACCGCCCAGAGAGCTTTGGCCGCGGGGCAGTTAATAGAAATGAAATGAATGAATGAAATGAATGCCAGTATCCCCTCCGGGTTGTAGTTCTGAACTTTTAAGGAGCTATCCATGGTGCTGAACCTATTTTGGGGGATAGGGTTCAGCAGCCATGCGTGGTGTAAGTAAGGATTATTGGGCCCACTCTTCCTGCAGCGGAGGACCTGGAAACGATCCAGATTCGGAGGAAGAGGGGGAAAATTGGGGGGGGGAGGCACCTGGCTCTCCAAGGCCGACAGCTTTAGAGATAGACTCTACAAGTGGTCAAAGCTAAGCAGGGTCAGGCCTGGTTATGACTTGGATGGGAGACCCCTCCTCTAGGTTTCCTGCATTGAGCAGCAGGTTGGACTCGATGGCCTTGTAGGCTCCTTCCAACTCTATGATCTATGAAATCTATGAAATGCCATGGGAAAGCAGGCTGAGCTCTCTGATGGGGAGGGGGGTGTATCCCCAGCGTCACAGACCCACGTGTCAGATGGCAACTCTGGAGGAGGGAACTGCTGACAAGTATCAGGCGCTCTGCAAGACTGGCTCTCTTAAGTATAAGGACCCACCTTAGGGGGATGTGGCTGGGGGGCGCTGGTTGACTCCGGAAGGAGGGGTTGGAACTCCTCAGTTTGGAATCAACTTCTCAGCTTTAGGGCAAACTTCCGAAATGGCTATTATTCTAACTAGCCTTGTTGCAAGTTGTGACTGACTCTGCTAATCATTCCTTTTGTAATTCAAAGCCAGATTGCTTAGGTTGGGCTGAATAAAGCTTTTCAATTAGAAGCCTGTGTGTGGATTCCTTCTCTGGAGGGGGGGGGGGTTCGCCCTCAATACACAGCTCCTTTAAAGTTTGGACTAAAATCCGGGGTGGATACACAGCCCCACACTGACACTAGAGCCACCAGCCTCCACTTGCCCCCTCCCCATTATTGCCTGGCTTTCAAAGAGAGAACGATGAGCCATAACTTGGAAAGAAATAGAAAAATGTTGCACAGTGATGGGTCACGGGCGCTGCTATTCAGACGCATCAATGTTGTGTGGACAATGCTGTATTAATGTGTTGCTCTTGTTGTTTAATTTGTGTGTGTGCCGGGGATATTGGGACTGGTAGTGAAGCAGACTGATCTCTTCTTCCACTTTAGCACCACACTTACAATGGCTTATTTACAATGATCACCTCTTGCATCTCAGCCTCTTTACTTCAAACTGGCCTGTGCTGAGTGAAAGCTGACGATAACAAAGATAAGCAAGAAAAATGTCAAGCAAGCTGAAATGGCTTCTGCGGGGCTGTGATTGCCCAGTGAAGTATCTTCCTTCTAAATTCGGAAGATCATTGTCGAAATGGGTTAACAAAGCTTGCTGCTAACATGGGAGTGTGGTTAGAAAAGCTCTGCTTAAACACCCAGCCTTTAGAAATCACAGATTGAAAATTTCAATGGTGATATCAGAAGCTTACAAAGATAACCAGCAAGAGCTTTCAGATACAGAGATGTAGTCCGAGGACAGTACATGCAGATGTTTTTTTAGGGTTATGTCTGGTGCAGGACTATTAAACATTCTGAAGGGCTTGACCATTCCTACAGTAGTCAAGCCTGTGTCACATAATAAATACATAATGTAATCAAGTGCAGTTTAATTGGGTAGGATGATTTACTAATATATTTGTTAATTGTTCATCTGTTATTGTCTAACAGGTGTTTCAGTTTGCCATAAAAGATGTGTAATGTGGAAAGTTTCTAGGGAGTTGGAGGATTGTCCCTGTCTTCCCATAAGTTGATCCCAATAAACAAACTTTTATGCCTAAAGATGGGTGAGCTGTTCAATGCTTTCCTTGGATTACGCTGGAAAGTATCCAAATTCTCCTGGATCAGGGAGTGGAATAAATTTGGACATTTTTCACCAAGCCAATCTGTGGGCTCAGAAAATGCCTCCAAGTATGTCCACCATCCATCACTACCCCTAAAAGTCCACGGCACCAGAACCCCACTGCCCAAAACACAATTCCCATTTCCTTCACTCACGTGGCTAGTGAATGGGAACTGAATATACATAGGCCAGGGTGGGGTCTGATCATGCTCCCCACCCTCATGTTATTATTATTTGTTATTTATTATTTATTATATTTATATCCCATCTCTTTTTCCTGCAAGGAACCCAAGCTGGCTTACATAATCCTCCTCCTCCTCCTCCTCCTCCTCTCCATTTCATCCTCACAACAACCCTGTGAGGTAGGTCAGGCTGAGAATCCATGACTGACCCAAAGTCACCCAGTGAGCTTCATGGCCAAATGGGGCCTAGAACCCGAATCTCCCGAGTCCCAGTCCAGCACTGACCATTGTCTGAAAATCCCTAGAAATCGATGCACATCACTGAGCTTTCAGAACAAGGCCCTGTTCCGACAGTGAAGAGGGTACACTGCATGATGTGTGTGGGAAAGCAGGTCCGTACTGGCCCAGCTCCTCAACCTCCATGGATTCAGCTGAAGGTCTAAACCAGTGTTCTCCTCCAACCTTGGGTCCCCAGATGTTTTTGGCCTACAAGTCCCAGCTACGCTGGCTGGGGCATGCTGGCAGTTGTAGGCCAAAAACATCTGGGGACCCAAGGTTGGAGAACACTGGTCTAAACAGAGCCTATATCTCTGTGTAGAGCCTGTAGACACATGTATGCTAAAACGTTTCCTAGAGAAAATGGGATATCAAAGAAGTAGCAAAAATATACAACGCCCCGCCCCCCAAGGACCAGTGTTTTATAATGTTTCCATTAGCAGTCTGGGTCAGGGGTTTAATGAGTCTGCGGGTACTTACTTGCACAACTTAGAAATGGCTCCCAAACTGCACGGAAGGTGCTTTAATGGGCTTTTCTTCAGGAAGAGCAGGAGGGAAGTCACATTTCTCATCATTTAGCAGCTCTCTTAAATTGCTATCAGATTGTGCTTCTTGGTCCATTTAGTCTTTCAGCTTACATAACATCTGGCACTTGTGGACTGTGTTCCTGTTGGGCAAGCATCGGGTTAATTGTTTGATCCCTTTAATCCTTCATTGGAGACATGGCTGTTATTTTTCAGAGTAGTGAGTGGGAGGTAAAGGGGGCATCTAGCTGCAGAATGAAATGCATATTTATTTGATTAGACTTTTAAACAAACAAACAAACAAACAAAAACAAAGCAGGAGGAGAAGCAGAGTTCCCTGGTTCACCTCGTACGTGATTGTCAAGCTCCTCTCATAACGGACCAGTTTGCATCTCATCCATTCAGAAATGTCCTTGACAAACAGATTTGCAGGGAATAAGCCAGCCACTAAAGGTATTTGGCATCAGAATGGACTATGTCTGCGTCGGCATTTGAGGCAAAAAGCAGAGCTGTTATAAGAATCACGCTCCTTTCCAACATGAGTTAGATGAACTTTTTTTAAAAAAAATAAAATAAATTGTACTGTTTTTTGTTTTCTTGTTTCAGAAAAAAAAGCACCATTTTCAGACAAACAAAACCGCTGAGCAGGGCTGGCTCCAGGTGTTAGGGGCCCCTGGGCAAAGTGTGCCCCCTTCCTCTTTCAGTGGGTATCATGTTCCCTGTTTCTTAGACACTGCACTGCTCTTGGGAGGGCTCGGATTCAGACGGGTCACATGTAACTGCCATTTCAGGGGAGCTCTCAGCGCCTCCTTCTACACTGCCCGGCCAGAGGAAGAGCGCGAGACTGCAGAAACTGACACTGTCCCTTTAAAATTGCAGTCAGTATCCAGCAGGGTGGAGTCACAGAATGGCCCAGGCTCTGCCATCCTTCCTAAGGCCTCACTTGACTGCAGTCCTTTGCTGGAAGGAACAACAGCTCCTTGGGGGAGAACCCTCCAGCCAGCACTTTGTGCTGGCCGCTCTCCAAGGTCCTGCCTCGACTCCAGAGAATGCTGTGCTGCAGAGTGCTTCCCCTGGGCCTTTCGCCTGGCCAGTACAGTGAGCTCTGGAGGACCTGGCTGTAGTAGCAGTGTTTTAAGTAGGGCTGGGTGGCGAGGCCCCACTATTCCTCTAGTCTGTGATGGGGCCATTGAGGGGAATTAATATGGTGGCCAGATCCAGCTGGCTGGTGCTGCTTACCAGGCCAGAAAAAAAAGGGGGTATCCAAAGTGGGCCCTGCCAGGGCACTAGGCTTTGGCAGCTGCCCAAGGATGTGAGATATTGAGGCCAGCCCTGCCTCTGAGTAGCAGCTGCTAGAGGCAGGCAACAGGCAGTGCTGTTGTTATGGGCTGTTAACCGGGGCCAGCTATTGGGATCATGTGGCTTCCTTGTTGGAATGGATGCACTGGCTCCCAGTTTGTTTCTAGATCCATTTCAAAGTTCTGGTGCTGATCTTTAATGCCCTTTATGGTTTGGGACCAAGATATCCGAAGGACAGCTTTCTCCTGTATGAACATGCCCGCCTATTGAAATCATTGTCAGAAGCCCTCCTGTATGTCTTTGGAAATACTCCTAGCTGAGACCAGGGAGAGACGGCTACTGCTCTGTAATTTATTGCCATTGTTTATCATATCAAGGAATTGACTCCTGCTCTTCTTTTTTTTATTTTTTTATTTTCCAAAAGGTAGGGCATATTTACTAATGACTGCATGAATATGTTAGTGTATGGAGAAAAACAGGTTATGTTTAATGTTTATGTTTTGTTATGATTTGATATGTTTTGCAGCGGCTTCTGTGCTGCTTATCTGGGAACTTCCCAGACAGTGTGAGACATGTCTATGTTTATGGGACTATTCTTGTCTGCGGCCTCTCCAGGATGGGAAATGCTAACCGTGGGACAAAGAGGTCATGTGGTGTACATAGGCCAATGACGTGTAGTGGCCAGGCTTTGGCCATATGTATCATCATGCTTGCATGACTCTGAGCTGCACTTGCTCACACTTGCTTTTTGCTGAGCTGGATGTACCTTCAAGGCTTTATACTTTGCACATGCACAATGGACTCCGTATATGGAATGTAAAGTAACTTGTAGTGATACTTTGTAATAAGTTAATAAAACAGTTAGAATAGAACTGTTCTTGGCTACAGAGTGATTCCTGAGTCCTGGATGGAATGCTGCTGGAAAGGCTGAAGCTGACTGCTGCACGGGGAGAGTACTCTGCTGCTGTGTGTGGACAGCCAGGGCTTCATTTAGCTTGCTAGCACACAGACCATTTTTCCACTCCAACCCCAACAGTATATACATCAGCTAATGCAGAATCAGTTAGATGGCAGGTTCGTTAATGGGGTAGGTCACCAGGAGCACATTTCCTGGTTCTCTAGCCTTCTGGCCCACTTCATAGTCCTGGGTGTAACTAGTGATGCCACCAAAATTTGGAATTAGTTGACTCGTTGGTCAAAACTTGTACATTCATAATGCTCCCCTTCTATCGAACTTGGATTGCTGCCTGATGAATTTGTTCTTAATTGCTGAATGAATTGCAGGCTTTGAAGCATGTGCAGTTTGTCTGCATCCGAATGGCAGTTTGATATTGCGCTTGCACAAAAACTCATATGCACAGAACAAAATCTCAAATTAAATTAAAGGAGAACTAATGTGAGATTGTATGAATGAATTTGTTGTTTTCCAAGGAAATAACAAACTCATTTGGGGTACATTTGCCCAGCACTAGCTGTAACCTATAAAGCCCCAAATGGCAAGTGCCCTGTGTATTTTAGGGGATGCTTCTTTTGCTGCTCAAGCACATCTCTGAGAAAAACAACACATCTCTAGCCCATCTCAGAAATGTGTACTTTTTTTTCCCCTGAGCCCAGTTCCAGAAAATAGACCCAGTTGTTCTTGAAGACTTCATCTTTTCCCATCTCTTGCAGAAATAACTTGGTTTTCTGAGACCGGTTCCACATCAAGGGGATTTTGCCCATCACAAATTGCAATATGGTTTCATCTTTTGTTATTGGCCCCAAGCCACAGATCGTCTGGACTCCCATCCTATATTGATCTGCTCAGGCTGATCAAGTGTTCTGAGGTCTCAAGGTCTGACCCAACATTGTAGCTTCTTTCCCGGGGTATCCAGAGAAAGGAGTTCAGGGGAAGGATCCAGAAGCATGGAGAAAAACTGGTTTCCCCCCCCTAGGTTTCTCTCCTATTCTAAAGTGGAAGAAGCGGCAGCCCCTCTTTTCCAGCACACACCGACAATATTCTTCCGTGTGGGAGGAAATGACTGAGGGGTGGACACTAAGGATCACAAATCTGTTTTGGAAGCACATGGGAAACGGTGCAATAAATCTGAACTGGGGATTAGCTAGAAGGAAAAGTGTGATAGCTCTTTTAAAAACACACACACAATTGCTTGCTTCCAGGTTCCTCCTAAAGCAGTGTTCTCCAACCTTGGGTGCCCAGATGTTTTTGGCCTACAACTCCCAGCATGCCCCAGCCAGCATAGCTGGCTGGGGCATGCTGGGAGTTGTAGGCCAAAAACATCTGGGGACCCAAGGTTGGAGAACACTGTCCTAAAGGAACCTGGAAGCCTAAACCTTCCTCCTAAAGGCAGGCCAAAAGCCGCCCCCTGTCCATTTTGATGGGGCCCCTTCATCCACTGCATAATGGGGTGGTGGGGTTGTTTTCAGGAGTGGATGATGCATTTCTCCCAAAGTTCCCAGGGAAGGGTTGCTTAGCTCACTTAGAAGTGGAGGTGGCTGGAGCTTGCTGAATAGAGCAGAGAGCCTCATCATGGTTGCTGTCAGAGCAGCCCCAAGACTTCTTTCGAGTGAAGAAAAAGCTCTTCTTCACTCACTTCAGCCACCACATCTTCTCTCCCTGCAGTCCTGTACCCAATTACCTGGGAGTATGCCCCACTGTGAGTTCAATTGGACTTACTTCTTCTGAGTCGACAGATACGCCATTGCCCTGCAAGTCAGGTAAGCAACTCCCCTGGACAGTGTCAAAGAACGTCTCCCACACCCAGCGGAGGCTGGCAGTGACTCCAAGGTCAGTGGGGCAGTGTATCCACTCTGGGCTTTATTCTGAGCTTTATAGGAGCTATCCATGGTGCTAAGCCCTAGGCCCCAAATAGGTTTGGCACTGTGTGGACAGCTCCTGAAAGTTCAGACTACGACTTGGAGTGATACACTGTCTCACTGACATTGGAGCTACGAGCCACACCCTGTCTTCAGGGCAGGGGAGGCTGGGGACTCCTACGCTGTCCATGGTCTTAAACCTATCTTTGGGTGGAGTTCAGCACCACGGATAGCTCCGATAAAGCTCAGAAGAAAAGCTGCAATGGATACAGATAGGGACGTGTGAGTATTTCGTTCAGGGGGTGGAAGTCCAGCGAACTCGCAGGGCTTGACACCCCCGAACTCCGTCCCACCTACCTGCCTCCCCGGCTCAATTCACATTCTCCCAAGCTGAGCTGGGGAAGCGACTTCCGGGTGCCCGGTGGAGCGCTTTTTACATAGAAAATGGAGTGATACATTAAAAACGGCCATGATTTGCGCCGCTTATGCAAATCGCAGCCACTTTTAATGTATCTTATGCCATTTTCTACATAAAAAGCGCTCCACCGGGAACCCAAAAGTCCAGCGAGTGGCTCGACTGGCGCTTGCTTTTGGCCCGGCTCGGTAGGTGCAGCGGCAGTGCTCACCAAGCGTCCAGTGGGTTGCCCACCACTAGATATCCATAGATTTCATAGATCACAGAGTTGGAAGGAGCCTACAAGGCCGTCAAGTCCAACCCACTGACCAATGCAAGAAACTAGAGGAGGGGTCTCCCATCCAAGTAATAACCAGGCTTGACCCTGCTTAGCCTCCCCTGCTTCAGGGTCAGGGTTTTCACAACCCACCATGCATGGGCCAAGCTCTAGTTCACTCCCTGATCTAGCAGACCCCATTCATGAAATGCCAGACTCCAACCCCTGAGGCTTACAATTAGATCCTCATGAGTTCTACAATCTGGAGCTGGAGCCCAAATTAGGTTTACATTCTAGATATTTTTGAACTGAGTACCAGTATGACACTGATGGGGGTAATTTTATTTTATATAGGTAGGGCTGCATAGTGAGATAGATAGATAGATAGATAGATAGATAGATAGATTTTTATTCTAATGGGTAGTATCATATCCTGCCTCTGTAGTCCCACTCTTTCTTTTGCATCAGCAGGAGTGACTGCTAGGGCAACAGGGATTTTGTGGTTCTAAAGGTAACCCCAGAAATTTATTTATATATCATATTTATACCCCACCTTTTTTCCTGCAAGGACCCCACAGCGGCTTACATAATCCCCTTCCTCCTCTCCATTTTATCCTCACAACAACCCTGTGAGGTAGGTTAGGCTGAGAGTCAGTGACTGGCCCAAAGTCACCCAGTGAGCTTCATGGCCAAGTGGGGACTAGAACCCAGATCTCCTGAGTCCCAGTTCAACACTCTAACCACTACACCACACTGGCTCTCTACAATGAGCAGAGATGCTCATTTTTGGATTGGGACAGTTCAGTAAGGATTCCTTCTACAAGCTCTGCTGACCTGCCTTATTCTGGAAACTAGTTTTTCCTCTCAGTTTGGGTTGTTTTTGCCACAAAATCCCTGTTGCACCAGTGGTGACTCCAACTGGAGCATGGGCACAATGGGCAGTATCCAATGGGATGTTTATGCCCCTGCTGATTTCTTGTGTGTGTGTGTGTGTGTGTGTGTGTGTGTGTGTGTGCCCTGCCGATTTCCTTCCAAAAGCAGTGGGTCCCACTGATCCCGTTGCGCAAGTGGGACCCACCACTTACACAACGGAGACTTAGTTCTTCCTAGAGGAAGTCCTGAAATGAGTTCATTACTGGGTCGGGACAGGTTGGTGGATCTCTCTTATGTGAGCTCCACTTACCTGCCCTGTTCCCGAAATGAGCATTTCCAGTCATTTTGGGTTGCCCTTGGAAGTGCTAAATCTCGGTTCTGCAAGCAATGGGTGCCATTTGTGGAAGGGAATTGGTGAGGTGTAAAAGTATCACTGGGTTTTGGATACCATTGGAAACTGCCTAATACTGCCCATTGGTTTTAACATGTTGTTGTTGTTTTTGTAGTAATAGGAGTAGTAGTAATAATAATAAAAAATAAATATTAATACAAATTATTATTATTATTATTATTATTAAGTGAACACCTTGAGTTTTGGGGATACAGTGGATTAAAAATTGAAAATAGCAATGAATAAATATCCGTCACAGAGCATCATGGCATCCCCAACATAAAGGAAACAAATGTATGCCGAGCATTATGAATGATTATCTCTGCTGTGCAAGTAATTACGTTTCAGAAAAGCACAGTCATCGAATGAATCAAGTCTGGCTCACAAGAAGGATTCACACCACGTAATCAAATTAGGAGGCTGTGTAAAGCGGGTCAGGAGCTGGATATGGAGGAGAGAGAGGGAAGGGTTAAAGATTGTACTCAAGTAAGCAGAGCCAGCAAATCAGCTTTGACCTCAAGGTGTTCCTCAGGAGCCATATGAAAAGGAAGAGATAATTAGTAATAAGCATAATTAGCAATTATGAATGCAACTAAGCAGATGTTTATCTTCACAGATTGCTCCCACCGAACACCTTGTGGGCCTGACATCACCGGTGACTCTATTTTTGTTGTATGTTTTAGAGATAACTATCCTAGCTTTTACCAGGCTGTGCTATTCAGGTGTCACAACCATTAAGTCACAGTGACTAATGGCTTTATAGGTAATTTCCACCTTCATAAAATTAGTGGCTAGAAGGACGGTGAAGCTCTAGCAGGGTTAGCCAGGAGCAGCCCTCTTCGAATGCAAGAGATGTGAAATCTGGTATGCACAGAACTTCAGCAGCATTACAAACCCTGTGCTGCAGAGGAGGGCCTCCGGGGGCATCTTATTCTGACACTGGGTCTGCACTGACACTCACAAGCCTCTGAAGCACACTTCAGGGTGTTGGTATTGATCCAAAAGCAGCGCATGTAGGGACGGGAGAACCAGGGATCGTAGGATCATAGAGTTGGAAGGGGCCTACAAGGCCATCGAGACCAGCCCCCTGCTCAATGCAGGAAACTAGAGGAGGGGTCTCCCATCCAGGTAATAACCAGGCCTGACCCTGACTAGCTTCCCACACTCAGACTTAACTTCTGCAATCTGGAAATCCCACGCCCTCCCTAGACATTGTGAGCCGAGCAGAGTGGAGCCCAAACCCCAATCTTGCCTCGGCACCAGCCCCCTCGTCTGCCAGTCCCGCTCCTTCCCTTCCACCCCACATTTTCACAAACTTGCCAAGTTGCAGGGAGGGAGGGAAACAAGCTGCTTACATTGTTCCTGCAGACAGGAACTCCCCAACTCTCATTGACCAGGTGGAATAAAAGATTAAGCCAATGGCTGTGTTTTCTAAGCAGTCTGCATGCCCTGGTGAGTCTGGGAAGTGTAATTATTTATTACTGTTGGCTTATTTACCAGGAGGAACAAAATCTCAATTCCCGGAGTTCCGGAGCAAAATGGGTGATTCAAGCATGCTCAGAAGCCTGGTGAATAACAGGTTGGGGTGGGATATTTGGACTGAAGCTCTGGCACACTAGGAAGGGTTAACTCCCCTCATCCCTTTCTGCAGCCTATGCCCCCCTCCCACAGCTGCTTTTAGCATATTAAATTCACACATCTCAGTCATTCCATCTAGTTTACCCCCAGCAGAGGCTGGTGGCTCCAATGTCAGTGGGGCCATCTATCCACTCCAGGTTTCAGTCTGAACTTTAAAGGTGCTATCCATGGTGCTGAACCATACCCCCCCACCAAATAGGGGGTGGGGTTCAGCACCATCAATAGTTCCTTAAAAGTTCAGACTAAAACTCAGGGTAGATACACCGCTGTTTACCCCAACATACTGTTTTATTATTTTTAGGGTTGAGCTGGATGATCTCTCAGGGTACCTTCCATCTTGGCAGTTCTTGATTCTAAAAAAGAGTGGACCTGAAACATGCTGGGCAGGTCTGCTGAAGCCACATCAGCCAGCCCAGGCACATCTATTATTCAGTGAACTGGAGGCAATAGGATGACATCGGAGTTGATTACTAGGACCACAGCTGTTAATGGCCAGCGATTGGGATATCTCTCTGAATGGGATATCTATCCTTCCTCCCCACTAAAGAATCTTGTAATCCAAGTGCCTGTAGTTTTGGAGATGCAGACTGAGACCAGGCTGAAATGGGCTGAAATTCTCACCCCAGTTTCCTTTCCTTTGAATATTCTCCCCCTGTGAAAATGGGCTGATTTTCAAGTCATTCTATGGGATGCGGGGATACATGTCTCCAAAATGATCAGGGCGTGTGTGTGTGTGCACGCACACGCGCACACACACACACTGCTTACCTTATATAATTTTACAAGGTAGTCAAGAGGGCTCCTTTTTCCCTTAAAAATCATCATCATTTTATAAAGCTCCATAAAAAGTGCAAGGCTCTCTTTAAAGCTCCATTTAAAAAAAAAAAAAAAGTGAGGCTCTTTCTGCCCTGGGAGTAATGAAATGTGATGGCATCTGGTCCTGCAGGACATTCTGGAAAGTATAGTTGGTGGGAAGCTGCAGAGAGAGCCTTGCACTGACTGCACTTCCCAGAATGCCAGGGAGAGCAATGTCACATGGCATCTCCATTGCTATTTCCTAGGGATGGACAAATCTGTCGATTTTGGTTTCTCATTTTCCCAATCTTAAATCCGGTTCATCTCAAACATGGAGAGTTTCTCCAGTCTAAAGTTTGATTCACCCTGAACTTTGAGAATTTTTTTGTAAAGGTTTGCATAAACATTCTTTTAGCATTTTTTATGCACATTTCTCCCAATACGTGCAATCTTCCCTAATATACACATTTTTGTGAGCAATTTTCCTACTTTAATGCAGTTTTGAACATTATTTTCCCTAATAGATGCATTTTTAGACACATTTGTTGAATGAAGAACTCGACTGCCAAATACAAAGAAGTGCAAATTTCAAAGGATAAGTTTTCTGTCCACATAGTGGTTTGAAAGTGCAAAGTTAGGTAAGTATGCATTAAAATGTGGGCTGAACTAATCTCCCCTTCCTACTCTTTCCTTCCCCAATGGTGTAAGGCATGGGCTGGGAGAAACTGGCTGTGAGTAATAATTATTTACTTCAGAATGTTGTTGTAGTCACTGATGCAACCATGTTTCCAAAGTCTATTGTAAATTAAAAGTTCTATAAAAACAAAAAGCTATGAGTGGCATTGATCTAGGGGCATTTGCTATTGTAAACTGTGCTCTGTCATCCTATCAAAGTGCATCACCAGTGTGAATCCTTAAAATGTTACTTTTATCCTGAAATTTTAAAAGAAATAAATGCTACTTTGCTATGAAGTAATCATGAGAGAGACTAGAACATGAAAGGCAACAGAGAAAGACCAAGCTCACTTCTGTGCATCTGTTAATAAAATGCTCTTATTCAAAATCACTAAATATAGAGCAATTATGCAAAGCTTGTTTTCATTAAAATAATTACATTGGTGCCAGATGTTTGGACAAGGAAGGTCTGTGGGCCACATTCACTTCGCTGCATGAATGCAAAACTAGGCCATCTTTATGGCTATGGTATCATTGTGAGAGTTTGGAAAATGTCGCCTCCCCAATATGCAGATGACAGGAGTGGGGTGAATCAGCAGACTAGTATTCCTGAGAAGACATTAATGACCTGATCCTATGAGCTGCTGAGCGGAGGCAGTCAACCAGGATCTCTTCTCGATCATCCCAGTTTGCAGGACACAGAATAATGGGCTCAAGTTACAGGAACCTAGATTCCACCTAAACATCAGGGAAAAAATTCCTGACTGTTAGGGAAATAAGACAATGGAACCAACTACCTAGGGAGGTGGTGGGCTCTCCCACTCTGGAGGCATTCAAGGTGCGGCTGGACAGCCATCTGTTAGGGATGCTTTGACCTGGATTCCTGCACTGAGCAGGGGGTTGGACTCAATGACCTTATAGGCCCCTTCCAACTCTACTTTTCTATGATTCTATGAACCACGGGATTAGGCAACTTTGCCAACTAACAGTAACTCTATGTCCCAAGTCAAATCCAATGACTATGGCCTAGCCATAGTCCTGGTTTACAGTAGATCAGGCCTAGCCATAGTCCTGGTATACAGTAGATCAGGCCACAAACCTAATTTTATCTTGCAAAGGGACTAGCAACATATGTGGCTGATCGTGGCCTTTACATATGGGTATGGTTGGGACCATCAGCAAGGCTCGAATTTGTCAACCTTCTCTGAGTTCCAGCTCAAAGCTCGGTCTGCCTCTTTTCAGTTCCCGATTGTGAGCTTTTTGTTGTTGCTGTAGTTGTTGGGAATGTGAAAAGAGGACAATTAGGTGCATTTTAAAAAAATGTATGCACCCACACACGTACTTCCCCCAATTGACTGAAGTGTGAAAATTCATATTTTCCCCCAAAATGCACATCCTTCTAAACTATGCAAACATGATCAGAAGCTGAGGAATATGCAAACTTTGCCCGAAAAATGTGCTTAAGTTCAGGAATGTGAATGGGGCAAATTCTGATGTTAAACAAATATAACAGAATTCTCATACTTCCCTACCTATGGGAAAGGGCTATGCTTTTCATGCAGAAGGTTCCAGGTTCACTCCCCAGTAATCCCCAGCATCTCCACATAGTGCTGGAAAAGACTCCTGTCTGAAGCCTTGAAAAGCCACTGCCAGTCAATGGGCATTAAATTATCCAAGCCGACCATGGATAGTGCCCAACAGTATCCAACAACTGGATACTGCCCATTGTCAACAATGGACATTTTCACACTGACGTTTAAAAACAAAATTTGCCAGTCAACAAGGAAACAGGATGGGACTAACTTAATGGTGGAAATCTGACAAACTGAATGAAAGCAAACTTGACAGATTTCCCCATCCCTAAGAGAGCCAGCATGGCATAATGGTTAGAGTCTTGGACTGGGACTTGGGAGATCCGGGTTCTAGTCCCCACTCAGCCTTGAATCTCACTGGGTAACTCTTGGCCAGTCACTGACTCTCAGCCTAACCTACCTCACAGGGTGGTTGTGAGGATAAAATGGGGAGGATGATGATGATTATGTAAGCCACCTTGGGTTCTTTGCAGGAAAAAAAGCCAGGATATAAATATAATTAATTAATCAATTAATTAATCAATTAATTAACTCTTCTGTCTCAGATTGGATCCTAAGAGACAGAGAATTGGAAGTCTGTATTGTCTTGCTTCCAGTCATAGGGATGTGCGAATCAGCAGAACTCAAGCGCACTGAAGTTCACCAAATTCCATCTTGAAGCTCATTCTGACTCAAGTCCATATCAGATTGCGAGCTTTGGGGGCTTGCTGTTTTGTTTTGTGTGTTTTCACATGAAAATCCGTGTATATTTTTGTGTGCATCCTATTATGTCAATTTATTTATTTCTTATATTTATCAATCGCCCATCTGGCCGGTCACCCGGCCACCCTGGGCGATGTACAATTAAAATACAATAAAACAATACAATAAAATATAATAATAATTAAAACTATATAAAAAGTTCTTTTAAAAACCTAACCCACCCCATATTCCCGCCTGAACAGCCATGTTTTTAATGCACAGCGGAAGCTCATCACAGAGGGAGCATGGCAAAGGTCACTAGGGAGGGAGTTCCATAATGTGGGGGCCGCCACAGAGAAGGCCCTCTTCCTAGTCCCCACCAGCCTGGCTGCTCTGGCTGATGGGATAAGGAGAAGGCCATCCGTGGCAGACCTTGTTGAGCGGCCTACTTGATGTTGCTGGAGGCGCTCCTTGAGATAAACTGGGCCGGAGCCGTGTAGGGTTTTAAAGGTCAAAACCAACACCTTGAATTTGGCTCGGCAAGCAACTGGTAGCCAGTGCAACTCATTAAGCACTGGCGTGATATGATCACACCGGCGGCCGCCCTTAATCAGGAGAGCCGCCGCGTTCTGTACCAGCTGAAGCTTCCGAACCGTCTTCAAGGGTAACCCCACGTAGAGCGCATTACAGTAGTCTAGGCAAGAGGAGACCAAGGCATGAACCACTGATGGGAGCAGGTGATTAGGAAGGTAGGGGTGTAGCTGCCGTATCAGATGAAGTTGATACAGTGCCGCCCGGCTCACAGCTGCCACCTGAGCCTCCATGGACAGCTGGGAGTCTAGAATGACCCCCAAGCTGCGGACCTGGTCCTTCAGGGGTAGATGTACCCCATTCAGCACCAGGTCAACATCCCCTAACCTCCCCTTGTCCCCCACCAGAAGTACCTCGGTCTTGTCGGGGTTCAGTTTCAGCATGTTCCTTCCCATCCAGCCAGCCACTGACTCCAGGCACTTGGACAGGGTCTCAACGGCCAACCTCAGTGAGGACTTGAAACAGAGGTAGAGCTGCGTGTCATCCGCATACTGATGACACTGCACCCCAAACCTCCTGATGATAGCTCCCAGTGGCTTGAGGTAGATGTTGAATAACATCGGGGAGAGGATGGAACCCTGCAGCACTCCACAAGTGAGCAGCCGAGGGTCCGAAGCCTCCTCCCCGAGAACTACCCTCTGATACCTTCCAGAGAGGAAGGACTGGAACCACTGCAATACAGTGCCTCCTAAGTCCAACCCCTCCAGACGGTCCAGGAGGATACTGTGGTCAACGGTATTAAAAGCCGCCGAGAGATCGAGGAGGACTAGAAAGGAGCATTCGCCCCTATCCAAAGCCCTCCTCATATCATCCACCAAGGCGACCAAGGCCGTCTCCGTCCCATGTCCAGACCTGAAGCCCGACTGGCACGGATCTAAATGAGCAGATGACGGAATGAAAGACGTTTGACAATCCACGAAACACAGACGGAATGGATTTAACAAAACCTGTACATCCCTATTAAATGCACATGGGATGTGGGCATAAATTTGTAGACACCATCTCATTAATGAGGAGTGGATTTCAAAAGGTTTAATGATCAAGCAGAGAGCTCCCCTAAATTCCTACTGATTTAGCATGGCCTTTTTGCTACAGTGTCTACATTTACCCCTCTTTGATGATTAGTGTTGGACTTTATTGCAAATTGTGTGGTGCCAATCTCTTCATTCATAAAGAGGGTTCCTGACTGTTTAATGCTTAGATTTCTTCGCAGATTTCTGAAGGAGAGCAGGAAAAAAGAAAGAAAGAAAGAAAAAAGAGAATGAATGTTCTGGCGCCGTGAATGGTGTTAAATTTTTAAATTGGTTGGGATGTCTCTGAATAATGCTTCAGATTGTGCTAAGAGGTTTATCATTTATAGCCCTGATTTGTTCCATTTATAATTCCAGAGGGCTCTATACTTAGTTTTTATTCCGCAGAGGAGTTTTATGAACATCACTAAATCCTATTTTCCAACATATATAATACACAGTGCTCTCAGCAGACAGCTCTGAATGAGAACTTTGTCTCCACCATACTTTTTATTGTCCACTAAGAATGCAAAGAGACAAATGGAGGGATCCCAGGACCCCATCACCAGTTTTGTCACAGAGTTCTTTGGCAAACAGATAATCGCTCTTCATGAAGGAACACAATAGGTAGGTGTTCGAAAGGATACGCAGATACAAACAGCCATTTGCTAAAATGAATCACAAGAAGTCTTCAGGATCAAAGGAGATACAGTCACATCTGCAAAATCATGCCATGCTAAATCAGTATGAATTTGAGGGTACTGACTAGTAGGGATGAGAGAGGAATCTGATAGGGGGGTGAAAATCTAATGGATTTTTATGATTCGGCCTCTTGGATTCCAGTTCGCCAGCCCTGTGCTGGTGCCGACTCGTTATGGTGTGAATTGAGCTAGCTCACAGACTTCTGTGTCCAAGACAGGCCATGATCTGTGTATTTATTTATTTTTAAAAACCACTAAGGAAATTTGCATGAATTTACACAATTTGCACAAACTGACACCCGAAAGCATGTGGTCCTCCCACAATTTGTGCAAATTGGTCAATTTTATGCAAAGCACACTAGATCCCTAACTAGATGGGAAGCATGGTAAACTGCCCAAAAAACTGGGTGCAAGGCAAAGGTGGAGGCTGAGTTCCAACGCACTAAACAACTACTTTGAACTCACAGTTTTCAGCACCAACAGAAACCTATTTCACATCAATCTCAGTTGCTGGAAAGAAAATGTGCTATTTTTATTTATTTTTTGGGGGGGGATACAGTGGAGCGGGAAAGGTGGATGCCCAGGCCAGGCTTTTCTTCACTCACCGGTGAGTTCCACCTTTCTTCATTATTGCATTCTATCGCCAGAAAGTGTATCAAGTTCCGGTCCTTTTTCCAGAAAAAAGCACTGCCCATGGCACATCAGTGTCCATGGTTGCCTCTTTGCCTACCCCTGCTGGACAACAAAATAGACCTTCTGTATGAGGTATGAGAGAGTTTAGTCCTCCTCAATACAATGTCAGGGATGTGTAAAATCTTGGTTGTTGGGGGTTTTCTTTCTGTCTTTCTTTTTTTTAAAGCATATATATTAGCATATTTTCCACTAACTTTTATACACTTGTACACAATTTGTGTACAATTCCAGCAAGTTAAAAAACAAACAAACAAACTTCTTTGCAATTCCATGGAATCCACAGAACTTGCAAGATGCCGGTCCACTGCAGAATCCATGGGTTAAATTCACAGAAATCGGAAGTCATTTGAATCCATTTTGGATTCCTCTTGGCAACAGTATCCCAGATGGGTAAAGAAAAAGAGGTCTTCTCAGCTCTAGTCTCCTTATTGCCTCCCCCAGGGGTGTTTTGCTCACCTCCTGCAGTGGCTGAGGCAGCACTAATAGCATGGGGAACCAGAGGTCTTCCTTGCCTTTCATTTTGTCTAGATCTGGATCCCTAAAATCCAGTACAGGAGTTCTGAGGAAACACTGAGAATGTTGAGGATCTGGTACGGGGATACAAAATTGACAAGCTATATCAGCACTAGAAGCTTCTGGCTGCCCAATGAGATGCAGTGGTTCAAGAGCCACATGACTCTAGCCAGTGATGGCTCCAGGTTTTTGAGGACCCTTGGGCAAGGCACCCTGCATGGGCCCCCTCCCTCAGTGAGCCTATCTTCTCACTGCCATTCTCACCGGCTTCTATTGCACCTCATTCCCCATCATTGCTACCACTTGCTTCCTTGACAGGCAGAGAGCCAGTGAGCGAGTAGGCAGTGGGATCTACTGCTCTTCCTTCTCACCATCAGTGTTGTTTGGGCTGGACTGAGAGGGAGGTGAACAAGGAGGTCCCAGTGGTGAAAAGGAGGAGCAACCCCAGAGGGCATTTGACAGCAGGGCCCCTGTTGGGGTGTGGGCCCTTGGCTGGTGCCCAATCATGCCTACCCTTGATGCTGGCTCTAGCTTAGGTGGTCCAAGAAGCCCTGAGTCGCCTTGTGGGTTAAGCACCATGACATCTCCCGTATTTCTATTCCAAGAGTAAAAGGAGAAGAGCCATTTATTCCAGTAGGGTTGTTTTGTTCTTTCTCAACTCATATCAGCCTCTGATTTGGCCCTATAATTTGCAAATAAATCATGGAATAAATATGAGCTAACCAAACCACATGAAGAAGCCAAGACAAACACCCAAGTGTTGTGTCTCTGAATTTTGTTACATTTCCAATTCACCCGTGCTTTGATAAACAGACGTTTGCATCCCTCACCCCTAAACTATCTCTGCTAATAAGGCTCAGTTTCAGAATGAGTAACACAAAATGCCATTTTTTGTTATCTTTAATTAAAGGGGGAGGGGGGAATGGAATACAACCTGACAGATTTCAGCACCCTTATCAGTGGGAGAAAAAGTGTCTCTGTCTTCTGTATAGTATATAAGGCAGCTGGCACCGGCGTTGTTGACGTAATGTTGTCTAGGGACTTCTAGTCCCACATTTTATTTTCTGTACGTATTGTACAGATTTCTTGTTTTTGTTTAAGAAGGTGTCAGAAAACAGGATAAGAGTTTCCTTTTTTAAAAAAAGAGAGAGCGGGGGATGAATATTCCTTTGTCTCTCATCAGTATTGTTCAGTGAGAGATGGTAATGAGGTGCTTTTGTAGATCATGGGTGGGGAGGGAGGACACATACTAGGAAATTTAGAGAAATGCAAAAAATAATCCTGTTGAACATTGATTAGCCCTGGATGAAATCAGAGGTTTTGCATCCTTAAATGCCTGTCTGACATTAAGCAGTCAATACTGTATGGCCAGTATGCATCATTTCCTTGTAAAAAGGAAATTGCCATTCGATAGCAAGTGTTCTTACCGTCAGGGCTAGGGATATGGGAGAATTTTGTTTGGGGGGTGTGTGTGGAAATCCAGCAAACTGGCTGGGCTCAACCCCCCGCATTCCGTCCAATTTACCTTCTTCCCCGGCTCGGTTCTCGCCAAGTCAAGCCAGGAAAGCAACTTCCGGGTTCCCGGTGGACTGCTGTTTACATAGAGAATGCCATAAGATATGCCAAAAGCGGCCGCAATTTGCGCAAATTGCGGCCACAATTTGCGCAAGTTACACAAATTGCACCTGCTTTTGGCATATCTTAAGGCAGTGTTCTCCAACCTTGGGTCCCCAGACGTTTTTGGCCTACAATTCCCAGCATGCCCCAGCCAGCGTAGCTGGCTGGGGCATGCTGGGAGTTGTAGGCCAAAAACATCTGGGGACCCAAGGTTGGAGAACACTGTCTTACGGCATTCCCTGTGTAAACAGCAGCCTGCCAAGAGCCCTGAAGTTCGACGAGTGCTGAGGCGTGCATCCGCTTTCAGCCCAGCTAGGCAAGAGCATCAGTGACTTCCACCGAGTCGGAGGCGGGGCGGGTCTCCGCAGATCGCCCACCCCTAGTCAGGGCTTTTCAGTGATGTAATAGTAAAACTGAAGTGCAGGTGCTCATCGTGACGGTCCCCATAGCCACGCCCACAAGGAGAGTGCAAAAATTCAGGCAGCTGGGTTTGATCCATATCAACTCACAAGCAGTTCTTGCAGTTTTCATCTCCACCCGAAGGAGACGGAATTGTGGCCTCTGCTCACCAGGCCATCCCCTTCTGAGTGGTAGAATGGATTGGGACCAGAGGGACAGGGCATGAGAAGGCTTTGTGGAAGCCTACCTCCTTAGGGAGAGCCAGAACAGCTTGAGACCAGGTTCAGTTAAGGACTGTCTCCTCCTGCATGAACCTGCCGGCCCTTTTTGCATTCAACATGTGAGGCCCTGCGTGTTGAGGTGTGTTTGGGAGGCACAGGAGAGCAGGGCTCTCAGCAGTGGCGCCCAGATTCTGCCGGTCCCTCCAAAAGGAGATTTGGTTGGCTTCTTCTCTGATTATGGCAAGGGGGGGGGCAAACTTCTGCTATGCCTTTATTTTGTTTTAACTAGGGATATATGGACGTTGTGTGAAGATCCATCCCATCTACGTTTCACAGATTGTCAGTTGCCTTTCGTTCCATCATGTGTTCATTGACAGAATCGGATTTTGCCGCAGATATGTTCATATTCATACACATTTGCTCAAATTCACATTTGCACAAATGTACACTCCTGAAAATGTGCAAATCCCCCGAAAATTTGCAGATCCTTCCAAAATGTTTTTCCCGCCACACACACTTCAGCCTAGGGCAGGAAATGCACATTTTCGGTTGGTGGTTTTTGGTATTTTTTTGGTATTTTTCTAAGACTAAATTTGCATGCAATTATGGGGGGGGCCATGGTCCACATGTCTACAGAATCCACATGACTTGGGAAAAGCTGGCCCACTTCAGAGTCCATGGGTCAGATTCTTATACATTTGAACTCATTTGAGTCCATTGTGGATTTCTCCAACTTCACTAGTTTTAACCTCCTGCTGTCCTGGGGCTGCTGGAGGATTATGTTTGGTTCACATCACATTTATAAATGAACTGGTCTGATTTGTACTTCTTGGTCTAATATGCAGATTGGAATGCAGTTATCCTTCAGTTATTTGCTCTTCTCTGAATTTTGTGTTAGAGTTCTCAGCTCACTAGATATATCAAAGGTGGATGTCAGACACCAAAGGTGGGTGTATAAAAATGTGTATTTAAAAATAAAATGCATACCTCCAGAAAGGGGAGGGTTACAAAAACGTGTCTTACATGTCCCACCCTTTGGTGTAAAGGGCCTCGCTGGGGACTCGGCGAGCACCCCTGCAGTGCAATCTGTTTTGTGCCCCCGCGAGGCGCGAGCGCCAGGGCGCTATACTTCCGGGTCCCCAGCGCTATACTTCCGGGTCCCCGACGCTACGTTATTTACATGAAAAACAGGGGAAACTTCCTTAAAACATGAAAAACAAAGCGCAGCTTATGCAAAATGTGGTTGTTTTAAG
The DNA here is from genome assembly GCA_021292165.1 of Shinisaurus crocodilurus. Lineage (NCBI taxonomy): Eukaryota > Metazoa > Chordata > Lepidosauria > Squamata > Shinisauridae > Shinisaurus > Shinisaurus crocodilurus. The sequence continues at coordinate 28,193,238 of CM037879.1, read as the reverse complement.
GAAGTTTTCCCTGTTATTCACGTAGAATAAATTATTATTATTATTATTATTATTATTATTAAATAAAATTCAAATTTTCATGCATTTAAAAAATAATAAGAAAGAAAGAAAGAATAAATTCACAGATTGATGCAGAGACAAACAGAACGGGTTTAGGAATAAGCACGTCATGTAAAATTGACATGGACCAGTAATATACCGATCCACTTAAGCCTAGCTATAGCAACACATTTTTAAACTAGCCCACTTATTTACTGCTCCTCTAGCGCTGCTGTTTTAGGGCACAATCCTATGCAAGAAGATTATGTAAGCTGCCTTGGGTTCCTTGCAAGAAAAAAGGTGGGGTATAAATATAATAAATACCGTAAATGAATAATAAATAAATAAATAAATGTTTATAGAATCATAGAATCTATAGCAAGGCATCAGCTCACCCAGCTGATGCCTCCTCGAGCAGTGTTCTCCAACCTTGGGTCCCCAGATGTTTTTGGATCCGGTGATCCAGGCCAGCGCTTTCTCTTGCTGTGGCATTTGCCACAGCAGGAGAGTGGGCTGGCACAGTTCTCCAGAGCAGCTGCCTGCCTGCCTGCCTGCCTTTTGATTTACTCTGAGGTGCTTACAGCAAGGCATAAGGTGAGCAGCGCAGTGGCCACTCCAGAGAGCCCCTATCTGGAGTGGCCACTCACACCTCATATGTTACTCTGAGACATCCTCAGAGTGAGACATAAGTGCAGCTTCCCCAGCAGTGGCAGTGGCGGGGCGGGGCCCTCCTGGCTGTGGGTGGGGGAGTGGCACAATGCACCACCTGAAGCAGGGGACTCACCCCGGCTCATGGGTGGGCCAGCCCTGCTACTGAGTGCCAGAAAGCCGAGCAAGGCGGGGGCCATTGATGTTATCGTTGCGTCCTTTTAACAATAACAAAACAAAACAAAACACCTCTTATACAACTTTCAGGTACACAGTAGGCAACCGTAATGGGAAGCCCCAAGAAAGGAAGTCTCAGTTAAGTCTTCCAGGGTCCTCCTTCAGTGTCTTCTTTCAGAAAGCACAAGAACCCTGCAAAAGCACATGGGGAATGGGTAGAGGTTTAACTTGAAAAATAAAAATCACACACAGACATACACACGCACATACACACATCTTGACCACCTTGTTACACTAAGGTAAACACTGAAGCCCTGCACCCTGAGAAATTTCTCTTAAATGATCGCTATCTTTGCGAAGGAAGCGGAAAACAATAGCCTCTTTCACAAGGAAGTGATGAGGTTGCAAAAGACCAGGAGGGGATCTGACAAGACACTAGGCCGAACTGAATTCTTGTATTCGTTTGCAACTCATTATATATAATTTTTGTTCCCCCCCCCCCCCGAAGTTGTCTTGGAGTGGGGAGATTGAAAGATAAGGCAGACATTTTCTTTTAAAATTCAGTAAAAATCTGCCAGCCCTCATTTGCAATATGGGAAAGCAGCTTTCCACTTTCACTGACTGAAGGGCTTTGGTGGGGGAGGGGGGCACACACAGTTCCTGCCTGCTTCTCTCCCATGTATATTACGCCTAGGACTTTCGACTCTCGACTCTAGTTGTTGCAGCAATGGTATCCCCAAGAAAAAGGAGGGGAAATCCGAGAACTTCATTGAGGAAACCAACAGACAACTTATATTTCTCATAGGCAACAACTGAATTAATTGTTATTTTTAAAATGAACAAAACCTTTATTATCTACATATCCAGCTCTCTTTTGAAACCAGAGTAGTTCTTTCTGCTCCCATGACTGTGCCGGGCGTGACATTTCTAGTTTTAATGTTCAGTGGGAAACAAAAAGCTGCATGAAATTCTGCCATCTAGATTATTTTTGAGAAATCAGTTGATCTCTTTCCTTTCATTTAAAGGGCTTTGGCTGATATTTCAACCTGTCATTAGAAACAATAGGCACTGCTAATAAGGGTTAAGGAAATTATTCATTCTCTCCATAGCTCTGGCATTGGGCAGAACAGTTGGGCATCGTCAGGAGAGCACGTTGGAATAAATGTGCTCAAAGACAAGAAAGACCTCTGATGTCAGTGGCCCTACACAGGTGTAGGTAAAAAGCCAATTAACATCCTAAAACCTTGCATTGGCAATGGGGCATCCCATAATGCAACGAAAAGGCTTTGGGCAAATTACTGGGTTTGGAGGTGCTTGCTTTTCCCTCTCCCAAACATCTCACCATCAAAACACGATGGATCATTTTTGTTCTGGCAGCTCACAAGACAAAATCCAGAGAACACCTGCTTGGTGCTTTCTCCTTTGTTTCTGCTCTGTGTTCATGACACGGGATTTAACTGGCTTAACTGTAGAAACTCCTGGGAGCCAGGGTGTGAACCAAACCTGCAGTATATTCAGCGCTCAAGGACCCCAGCACCAAGAGATGATTTGCTTGAGTGTGAAGTCGCCACTGAGGACCACACGTCGAGTTTTCACAGCAATGATGTCACCTCAAACAGAGTTGTTTTTCATGGAAGCAGCTCTCATGTTTCGCTCCAAGTCAAGCTCCAGGCTAAAGTCGCGCCGCATTCAACCGTCCTAAATGCACATTTAGAGATTGGTTGCTGAACTCTCACTAGGTTTTATTTCTTATGCTTCCAGTCCAAAGGTAAGGAACACAAAGTTAGCCATCTTCCACCAGCCTCCAGCAGTGTGAAGAACTGACTGAGCCCTTAGTGCAGGGGTGGGGAACGCCAGATGCAGGGGGCCAAATCCAGCCCTCTTGGGGTCCTAATCTGACCCTCTAAGGCAGTGTTCTCCAACCTTGGGTCCCCAGATGTTTTTGGCCTACAACTCCCAGCATGCCCCAGCCAGCGTAGCTGGCTGGGGCATGCTGGGAATTGTAGGCCAAAAACATCTGGGGACCCAAGGTTGGAGAACACTGCTCTAAGGTTCCCAGATGACCACACTCCCTTACCTGGCTGTATCCTGGACACTCAAACAGTATCTTATCTTAGGAGAGGGTAGTGGTGGCTGGCTCCAGTGTCAGTGGGATGGAGTAACTACTCCGAGTTTCAGTCTGAACTTTTAAGGAGCTATTCATGGTGCTGAACCCTACCCCCCCAAATAAAATTGGTTCAGCTCCATGGATAGTTCCTTTAAATTTCAGACTGACGCCCAGAGTGGACACAGCACCCCACTGACATTGGAGCCACCAGGGAGAGCGGTTAGATTATCAGACTGTGACTGAGGCGATCCAGGTTCAAATCCCCACTCAGCAATGAAGCTCACTAGGAGACCCAGGTCAGTCATTCGTTTTTGGCCTGGCCTACCTCATAAGGTTGTTGTAAGGGTAAAACGGGGTGGGAGACATGTCTGCTGCCCTGAGGTCCTTGGAGGAAAGGTGGGAAGTAAATTACTTTTTTAAAAAAAGTTCAGAAGGAAAAGCCTGAGAACATTTCAATTAATTGGATTAAATCTTGTTCTGCTCTGGGCTTTGTTTCCCCGGCCTTTGTTTCCCGATGCAGCTGATGCATCTCAATATAAACAACAAACCCCATCCATTCGCTATGCCACCTCATCCTAAATCTGAATCCAAGACCTCCTAAAGCAGGCAAGCTGGCGCCCGCCACATGTTTTGGACTACAACTTCCAAAAGCCCCAGATGGAGTGCCCAGAGGTCTTGGATTCTTGGGAGTTGTAGTCCAACACCCGGGTTGCCTACCTCTGTCTAAAGTCACCTTATCGGATTTAAACTAGAGTGGTGAGCAAATGGCTCCTCAAAATTGTCCACCAAGTTTGTGGGCAGAGAAATTGGGGAAACAAATAATTTCACTGAATTTCTCCAGGGGGAGGAGAAATTCTCCAACAGTTTCTCTCAGGGAGGGCTCACCAGTGGCAGGGGGTGTAGCACAACTTCTTAATTTTTTCCTAAGGGGTTTTTTTTGGGAGGGGGGGGTGCTGCCGCTGCAAGTGGCAACAGCATCAACTGTGTGGGCAGGCTGGCCTCCAATTTCCTGAAAGTTTTCTTCCCTTATTAAAGAGGGTTCCATTTTTCTGCCTCATTCTCAGGGCGTTTCATAGCTCATTTTGAATGTATTTTGCTGGTGGGTTTTTTGAGCTTCATCACTGTGAGATGGCCAAGGGTGATGTGTGTGTGTGTGTGTGTGTGTGTGTGTGTTTTCTCTCTATTGCGCATCTCTCCATTGCTCTGCAGCCTCCCAGATTGCCTGCAACTTTCTGACCTGAAAAAGCCCTACGGGAAAAATGACCTCATGATGTCTCCCCCTGGGCCTTAATTTGAACTGCGGGAAGCCAAGGAGGCCTGTGGGCTGCCAGAGAGATGGTTGTGTCAGGTTTTAGTATGGGGTGCAAAAGAAGAATGTCTCCTGACATAGTCTCAAGGTGTCTATGACTCACACAGAGTCTTGTGATAATTTGAAGACAACACGTTATATAAGTGTTGTGAAATTCTTGTATACGGTAACTGTCCTATTTATAGTATGGTCTATTACTATAAAAGGAGCAACTAGCCAGTGTGGCGTAGTGGTGAGAGTGTTGGACTGGGACTCAGGAGATCCGGGTCCTAGTCCCTGCTCGGCCATGAAACTCACTGGGTGACTTTGGGCCAGTCACTGACTCTCAGCCTAACCTACCTCACAAGGTTGTTGTGAGGATAAAATGGAGAGGAGGAGGATGATTATGTAAGTCGCCTTGGGTTCCTTGCAGGAAAAAAGGTGGGGTATAAATATAATAAATAAATAAACAAACAAACACAGTTGTGTTTTTTTCACATCTCTTCACTTCACATCTTTACTTGTCATCATCTTCTTCTTCACTGGACAACTCTGCCTCTGAGATAATGTAATGAGACAGAGTCATCTCTTCTGTGTAAGAGAGGCCTGCATTGCTTGCTTTTCCCATGTACTTGGGCCTACAATGATTAAACGCTTTTAGCTCAACAAACTGCAGCTCTCTCCTCTTTCCATTCTGTGGTACTGGGGGTTACAGCTGGGTAAAGCTCCCACCCTCAGTCGATCTCACAGATTGTACAATGAAAGACAGGATAATTGCACACACTCCTGGGTCACCACCTCATAAGTAAGGCAAGCACAAGAACACCAAACCCAGCCCATGAGAATTTCTCCTACATTTTCTTCTCCTTTGAATTTAGTTGTGAGAGCAATTTCTTTTCTGTCGAACTGAATGAGGAATGATCAAATCATTCTGGGATAAATTTTTGGCACAGCTCTAATTTAAACCCTTTTTCCCCCCTTCTGATAGCGTGGTCTTTTGGGGGATCATTTTGTTTCAGGAAAGACCTGCAGGGTACTACTTTTTGCCCATCCTGAGCTGAGCCCTCACTGCAACCTTTTTCCATCTACTGTACGTGGCAGAAAGGGGAGATCATGGGCCCACGCACACAATTTAGAGATGAGTGAGAATTTTGCTTGGTTCATTTTTATTTTATTTTTTAATAAGAACTGAACCTGCCAAAATTTGCAAATTTCTTCATATATCGGTGAGAAAGAACTTGAGACATTGAAAAATAAATAAAGCAACAGTTGGGGAAGGTAAAACAGATAGATTGGTCACTCTCTAGTCATTGTTTGCATAGCCCACTGTGTGATTTTGTGCAGAGTTCTAGATTTCTCTTTCTGTGTCTTCAGTTTTAGGGGGAGCGGCCCTAACTTAAATGGAAGCACAGCATGTTTATGTACATTTCTATCTCTACAAATGAAACTGAAGTGTCCTAGCAACAGAGGGATGAGAAGGGTGCTCCTTCCCCTCCCCCTCTCTTTCTTTCCCAGGTATACTGGAGTTGAAAGGGAGAATGCACACTGCTGAGTAAAAAGCAGACTGGGAAATTGGAGCAAGCAAGAAGAACAAAGATGGGGAATTGAGGAGACTAGATGCTAAATTAAGCAGAGATCAAGCAGACTGCCTACCACCAAGCAGCAAATTGGCAAAGAATTGCATGGAAATCGTGTGTGTGTGTGTGTGTGTGTGTGTGTGTGTTTTGGGGCAGGGAGGAAGAGAAATAAGAATGGAACAGGTAGAAGTAATATATTGAAAAACAAGATGGAAGCAGGATGTCTTTTGAGGCCTAGCTGTAGCCTTGCCTGAAATAAGGGGTAGTAATGGTATGTGGCTCTGATTGGCCAGAGGATGGCCAATTTATAGCAATTTATAAAGATACAACCTCCAAGTGGAGCATCAGGGACACAGCAGGGCATCATGGCAACTTTCTGGAGGATTTGTCAGGCTACCTGCACAAAATTTTAGGGGTTAAGGAAGATCGCATATCTGAGGAAAGTTCATGTCAGCAGGTCATGAGAAGGAATTGGGTGGCTATTAGTAAGCGTACTAGTAAGTATAGTAAGTGTGTGAGATCCAGAATGGTGTCGTCATTAGAGTGCTAGATTTTGGCTGGGGAGTTCAGAGTTCAAACCTTCACTCAGCCATAAAGTTCAGTCTCTGTCTGTCTGTCTGTCTGTCTGTCTCTCTCAGCCTTACTTAAAAGTATAAGAAGAGCCCTACTGGATTAGACCAAGGGTCCATCTAGTACAGCATTCTGTTCACACAGTGGCCAACCAGCTGCCCATGGGATCCCACAAGCAGAAAATGAGTGCAACAGCACCTTCCCACCCATAGTTCCCCAGCAACTGGAGCACATAGGCATACTGCCTCTGATACTAGTGGTAGCATATAGCCAATCGGGACTAGCATTGATAGCCTTCTCCTCCAGGAATTTGTCCAATCCCCTTTTAAAGCTGTCCAAATTGGTGGCCATCACTACATCTTCTGGAAGTGAATTCCATAGGTTCACTCTGTGCTGTGTGAAGAAGGAGTTCCTTTTATCTGTCCTGAATCTCCCACCAATCACCGAACTTACATAACTTACATCACAGAGGAAGCGGGGGAAGCCACATCCATGCGCACCATTCTGAGCTCAATCATCAGGCGATCACTCGTGACCGAGTAAGATTGTCTTCCGGGATAAAAGGAGGAAATTCTAAAGAAGATTGTGTAGACTCTAGCGATGGGTCCGTAAGTGACTGTGGAGGCCAATTCTAGATCCACGCAGCTTCCCACAGTGAGGACACAGGTTACCAGATAGAAGATGGTCCTGTAAAGGATTCATTTGACGTGCTTTTCGCTTAGCACATATCTCCCTTTCACCTTGCACTCGGGCTTCTTCAAAGTCCATGGAACCTTTGTGAAAGGCCAACCTCCATTTAGATCGTTCATGGGCCAGAGCTTTCCAGTTTTCGATGTTTATATTGCATTTTTTTAGATTTGCCTTATGAACATCTTTAAACCTCTTATATTGACCACCGATATTCCGCTTTCCATCCTTGAGTTGGGAGTAAAGTAACTGCTTTGGGAGATGGCAGTCAGGCATTCGAACAACATGACCGGTCCACTGAAGTTGGCGTTGAAGAATCATTTTTTCAATGCTAGTAGTCTTTGCTTCTTCCAGTACACTGAAGTTCCACAACGGAGGTTGTAATTACCTTACTTTTTGCTTTCAGCCTGCTGAGATTAAAAAGCTTTCCATCTGTTCGATATATAATTCCCACACCGGTGGGAAGTTTCCCCTTGACAAGATGTAAAACCATGGCGATGAAAATGGCAAATAATGTTGGGGCGATAACACCTGATCCCACTTTAAATGGAGCACCATGAGAGCCGTTGTTGTCCAAAACCGTTGCCGTCATGTTGTCATGGAGAAGTCGCAAGATATTCACAAATTTATTGGGGCATCCAATTTTCATAAGGATAGTCCAGAGAGCTGTACGGTCTACAGTATCAAAGGCCTTAGCCAAATCGATAAATGCCATATAAAGGGGTTGATTTTGCTCCCGGCATTTTTCTTGGAGCTGACGTGCAGTAAAAATCATGTCTACTGTCCCTCTAGAGGGGCAGAAACCATATTGAGTTTCAGGGAGGATCTCTTCTGAAATAGATAGAAGACAGTTTGCGAGAATCCTAGCAAATATTTGACCTGCGGTTGCTAAGAGAGAAATGCCCCGATAGTTTCCACAGTCTGTTCTATCACCCTTCTTAAAGAGGGTGATAATTATGGCATCCCTGAAGTCTTCTGGGATCTCTTCTCTTATCCAGATTTTTTCGATGAGTTTATGAAGATGTTGTACAAGTTCGGGGGGCCCTTCTTTAAAGATTTCAGCAGGGATCCCATCTGGTCCACTAGCTTTGTTGTTCTTCATTTGATTAATGGCTTTTTTTACTTCATCCAAAGTGGGGAGTATTGCAAGTTCCTCTTTAATTTGTTTTTGCGGGATTTGCGAAAAAATCTCATTATCCACCTTAGATTTACGATTTAAAAGGTCATAATAATGCTCTTTCCAACGCAGTGCAATAGACTCTTTGTCTTTTAAGAGTTTGGTGCCATCTTTTGATTGTAAAGGGTTCAATAGAACGGTGAGGACATGATGACAATGATGATAGATTGATTTACAATTTATTTATTTACAAGATTTATATACTGCTCCATATTCCACTATGGAGATTTCAGAGCAGTGAACAATAAAAGATAACACAGATAAAAGAATAAAAAAATATGTTAAAAACACAGTCAATAAAACCGTGGGTGGTTAGTTCAAGAAAGCTTCCTGAAATAAAAGTGTTTTCAGGAGGCACCAAAACCAACACAGTGTTGGCACCAGCCTGAACTCCAGAGGCAGGGTGTTCCACAGAAATGGAGCCACCACACTGAAGGCTCTTCTCCAGGTGGACTCCAATCCCCATCCTCCTCATCATCATGGGGCCCTTGTGAGAATTCCAGGTGAGCAAGGGAGGCAATTGAGGAAGGTCTCAGAGCCTGCTCCAGCTAGACTGCCCCCTCTACCCTCCACCACAAACAGAACCATCCACCACCAACCAACTGCCCAGTGGGAAGGGTTCCAGGAGAGAAAGGGGGGCAGGCAAAGGGGAGGCAAGAGGCACCTGGTCTCATTTCAGTTGGACTGCTCAGCATCCCCACAGGGCCTTCTACCACCAGCTGCCCTATGGGAAGGAACCTTATGTTGACAAGTTGTGTTTTCTTGAAATGTGTTTTTCAGATGTTACTTGAAAGCCACCTTCGTAGGTGTTTTTGTATCCTGAATGGTGGGATAAAAAATAATTGCATGGAAAAAAAGTATTTCCTCCCCTGTCTCCATCTATATGGGTACGTTCTCCAGCATACCTGAGACCAGTACTAGGTACAGCCCTCCATGAGACTGTGGAAGATACATAGGAGGGGGGGATGGCTTTCAATCCAATGCAGAACTCAGAGCAGCAGAAAAAACAACAACACCTGAATGAGATCGAGTTTGACAGATTCTTCCATCCTTGAATGTATCCTAAAATTCATGGGATATGAATAATTAAAACTTCCCCAAGTTTCTGTTGTGGACACTGAGGGTCAAAAGTGATGGCTATTCCTCCTGTCTTTTTATCTTTCAACATTCTCCTGCATTCCTCAGCTTGGCGAATTGGCATCAAGCTGGAGCGGAAACAACTTTTCTTCATATCCTTCACTCACCTTGCGGTTCAGCCACCCACGGCAGGAAGATGTAGCTGTTTATTAGAAAGCTTAAATGAAGAATAAAAGTACAGATGGAGGCAAGAACGGTCAAATAATAATAAAAAAAAGAGAGCTTCCAAATAATATTGAAGAAAGATATTCCGGGAGACTCCAGTCAAGCCTCTGGAGAGGTGGTGGACTGAGCCAGCCAGAAAAAGGCCTGAAAAAGGAAACTGTCCTGCAGGTCTGCACAAACTTGAAAGCAAACTGCTAAGAGGAATACAGCCTGCTAGCGATGGATTCTGGCCAATGCATTGGTTCAGGGCAGACATCAAGGGTCGGCACAGTTGGGCCCTGGCTGGCCCAGGGCCCACAGCCAACGGCCACTGGCAAGAGCCCCCTGGAGTTGCTCCTCCTCTTCACCACTGCAACCTTCTTGTTGACCTGCCTCTTGCTCTGGCCCAGACAGGTGCTGGTGATGTGAAGGAAGACCAGTAGATGCCACTGCCTACTTGCTCACTGGCTCTCTGCAAGTGGAAGCAATGATGAGAAAGAGGAGGAAGAGCGATGGAAGCTGGCGACAATGATGGTGGTGAGAAGCTAGATTCCCCGAGGGAGGGGGGCCGCTGAGGGCAGCTTGTCCAAGGGCCCTCAAAAGCCTGGAACTGCATAGGTTTGCCACTTTTGGAATCAGTCCTTGATGAATTTGATCTCCATCCGTTTGCACGCATTGATGTTTATCTCCATCAGAGCGACCTCACCTGTTATTTGCGGCATATGAAGCATCCGTTAAAGAAACAAGAGCAGGCCAAGCTGGGTTTGTTTTATTCTGTCCAGCTGACAGCCCCTTTTACAAGCCGTCTTACTAATGGGAAGCTTTTCTAACTCAACATTTTGGGGTGTTTCTATGTACCAGTAGGTGGATGCAAAAGAAACAGGGTTTCTATCAAACAATAGTTTTGATATAACAATTTCTTTTTACTGGCTAGGTTTTTATAAATGTGACAAATTGTGGATTCAGTGGATAACATTAATTACTGCAATGTTTCATATACGCTTAGTTTCTTAGGAGTGTTACAAATTGTTAACGATGTTTTATGCTGGAATTTTAATTGCAGCCCCTGAGGAAGGAGATTTCTTTCTGAAATGCATTGGGCAGAATAAAATACTTTATTCAGGCACCTGAGAACTTTTTCTCTTTTGTTTTGTTGTGACAGTTGACAGCTCGGCCTATTCAGCAGGAAAATGGGGGCAAGGTGGGGGGGGAGGGAGTGTTGATCAAAACAAAACCCCAAATAATAACAATTTCATTTCAGCAGATATGTCAGAGCTGCATTAGTGCATGTATATGCCAGGCCATTTTTTTTAAAAAAAATAGAGAACCAAGGGCCACTGGGATGCTGTACCCCCTGCCTCCCAAGATAAGCATCATGGCAAGGGTGAGACCAGCCTGGCCCCATACCAGCCAGAGAGGGAGCAGCTGCAGGGAGCTTGCTTCACTCCACCCTGCCAGAAGGAACACACAGCTCCAACCGACAGTTCCTTGGAGTGGCCGGCTCTGGCCTCATCCACCAGCCAGAGAACCAAGGGCCACTAGGAAGCTGCACCCCCCTGCCTCCCAGGAGTAACATCACAGCAAGGGGGAGACCAACCTGGCCCCATACATCAACCAAAGAAGGACAGGTGCAGGGAGCTTGTTTTGCCCTTTCCTGCTGGGGGGGGGGGATCTATAAGAACCTTGTAACTAAGAACTGGTGCCTGAGTTTTGCCTTCTTCTTCTTCCTCCTCCCTCCCAATCCCTCTTCCTTTTGTGTCACGTCTTTAAGATTGTAAGCCTGAAGGCAGGGACTGTCTCATTGTTAATCTTTGTAAGTCACCCTGGGAGCCTTTTTTTGGGCTGAAGAGTGGGGTAAAAATGCCGTAAATACATAAAATAATAAATAAATAATTGTTTGTGATTTGGCCTACCATAGGGCCATGATGAGTGCTGACGACTGCTAGACAGACCACCGACTACTCCGGTCCACAATGGTTATCAACATTGCTCCCCAACGTAGGCTTCAAGGAAGGAAACCAAGGCGTAAAATGAACATCCACGCCCTTCAAGATCCTATTAAGCAAACTCGTCTTCAATCACTTCTTAAGGAACATCTACCTACAGAACCTCCTGACAACATTGAGGACCATTGGTCTAAGCTGAAAACCTCCATTACTGCAGCTTGTGAACAAACTATTGGATATGAAACTAAGAAACATCAGGATTGGTTTGATGATAATGAGATTAAATATATAATTGACCAAGAAAGGAAAGCCTTCCAAATATGGCAAAATGATATTAACTGCGCTGCCAAGAAAAAAATCTACGCTGGCACAAAGGCTGAGGTCCAAAGAAGAACAAGAGAACTTAAGAACGCTTGGTGGAAAAAGAAAGCCGAAGAAATTCAACAACTTGCAGAATCTCATGATGCACGGGGCTTTTTTAAGGCGACAAGGGCCATTTATGGACCGAAAACCTATGGTACAAACCCTTTACAATCAAAAGATGGCACCAAACTCTTAAAAGACAAAGAGTCTATTGCACTGTGTTGGAAAGAGCATTATTATGACCTTTTAAATCGTAAATCTAAGGTGGATAATGAGATTTTTTCGCAAATCCCGCAAAAACAAATTAGAGAGGAACTTGCAATACTCCCCACTTTGGATGAAGTAAAAAAAGCCATTAATCAAATGAAGAACAACAAAGCTAGTGGACCAGATGGGATTCCTGCTGAAATCTTTAAAGAACTTGTACAACATCTTCATAAACTCATCGAAAAAATCTGGATAAGAGAAGAGATCCCAGAAGACTTCAGGGATGCCATAATTATCACCCTCTTTAAGAAGGATGATAGAACAGACTGTGGAAACTATTGGGGCATTTCTCTCTTAGCTACCGCAGGTAAAATATTTGCTAGGATTCTCACAAACCGTCTTCTATCTATTTCAGAAGAGATCCTCCCTGAAACTCAATATGGTTTCCGCCCCTCTAGAGGGACAGTAGACATTATTTTTACTGCACATCAGCTCCAAGAAAAATGCCCAGGAGCAAAATCAATCCCTTTATATGGCATTTATTGATTTGGCTAAGACCTTTGATACTGTAGACCGAACAGCTCTCTGGACTATCCTTATGAAAATTGGATGCCCCAATAAATTTGTGAATATCTTGCGACTTCTCCATGACAACATGACGGCTACGGTTTTGGACAACAATGGCTCTCATGGTGCTCCATTTAAAGTGGGATCAGGTGTTAAACAGGGATGTGTTATCGCCCCAACATTATTTGCTATTTCCATCACCATGATTTTACATCTTGTCGAGGGGAAACTTCCTACTGGTGTGGGAATTATATATCGAACAGATGGAAAGCTTATTAATCTCAGCAGGCTGAAAGCAAAAAGTAAGGTAATTACAACCGCCATTGTGGAACTTCAGTATGCTGATGATAATGTGGTCTCCGTACATTCAGAGGATGATCTCCAAACTATCCTAAATGCTTTGGCAGAAGCATACAAAAAACTTGGTCTCTCACTTAACATCAAAAAACCCAAAGTGCTTCATCAGCAAGTGCAAGCTAACCCTTTGGTGATGCCATCTATCCAGCTTGGCGGGACAATACTGGAAAATGTCGATCATATTCCCTATCTTGGCAGCTATCTTTCTGTTACAGCTAACATCGACAGTGAAATCCAGCATCGTTTGAGCTCCGGCAAGTGCCGTGTTTTCTCGAATGAAACATAGAGTGTTCGAGGATCGGGATATTTGTAAGAAGACCAAAACACTGGTTTATGAAGCCATTGTATTACCAACTTTACTGTATGCCTGCGAAACATGGACTATCTATAAACGTCACTTCCACCTCCTTGAAAGATTTCATCAACGTTGCCTCCGTAAAATCCTGCAAATTACTTGGGAAGATAGGCGAACAAATGTCAGTGTACTGGAAGAAGCAAAGACTACTAGTGTTGAAAAAATGATCCTTCAACGCCAACTTCAGTGAAGAAGCCCGAGTGCAAGGTGAAAGGGAGAAACGTGCTAAGCGAAAAGCATGTCAAATGAATCCTTTACAGGACCATCTTCCATCTGGTAACCTGTATCCTCACTGTGGGAAGCTGTGCGGATCTAGAATTGGCCTCCACAGTCACTTACGGACCCATTGCTAGAGTCTACACAATCTTCTTTAGAATTTCCTCCTTTTATCCTGGAAGACAATCTTACTCGGTCACGAGTGATCGCCTGATGATGATGATGATCTTGCTTTTAAGAAACCCACCCATCCTGAACTCCCTCCCTACTCCTTGGATATTTCTATTGATGGCATCACAGGCAATGTTTCTTTAAACTTGTTGAAATCAGGTTTGCTGAAGTCCAGGGTGAACATCAGGTGATGGCTCAGCTTCCTCTTTCCTCAGTATGATAAATCCCAAGGTGATGTGGTTATAGAGTTCTTTGAGAGTGTCAATAAGCATATGGACAGGGGTGATCCAGTAGCCATTGGGCCAATTTGGTCGTCATGATAATCCACAGTGAAAACAAGCCATGATAGGTTAGTTAATCACTTCGCTAAACCGCACTCCTGCCAACAGACGATCAGGCACTTGCCGGCTTAGCCTGGTTTGTTTCCCCCTTCATCCACCCACCCACTCCCAGCATATATCCCAGGGACCTTTGCAGCACAGCTTGTCTAGACTCCTGCTGTGATAAGACTGTCCCTGTTCTTGTCTTGCAAAACACCTGCACTGGCGCATGCATATATATATATATATATATATATGCGCCATTCTTCGGAGTGGAGAGTGGGGTGGGCTTACCTCACTTTTCAGGATAAGTTGGCTAAGGGTTTTATTTATTTTCTTTCTTTAACACTAAAAAGAAGGCTCATTGGTTGTTCTCACAGCTGGGGGATGAGTGACACTTCCTCTTAGCACAGCTATGCATGTATGCATAATTGACCTACCTCTGAATCACCATGTTCCCCAATTTGGACCATGTGCACTTACCCAGAGGTAAGTCAATCACACAAACACACATAGCTGTGCTAACTCAGCTCACAAAGGTAGAAAGCCCGTCACTGTCAAATGAAGCCCTGAGTTGGAGGAAGAAGGGTGGAGGGCACTGGGAGGAGTGGCTGGTGTTTTTTTGCCATTCTTGCCAGGCATCTCTGTAGCCCTTTCAAAACTCTGTAGCCCTTCTGAACATTTCAAGCCATACAGAAGAACCCATGCTTCTGGGTGCGCACACATCACAATATGCCAGTCTGAAAACAAGGCAGCCTGAACAACCCAACAAGCCATGGGTTCTCAGGGTGGGTTGTGTGTGGTTAACAACCCATGCTTAAAGCATCATGCCAGGTTCAGACAACATGCCAATCCACTCTGAAACAAACAAGGGTGACAACCCACCATGGGTTGTTCCTGTTGCACAAAGCAGGCTCATCATTTACTTAGATTTCCAAAATGCAGGTTAAAGAATAGAAAGCAGAGAGAAGGAATACATGGTAAATTCTTGCAGTGGATGGATATAAGCAGTGGGCTCCCACAGGGATCTGTATCAGGTCAAATGCTTTTTAACTTGTTCATGAATTAAAAATTAGGAGTGAGCATTAAGGTAGCCAAATTCGCTGATGCCACCAAATTATTTAGGGTGGTTAAAACAGAAAAGGATGGAGAAGAGCTGCAAAAGGACCTCTCCAGACTGGGAGAATGGTCATCAAAATGGCAAATGCAGTTCAGTGTAAGCAAGTGTAAAGTAATCCATATTGGGACAAAAATAATTGCAACTTCACATATATGCCGATGGGATCTAAGCTAGTTGTGACTGACCAAGAAAGAGCTCTCAGGAGGGATCTTCTGGCATTGAACTTTGGGCATTTTAGGAAAACCTGATACCCAAAAGCTGAGACAGCCAGAGACCAGAGACAAAGTCCTTGAAAGCAATTTCTTTGTCTTATTAAAGAAGAATTTAAAATGAATTAAAGCCACACATCAGGGACTTTAGAATCATACATGAACACTGAGAAGGCTAAAAGATAACAAGCATTTAAAATTAGTAGTAAAGCTAGGTGCAATGGGATACATAGAAAATTGTGTATGTGTGTGTGTGTAGCTGAACTTGAAGTTGTGGGGGGAACAAAAGAAGTTTCAATCTGGACTAATTTGAATGGGGAGAAACAGGTTAGATGAGACAGGACTTTCCTCATCCTGGAAAGACTGTTTCTGGGATCAGGAGAGAGTTTTGGAGGTGGGGGTTAAAGCAAAGCTGGGGCTTGGGAAGAAAGTGGATGGAGAGGCTTAAAAGAGCAACAGTGGGGGCCCAAAGCCAAGGTATTATTATTATTATTATTATTATTATTATTATTATTATTTATTTATTCAATTTATATCCCGCCTATATACCACTACTCTAGGCGGCAGTACAAAATAACAATCAACCAAACAGACAAGT
Organism: Shinisaurus crocodilurus; assembly: GCA_021292165.1. NCBI lineage: Eukaryota > Metazoa > Chordata > Lepidosauria > Squamata > Shinisauridae > Shinisaurus > Shinisaurus crocodilurus. Next base: position 28,177,258 of record CM037879.1, on the reverse strand, counting down.
ATACAACAAAAACATCTGTCAAACACAAAAACAGCATAAAAAGTCCACTAAAATTCCATAAAAACAGTATTAAAAATTCCATTAAAACTCCATAAAAACAATAAAATTCCATAGTAATATGACAGAATGTTATAAAGGGAAGGCCTGCTGAAATAACAAAGTCTTCAGTGCCTGCTTAAAGACATTCAAAGAAGTCGGCAGGCGTATTTCAAGTGGCAGGCCATTCCACAATTGAGGGGCAGCAAAAGAGAAGGACCTCCGACAAGTAGCTAATGTGAGTAGTCTCACATTAGGCAGCTGCAGCAGATGGCCCTCCGAAGACCTGAAGTGGCGGGGTGGTAGATAGGGGAGGAGGCGCTCCCTAAGGTACCTTGGGCCTAGACCATGTAGGGCTTTAAAGGTAAGAACTAGCACTTTATACTTTGCCCGGAAGCAAATTGGCAGCCAGTGTAAAGATCTTAAGACCGGTGTTATAGGGTCTCCACGGGGTGTCCCGGAGACCAACCTGGCCACCATATTTTGTACTAGTTGAAGCTTCCGAACCAAGTATAGAGGCAGCCCCAAGTAAAGCACATTACAGAAATCAAGCCTAGAGGTTACCAGCGCGTGCACCACCGTTACTAAGTTTTGTAGTTGGGGATGGGGTGGACTATTAGGAAAAGGGAAGAAAGGGGGAATAATTGGAGCATGGACCAATTAGAAGAAAAATAAAAGTGAATGCAAATATTTACCTTTCCATATCTGCTGACTTGTGAAGTGATGGGGAATTCTGTTGAGCTCCTTCTCTGGAAAAGAAGGGGAGACCGAGAGAAGGAAGGTGGCTGCTCTCTTGAGCATCAAGAGAAAGAGGTCTCCCTGGATGGAAAGACTCCAATCTCTCTACAGCAGTGTTCTCCAACCTTGGGTCGCCAGATGTTTTTGGCCTACAACTCCCAACATGCCCCTGCTGGCTGGGGCATGCTGGGAGTTGTAGGCCAAAAACATCTGGGGACCCAGGGTTGGAGAACACTGCTCTACAGGGATTAGGGTTGCTCTCTCTATCCCTTCTTTCAGGATTTAGTAATTAAAATAATATATTTTTTTAAAAAAAGTCCTTTCTTCGAGATTGCTCATTGGATGTTGGAAAATGGAATTTTCAGGTGTCAGACATAGAGAGAAGAAAGAAAACAGTGCCTTTCTTCTCTTTCGTGATGTGAGGAAAGGTCGGGGGGGGGAGTAGATGGGTAATATTTCTTGCATAAATATATCTGACTATCACAGATTCAGGTGAGTAAGATAACGGGAGGGATTTTGGTGCTTGTCTTAAATAAAGGTGACAGAAAAAGTCATGTAGGCATGCCTGCTTACACAATATTGTGGTTCCAGGATCACACATTTGTATAAGGTGTTGAATACTCAATTGTTCCTTCCATCTGGCGTAAATAGGAAGGTTAGAAATCATCAGCAAAAGAATATGTCATGCTGGGGGACTCTGTGGTTGGCACCCTGAGGCTGAAAATGGCAAGTGTTAATACAGAGGAATTAAGTGACTCAGAAGAACACAATGGCTGGCCAGAATGAGGCTTGTGAGAGAACTGCAGCTTCACTTGGGACATGCAAGGCATGAATATTCTAATGGCACTTGTTATTTTGCTTTACTCCAAGACCAAGAAAACCAGTTCCCTTTCAGATACAGGCCCCTTCTTCCCAAAACAGCAGAATTTGGGGAGTGCTTTGTAATGTCTCCTTCACACAGCACATAGTTAAACTATGGGATGCATGACCACAAGATGCAGTGATGGCCACCAATTTGGATGGCTTCAAAAGGGGATTAGACAAGTGCATGGAGGAGAAGGCTATCAATGGCAACTAGTCCTGATGGCTCTATGCTACCTCCACTACCAAAGGCAATATACCTATTTACACCAGTTGCTTGGGAACATGACTAGGAGGGTGTTATTGCACTCATGTAGGGATGTGCGAGGAATCTGATAGGGGGTGAAAATCCGACAGATTTTCTCGACTCGGCCCCGTGGATTCCATTCCGTCAACCATACGCTGGCACCGAACCGATCTGACACGAGTCAAGCCAACATGCAGACTTCCATTTTTAAAGCTGAGCTTGCAATTTGTGTAATGTTGTTAAAAAAAAAAAAAAAAGATGGGGAAATTTGTGCAAAATTCAGCCTCTGCTCTGCAAAAATTTGCACAAATTGTGGAGCAGAGGCCCGAATTTTGCCCAAATCTGAAACCTGACTGTCAGAAAATTCAAGGTGCTCATGATGGAGTGTACACATATACAGTGAGAGGAAGATGCTTCCATACTTCTCATGTTAAATGCAACAATAAGAACAACAACAGCAACTCAAATCAAGTGAATCAGCCCCAGTTTGCACAAATCGTACTAGAGATACACAGTTCTCAGCTCCAAGTTTGCACAAATATTTTGAGCAATTTTGTGGAAGCTGGAACACACACACACACACACACACACCGACTCGGCTTGCTTTTGACCGTCAGGTCAGAAATGTGTCAAAAGTCCATTGAGCTCAAACGGAATGAGTTTTGCCCATTGAACAGTAGTGGATGCATTTGACATTAGTTCCTACACATGTCTAGTCAACCCTTTACTAAAAATAGCTCAGGGACCATAGTCCTATATGTAAGCTCCAATCCATTAATTCTGATTATGGGTAATATCCAATGTTAGTCCTATGTAGAGTAGGCCTATTGAAATGCATGACTAACTTAAGTCTCATTCATTTCAATGGGTCTACCCTGCATAGGATTAACATTGCATACTATTCTGTCTCAAAACAATCAGAAACTTTAATGCTTGAATCAACATAAACTCTAAATCTAGTTGCTCCCTTTTCTGCATTTCTTACTCACTTTGAGTGACATCATTTTCGTTTAATATATTTTATCTTTAAGGCAACCATTTTGCAGCAATGCAAAAAAAGTTTTGTGACTTGCATCTTGCTGACAAAGGCTGACTTTGAACTGGCGTAGACTTAGATTTTTTTTTTTTTTAAGCAGAAGCATTTTTGATGCTTTCGATCTCTCTTGAAAGTTTCATTTCTGAATGTCACCTGAGTGACAATCAAATCGATGGAACCAAAGGGAAGTTTTCATTTTGGGATTGTGCTGCTTTTAATTGAAGAAAAACAAAAGGCTTTGCAGCAGCAGAAAAAAATTTTTTCCGGGGTGGCGTATTCCTTCCTTTACCTGTGAGCTGGATGTATTTGAGTTTTGTACTTTCTCCCTCCGATCTGTCCTTCTTTCTCTCAACATGTTCTGATCCTGCCTTCCTGTTTGACAGGGGAAGCCTACCCTCCCGATGCCTTAAGCTGATACTAGACATTACGACTTATGGGAAATATATAGCTGCCACCTAGTGTCATCTCCAGATTTAGAGGGGGGCTCAGGAAAGATGCCTTTGGTAGCCCTCCTCCTCTTTGCTGCCCCCACCTGCTTTCTCTCTCTCTCTCTCTCTCTGTCTAATTGAAGCAAGCAAGCAAATGGTACAACTGCTTCAGGTCCTCTGCATCACTGGTTTGTCTGCCAACCTTGGAGGGAGTGAGCTTGGAGGGGGTGATGGCAAGGAGAAGCAGGGAGGCCAACAAGCTTTGGAAGTCAACAGAAGGCCCTCTTACTTAGGCATGAGACTTGGCAGGTCCCCAAGGATGCCAAACCCTAACATCGCACCTGATGCCACCAAAAACATCCTGAGCATGTCAACTGCCAATGACACCAACCCCCCCCCCAACAAAACCCTCTTCTACCTCTCTTTCCCAGTAATGTGCTATAAAAATAAATGTATGACCTTACATCATTGTCCTTCCTACTTCCCTCACCATGAGCAACTTTATTAGCTTCCTCTTGCAGGTGCAGGAAATGTTGAGTATGGTATGTTATGATACTTGGGGGCAGGGCCAGTGCTACCATTAGGCCAACTAGGCAGCTGCCTAGGGCGCAGGGCTAAAGGGGACACTAGAAACGCCTTGGGGGAAAAATACAGTGCTCTCAAGTGGGAAGGGGGGGCGCTAAATATCTGATCTTGCCTAGGACACCAAACTGCCTTGCACTGGCCCTGCTTGGGGGGCGGGATAGTGGAGTGAACGCCTTCTCTGGCTTAGATTAAAATCTGAGCCAGAGAAGAATTCTGGGGTTATAACCTTCCTTGTCTTTCAGACATGCACTGTGAGGCCCCAAGACTTCTATTTCCATGGCTGGAATACGGGTCCCAGTGACATTTTGACTCTCTGATATGAGGAAAACACCACTGTATACTCCCTGAAAGGAATGTGTGCATCTGATTAAACCACCATGCTGCCAACCTGCTGTAAAGTTTCTCAAACGCAGTAGTGCTGCTGGACAAAGCATTCTGCCATAAAGTGCTACATTGGATGGGAGTCCTGTCAAACAAAACCTTCCTCATTTTTATGTTTTGTCTTCGCTGAACACAACTGAGACATTCCCATTGATGACAGGTGCTACATAGCAGCCCTCCATGCTGGCTGGGGGTGATGGCTGTTGCAATACAACTGTTCAGGGAAGGCTGGTGACTCCTATGTCAGTGGGGCTCCTTATCCATTGCAGCTTTTATCCTGAGCTTTATAGGAGCTACCCATGGTGGTTCATGGTGGTGAACCTATTTTGGGGATGGAGTACAGCACCATGGGTAGCTCCTATAAAGCTCAGGATAAAAGCTGCAATGGATGAGGAGCGGAGCCCCACTAACATAGGTCACCAGCCTCCCCTGCACCAGGTTCAGGAAAGCTGGCCTAGAGCCTCTCTTTGGCAAGCAGAATCCCATTTGGTGAGGCAGTTATATCCCGCCTTTTTCCCCCTCTTCCAAGGAACCCAAGGCAGCTTACATGCTCCTCCTCCTCTCCATTTTCTCCTCACAAAACCCCTGTGAAGTAGGTTTGGCTGAGAGTCAGTGACTGGCCCAAAGTCACGCAGGGAGCTTCATGGTTGAGCGGGGACTAGAACCCAAATCTCCCGAGTCCTAGTCCAACACTCTAACCACTATGCTACATTGGCATGGCACACATACATAATAGCAACATCACTTCTCCATCTATAATAGGCAAGGAAGCCAGATTGGATCCTGGATGAAGGATGGCTGTACACTTTCTTCTTAAGAACATCAGAAGAGCCATGCTGGATCAGACCAAGTGTCCATCTAGTCCAGCATTCTCTGTTCACACAGTGGCCAACCATCCTTCTGTGGGAAGCCCACAAGTAGAGCACATGTGCAATAGCACTGTCCCACTCATCTTCCCCAGCAACAGGTGTACATAGGCATACTTGCACACATGCAGAAATGTGTGTGCCCCCCCCCACCTGCATTTTCACACTTTAGCATATGAGGAAAAAATGCACATTTTTCCTGATCAAAAAACAGCAGCCCACAAACCAGGGAAACCAAACTTTGAGGAGGAATTCAGAAACCTCAATGAGCTCGAACATCACATATTCACCCATCCCTATAAAAGCCAACCAAATTGGTGGCCATCATCACTTACATCTTGTGGTAGTGAATTCCATAGCTTAACTATGTGCTGGGTGAGGTAGCCGTGCATCCCCCACCATTCAGCTTCATGGGATGACCCCATTGGGTTCTAGTATTATGAGAAAGAGCGAGAAATGTCGCCCTACCCTCTTTCTCCACACCAGTGCATAACGTTATACACCTCTATCAAGTCCCCTCTCATTTGCTTTTTTCTAAGCTAAACAGTCCTAAACCATTGCAGGTGTTCAGCTTAGAACATTTGTGTCTTCTTCTTCTTCTTCTTCTTCTTCTTCTTCTTCTTCTTCTTCTTCTTCTTCTTCTTCTTCTTCTTCTTCTTCTTCACAATGGTTGATGTTACAGCTTCCTGTGTGGAGCTAAATCAAACCATTCACTGGGAAGTCATACAAGCAGCATTTGAGCCCTCATAAGCTCGCTTGCAAAGAAAAGATTCTGGACTTAACATGCATTCTCCCCGCGGGCGTGCAGCCTGAAACACAGCTGTAAATCATACCCCCGCGCTGCCATCTGAATCCAAAGCACTCCAAGATGAGGAGGCAGGGGAGCTATTACGGCGATAGTAAACCCATAAGTTAGCGTTCAGAATAAAACATCCCCTTCAGAATACAATTGCCTCCGTTCTTCCCCCTGCGCGTGTGTGAGAGAACAGTAGGTTTGCCAAGATACAAATGAGAAATGATATCTGATGTTACAGTGGCTGACTGGCCGACATTCTTTTGTTAGGCAGGTGGCTGGCAAAGGGTCCAGGAAGGTTGGCACGTCATCAGAGGGAGATAATGTCCAGATTGCTGTGGATCTCTCTGCCTTTTTGAATGAAATACCCATCAGAGTTTGGAGAAGGTAACACCCCCTCTGGCTGAGTGAACAGAGCAGCGTAGGGGTGTGGGAGAGACACAGGAGCTGTCCATTTTTTGGGGGGGGACCTGTGAAAGTAGGAGAAAGAAAGGGCAGGGTGAGATGGGGATTCTACCTGGAGCAAGGTGAAGATGGGATTGCAGCACTGGGGGCTGCCCAAATTTATTTTGTCTCTTACAATTTTATCTTCCTCCACTGAGTTCAAGGCAGAATGCATGGCTCTTTCCTTCCCCCTTTATCTCCACAACAACCCTGTGAGGTAGATTCAGCTGAGAGTCATCAATTAGCCAAAATTCACCCGGTAAGCTTTGATGCTGAGCGAGGATTTGAACCCAAGTCACCATGCTTCTCGCACAACACCCTTAACTACTGAACCACACTAGTTCTTGTTCTTAGGGGATCTGCCTTGCCACTTATATTCTGCCTGGATAGTTGCAAATTAAGAGCAATATTATAAAGATGTCATAAATCTCCAGTGCTCTCTGGTCCAAAGGAAACTTAGAACATAAGAAGAGCCCTGCTTGGTCAGACCAAAGGTCCATCTAGTCCAGCATTCCATTCACACAGTGGCCAACCAGCTGCCCACGGGATCCCACAAGCAGGACATGAGTGCCACAGCACCCTCCTGCCCATGTTCCCCAGCAACTGGTGTACATAGGCATACTGCTCCTAATACTGGAGGTAGCATAGAGCCATCAGGACTAGTAGTCAGTAATAGCTTTATCCTCCATAAATTTCCCCAAACCTCTTTTAAAGCCATCCAGATTGGTGGCCTTCACTACATCTTCTGGAAGTGATTTTCATAGTTTAACTATGCACTGTGTGAGGAAGTACTTCCTTTTATCTGTCCTGAATCTCCCACCAATCAGCTTCATGGGATGACCCCACTGAGTTCTAATATTATGAGAGAGGGAGAAAAATATCTCCCTTTCCACTTTCTCCACACCAAAAGACACCATGCATAATTTTATACATCTCTATGACCTGTCTCCCCTTTATCTTTTCTTAGCTAAACAATCCCAGATGTTGTAGCCTTTCCTCATAGGGAAGCTGCTCCAACCTCTTGATCATTTTAGTTGCCCTTTTCTGCACTTTTTCCAACTCCACAATATCCCTTCTAGGTGTGGTGACCAGAACTGTACACAGTATTCTAAGTGAAGTTGCACCATATATTTGTATAAGGGGAGTATGACCTTGGCAGTTTTATTTTTAATTCCTTTCCTAATTATGCCTAACACAGAATTTGCCTTTTTCACAGCAGCTGCATACTGGAGTGAACTTTTCATCAAGCTGACATGTCCCAGTCCATATTTTAAATTTTGTACATTGAAATGTGATGCTGTATTTATTGCTGTGTCTGTGTTTTGTGAATTGCTATGAACCGCCTAGAGAGCTTCAGCTATTGGGCAGTATAGAAATGATGATGATGATGATGATGATGATGATGATGATGATGATGATGATGATAATAATAATAATAATAATAATAATAATAATAATAATAATATGGCCTTCTCCAAGTTGGGAATAGCTGAACTGGTGGGCTAGTGCAGCTGGGTGAGAATTTTGTTCCTGTTACTTCTTTGATAAGAATTTACCAAAAATCACCAAGTTCTTCATATGTGGGAGAGAAAGAACTTGAGAGCTTAAAACTTCAAATGTGGGAGAAAGTGAAACTGACAGATTTGCCCATCCCTAGGTACACACATGCACACACACAAACATACCTTAAAGAACACATTTTGTGTTTGAGCTGATGGAGTTGATTTGACGGGTGTTGGCCAACAATCACTGCAGGCACTCAGATTTGTATGTGATGACTTAAGATTTTAGACAGCAGCAGGGTGTGAAAGAAGCAGAAGAGTCGGAGTGTGAGGTGTTGATTTCATATATGCAGCCAAGGAAGATGTGGGGCTTTCCAGCACCAGAGGCAAAAGTTGACACCAGTGGTTTTCAAACTTTGTAGATTTAGGGAATATTTCTCAATAGATTTATCTGCTCAGCAACCACATAAGCATGAGAGAACCTCTGTGTATAGCAGTGGATTCAGAACAGTGTTCTTGGGTATGCATGTAGGTCCTTGTTCAGAACTGTTGGGCCTCACCAGGGCCAGCCCTACCATTAGACAGAGGGCAGTGTCCAACCGTGTCATTCCACAAACTCAAATGACACTAGCGGAGCTCTGCTTTATCCTTTTGTTGCAGAAGCAGTTGTGCATTACGCTTGTGCAAGCAGTTGCGCAAGGGGCTGTACAACAGATTGCACGAGAGCTATGCACAACCCGTTGCACAATGGATTGTGCAAGTGTAATGCACAACTGCTTGGATTCTCTCCCTGTGCATAGTTCAGAACCTGGTTTTTGCAAGTGCAAAGTCATTTGCAGCTAACAGAATGACAGCATTGGACACTACCCAGAGTGAAGTGCCTATTCTGCCAAATGTCTTCCGAAAGGGCTTGGCAGGGGTTCTTTAATCTTTAATGAATTCTCATGCCATAATAAATCCAGGAGGATCAAGCCAAACATCTTTTATTGTGAGTTAAGATCCTTATTATACAAAGTACAACAATCCCAAGGCCCCTAGTAAGAGCCCCACCCCTTGGACAGGCAGCAACCACAATATCACCAACCGACCAGTCAAGAAGCTCTGCCTCCAGTATCAGTTGTGTCCTTCCTGTAGTCACTCAGCCTTGAGGTCTCTCTCCCCCTCTGTCCGTGTCAGGGCTCCTGCTGGTTCTTTGTCCTTCTTCAGGCTGGCAGCCAAACAGCTCCTGGATCTCTCTCTTCCTTCTCAGCACACTTCAACCACACACACCACACCACACCACTGGGCTGCATTTGCTAGTGTTATATACAATTCTTTCTTTCTTTGTTATATTTATACCCCGCCTTTTTTCTTGCAAGGAACCCAAGGCAGCTTACATAATCCTCCTCCTCCTCCTCTCCATTTTATCCTCACAACAACCCTGTGAGGTAGGTGAGGCTGAGAGTCAGTGACTGGCCCAAAGTCACCCAGTGAGCTTCATGGCCGAGCGGGGACTAGAACCCGGATCTCCAACACTCTCACCACTACGCCACACTGGCTCTCAGCCATTCTAGCACCAAACTCCATGGGCTGCAGACCTCGTGTTTAAATGATAGCACCTGTGCTATGTACAATTTCATCATCCTGGGTGGCAGCCAAGTCACATGCCAGTTAGTTGCTGATCATTGCATCAGGCTGGCAAGCAGTCAGGTCACATACCAGTAAATTAGCCAAGGCCATTCGCTGATAGCACCTACATTTTATTTTCTTAAATCAAGCCCAGAGCATAGAGGAAGAACTCTGTACAACACTCCTGTACTCCTCGATTATCTTCTGCAATTCCCAGTACAGTGCCCACCTCAGGTGGCAGGTGCTGAGGGGCAGCAAATGGAGACGAGGTGTTGGAGGTCAGAGCTGCGTGCCCCATTCAGCCTGTCCTGTGCTCTCTAAGCTAGCTTGCTGCCCTCAGGTGCAATGAGGACTCTGTCCATTTCTAGATGTCGAGATAAGATTCAACTGCTGGTCCAGTCAGCTTCTGTACATGGAATAGGGGCACCCTACTGTCCTTTACCTTAGGAAGCAATATGCCTTGGGCCAGCCCTGGGGCTCACTGTCACCCTAAGCAATCTGAGACTGAACCTAGAACACAACCAGCACGGTGCAGGGCTCAGTCTCTGGCAGAGGACAAACTATCTTCCAGAAAAAGCATGTCTGCTTTTATCAGTCTTCTCGCTGAGAAACCCCAGGATTCCTCTGGTCTGGATGTATTTTGAAAACCATTTTTGGGCAGCAGTGGATGTAGAGTTTGCAGCTCCCTTTTGTATCCGCAGGGGCTTGGTGATGGAAGAGCATTAGCTTAGATGGCTTTAAAGGGGATTAGGAAAATTCAGCAAAGTATTGTTTACTCTGCCAGGCAGTTGCTCTCCAGAGTTCCATACAGAAATCTTTCCCAGACCCATCTGGAGATGCCAGAGATTGAACCCGGAACCTCCTGCATGCAACCCATGGGCTCTACCACTGAGCTCTACCACTGACCCCTCAAATAGTATGTGTGTCCTGTCTCTTTAGGACAGGGTGGCTTTGATCTTCTTTATGATTCAATTAGGGTGCATCTGTCTGATGTGTTGTTAGCATTGTGGGAAGGTAGTCTGAATACAATATACCACAATGTTGCAAAGTATGCTTGTTTGCCTATGGCTGCAATCCTGTGTATAAGACTTATCTGACCATGAGTCCCATTGAACACAATGGGCTTAGTTCTCAGTTGATATGTATATGATTGCACTGTTACAGCACACACCGATACATGTCTACTCAGATGTAAGTCCCATAGAGTTCAATAGCTTTTACTCCCAAGAAAGTATGTGTGGGACGGCATCCTTAATTGCCTTTGGGAACTTTGGCTGCAGTGAATGCCATTGTGTCCATAACTAAGGATGTGAAGGGATGTATGAGAATTTTGTTTTTGCTCGCAAAATATGCGAGCATGCCCTCTTCAAGACTTCAAACGTGATCAGTGTCACAATTGCAAGCACGTGTCCCTCAGAAGTGTTCATGAATTACCAAACATGCATTTGTGTTTGATTTGTGCAAATTTCCTCAATTTGCACAAATTTCCCAAATTTACACACACGCACACACACACCCATAGAAATCAGCCCTGCTTAAGTCTCTGGAGGAAATTTAGGAAATTGGCAGAAATTTAGAAAATCTGCACAAATCAAAAAGGGGAAAACGGTGCAAACCGAACAAGAGGAAGCTGCACAAATTTCATCTCGCAATTTTTGCGCAATTTTCTGATTTGCACAGAGCAGGCAGCAATCACAAATGTGAACAGGAATCGGGCACGAGATGAGCAGTGAGCTGATGTTTGGAGAATCCCATGTGAACCCCCTCACCCCAATTCACACTCGGTGGGGAAGCATGGCTTTATTTGGTTGTTTATAAAACCATTAATGTATCGTGTTTTGGCCCTCAAAAAGGGCCCCAGGGCAATTTAAAACATTAGAACAGGGGTGCAGAACAATCTGGCCCTCTGGGGTTCCCTGGGAGGCTATGCCCCTTTCCCCTGTTCCCACCCCCTTTCCCTCAACTACCAATCAGTTGATGGTTTCCCAGTTTTAGTGCAGTCTCACCCACCCACACAATTCTAAAAGACTGAAATTCCTCTCCTAATGCTTAGTTGCAGGACGAGCTTTAAGCTAAAATATGCTGTGGGGGTTAGGAAGGTTGCCCCACTCTTTTTGTCTTTGCCCTCCCCCACTGGAATATGGCCCCCAAGAACTTCCCTGAAATAAATTTTGGCCTTCAGCCTGAAAGAGGTTCTCCACCCCTCCATTAAAGTAGACTGTCAGAATAAGCAGTAAAACCCAGAGATCATTAAAACAGGCCAATGAAAAATTCACAGGCAAATAGGAATTAAAATACATCAAAGTCCTTGTAGAGCAGGTCTGCCACATATATACTGGTATTGGCAGTGATATGTACAATGAGGGGATATTGTGTTTATAAAAAAATACAGGGAATGTATCTGCGCCATGACGAGATTGTGCTGACATATTCACCCATGCCTAATCCCAACATTTATGCTTTAATCCAGTACTCAGTTCTTATTTGTCCTATTGAACATATGAAAAAAGGGTAATTACATTGCACCATCATCACATGCTAGATTAGAGTATCACTTTTCTCCAATGCAAAGCCAGTCTTATTCTTTTCCAACTATCCTAATCCTGTTGACATGTTTTGTAGACATCAATCTGGGTCTCAAATGATAATTAGCATAAATTTTCTGCCTTTCTGTTAATTATTGGTAATGCTGAATATAGTGCACGCTCTGATACTTAGGATCTTTCTCAGGTCTCGGCTTTTCAATCCCAATGCATTTTATCTGTGGATTTGCTGATAATAAATCCATGAAACAAATGCATGCAGAAACACATTGCTGAATTTATTACTTCATTAAGTTAAACTTCATTAGGGTTATTGAAGTGAAGCTAATATCTGAGGTGTGCCATATCAGGCAGCATTTCTAGCCAGTGGAAATATAATAGTTTCAATGTTTTAAATCCTCATAGGCAATTATAGGCATGGCCACATGACCAAGTTCAACAGTGTTTTCTTTGTCGGCGTATGATAAAATCATCAGCTGAGACCCTTCTTAGGGTGATTCCATCATGGGAAATCAGTTGGGTGGCTACCAGGAACAGGGCCTTTTTTATTATGGCACCCTCCCCAAACATAGATTTCATAGATCATAGAGTTGGAAGGAGCCTACAAGGCTATCGAGTCCAACCCTCTGCTCAGTGCAGGAAACTAGAGGAGGGGGTCTCCCATCCAAGTCATAACCAGGCCTGACCCTGCTTAGCTTTCCACGCTCAGTCAAGCTGGAAGCCACCTTTGAATCTAGGAAGCTGCATCATACTGAGTTAGACCATTGGTCCATCTAGCTCAATATTGCCTACTTCGACTAGCAGGTTTTCAGAAAGGACTTCTTCAGAGTTCTGCTTTGAGATGCCGGATATTAAACCTGGGGTCTTTTGCATGCAAATCATGTGCTCTACCCCTGAGCTGCAGCCCTTCCTATAGGCAAAAACCATGCTCACCCTCATCATATGCTGTATTTACTGCTAGTCACTTTTCAAGATAATGTTGTGATTCTATCCTGATATACTTTACACCAGTACTGTGGCTAGACCTGATGCACCTCTAAGTGATGAGGCATGGTGTTTTATGGGATGTATTCCAGAGGCTCTTGTAACAGCAAGAGCCCCAGAAAGAACTACACTTCCAGTAATTCACTGCATCTTGTCACAGGCTATTAGTCTGGCTAATAGTGCAATGAGTGGTGGTATATTATGGGAGGTATAGTTCTTTCTGGGGCTCTTGCAATCCTGAGTCAATCCAAGGAGAGCTGAGTAGGTTTCACCCATGTCTAGCAGTAAGCAAGCTGTATTTTAGGAATGTTATCATTGGCATTGCTAATCTTAAGAACATAACAAGAGCCACGATGCTGGATCAGATGCTGGGAGTTGTAGGCCAAAAACACCTGGGGATCCAAGGTTGGAGAACACTGCTCTAGCAGCTATGTCTTCTTTTCATTTTCAGTCTGGAGCAGGTGCAGGGGCCCTGGTCCAGATCTTAAAAGCCTGTCTAGTCCAGCATTCTGCTCACACAGTGGCCATACAGCCACCTGTGTGAGACCCACAAGTAGGACATGAGTGCAATAGCATCCTCCCACTCATGTCCCCCCAGCAATTGGTACACAGAAGCAAACCACCTCCAATGTTGGAGGTAATATATAGCCATCATAACTAGTAGCCTTTGACAGCCATATCGTCCATGAATTTGTCTAATCCACTTCTGAAGCCACCTGAGTTGGTGTGGCCATCTATCACCAACTTGGGTGGGGGGTTCATTGAGGGACTCCTGTTAAGCTTCTGAGGGCCAACATCAATGTTCTTCAACTCACCCATAGCAGAGCTATGTGTGATTGGCTTATTTCCTTCAGTGTAAACACAAGAAGCCCTGAAGCCCACTACCGGCATGCATCCACCAACCCACCGTCCATTGCCACATGCAGTTATCAGGACAAAAAGGTTCCCTGGCCCTGTACTAGGGGGTCACCAGGGGTAGGTTCAGTTCCCAGCCCAGTGGTGTCACTAAGTACACCACCTAACACTTGTGTATCTGGATCAGGACCCTACCATTGGGAGTAGGGAGGCTTTTAAGATCTGGACCAGGGCCCCTGCACCTACTCCAGACTGAAAATGAAAAGAAGACATAGCTGCTAGAGCAGTGTTCTCCAACCTTGGGTCCCCAGGTGTTTTTGGCCCACAACTCCCAGCATGCCCCAGCCAGCTCCAAGGTTGGAGAACACTGTGCCAGAGACACATTCAAAGTATTGTCTGTTTTGGCCCTTAGTCTCTGTGCACAGACAGACAGACACACACACACACAGATTTCCAACACGGTATCGACCCTCTTTCCACGTGCATACTGGTTGTCACAATGATGGGTAATTTTCTTCTTCTCGGACTGTTATAATTTGAAGTTAAAGGCCCTGGGTGGGTGTATGATTGTTCAGATGAATTTGCGCAGCTTTGCTCTCTAAGCATTTTTCACTCGTCCTGGGTTCTGATCATTGCTATACAGCAGTGACAACATATTTTCATTACGAGTTAGCGCACTGTCATATATCATGACAGCAGCTTTCAGTTTGCTTTCAATCTCACCTTTTCCCCATTTCAATTATCTTCCCTAACAATGCACACAGGCCTTCGTGGAACCTTTCAACATGGGTCCCCACCCACCACCCACCCACACCACCATCCTTTCCCTTCAGTAAATTACAAGCATCCATAACTTCTCATAACTTTGTCTCAAAGGACAGCAAGATAAATAGGGTAGCCTTACATACATGTAAATCTCCTTAATCCAGGAAAAAACAACAGTGCATGCTGAGGGCCCTTTGGCAGGATTGAAACGGCCAAAAAAACCAACAACTGATTAATCACTCTTTAAAGAAAATCAAACTCCGAAACTTCAAACAGCCTCTTTAATATTGGCCTTCAAAGTAAGATTATCCACCAAAGGTATTTCCACTTGAATGATTAAAACCTACACTAGGTTCAACCCCTAGCAGGCAGTGGAACTGTAAGATGTTTGCTAACTAGTCCAGTGGTTTACAAATGGTGTTCTTAGGGTTCATCTGAAGCTTTTGGGGGTTCCTCAACAAGAAGAGTGGCAGCAGCAGACATGATAGCTTGGCAACTGTTACTGAATTGCCTCTCCCCCACTCACCATCTCGAAACCCAGTTTGTTAGGCCAATGTACAATAGATTTCAAATTGTATTTCAGGGTTCCTGATGGCCAGACTAAAAGTTATTCAAATCACGCATAGCTCTGCTTATTTCAGTGTAAAGTGCATGTGTGGTGCCAATTTGGATCAGGACTGTGATGTTCCATGGGGGGGGAATTTAAGCTTCCTCCCTGTTTTCATCCCAAAATTCTAGCCCCCCACAGATTTTCAGGATGAAAATGGGGGGGGGGAGCTTAAATTTCTCCATCCCAGAGCTCCACAGTCCTGATGCAAACTGAAGGTTTTTTCTGGAGCTGTTGGTACAAGCTCCCCGGCCTGGGCTTTTCTTCTGCCTTCCCTCTGTAGCCCCAGGGAAGGTGGGGGAGGGGCTGCCCCAACAGTCCTCTCAAGCCAGTGATGGTCAGTTTCAGGAGCTGATGGCAGTTGCTCCCCGGCCTGGGCTTCTCTTCTGCCTTCCACAGAGGTCTGCCTTTCATTCCATTGTCAGCCCATTGATGGAATCGGATTGTTTTCGGTCCCCCGAATTTTCATTCATTCACACTTCCTCAAATTTGCAATCCTGAAAATGCGCAAATACCCCCCAAATACACAGATTCCCTCAAAATGTTCATTCTCACAGTTTAGCCTATGGGAGGAAATGTGCATTTTCAGTTGGTGGATTAAAAAAAATAAAAAAAATCCCCCATATTTTCCTGTGACTAAATGTGTATAAAATTCCAGAAAGTAAAAAACTGGTCTGGAAATCTGCGGAATCCATGCAGATTTCGGAAAAGCCAGTCCACTCCGCTGTGGAATCCATGGCTAGATTAGTGACTGGAGTGCCTTACTTGCACACATATTATGCCTGTGCTAAAGGATCGACACTGGCTGCCAGTTCGTTACCAAGTAGTGGTGGGCAATCCACCCACCACCTGACTTGCTGGGCACTCAGCAAGAGCTGCCACTGCGCCTGCCAAGCTGAGCCAAAAGCGAGCGCCCCCTGCGCCGCTCAGTGGACTTCCGGGTTCCCGGTGGTATGCTTTTTACATGGAAAATGGCGTAAGATACATTAAAAGCAGCTGCAATTTGCATAACTTGCAGTCGTTTTTAACATATCTTATGCCATTTTCTACATAAAAAGTGCTCCGCCAGGAACCCAGAAGTCGCTTCCCCGGCATGACTCAAGAGAACGAGTTGAGCCAGGGAAACTGGTAGGAGGGATGGAGTTTGGGGGGGTCGAGCCTGGAGAGTTGGTCATACTTCCACCCCCCAAATGAAATCCTCACACATCCCTAAATTAGGTTTAAGCATATATTACACAGAGATGCACACGAGATGGCTATATCTAGGGGGAAACTGCTCACAAAAAGAGTATAATTTGAAAAAAAAATGTATACAAAAATGAGTACACTTTGAGAAATGTGCATAAAATACGTACACATTTTTGTGTGGGCTTAAAAAAACTTTTGTTTTGTTTTGCAAACTGGCGAGGAAATGGGACGGAATGAACAGAACTTTGGGGAAATGAGCAAGATTGAACTTGACAGATTCACCTATCCCTAAGGCTATGCTACAGCTTGATAGAAAAAAATATTATGCATATGGACCCAAGTCTTTTTTGTTTTGTTTCGTTTTAATTAGACAGTCTAATGTAAGGCAAACAATATGCTAAACTTTAAACAGATGTCCAGGGCTCATAATTACTAATCAGTTAATATCTGACTTAAAAGGTCCTCTGACACCTACAGCAATGTAGGAATAGACTCAGAGTTGCTGGGTGTAATTTGCTGAGATTAAGATGAAGCACCTTTTAAATTCTGCCTCATGATCTAGAGGTGGTGATGAGAAAGAAATATGGGGGTCCCACAACTCTGGAGTACCTATAAAGTACTGAGACTGCTTTAGCATTTATCAATTTTTAAACACTGCTATAAGGCTTCAAGCAATCAATTATTTCCCAGCTTGGCAAGGGACTCAAAACTATACCAGATAAACCAGAAATCAATTTTACTGCCCTGTAGCTGGTTTCTAAATATGTTTTTTTCCCCTCCCAACCACACAGAAAACAAACAAGGGCTATACTTTTTATTACCATCATATTGGCACTCTTTCACTCCAGCTATATTTAAAATTTAAATGAAAGAGGGGGGATTCAGGTTACTGTTCACCCTCCTTCCTTTTTATTGTTTCTTAAAGCTAAAAGGAATAAAACGAGAAGAAAATGTTCTCTTTTTCTTAGCCAAAGAAAAGGTGTCAGTAAATAAAAATAAAACTATATTTAATAAGGTTTGTTTTTTCTCCTCTGCTCTGGATATTTCTAAGGTACAGATGATATATGGATTAGAGAGCATTCAGCAAACAAGCTCAGCTCAGATTTTTGATCAGATCAGTAAGTTTTGATCAGATCAGTTATTATTTCTTAAGTGGGATATATCCATCTCAGTCTAGCCACTCCACTCCTTTCCAAATTAGAAACAGGTTTTGACTAGAGCTATGAACTGATTAAATAATTTCTGTTTGGAATATTCATGGCACCTCCATGTTTAGAGGCAGTCTACTACTTCCCAACAGTTTTCTGCCCACTGCTGAAAACAGTATACTGGGTGGGTGAGACGGACCCTTTGTCTCATTGAGCTGGTTTGTTTGTTTGTTTATTTGTTTAATGTTGTTTCTTACATTCCTGGCCAGACAATCACCTGTCCTTTAATAAATTTATTACGGTAATGCTCGTTACATTTACTGCTCACCAAAATCTAAATATTTTTGAGATATTGTAAAATAAAGCTTCTTCTTTTTTTTTTGAAAAACAAAAAAGGACCACTTACTTGTTAATGAATAAATAAATTAATTAATAAATTTAATTAATGATTAATGATTAATTAGGAGACAATCCTTCCTGTGGCCCTCCGACCTTGCCTGGTGGGGGGCATAGGATAGGTTGGACTCCCTGCTGCAACCTTGGAAATCCCTTCTGAGGTCACAGTGGGGAGTCCGCCCACCCCACGGAGCGTCCCCCCCCCCACGCATAGCCAGTACAGTTCTTTCCACACCAGCTGGGAACCAGAGACAAAAGACCGTCTTCGGTTCCAGCATGGGGGGGGGCATTCCCAGGGGTGGGCTGGGGAGGAAGGGTAAAACATTTAGATGGTCAACGTCAGTCAACTGTCTAAACGTTTTGGAGGACTAGGGGAGCATGGAGGCAATCCTATCCACCACACTCCTCCCACCTTCCATTGGATGCCCACAATCCTCCGAGTTTATTTATTTATTTATTTATTTCATTTTTATACCGCCCAATAGCCGAAGCTCTCTGGGCAGTTTACAGCAATGAACAAGACAGTCCCTGCCCGCAGGCTTACAATCTAAAAAGACACGACACACAAGGAAAAAGGAATGGGGAGGGAAGAAGGGGGAATATTAATGAATACTCCTGGCAGGGCTGGTGGAATGGCCCTGCGCTCCCTCTCTCCTCCCTCTGCACAGCCTGCTGGAATGGGTGGTGGTGGTGGTAGTTGAGGGAGGAGGAGCCTTCAGGAGGGCAGCCTTTCAGTTCAGGGGCTTATGGGCACGCACCCACATAAGATGGGGCTGTTAATTAATTAAATGTTGCTATGTTTGCTTCCCACCAAGATCTCAATCTTTTTGAGATACTGTAAAATGACAGAACGCTTTTGTTTTGGGGGGGGGGGTTTGTGGAAAAACAAAGAAAGGACCACTTATTGTTAAAAGGGAAGGTCAACTGCGTTGGATTGTACTTGTGGCAGTGAAGCCTCTGGCAGCAGTTAGCTGAGCTGCTGTAACAAAAGGGGACATCCATGAACATTCTAGATGCCAAGGAGACAAAGCTGTCAAGATCTTTGTAGCACAGGGTGTTGGGGGGGGGGGGGTTGGTGAGGAAAGGGAAAAATGTAAGTTTGACTGAGAATCAGAAGGCCTTTAACACCTAACCAAGGGACAATATAGCTCCATGGTGCAGTCTGAGGACTGGAAACAGACCGGGGGAGGTCAGTCAGTCAGGCGATCACTCGTGACCGAGTAAGATTGTCTTCCAGGATTTAAAAAAAAAAAAAAAGTAAATTTACAAAAAGGAGATTTTAAAAGGAGGAAAATTCTAAAGAAAATTCTCTAGCGATGGGTCCGTAAGTGACTGTGGAGGCCAATGCTAGATCCACACAGCTTCCCACAGTGAGGACACAGGTTACCAGATGGAAGATGGTCCTGCAAAGGATTCATTTGACGTGCTTTTCGCTTAGCACGTTTCTCCCTTTCACCTTGCACTCGAGCTTCTTCAAAGTCCATAGAACCTTTGTGAAAGGCCAACCTCCAGTTAGATCATTCATGGGCCAGAGCTTTCCAGTTTTTGATGTTTATATTGCATTTTTTTTAGATTAGCCTTAAGAACATCTTTAAACCTCTTATATTGACCACCGATACTCCACTTTCCATCCTTGAGTTGGGAATAAAGGAACTGCTTTGGGAGACGGCAGTCAGGCATTCGAACAACATGACCGGTCCACTGAAGTTGGCGTTGAAGGATCATTTTTTCAACGCTAGTAGTCTTTGCTTCTTCCAGTACACTGACATTTGTTCGCCTATCTTCCCAAGTAATTCGCAGGATTTTCCGGAGGCAACATTGATGAAATCTTTCAAGGAGTTGGAGGTGACGTTTACAGATAGTTCATGTTTCGCAGGCATACAATAAAGTTGGTAATACAATGGCTTCATAACCCAGTGTTTTGGTCTTCTTACAAATATCCCGACCCTTGAACACTCTATGTTTCATTCGAGAATGCACGGCACTTGCGGAGCTCAGATGATGCTGGATTTCACTGTCGATGTTAGCTGTAACAGAAAGATAGCTGCCAAGATAGAGAAAATGATCGACATTTTCCAGTATTGTCCCGCCAAGCTGGATAGATGGCATCACCAAAGGGTTAGCTTGCACTTGCTGATGAAGCACTTTGGTTTTTTTGATGTTAAGTGAGAGACCAAGTTTTTCGTATGCTTCTGCAAAAGCATTTAGGATAGTTTGGAGATCATCCTCTGAATGTGCGGAGACCACATTATCATCAGCATACTGAAGTTCCACAATGGAGGTTGTAATTACCTTACTTTTTGCTTTCAGCCTGCTGAGATTAAAAAGCTTTCCATCTGTTCGATATATAATTCCCACACCAGTGGGAAGTTTCCCCTCGACAAGATGTAAAATCATGGCGATGAAAATAGCAAATAATGTTGGGGCAATGACACATCCCTGTTTAACACCTGATCCCACTTTAAATGGAGCACCATGAGAGCCGTTGTTGTCCAAGACCGTAGCCGTCATGTTGTCATGGAGAAGTCGCAAGATATTCACAAATTTATTGGGGCATCCAATTTTCATAAGGATAGTCCAGAGAGCTGTTCGGTGTACAGTATCAAAGGCCTTAGCAAGATCAATAAATGCCATATAAAGGGGTTGATTTTGCTCCCAGGATTTTTCTTGGAGCTGACGTGCAGTAGAAGAGGCAAGGTAGAAGAGACCAGAGGCAAGATGACTAAACAATGAGTCAGTTCAATGGAACCCAATGGAGAAAAGGAACTCAAGACCAAGGTAGATGACGGAGAGGAAAAGGTGCAAAGGACACGATGAACTGAGATAAGAAGAGACTAATAAGAGCGGAGAAGGTGGGGTCTGAATTGATTGATTGATTGATTGACTGACTGATGATTTGAAACATCTAGCCAGTTTTTTTGGCTGAAGTCCAAAACATTCACTCCTAATGTGAACATGCTTCATGTGGATGCTCTGAGCGTCAAAACTGGGGGAGAGGATTGGAGTGAATTCCTGTGTTGAACTTGAAGTATTCATGATTAACCTGTGTTGTTGTTGTTGCTGTTTGTTGTTGTTGTTGTTGTTGTTTATGGCTCCTTCTCCCCTCCAGGGAAGCAAGTGGCCTGTCAGATTGAGGCCACTGATTGAGCTTGCCAGGTTTCTCCGAACATCAGCTCGCTGCTCGACTGACCACGCTGCCACACACTTGGCACAATGCTCACCAGACTGGGGTCTAAGAAGGTGGAGAAGCACTCTTCAGGCAGTATAAGAGGATACACTTTTGCGTGTACAGCTTTGTGAGTCGCATGCATGGAAAAAGATGGATCACACCCTTTATTTATTGGGTTATACTCATCCACGTCAAGCCCATCCTGTGAAAGCAGTGTTCTCCAACCTTGGGTCCCCAGATGTTTTTGGCCTACAACTCCCAGCATGCCCCAGCCAGCTATGGGAGTTGTAGACCAAAAACATCTGGGGACCCAAGGTTGGAGAACACTGTGTTAAAGAATGCTTGGCTACTCTCTCAAATCATTCCATTCTTTTATAAAAAGGTAACAATCCCCACCGGTCCATTCTTTGACTGCAAAGTTTGGCTGCACTTTGCTGTCAGAGCAATGCCATTGTTACCTTTCTGATAGCCAGACCCATTTGCCTATCAGCAGTAATTCACATGACGCTTCCACTCAGGCAGCGCATAAACAGCTCTCATAGTGGGGTGGGGGAAGCTCAGTTTTGATGCTCCGCTATCATATTCTCCACGTCAGAAGGAGTTTTAACAGGGGAGTAAACTGTTGCTGCAGAGAAGTTCCCTAGAAATAAAAATGATGAGGCACATCGAATAAAGAGCTGCATATTTTTGTTTTACGCAAGCAATTTGCAGTTTAAACTGTCATACATATGGCATACATTAGCCACTGTACTGTGCCATTTAAAGTAAATGCTGGTGAATTACAGTTTCCCATATAATGTCTCTAATAGTTCCTTGGAATATTGTTGATCTGTTAGGCTGAAGAAAATAAACAGACAAAAACATCTCATGTTTTCCATTGGCACCGCTTTGGGCCTCAAAAGCATTTTCTGAAACAAAAAAAATCAGTCAATAACTGTACAATTTCTGTGTGAGTATTTCAGATGTTTCATGCAATCTCACTTCAGTATATAAGGCTACAATCATGTACCAACTTGGAATAAAACCCATTGAACTCAGTGGGACTTATTTCTCATGTATAGGATTGTGCTGTAAACTATCCTAACTACTGAAAAAGAGGAACAGTTCTTAAACAGAAAGTGAATACCTCATTAAATCTTATTTCTAACTTGTAAAAATACTACATTAGTACACTGATTTCATTTTTGTTGTTGACCAATATGGACACATCATCTGCGTGAGCAACAAACTTGATATTTGCACATTGGGTGCTCATTATGGGGAAACGAATACCCGTGAGAACTTTTTTCCACTTCAGATGTGCACTATGCAGTATATAATACCAAAACATAAAGCAAGGGGCTCAATAGGCACCCTTCTCACATGCCGTACATCAAAACCATTTATTGTCCCCTCTGCCCATTTCCCTGTGGAGTTATGGTAGCTTCCATATACAATAATGGGAGAATGGGATGGGAGAATGAGCACTGATTGAGCTTGCCAGGTTTCTCCGAACATCAGCTCGCTGCTCGACTGACCACGCTGCCACACACTTGGCACAATGCTCACCAGACTGGGGTCTAAGAAGGTGGAGAAGCACTCTTCAGGCAGTATAAGAGGATACACTTTTTGCGTGTACAGCTTTGTGAGTCGCATGCATGGAAAAAGATGGATCACACCCTTTATTTATTGGGTTATACTCATCCACGTCAAGCCCATCCTATGAAAGCAGTGTTCTCCAACCTTGGGTCCACAGATGTTTTTGGCCTACAACTCCCAGCATGCCCCAGCCAGCTATGGTCCACATATTCAGATGGTCCACATATTCAGATGGAATGTTGCAACCTTTCCTCATATGGAAGTTGGAATAGCCCTTTGATCATTCTAATTGCCCTTCTCCGCACTTTTTCCAAATCTACAATAACTTTTTTTTAGGTGCAATGAGTAAATATGCATATACAGTCATGCCTTGGATTGAGAGCATAATTCGTTCCGGAAACATGCTTGTAATCCAAAACACTCTTATATCAAAACGAAATCCCCCCCAAAAAATTTGTACAGAGATTTTTAATTTAAGCCGTACTACAGTACCGGTACTTGTATTACAAGACGTCGCTTGTATATCAAGTCAAAAAAATTAAATAAATATTTAAAAATTTGCTTGTCTTGCAAAATGTCTGGTAGGCCATTGTGCAAACAGAATACTGGACTAGATAGGTCTCTGGTCTGATCCAGCACAGCTCTTCTTACATTCTTAATTAACCAAATAATTATTTTATTTACTAATACTTCCTCTACATGCATGGAATGCACCCATGTTCTTTGCAAACGACCATGCTCAATGCGCATATGTCATGCTAAAAGCACAGCCCCACTCCTGCTTCAGCATGGTAAGTTCCTACATGTGAGTAATTCACAAATCTTCTCTCATGGCCTTCTCTCATGCAGTAGCTCAGTGTTCTCCAACCTTGGGTCCCCAGATGTGTTTGGCCTACAACTCCCAGCATGCCCCAGCCAGCATAGCTGGCTGGGGCATGCTGGGAGTTGTAGGTCAAACACATCTGGGGACCCAAGGTTGGAGAACACTGCAGTAGCTCAACCATCTGGGTCCTCAGTGCACATCTGTAGTTAAAGACTGCATATTAATTAGTGGAAATGACACTACTGATATTACTAAAAACATTTTGAAAACCTGTCAAAAACACTGGCTTTTACACAAAAGAAGCTGGCAACTGGCCCAGTGAGCAAATCTAGGGTGGCCACTTAGGTATCAACAAAAAACAAGAACTGCATCATCAGAAAAGAGGACACATATTTACCTATGCTAATTTAAATGCATATATGGAAATTTAGAAATAATTACTCTAATTTAAATAGAAATACACTATATTACACAATAGTGGCCAGGTGATCTGTATGCCATCCAGTTTGCTCTCCCAGTGCTGTGTGTTGATTGATGAGCAACTTCAACCTCTATCATTATTTTTAAGTGGGACTTGTACTGGACAGCTCTTCAAATAGAGGACTATCCTCTATAAAGTAGGACACATGACCACCCTAAGTTCAACACACACACCAGCAGGGCCGGTGCAAGGCAGTTTGGTGCCCTAGGCAAGATCAGATATTTAGCGCCCCCCCCCTTCCCACTTGAGCCCTCCCTCCAGCCCTATGCCCATTATAAAATAAATTTCCCTCCCTGGGAACAGGGCCGGTGCAAGGCAGTTTGGTGCCCTAGGCAAGATCAGATATTTAGCGCGCCCCCTTCCCACTTGAGCCCTCCCTCCCTCCCTCCCTCCCTCCCTCCAGCCCTATGCTCCTGGCGCCCTCTTTAGCCCGGCGCCCTAGGCAGCCGCCTAGTTGGCCTAATGGTAGCATTGTTGGCCCTGCACACCAGCCAAGCCGTATTATTTTTGGTCAGCTGTCAAGCTCTCATTATTTGTTGACAGTTGCTTCTCTACGCAAGGTTAGCTAGCATTAAATGTTTCTTTCACTATATTCAAGACCTTGAGATAAAGGATGAGAAACTGCTCCCCTCTCGCTCACACACACATCCCCAAATACACCCCCCTCCTCAGTAGAGGCAGATCTATTGCTTCTTGAGTCAATCCTGCTTCATTTTCAGAGGTTTATTTTTTTTTTCAACACCAGCAACAGCTGAAGGGATCTTTCCTTTATGAAAGATGAAAAGCTGGAGGATGAGAACTTTGCTTGAAGGAAGAACCTGCATGCTGTCCAACCTCTGATACTTGAATTATATTGCTGCTGGAGTGGAAACATGGCTGGGAAAGAAGAGGGATGTTTCCAGAAATAATTGCCCCAAATTTCTTCTTACAACACTAGATATGAGGTATAAAGTCCTGGCTAGGGAGCCTTCATTTCTGTCACAGAACACTTTGGACTCTCTCTCTCAAGAATGGGAGATCCTGCAATAGCTATATTACCTCCCTCCAGTCAATCAATACAGGATGTCAATCAATACATTTTCGGAAATCCTAGCAATGATGTCACTAGGTTTGTCATGAAGCGCTCTCTCTCTCTCTCTCTCTCTCTCTCTCTCTCTCTCTCTCTGTGTGTGTGTGTGTGTGTGTGTGAGAGAGAGAGAGGAGAGAGAGAGAGAGAGAGAATGAAGTTCTTAAACTCATCATGTGGCTGAGGGATACAGTTATTTTCTGCAGTACACATTTTACAGGAAGAAAACTTCCTTGAGTTCAGACACCATGGGTTGGATTCAGATTTAGGCATAGCCACAGTGAACCCATTGAAATGGATAGGATTTCAGTTATTCATTATCAACTCCAGTCCCATTACTTCCAATGGGTCTACTCTGAGTATGGCTAATCTGGATCCAACTCTGTGTGTGTCTGTTGTGTTGCATTCATAGCGAGTTCCTTTTCAGTAAATAAACTGCTTATCTAACCTGGCTCATATGATCTGTTTATATCCCTGTATTCAAAAATACCCTCCAGTCAGAGAGCATTTTTATTCCTTGATTGTTTTTAATCTCAGTGCGCACAGAGCCCCATTGAAAGTAAGGCGGTTGTGTGTGTGTTTATCCTCACCCTCTAGCTTTTGTAAGAATCAGTGGCTAAACTGAAAATGATTATTTTTGTCACACTGATTAGTTTAAGTGTCAGCAGACTAAAGCATTTGCAGAATAACTCATGCGCTGGGTGACAAAGGGTACGTGGGTGGGTGTATGCATGTGTGTGTGTATATAGCAGCAACAAAAAAAGAAACCATAAGGTAATACAATATAAAATAAGCATGTCTGAAAGGCACTCGAACATTCAGCTTAACGCTATCGGAGAGTCGGTCAGTTCCTTCGTGTTTATGACGGATAGCACTGCAATGGGAAATTTGGCAATAAGATGGATAGTAAATATAATGCTGGGGAAATACTTGCATTCTAAATGCAGGCCAAAAATAAAACAAAACAACTGGCCAGAAAGCGAGCACAGAATGTAAATGAGAGTTTATTCAGTGTGCAGCTGGCATGGGCAAGGGGAATGTACAGATTGGATGGGGGATCTGACACCCTGAAGCAAGCAGCACATTGAAACCATATCCAGGAAATGTGTTGCTCCCCATGCACAGACTTCCAATCTGGGATATCGGCAACTCAGGTGGCTCAGTCAGTTTATATATGGGGAATGTTAAGCAAACCCCCACATAACATAGTCCTTTTCTTTCTTTCTTTTTTTTTTTTAATTTTTATTTATATTTTTAAAGAACACACATACACACAAAAAAAACATAAACCTACAAATCATACACTACAAGTGCACCCGTCACCCCAGGGCCAAAACCAATTCTATCCACATAATCCATTATTAATCTATATTCCAAAAACACATCATATCATGACATGGCTTACTCCCTTTCCCCTTTACTAAAACATAATCTAAAAAATAGCCCTTTTCTTGTTCTTAAAATACCATTATTTTAGAATCTCAACTTTAGAATCTCTTCTATGGCCACAGTCAGAGTATCAGAGGCAGTATGCCCATGCAGTCCAGTTGCTGGAGAACATGGCGGGAGGCAGGGCCGGTGCTACCATTAGGCCAACTAGGCAGCTGCCTAGGGCGCAGGGCTAAAGGGGGCGCCAGAAATGCCTTGAAAAAAAAAATACAGCGCTAGAATACGTATTTTACCAAGTTTGTTTTACCAATCATATCTTGACTTGTAGTAGACGGAATTTCACAATTGACTTTTATTTCATAATGGGCATAGGGCTGGAGGGAGGGAGGGCTCAAGTGGGAGGGGGCGCGCTAAATATCTGATCTTGCCTAGGGCACCGAACTACCTTGCACCAGCCCTGGCAGGAGGGTGCTGTTGTTGCACTCATGTCCTGCTTCTGGGATCCCGTGGGCAGCCGGCTGGCCTCTGTGTGAGCAGAATGCTGGACTAGATGGACCTTTGGTCTGATCCAGCATGGCTCTTCTTATCATTTTTTATGATCTTATGTAATCTACTCCAGCTTTCCCCAACTTGGTATCCTCCAGATGTTTTGGACTACAATGCCCAGGATTCTTGACCATTTCTTTTATATATATATATATATATATATATATTTACATCCCTGCAGCACCTTTTTCTCCCCTCTTGCAAGGAACCCCAGGCAGCTTTCATAGTTCTCATCCTCTCTATTTTATATTCACAACAACCCTGTGAGGTAGGTTAGGCTGAGAGTCAGTGACTGGCCCAAAGTCACCCAGTGAGCTTCATGACCAAGTGAGGACTACAACCTGGATCTCCTGAGTCCCCAGTCCAACACTCTAAGCACCACACCACATCCTGGCTGGAGCTGATGGGAATTGAAGTCCAAAACATCTGGAGGGCACCAGGCGGGAGAACGCTGATCTACTTTGCATGAGTTGTACACAATTAACACTGCACACATCATTTAACACTGAGTACATTTAGGATGCAATCCTATACCCAGTTTCCTGGGAGGAAGCCCTAGTGAACTCAATAGAGCTTACTTTTGAGTAGACATGTGTAGGATTCACTGTCAATATACTTTGGCTCCTGCAACCCTATGCACACTTACCTGGGAATAAATACCATTAAAATCAATGGGACTTACTTCTGAATAGAGAAGTGTAGGATTGTGCTGTTCAATGGGCATGGGGATTCAGATGTCACATCATGTCAGTGATGATATGTGCACTATCCAATTGATAAATGCAACAGATGGACACATGTCTTTGGCATTAGCTCCAGACACACTACGGGGGGGGGGGGTAGTTTTGCCTTTTCAAAGTTATCAAAATTTGCAATTTTGGAGTGGGGGTGGGGGGAGACTAGCAAGAAAAAATATGCATCTAAGTACATTGATAATGCAAATTATTTCACGTCTCCCCCCCCCCGGGAGGCTCAGAGGGCAGCAGCAAGGGGGCAGCAGCCTTTTCTGTGGTAGCCCCCCAACTGTGGAACAAGCTCCATACTGTAGCCTGCCTGGAGCCAACTCTACTATCCTTTCAGCACCAGGTTAAGATTGCCCTCTATGTCAAGTCATTTAACAGCTCCAAATTGTACAGGGTGTGTGTGTGTGTGTGTTATGTCATATTTTTAACAGGTCTAGTTTTATTACCTTGTTCTTAGCTATTTAAGCCATTTTTAAATTCAGCTTTTAAATGTAGAGTAATGAAATTTTTATGACTTTTTTTTTTATTGTTTGTATTTTATCTTGCATTTTACTGTATTTTAAAATCGTCGTAAACTGCCCAGAGAGCTTCAGCTACTGGGTGGTATAGAAATAAAATAAATAAATAAACAATGTAAATAACAACAACAACAACAACAACAACGGGTCCCTGTGAATACCCTTCTGATTTCCAGATTTTCACCACAACTGGAAATGCTCTACAAATATACTCTTTTCAGCCAGACATATAATGGATTTATCTTAAAGGCATTTACATTAAAGTCACTTTCATTCCTTGACCATTCTATTAAGAAATGACTTAAAATTCTCATACAGAAGGTAAGAAAAGCCACGTTATTTCCCTCTGTCTGTGTGAAATAGAAAACATGCCCAGTTTACTGCTGTCTAGGTTACAATTCAAAATGGCATGAGGGGAGCTGAATTGCATTTGAGACATTGTCAGATCCATCAACCGGCTCCGTAGTTGACAAAGCAGAACTAAACCGCTGACCCACAGTGGTAAATAGTCCTCTGTCCTCCACAAACATCATCCTTTGAGACATGGGTACTGAGAAATAAAAACCTTAGAACTGACATTAGGGCACACTTCCTCAACCAAGCTCACATGGTTCCTACTGTGCTTGTGTAGACTGTTGGTGAAATTTGAAAGAATTTAATAGGCTTGTGGGGTTTATATGTTGTTGTTGTTGTTGTTTAAACTGAGCCAGACAAAGCATGGAAGTATGGAAGCTAGGAGCAAAGGATTCTGGTAATTAAGTCCAGGGGTGAATAGAAGGTATATCTGGATCTAATAATAGATCACTGGGGGATTTGAAGTAGACCAGTGAGGATTTCTGACTCCCAAATGTTCAGCAGTAGCAGCAACAAAGTGACCAGCCCAAAATTATACCACTGAAATGAAGAAAGCTTGTGGTACCCCAGAATGGATTCGTGTGTGAGAGAACTGTAAGCTCCATTCAGTTCTGGTACTCAGAACAAATTCCTGGGCTCAGGAATTCTAAGTGTATGTCTTTTGCACCAGTTCAGGGTTCTAGTTGTTAGCAGAAATGACTGAATAAAGCAGACTGAATCCAGAAGTGAGGGCTTGGCAAAGTTTACTGGGCCATAAACAAATAGTCCCCTGGCTAAGGAGCCAGAAGTATAAAACAGTAGAGCAAATCAGATAGATTTTTAACAGAATGAAACCACTACTGCTATAGAACATGCAGAACATGCTAGTCCCTTTATATACAAGAAAACCAGGCTGAAAAGACACTTATTTGGCTCCACTTGTCGGTTAGGCAATACTCCACCACCACCCTGCCCTTATGACACTTGTGTGCACACAAAGCTCTCTGATGCATCAGGAGCTGTTGATCAGCTGTGCACCCTGAGTAACCTTTGTTAATGTGCCTAACTACTTGAAAACTCTAAGGACAAATCAATCCTTAGCTTGCATCCCTTTTTTGGGTGTGTGATCCCCTGCCATCGCCTTTCCAGCACTAGTAAACAACAAAGTAGTTCCAGCAAGCCTGAAGTCTGCCTTCCACTGATTTAGGGTGCAATCTTATACATGTTTAGACAGAGAAAAGTCCTACATTTCCCAGCATGCCCCAGCCAGCCATGCTGGCTGGGGCATGCTGGGAGTTGTAGGACTTTTCTCTGTCTAAACATGCATAGGATTGTACCCTTCATTAATTTCTTAAGTAGTAACTAAGGATGTACAGATGTTGTAAAATCCATTCTATCTATGTTTCACGGATTGTCAGGCGCCTTTCATTCCATCGTCTGCTCATTGACAGGATCAGATTTGCACGAATGCATTCATACACATTTGTGCAAATTTGGAGTTGCACAAATTCACACTCCCCAAGATACACAAATCCCCCCCCAAAGATGCAAATCCCCGAAAGATGTGTATTTTCATGCTTTCATCTATGAGGGAAATGAGCATTTTTAGAAGGTGGTTTTGTTTTTTGTTTTTATGTATTTTTCTCTGACTAAATTTGTGTAAACTCATGTAATTTTTTTTTTTTTAATGGTCCGCAAATCCACAGAATCCACACAACTCGGGGAAAAGCCAGTCTGATGCAGAATCTGCAGGTCGGATTCTTAGAAATTCAAACTCATTTGAGTCCATTTGCAAGTTTCTTCAGCATTATGGGGAAATTATGGGGAAATTATGCAAACGGGTTACACTTTTTTTCAAGTACACAACAAATGTGTACTTTCCCCCATTGACTAAACCGTGAAAATGTGCATTTCCCCCCAAATGTGCGATTTTGAAATGCACATTTTTCTAAAGTATGCATTTCGGAAACAAGCAACACAAGCTAAGGAATGTGTGAGCTTTGCCCACAAAATGTACTTGCATTCATCTTCGGGACTGTGATCGAGGCAAGTTCTCATACATCCCTAGGCCACCTGCAGATACTTTTTTACAATTAAATAGACACAGGCCCAATTCATATGATCACAGCTGAGGAAATAAGCTGCCATGGCGGTCATGTGCTTGGGGGATCAGCATCATTACCCTCAGCAGCATGGTTTGTCATGTTATGCGAGCCCCGCCAGGATGCCGCGGATAACAAGTCACCCAGAACCATACAACAGCCCATGGGTTCTGGGTGGCTTGTTACCCATGGCAACAAGCCAAATGTGACCACAAGCCACAGGTTTGCATCCCACGCTGCCCAGGGTAATTGTGCTGATCCTCTTGGCATGGGGGACTCACATGCACAGGGTGGTTCACAAGCCACTGTGGCTTATTAACCACCCTCTGATCGTACGAACCAGGTCACAATGTATGAGGTGAGCACAGCATATGTAAATGCTGAAAGTGTGCTAATTGGCTAATTGGACTAATCAATGACAATTACTCTCAGAATGAATTGACAAACACATGTATATTCTAATGTAGCGGACATTAAATGTCAAAGCTCCAAAGATTTGTCCCTTGAATCCTGGCATTTGTAACTTTTCTTGATTTTCCCATTAGCTTCACTGCAGTTCATTTCAGTCCATGTTTAATCAAGCCAGTGACTCTTCGCTGTGGGAATTTCACCTTATTCCTCTTTGCATACAACTAGGTGACAAGATCGAGGTACTGCTGGTGGGGGACAAGGGGAGGTTAGGGGATGTTGACCTGGTGCTGAATGGGGTACACATCTACCCCTGAAGGACCAGGTCCGCAGCTTGGGGGTCATTCTAGACTCCCAGCTGTCCATGGAGGCTCAGGTGGCAGCTGTGAGCAGGGCGGCGCTGTATCAACTCCATCTGATACGGCAGCTGCGCCCCTACCTTCCTAATCACCTGCTCCCATCAGTGGTTCATGCCTTGGTCTCCTCTCGCCTAGACTACTGTGATGCACTCTACATGGGGTTACTCTTGAAGATGGTTCGGAAGCTACAGCTGGTACAGAAAGCGGCGGCTCGCCTGGTTAAAGGCAGCCACCGGCAGGATCACATCACGCCAGTGCTGAAGGAGTTGCACTGGCTACCAGTTGCTTGCCAAGCTGAATTCAAGGTGTTGGCTTTGACCTTTAAAACCCTATACGGCTCCGGTCCAGTCTATCTCAAGGAGCGTCTCCAGCAACACCAAGTGGGCCGCTCCACAAGATCTGCCACAGACGGCCTTCTCCTTGTCCCTTCAGCCAGAGCAGCTAGACTGGTCGGGACGAGGAAGAGGGCCTTCTCTGTGGCAGCCCCCGTACTATGAAACTCTCTCCCAAGTGACCTCCGCCATGCCCCCTCTCTGCTGAGCTTCCGCCGCTCATTAAAAACTTGGTTATTCAGGCGGGAATATGGGGTGGGCTAAGATTTTAAAATTTTATACTGTTTTAATGTATTTTAATGGAGAAAAATGTTTTAATGTATTTTGTTCTGTTTTATTTTCTGTACATCGCCCAAGGTGGCCGGTTTGCCGGCCAGATGGGCGATAGATAAATGCAAATAATAATACTATCATCTTTTCTTTTTCTTTTTTTTTAAAAAGCCACTTAAGGGTGCAATCCTATGCCAGTTTAGAAAGAAAAAGACCTACAACTCCCAGCATGCCCCAAGGCCCCATGCCCCGCCGCTCATTAAAAACCTGGTTGTTCAGGTGGGAATATGGGGTGGGTTAATATTTTAAATTTTTTATATTGTTTTAAATGTATTTTATTGTTTTTATTCTGTGTACATCGCCCAGGGTGGCCGGTTGCCTGGGCGAACAATAAATATAAATAAATATAAATAATAGGTGACGAGAACAAAAGAGGGTCTTTGGGGGTATGCATAGTCTTTCACTCTAGGAGTCAACTAAGCTATATAATAAATCAACAACCTCTCATCCATGTCACAAGCTGAAGCTGAATCAAGGGTAGTGTTGCAAGACCAATTAGACATACAGAAGGTTTGCCTGATCTTCCTTTAAATAAGAAGTGAGTGGGCTTGCGTGTTCCGATGAATCCTGTGAGCAATGCCGTCGGGAGCTATGTACTCCCAGTAGGGTCACCCGTGGCGGTAAGGTCCGGGGAGAGGAACCAGACAGAGAACGATCCAAAACATAAAGTCCTCAACGGCAGAACAGGCGGAAGATAATTAAACCTAAATTACAACGGCTGTGAAGGCGGATGAAGGCTGCAGCAGAGAATGGTTTTCCAATCGTCAGGGTAACCGTGCCATTGGATCTCTGCCGTACTCTGTCAAGTTTGTGTGGTGATTCGTTGTGCACCGATCTCCCCACATAAAACAGTTTCACCACAGGCGTCTTCCAACCCAACCCATCCAACCCAACCCAACCGTTCCATGGACTTTGAAGAAGCCCGAGTGCAAGGTGAAAGGGAGAAACGTGCTAAGCGAAAAGCACGTCAAATGAATCCTTTACAGGACCATCTTCTATCTGGTAACCTGTGTCCTCACTGTGGGAAGCTGTGTGGATCTAGAATTGGCCTCCACAGTCACTTACGGACCCATCGCTAGAGTCTACACAATCTTCTTTAGAATTTCCTCCTTTTATCCCAGAAGACAATCTTACTCGGTCACGAGTGATCGCCTGATGATGATGATGATTGGTCAATTTAGTTCAATATTGTTGATTGTCAGATGAATGTATCTCAGCTTAATAAGGACAAGAAAAAGTGATATTGGAATTAACCTTATGGCTGCACATGCAGCTGCTTCACTCCTCCCTCTGCATGCGTTAATGAACAAGCCAGGAAAACTTCAGTTAACTGTAGCTTCCTGTTATGTCCAAACTAGGAAATGGTGGTTAATGGCTTCAGAGCAAACCAAGATATTGAAACTATAGTTAGGTACATAGGAACACAGGGAGCTGCCTTATACTGAGTTGGACCATTGGTCCATCCAGCCCAGTATTGTCGACACTGACTGGCAGTGGCTCTCCAGGGTTTCAGGCAGGATTCTATCCAAGCCCTACCTGGAGGAGGCCAGGGATCGAACCTGGGACCATCTGCATGCAAAGCATGTGCTCTATCACACTGAGCTATGGTCCAACCTTGCAGCACCTGGTATTCCAGGGTGGTCACCCATCCAAGTACTAACCAGGTCCGATCCTGCTTAGCTTCTGAGATCAGACAAGATCGAAATCCTGGAGTGTTCAGAAGCCATTTAGCATATTTACCCATTTCAAATGTAAGGCGGAAACTATAGCTAATTGAAAACATCCTGCCTTGTTTTATGGCTCGCAGAAAGGGATGAGATAAGTGGCTGTATGCCAGGCCATGAGTCTTAACACAGCCTTTGAGTCTGAGTGACATGAGTGATGGAGAAATAGGTGGGAAGCACATTGCCCACAGTTGCAGCACATTGCCCACTGCCTCAAATAGAATCCAGCTGAGTTCAGACAATATAACAACCCACACTCAAGGGTTGAGAGCATGGGTTGAACGCAGGGATGGGGACTCGGACTCGAGGACTCGACTCGTGAGTCGGACTGAGTCCCCCCTCTGACTCGACTCGGACTCGAGTCTCAATATTTTTAATGGGACTCGAGACTCGACTCGGGACTCAAGACCAAGGACTCTTCAACATCCCTGGGCTGTGCCAGAAGGAGTGGAGAGGAGCGTGATTGCCAGTGAAGAGCGCATGGAAGCGAGGTGCGCCGCTGCTCGGCCACTATGGACAGCTACCAGGAGTGCAGCCCCAACAGTGTGTCAAGATTTATTTTGATTGATGTGTTGCGTACTTGGGAGAGGCAGAAGAAGGACCTGAGATTACTCTGTGTGGCTGCTCTGAGTGTGTTTCTGGTTCCAGCAAGTTCATCACCAGTGGAGCGGGTGTTCAGTGAGGGTGGAATTGTGATGAGATCTCACCGTTCCAGAATGGGGGCCAAACATTTAGAAAAAAATCATGTTCCTCAAATGCAACATGGATAAGTTTTAGGAAGTACAGCAAGTTTATTTTTTAAAATCATTTTTCTAAAATGCAACCTTTCAGACATTTTGGGTTTGGCTGCCTCTGCCTGCCTGTCTGGGGTTCCCAGCCTCCTCTGCCTGCCTGGTCTCTTCTTGACCAGTTCAACAGTTGAATTGTCCAAGACAAAGGCCTCTGCCTGCCTGCTTTGGGGTTCCCTGCCTCCTCTGCCTGCCTGGTTATTTTGGGTTTTTCTGCCTGGTCTGTTCTTGCCAAAAATCAGTTGCAGAGTTTTGAAATAAAAAGGCACACTTGTGCTTAGAATTTATTCAAACCACACATCTGAAGTAGCCGTATTTTGTTGGGAAAACCCCCCATTGATTTTAATAGGGACTCGTGGAGTCAGCTTTGGGAGTGACTCATGACTCGTGAGTCACCATTTTGGACCAAGGACTTGGACTCGGACTCGAGACTCGGGTCCAAAGACTTGTGACTCGACTCGTGACTCGAGACCAAGGACTCTTCAACATCCCTGGTTGAATGTGGGTTGTCATTGAACTGTGGATTGTAGTTGAAATGTGGGTTATCATGTTGTCTGATCCCAGCCATGCTAATAAACCATGGTTTGTTAACTACGAACAACCCATGAAGAGAACCCATGGTTTGTTGTTGGGTTGTGAACTGTGCATTGTTTGTTAGCACAGCTGAGTTCAGACAGCACGATAACCTACATTTCAACACAACCCATGGTTCGGTGACAACCCACACTCAACCCATCATCAACCCCTGAGAGTGAGTTATCATGTTGTCTGAACCCAGCCTCTATGTATGAGGACAGACAGCCTCTGGGATATGACCACTCAGGTGATCACTCGTGACCGAGTAAGATTGTCTTCCAGGATTTTTTTTTTTTAAAAAAGTAAATTTACAAAAAGGAGATTTTAAAAGGAGGAAAATTCTAAAGAAAATTGTGTAGACTCTAGCGATGGGTCCGTAAGTGACTGTGGAGGCCAATGCTAGATCCACACAGCTTCCCACAGTGAGAACACAGGTTACCAGATGGAAGATGGTCCTGCAAAGGATTCATTTGACGTGCTTTTCGCTTAGCACGTTTCTCCCTTTCACCTTGCACTCGAGCTTCTTCAAAGTCCATAGAACCTTTGTGAAAGGCCAACCTCCAGTTAGATCGTTCATGGGCCAGAGCTTCCCAGTTTTTGATGTTTATATTGCATTTTTTTTAGATTAGCCTTAAGAACATCTTTAAACCTCTTATATTGACCACCGATACTCCGCTTTCCATCCTTGAGTTGGGAATAAAGTAACTGCTTTGGGAGACAGCAGTCAGGCATTCAAACAACATGACCGGTCCACTGAAGTTGGCGTTGAAGGATCATTTTTTCAACGCTAGTAGTCTTTGCTTCTTCCAGTACACTGACATTTGTTCGCCTATCTTCCCAGGTAATTCGCAGGATTTTCCGGAGGCAACGTTGATGAAATCTTTCAAGGAGTTGGAGGTGACGTTTATAGATAGTCCATGTTTCGCAGGCATACAATAAAGTTGGTAATACAATGGCTTCATAACCCAGTGTTTTGGTCTTCTTACAAATATCCCGATCCTCGAACACTCTATTTCATTCGAGAAAACGCGGCACTTGCGGAGCTCAGACGATGCTGGATTTCACTGTCGATGTTAGCTGTAACAGAAAGATAGCTGCCAAGATAGAGAAAATGATCGACATTTTCCAGTATTGTCCCGCCAAGCTGGATAGATGGCATCACCAAAGGGTTAGCTTGCACTTGCTGATGAAGCACTTTGGTTTTTTTGATGTTAAGTGAGAGACCAAGTTTTTCGTATGCTTCTGCAAAAGCATTTAGGATAGTTTGGAGATCATCCTCTGAATGTGCGGAGACCACATTATCATCAGCATACTGAATTTCCACAACGGAGGTTGTAATTACCTTACTTTTTGCTTTCAGCCTGCTGAGATTAAAAAGCTTTCCATCTGTTCGGTATATAATTCCCACACCAGTCGGAAGTTTCCCCTCGACAAGATGTAAAATCATGGCGATGAAAATAGCAAATAATGTTGGGGCGATAACACATCCCTGTTTAGCACCTGATCCCACTTTAAATGGAGCACCATGAGAGCCGTTGTTGTCCAAAACCGTTGCCGTCATGTTGTCATGGAGAAGTCGCAAGCCAGAGACAAAGCCAGTACTGGGGAGCTTTTTTCTTTTCTTTTCTTTTTAAACTCATTATTTATGAGTCACTTTTCTACAAAAAGTATTCAAAGTTTTCTAAAAAAGCATTTTTTGTTTGTTTTCCCAATAAAATGCAGACAAACAGGGTAATCAACAGAGTGCATTTCCATAGCAAATGCACATAACTTGTTTAACAGTGAGCAATGAAATACATTTTTAAACTGACTGTTTCATAACAGAAACAAGAATACAAATAGAAACCCTTTCTCTTCCTGATGTATCAAGAAGCTAATTACATACCAATAAAAAATAAAAACAAAAAAACCCAAATTACAGAGAAATAGAAAAAAGGCCATGAATAAGCAAGAACAAACACCAGCACTAGCACAGTCACTGAAGTTAATAAAACCAGAAACCATTAAAGAACAAAAAGAGCAGAACAATCCCATAAAAGTTTTAAAAATAAATTCCACCAATAAGAGCACAACCCAAATCTACTTAGGAAAGGTGACCCAAAAAAGTGCAACACCTGGAAAATGCTCTTTCTGTGAGCCACCCATCTTACTTCAGAAGGTGAGGGCATCCAAAGAAAGACCTTCAAAGATGCTTTAAAGCAGGGCTGGGGAACCTGTAGCCCTCCAGATGCTGTTGGACTCCAAGTCCCATTAACTCCTACTGGCACCAGGCAGGGCAAGGATACAGGAATAAGGCAGTGGTGTGGTCATTGTTCTCCAGAACCTACATCAATTGGTTTGTTTATTTTTCCTGGTGCATTCTACTCCAGTCTAACCAAGGTAGAAACAATTTGTTTAGCAGCTCCCTGGTTATTTTCTATAATCAAGAGCCAACTGTATTAAACCATGAAATGCCGTGAGCTGCATTTACTATTATGCCTTTTCAAAAGAAGCTAGGAATGGATATGTGTGTTTGCTTGGCAGGGCTGATGAAAGCTAATATACTGTACCAAATTTTAAAACAGATAACTTAAAACATCCTCTTAGTCTTTATCCCAGTACAGGCTCTTTGATGTAGCAAGATTAAACTGAAAAGTAAATAATAGGACACATTTGGATTTAACTGTGACTGCTATGCAGACTTTTGAACATATCTAATATAGGCAATTTACTATTTTTACTTCAAAGCCAGGGTAAGCAATGCTGGATCTCCTCTGATATCCTGCACCAAACTCTCTCCCTCCTAGACAATGTGAAAGGGAATTTAAGAAGCCTCCCTATAAATACAAATACTGTGTTTACTGGTAGAACTATACCGAATCCGCTTTACAGGCCATGAGGTGAACTGGAAACAAACCAAAATTCTGTGGCAAGGCCCTGAGGACTATATAGAATCATAGAAAAGTAGAGTCGGAAGGGGCCTACAAGGCCAATATAATCTCTGCATTCCTTTGGCAGCAATAACCCACTGGACCTTGGGCTAAAAGCTCTCTGCAAAATTCCCTGCAGTTTATTTGCAGGACACATTTAAAGGAACAGCCTTAAAATTGATTTTTTTACCCAGTCAATGCAAGGATTTGGGGCTATGACCTTTAAACATTTTGCCCAATTTGGTCCTGGCAGGAGGGTTCAAAATGACTGGAAGAGATCTGTAATGCAATAAAATAATGTGTGGGAGCTCATGGAAAATATGCAGAATTGACACTGCAAAATCTGTAGAAGATGCATGGAATACAGTCATGCCTTGGATTGAGAGCATAATTCGTTCCGGAAACGTGCTTGTAATCCAAAACACTCTTATATCAAAATGAAATCCCCCCCAAAAAAATTGTACAGGGATTTGTAATTTAAGCCGTACTACAGTACTTGTATTGCAAGATGTCGCTTGTATATCAAGTAAAAAAAAAATTAAAAAAAATTAAAAATGTGCTTGTCTTGCAAAACGCTCTCAAACCAAGTTACTTGCAATCCAAGATATTACTGTAAATCTCATTTTTCAGATTTTGCACAAGGAAAAAATAGCTCCTAGAGCCCTGAGGCCCGGTCTTCCAGCTGCATATTATATACTGAAGGGTTATCTGGTTAGCCCGCTGTCAGAAACTATTCAAGCATCAGACAATGAACATAAGAACCTAAGAGCAGAAGAAGAGCCGAGCCATGCTGGATCAGACCAAGGGTCCGTCTAGTCCAGCATTCTGTTCACGTCACAGTGGCCAGCCCACTGCCTGTGAGAAACCCACAGATAGGATATGAGTGCCACAGTACCCTCCTGCTCATGTTCCCCATCAACTGTTGTACATCGGCATCATTTAAAAATAATAATAACGAAAACTGCACATCTGTCTATGGAAAATCCTTTGCAGAGTGGGAGGATCATGGAGGCAACCTTTGCCTTCATGCTCCTCCTGCTCGGCATAGGATGCCCGTACTCCTCCTCCTCCAAGTTCAGAGAGTTATGGGCAGCCCCATTCGACTGAGCCCTGAAAGACTTTCAATTTTTCCTTTTCAAAATCAAAATATCCAATGCAAAGCGGCACTCATTACATATATCTTTAATTGCAGCTGAAGGATTAGAGAACTTTTCCCCACCGGTATCAAAATTGTGAGAACAACCAGGAAAAGGTAGCCCAGTGGCATGATAGGAACACCTTCTTCCTTCAAATTGTAAAAGCTTGCATCTACAACACACTGCCTTCAGTATGCCCTCTTTGCTAAGATCTGAGGAAGAACCTAGCTTTGCTAGTTTTCCAAAGCCTTCAATAACTTTCCCATTGATTATAGTGGAAAATCAACAAATGCATAGATGGATATAGATATGGATATAGATATAGATATAGATATAGATATAGATATAGATATAGATATAGATATAGATATAGATGATATAGATATAGATATAGATATAGATATAGATATAGATATAGATATAATGCAGTATCCAAAAGTGTCATTCCATCAGCACAAATTACTTTGAGCTAGCAGAAACTAGGTTCTAAACTATGTGCAAGAGAAGAATCCAACTAAAGTTACGTATGTTTGCACAAGTATAGTTGCACAAACAGTTATGCATTATGCTGGCACAACCTGTTCACATAACTATTGCACATAACTATTGCACAACCAGTTGTGAAATTGGTTATGAAATATGTCGTTACTACTGGTTGTGCTTTCTGCTTGTGGAATGGAAAAAATCCAGTGGTGCTCTGCTAGTGCTATTTGTGTTTGTGGAATGACTCCACTGGATACTGCCCATATACTGTATATATATATATATATATATATATAAATATAATTTTTTTGCAGAATTGCATACAATTTTCAGGCATAGTAGCACCTTCTGAGGATATGATGTCTGCCAGATTTCAGACAAACAGGTGTGTGTGTGTGTAGTGGCGGTGGTGCTTCTGCTAGACTTTTTTTTAGAAAGGGCGGAAATCAACACACACACACACACACACACACGCACGGCAAAATTAGATGAAATTTGCAGCAGGACTCACACATTCCAACCCAGCACGGAAGTGCAGGGAGAGCAGAGGCAGAAGCCGTACACAGGACAGGCAGGGAGGGACGGCCTCATTCTCTTTATTCCATGCTG
Organism: Shinisaurus crocodilurus; assembly: GCA_021292165.1. Classification (NCBI taxonomy): domain Eukaryota; kingdom Metazoa; phylum Chordata; class Lepidosauria; order Squamata; family Shinisauridae; genus Shinisaurus; species Shinisaurus crocodilurus. The sequence continues at coordinate 28,136,845 of CM037879.1, read as the reverse complement.
GATCAGGGGACCCTACTTGCCCAATGCAGGGTATGATCTACTACTGGGGTACAATGCAGGGTATGATCTCTTAAGGAATACAATGCAGGTTATGATCTACAACAAGGGTAGGCAACTTTTTGCGCCGATGGGGACATTTGGAAATAATAATAATAATAATTATTATTATTATTATTAATAATAATAATAATAATAATAAGTTAATATATTAATATATTAATATATTAACATATTAATATATTATATTAAATTATATATTATTTATATAAATTGTTGCTTATTATTATTATTATTATTATTATTATTATTATTTCCAAATGTGCCCATTTTATTTCCATACCACCCCACAGACCAAAGCTCTCTGGGCGGTTTACAACAATTCATTAAAAAAACCCAATAAAATACATTATAAAATACAGATAACAGTAAAAACATCATAAAATTCCATTACAAAAATTTAAAAGCCCAATCTAAAAAATGAATTTAAAATGGCTAAATAACTAAAACAAGTTAATACAACTAAGCTTGCAGCTGACATAGCATACAATTAGAGAAACGGGCCATGTTGAAGATTGCCAGGATTCTCCAAACACTGTCTCACCACTTGCCTCATGCCCAGTTCAATTTCGCAATCGCGCTGCTTGCTCTGCATAAACAGGAAACTTGGGCAAATTGAGCAGCAATCAAACAGGAGATTTGCAATATTTATATAATCCCGTCATTTTTTATTTTTTTTTAAAGGGGGAGTGGAAGGCTGTAATGAATTGATTCTGAGAAAGGGAAGAGGAAGCATTATATCTGGAATTAGATCTGCCACAGCTTAGCCTTTAAAACTCCAGTTGAAGCAGGCCAAAAGCCAGCCATGATGCCACAATAATCCCGCACACACATTTACTCCCAATTGTTCCTTCCCCTGTCCCGTTGCCTGCACCTTTCCTTCTCCTGATGTACCCCCTTCCAAGTACCTGATGCCACCCAATGCAGGCCCACCCTGTAGTTTGAGAGAACTGCTGATTTAAAGGCAATATCTGATGTTCCGGGTAAGAGGCGACCCTAACTAGAAGAGATGCTACAATAGAACAACATGTCCTTTTTAAGCTCTCATGTCTCAGCCGATGCAGAATTAAGGCAAAAAGTCTTGTTTCACTGCCACTAGTATTGGTTTTGTAGCTCATATAGTGTATGGAAGCACTTGTAATATGTCAGCTCTATAAAGAACTCTCTAACATCTTCTCACTAGGGAGTCTCTTTTCAATGTCTTATCACCAAAGGCGGTAGTCGACCTGCGAGGTATGGAAAGGAGGGGGGGTATTCTGAGAACAAAGCTGCTGTTTTCTCTGCATTGTTTGATATGCTGATTTTCAAGAGCAGCACTTATTAAAAGTGTACCTTACCTATAAGCATGCAAAGGAAGGAAATTGATTTTTACAAATACCTATTTCTAGTAGTTTTTCATCCTTTTAAATAATAATAATATATTTGATGTATTCATTAATCAGCTCTGTTGCACATATTATTTATTTAGAATATTTTTGGATTGCCCCTCCGCTCAGTGAGCGCTCAAGGTAATGTACAATTAAAATGAAAAGGTTAAAATGCAAAAATTAAAAAAAATGAAAACCTGAAACATATTTTAAAACTGGAGATTCATGATAAAAATAGAACTATTAAAAGCACATTGGAACAATATCTAAAGGAAGCTAGCTTAACCTCCCTGGAAAAGGTGTTATGCAAGTGGGGTGCTGGTACAGAAAAGGGCGCATTACAAGTGCCCACCAACTTGACCTCTCTAGGAGGTGGGACACACAACGAGGCCTCAGATGACAAGTGCATATTTCATTTAGGGTCATACGGGAGATACCCCGGCCCCAAGCCATTTAGGCATCTTTAATTGAACTCAGAAACAAACCGGAAGCTGGTACAGCTGAATTCAAAGCTGGTGTTATATGGTCGAGTAAATGCACATCAGACAAAAGTCTGGCTGCCATGTTTTGCACTAGCTGAAGTTTCTGGAAACTCTTGAAGGGCAGCCCCATGTAGAGCACATTTCAGTAATTTAAATGTGAGGTGATTAAGGTGTGGATCACTGTGACCAGATCCACCTACCCCAGGAAGGGATGCAGCTGGCACACCAACAAGAGTTGGGCCAAGGCACTCCTGGCCGCCGCCACCACCTGACCATCAAGAGGCAGTGCTGGATCCAAGAGCACCTCCAAGGTTTGTACATGATCCTTCAGCAGCAGTGCTACCCCATCCAGATCAGGTTTTATTCCCAATCCTGGGTTGGCCCTGTCTACTGACCAACAGGACCCCCATTTTGTCCTGGCCCAAGCCTCAGTTTTGTTTGTCTACATCCAGTCCCTCACTGCACCCAGACACTGATTCAGGACTGCCATAGCCTCCTTGGTTTCAATTGAAAAGGACAGATAGAGCTGGGTATCATCAGCATAGTCAAGAGACCCAACCTGCAAATTCTGGATGACCTCTCCCAGTGGCTTCATGGGGAAAAATCATGGGGGACAGAGTAGAGCTCCAAGTAACCCCATAGGCCAACAGCCAAAGGGATGAGCAACACTCCACCAGCACCACCTTCCGGGAATGCTCAGCCAAATAGGACAGGAATCACCGCAGCTCAGTGCCTCCAAGTTGCATATCATCCAGGCATCCCAGAAGGTGACATTGAATGCCACCAAGAGGTCCAGCAGAACCAACAGGAACACACTCCCCCTGTCTATCTCCTGGTGTAATCAACCAAGATGACCAAGGCTGATCCTATCCCCAAACCAGGTTTGAACCCAGATTGGAAAGGATCCAGATGATCAGTTCCATTCAAGATAGTTTGGGGTTATGAGGCCACCAATAATTTCACCCAAAAAGGGGAGATTTGAAACTATTATAATCCTCCCCAACCAGAAGGATTCTCCATTACACATTTTATAGCTCTTATTCAGTCAGGGTGGGCATATAGGGTTGAAAGTCCTCCCACACCTTGAAGAGTTGCTGCTTTTGCTGGAATGGAGGTGCAGTCCCCCCCCCCAATATTTGTCTATGGGGCATTTTGGTGATTATTTGGCAGGAGATGGTCAATTCCAGGGGATGGTCAATTACTCCTTGGCATCAGCGGAGCTGCTTTTGGTATCTACTAACTGATGGCTGCCACCCCCACCCCCGAGCGCCCCTCTGCATGATGCTACATCTTCATATAGCATCATTTGAAGGGGCATTGTAGAGGGGGAGGTGGCTACTGGCCCCTGAAAAGAGCACTATTGCCACTTGCCACAAAATACAGGCGGTGGCAGCAAAGAAAAGTGGAAGGTACTGAGAAGTTTCATCCCCACTTTCTCCCAAGTCTAGCCAAAGGTCCCCTAAGGAGAAATTTTTGCCCAGCCTTCAGGTTTGGGTGGCAGGCCCCATGTATACATCTACCCTTAAAGCAGGGGTGGGGAACCTCTTTCAGCCCAAGGGCCAAATTCCATTTCAGAGATGCTCTCGGGGGGGACACATTCCAGGGGTGAGTGGGGCTGAAGGCAAAAGGGAGGGAGCTATACAGAAAAAAAAAATCAGCATATTGTGGCTTAACGTCCTTCTTGCCAGTAGCTAAGCATTTCAACATTTTTGAATGCGGGAAACGTTGCGCAAAAGCCGCAAATGATTGGTGGTTTGGGGGGAAAGGCGTGTGGCCATCTGGTGAACCCCAGAGGGTCATATTGCGATCTCAGGGTAAGCTTACAACTATATGTTGTTGCAGGAAAAAATCCCACCCCCATCCCTCCAGCTATTGTGAGGATTTCAGCTAAGCTCACAGGCAACAGGGAGTTCTGAGGTGGGTGCTACAGCACGGCATCCCTGTGAGCTCCCTTGCACCAATGGGTATGCTCCATTTTTAGTCGTGGGGGAATGTTCCTTTTTTTAATGCAGGCAGGAAGCTCTCTCTTTTTCTTTTTAACATGGGAAGCATTTAAAAGTGGTATTCAGGGGAGGCTGGTGACTCCTGTGTCATCGGGGCTCCTTATCCATTGCAGCTTTTATTCTGAGCTGCATAGCAGGTAGCCGTGGTGCTGTACTCCATCCCCAAAATAGGTTCACCACCATGGATAGCTCCTATAGTGCTCAGAATAAAAGCTGCAATGGATAAGGAGCCCCACCGACCTAGGAGTCGCCAGCTTCCGCTATCTTCCACCTGCTGTCTGAAGCGGTAGAATCCCATTCTCCTCCGTGTGTAGACCCAGCCTTGATTAGCCTTCCCAAATGGGAGCTGGTCCCAGTCTCTCATCATGAAGCACCGATTGTCCGCTTGCATTTCCCAGATTGGCCTGGTTGTTCGTCACACATGCACCCTGCCAAGAAGAGAGGGGACGCTGAATCGCAGGAGAACTTCTTAGTGAGACTATGGATTTCATTGAGCATTCGCAGCCTCATTAGTTCAGCTAACGGCTTCCACTTGTTAAGAGGCTCTGCAGGGAAGGGCTGCAGCAGCAGCGGTGGTGGCATTCACTGATGCTTAAACAGGGATGTTGGCAGAGACCATTGTGCCAGTTATTATCGCTGAGGTTAGAAGAGGGGAATGGACGCATAAACTGTAGTGGTGGAAGTAAAGGCTCTCTTTAAAACAGACGCATTCAGCCTCGCCGCACAATTTCCAGATGAGCCCATTGTTCTCTAAAACAAGGCAAAAGGGAAAGTGAATAAAACATCCGTCAAGGGCAGCTTTCTCTTGTACCCTATTAACCCCGTTGCTTTCCGCTGGATTGCCTGGCTTTCAAGGAAGCGAGTATCTGGTTTTTATAGCTGTCTTCTTTCTCGCCTCAGAATGTCCTTCCTAAAATAAAAGGTGTGGGGGTTTCCATTCTGCCTGGCAGTCATGTCGACAGGCCTGGGGGCTGGGTTGAGGTTCCTCAAAGTCTGTCTGTTAAGGTATTGTGATATGACAATTTACTTGTTTGTTTAATAAACTGTATTTTAATCTAACAATACAGTTACAGTTGTTGTTTGGGAAGATTACATAAAACTAAAAGAATAAAATGCAATGCAATATGCAAGAAACAGCAAGGGGGAAAATATGTTTCATGGATTCTTGTGTGTATGACCTGCTTTTCCTTCCTGAGGGAAGCCCAAAGCAGCTAACAAGAAAAGAGAAAAACACAATTGATACAAGATATCTGAGCGATCATTGGTATAATAAATGTACCAACATGTACCAAAATACAAACAGTGTACCAAAATAGAAACAAATACAAAATCAAATTCATCTCAATACAGTATCAACAATACAATATATCTGTTCAATTCATAAGAATGAATTCAATGATCAGTTTTCACTGAAAAGGGCGCCTTTCTCACTCACCTCAGAGAGTGGGGGCTCAGAAACAAGGGGCTCTGGAGGCCATCTCAGTGTTCAGGAATGCCGGTCAGCCCAGCAGGAGGAAGAGCAGGGTCGGCAAACCTCAGACAGAACCAGCTGAGTCCCCTTTGCTCCTTTGGTGGCTGGGCCTGACCAGGAAAGCCCCCACACAGCAAAGCCTGGTCCTTGGCCCAAACATCAAGGGGAGGAGCTACCCAGCACTTTCGCCAGGAAGTAAATTACGTCCAGTGGGCGTGACTATACCCTCTGATGTCAGGGGCATGACCATGCTCTTACCTGATGTCACCTGTGGAGGGCTGGGTGGGTTGGAGGTCATCCAGGCCACCAACTTATTTAGGCTCTGCCTCTCTGGTTTAGGGCAGTAAAGAGTAAAACCCACAGTTTGAACTGAGCCCAGAAAACTGTTCACAACCATCTGTGTTAGAGTGATGTGATCATGATGCTGTGCACTGGTTAGCAGCCTAGCTGCCACATTTTGCATCAATTGAAGCTTCCAGATACTTTTCAAGGGTAGCCCCGTGTAAACCTCTCTTCAATAGTCTAACCAAGATGTAACCAAGGCATGGAGATCTGTTGCCAGATCAGGCTGACTCAGGAAGAGCCACAGCTGACATAGTAGATATAGTTGTGCAAGCACACTCCTCATCATTGGTGCCACCTTAAGATCCAGAGACAGCATAGGGTCTAGGAGCACTCCCAAGCTATGAACCTGACCTTTCAGGGGGAAAGCAACCCCATGCAGAACAAGCTGAATCCCAGCCTCCTGAGCTAGGCTTCCTACTCACTGGCAACACCTCTGTTGATCCAGCCCGTTATCGAACTTAGGCAACATTCAAGGGTGTTGACTGCTTCCTTGGAGTCAGGTAACAAAGAGCAGTAGAGCTGAATGTCATCAGTGTATTGATGTCATCTCACTCCAAAGCTCTGGATTGACCTCTCCCAGTTGTCTGATGTAGATATAATGTTACATAACATAGGGGACAGTACAGAAGCCTGTGGGATACCACATAGACTAATGGCCACAGTGCCGAAACAGTAATCCCCAAACACCACCTTCTGGATATGACCTGTCAGGAAGGACCAGAACCACTGCAATTCAGTTTCTCCAAGGCTCAGCTCCATCAGGCAGTCCAGAACGATACAGTGATTATGCTGGGACAGCCATAGTGCTACCTCAGGACAGATTCACCACAACAGCATTTATTATTATTATTACATTACATTTGTTAATTGCCCATCTGGCCGGTCACCTGCATATCTTTAGGATCCATTATGGCTAGTGGCTTTAGCAGGAATCTCATCCTCATCTCACGGGCATAAACTGAAGATGTGATTCCTCTGTGAAGCTTCAGTCATATGTCAAAAATTCCTGTAAAGCAAACAAGCAAACAAACAAACGCATAATACTTAAAATATTTATTATCCCGCCATCGACATCAGATCGAACAACAGAATATAATACATAAACTAAACACAAATATACAGTAAACTCTTAACACGTCCTAAACATGAAAACCCCTTTAAACATCCTAAAATCTAGTCTTTAACATCCTAAAAGCATTACGGAATGCACGACTTGTAAAGCGCACAACCTCTTAAAATTACGGCGGAGTATTGAAGAGGCACATTCTCTGTGTTGTGGACTAATCAGATGATCACATTGCCTAGTGGAAGATCTTCATGTTACACTCCTGGAAATATGTTTAATGTTGGTCAATGTCTATATAACACCCTGTTAAAAAAAAAACCCAACTATGGTAAATACTATTTGGGCAGAATTAGGGAACTATATTGAATCTCTAGAACTGTCATATCCCACTACAGTATTTATTATTGCAGGGGATTTTAAGGCACATATGGGAGTCAATGATTGTAAAATTGTTATACCCATTCACAACCAAATCTTGGAGCCAGATATCTATCCAGTGGGTGGTACCTCCCGATATTCTAAAGATTCTAGACCAAGGCTCTCCAACCTTGGGTCCCCTGATGTTGCTGGACTACAGCTCCCAGAATCCCATGCCATTAGCCATGCTGGCTGGGTATGCTGGGAGCTGTAGGCCAGCAACATCTGGGAACCCAAGGTTGGAGAGCCCTGTTCTAGACACAGCTATTCAGGGTTTTGTTTAGCCCTACTTGTAAGGAAGAAGGATTTGCTAATATTAAATGTTATGGCAGATGGAGACTGACCTGGGGAGTATACCCATTTTACAAAATTTGGAGGTAGCATTTGACTATGTAGCAATTTCACACTTGGCATATAAGTATGTCATTGGTTTTGAGGTTAGAGTGTTGGACTGGGACTCAGGAGATCCAGGTTCTAGTCCCCACTCGGCCATGAAGCTCACTGGGTGACTTTGGGCCAGTCACTGACTCTCAGCCTAACTTACCTCACAGGGTTGTTGTGAGGATAAAATGGAGAGGTGGAGGAGGAGGATTATGTAAGCCGCCTTGGGTTCCTTGCAGGAAAAAAGGCGGGGTATAAATATAATAAATAAATAAATAAAATAGAGAAAGCGATCACCTGCCCCTAACCATGACACTAGCATGTCCAGTATATAACAACTCCTGCCTGAAAACTCAATATATCCCTAATGCAGATCTAGGTGTAACTGCTAGCAAGAGAGTCAAGTGGACACCAGCAGTCAATTTAGTTCTTACTGACCTCCTTCATACGGAGTACCTAATGGCCATCCATGCTGCTATTCTCTCAGCCACTCTCCGCTGCTGAGGTCATGAATCTATTTAATAATCTGATTGATAGGTTGCAAGACCAGTTGAGAATTCAGATGAAGAATAATAGCTCAAGAAGAACCCTACCATCTTCTAGCTGGTTCGACAGAGTGCGCAAACAGCCCAAAAAGTCAGCTGAAGAGAGCTTGTTGCAAATATAGGGACTCCCACTCAGGCCTTTTGACTAATGGATATGCTTTCCTTAGGCAAAAGTAGAAACTTTTGATAAGAGGGGGGAAAACAGCAAGCCGGAAAACATGCTTGGCAAACTTTAATAAAGGCCTCCCATGACAGGGACGCCTACCTCTTCTGGCACACATATCAGGCTTACTAGAAAATTCCCACATGGTCCTTGTGTGCACTATTGGACCTAATGAATGGATGCAATACTGTCATGCATTATATTTTGATCATGATGAGGATGCCAACCAAATAATGGAAACTGCAGAAAATTTACTGCAGTGGCCACCAGTATCTCTAGTTGAGGTTAAGAATCTTATTCTTCAGTTAAAAAGTAATATAGCACCTGGCATTGATTTTCTACCCCCAGAATTTTTGAAATCTCATATTGATTGGTGGGCTTCTCTTTTGTTGGTAATATTTTCATCCGTTGATTCTGCAGGGCTACAAACCAAAGTTTGGGGCACGACAGTAGTTGTCCCTATATTTAAAAAAGGACTTACATCTGATCCGGCAAATTATCGCCCAGTTAGCTTGTTATGTGTAATTAGTAAATTATATGCAAAGCACCTTTATAACAAACTAATTGACTGGATAACTGATCAAGGCATCTTGGCTGATGAGCAAGGAGGGTTTAGACAAGGTAGATCTACAATAGATCATTGCTTTGTACTATCCCATTTAATTGATAAATATGCCAAGAAACCAGGTGGTGTGCTATATATGCAGCTTACATTGATTTGAAGGCTGCATTTGACTCAATCTCTCGTACAAGACTCTGGGATAAATTAAATTCCTCAACTATAGATAAAAAGACCCCCCTTTTTATTAAATGTTTATATAACAATATTTGGTTGAAGGTGCGATGCTCTATAGATGGGCAGTTTACAGGGTCTGTGCTAGCCACAAAGGGAGTTAAGCAAGGCTGTATTTTGGGCCCTGTATTGTTCAAACTGTACATAAACAATATTGTTAAGAATTTGACATCTCCAGCGTTTCCCGCCCCTAAATCGGCTACAAACCCTATTTCCATTCTTTTTATACGCAGATGCTGCTGCACTTTTTTCTCAAACAAAAGTGGGCCTAAAAAGATTGTTGAGGGCATTTTCTGAATATTGTCAAAAAGAACACCTAGCTGTGAACTATAACAAAACTAAAGTTATGGTGTTCTCTAGAAAATACAGGGTTCATAGATAGTGTATGGATAAACAGCTAATTGCACAAGTCAAAGTCTTTAAATACCTTGGTATGGTTTTTCAGTCAACAGGATCTTGGTTAGCCCACCAGAAATATGTGGTGGAAAAGGCATCCTAGAGTACAAATACAATTTTGACACGCTTTTTCTACATAAAAGGGGGCAATCATATACCCACAGAACTTGAAGTTTTTTTAGCTAAACCTTTAGCACAATTACTTTATGGGGTCCAAGTCTGGGTGGATGCTTATTCTTGAGCTGTGGAAGCTGTTCAGTCTAAGTTTTTAAGACAAATGGTCTCACTCATGTTGTGTTCCAAACACCTCCTTGCATTTGGAGGCTAATCTCCCCCTTATTAATCTACAGGCCTGGTGCAGGACACTTAATTATTGGCTTCAGTTGAACTTAATTCCTACTAGCTTACTCCCCTTGGACTTGCAGGACTTCTATGAGAGTTCTTGGATGAAGACCACCATCTCAAAGCTTCATTCCTCTGGTTTATCACCACAACTTCTATTAATGTTGGGATTCACCAAAGCAAAAGACTTAATTAGACAGTGGTTACATGATATTGAACGACAGAACAATTTGGCCACTATAAGAAAATTCTGTCCATTGTATGACTATTTTCCATCTAGGCTAGTGGTGGGTGATCCATCCATGACCCGACTTGCTGGACACTCAGCCAGTGCTGCCGCTGTGCCTGCTGAGCCGGACCAAAAGTGAACACTGGCTGAGCTGCTTGTCAGACTTCTGGTTTCCTGGTGGAGCACTTTTAATGTAGAAAATGGTGTAAGATATTACATTATGCTATAGTCTTAAAGAATTTTTTTTATAAGGTGATATATCATTGGTATATGTCTACAGAGAAATTGTCTAAAATGTTATAGGGGTACTCTGAACACCTGTTGGAAACGTCAACAACAAGAAGGAGCTTTTTACCATATGTGGTGGACTTGTAGGAAAGCTAAAAAATTCTGGATACAAATACACATTAATTCAGAAAATCTTGAAAACTAATCTACAATTGAAACCAGAGTTGTTCCTCTTGGGAATAAAGGATAATCAGTTGGAAAGAAGGCATGGAACGGAACTTTACTTTTATATATGATAATGGCAGCGAGATTACTGTATGCGCAAAAATGGAAATGTCCAACTATACCTTCAACAGAAGAATGAATGCTGAAGATGCTGGAGTTAGCAGAGATGGCTAAACTTACGTTTTTAATTAGAGAAAAGTCAACATCTGGGTTTATAGTTGAGTGGACCTGTAATAGACTTTTTGCAGGGTCTAGAAAATAATGATTTGTTTATTTGTGGGTTTGATGAATAAGAACAAAAAATTGGGTTAATGGGAAAAAAGTGCCTTCTTTGTAATTATAAAGTAAGAAAAAGTCTCTTTTTTTACTTAGGTTTTGCTGTGGAGAAAATCAGAAGTCCATTTTAGGGATGTAACCGTTCGCCCCGCAGGGGCGTAGCGGGCCAAAATCGGCCCCACTCACGTCCACGCGGGGCTCGTGCAGGCCTACAGGCCTACCTTGTCCAGCAGCGGCTCGCCTCTCTGCGGCGAGCTGCCCGCACGGCCCGCGCCAGTCCCATCACGTCACATCCAGTCCCGGAAGTGACGCAACGGGACCCTGTGCAGACGCACTGGACCCCTGCACGACATATTGTGCCTGTGCAGGGTCCCTGTCGCGTCACTTCCGGGGCCGGATGTGACGCGACGGGACCAGCGCTGGTGGCTCGAGCAATGCAGAGAACTGCTCCGTGCCACTCAGAAGATCGAGGTGGGCCGTCCCCACGGAGAGGCAAGCCGGCGGAGAGGTGAGCCCCCCACAGGTTCGTGGCACATCCCTAGTGTTTGTTATATGTATTTGTAGTGTTTGTTTTCTTTATCTTTTTTGTTAATAATAAAATAATGATTGCCTTTAAAAGAAAAAGAAAAGAAATGGTGTAAGATACATTAAAAGCGGCCGCAAATTGTGTAACTTGCGCTAATTGTGGCCATTTTTAACATACCATGCCATTTTCTATGTAAATAGTGCTCCGCCGGGAACCCGGAAGGCACTTCCCCAGCTTGGCTTGAGAGAATGCGAGTTGAGCCAGGGAAGCAGGTAGAATGGAGTTTGGGGGGTTGAGCCCAGCTAGTTCCCCAGACTTCCACCCCCAAATGAGATCTAATGGGGTCTGGACTCAATTGCCTTATAGGCCCCTTCCAACTCTACTATTATTCCATGATTCTATCCTCACACATCCCTAACTAGGCTTTTTGACACATTAGCATCTTATTTGCAAAATTTAATAGCTTTAAAATACAGACAAGCTTTCACCTAGGCAAGATTGAATATACTGCCATCAGCTGTACTTGAGTGCCGATTCAAAAGAATTCCATTGGAAAACCGCTTATGCCCATGCGAAGATGACAGTATTGAAACAGTAGCTCATGTATTATTATTTTGTATTTTGTATAAAGATCTAAGGAAAGGGGTGATTACTAGGCTTGTAAAATCGAGCTCACACCCGGCGAGGCCTTACCTTTTTCTTTGGGGCGGCTCACCCTCTCCGCGGCGAGCCACCTGCGCGGTCCGTTCCGTCGCGTCACTTCCGGGACCGGAAATGACGCGACGGAACCCTGCGCAGGTGCGATGGACCCCTGTGGTGTGTTCTGCCCAGGGTCCCGTCGCATCATTTCCGGTCTCGGAAGTGATGGATGGGGCTGAAGAAGCCCAATCGAGCGGCGCGGAGAACCTCTCCGTGCCGCTCAGAAAATCGAGTTGGGTCGGCGCCCCCGCGGAAGATCGGGTCGGGGGCGCGACCCGGCCTTGGAGCCATGCCTAGTGATTACTCCACTATTGCTATCTAGTCCAGGGTGGTCAGTTATTTCTTCTGTGTCTTTTCTTCTTGCAGATCAAAATAAACAGGTCACAGCAAAAACTGCAATAGCAGTTGCTATTAAAATAAGATCTATCATTTTATCAGAGTCCTAATTTCTCACAGTTTTTTGATTGAGCAGAAGTTTTTTTTTTTAATCTATTCTATTTATGTGTAAAGGAAGGAATATGGACTAATCTTGGCATTTTTATCTAAGGTAAATTTTAGAATGTAACTAAGGTAATTTTAGTCAAGCATACCTTTGTTTTTTATCTTTGTACATTTCATTTCAAACGCTGCCTGTGGCCAATGCAAATAAGGAATTTAATTTCATTTCATAGTGGAAAGATCCCTCAAGGCTGCAGCCTGGAAAACACTTCAGAGAAGTTCTATTGAGCTGTTCTAATGTAATGGTTAGACTAGTATTGGTCTTGGACATCAAAACTCATGTCCAAGGACACATTCAACTGTGGTCATGTGATGGAGAAGCAGCATGGAAACACAACTAGAATTTTTGTTGTCTGTTGAATCTTACCTATTGAATTCAGGATCCACACAGGTGTCAGTCATTTAGCTGAGTTTTTAAATAAAGTTATATATAACTCTCTGTCAGGACTCCGAACACAGGTTTGTGCATGGTTTTTCCTATTCTAAAGGATGACAGGTCTGGAGAATTTGCTGTACTTAAGGGGGCAGTGCACAGTTAATTCACTGTACCTGAATACGATACAGTTTCTCCATCACGTTTCACCTAAAGCCACATTTGAGATGAATTTGGAGAATTCACCTACTAGGGTGAAACATTTGAGGAATTTGTGGGAAATAATAAATGCTTTGATAAGATGCAAAATGTCCTAGACTAGTGGTGCACATCCCTTTCAGTTATTTTTTAAAAAACCCAACAACTAACTGAAATGTGTTCCCTCTGCCCCCCGTCTCTGTACCAGAAGTAAGAGTAATTATAATAACTTCAAGTTCCAAAAAACGAAGATCTAATAATACATGGAGACTGTTTGTTCCCTTTCAGTGACTCAGTCTATGGACCATCTGAGCACTGGGAGATAGAAAATGTGCCTTAATTAATTCATGTTTTCTATCCCCATCTAATATTTTTAGATCGTGTGTTATGTGCCTTTCATGTTGGAAAGCTGGATGACTCTCAACTCAAGTTTGTTGTTATATAGTTTAGTAGCATTGTTAAAAATTCATTTTTTCCTAATCTGTCACTGTGCACTTTTAGTTGAGAGCATTTACTTAAATTATTTACCATGCAGTAACAGCTGGAAATTTCTGACAAGACCATTTCTAAAAGCTCAACTCCCAAATGCAGTTTCTGTTTAGATTTCCTGGGATCTATTCTCCCCACAGTTTGCCATTTTATTGCACATTTGGGAATTCAGACCTTAGCAAGTTGATTAAACTTTTACATCTCAAGGAGAGGGTCAGTAAATTTTTAGACTCTCTCCTGTGATTATGGTTACCAATAAAAAGGCATCTTTAAAAAAAAAAAAAAAAAAGTTTCCTTCCCCTCCCTTAAGACTCAGCCATATACTGTAGGTTTGTCTCGTAAACTCCACAGCAATGAGTGTCGTGTTTTGATCATCTTATAGACCATAATCCTAGTTAAGGTAATGGGATACGGCTGCCAATTCACATCCTGGGCTCTGGACATTTTATGCGGAGGGGCTTTAGCTCAGTGGTAAAGCATATGCTTTGCATGGATAAGGTCCCAGTCCAGTCTCTGGCATCTCCAGGTAGGATTCCAACTAGCACTGTGCTGATTTTTTTTTTTTTTTGGAACTATTTATTTTTGACCATTCATTGGGTGGGGAGGGGTGAAAAGAAGCTACCCCTGAACATTGAGGGGAGGGGTGAGAATGTCAGAGAAATTTCCCAGGGTGCAGGCCTTCGGTGCTTGCTGCTTACCTTACTGTAAGGAGGAGGCTTGAGGCGGTGTGTGTGTGCTATTTCTTTTACCATCTCCCCTGTTCTGTCCTTGCAGCCTCTTTGGCTGTTTGAGCTCCTTGGAAAGCCCCTTAGAGCAGTGTTCTCCCACCTTGGGTCCTCAGATGTTTTTGGCCTACGCTGGCTGGGGCATGCTGGGAGTTGTAGGCAGTGCTTTTTTTCTGGAGAAAAGGGTACCGGAACTCTTGGATTACATTTCCTTGGGAGTACATGGCGATTAAATTGTAATGCAATTAATAGAAGAAAAGGTGCTGAAACTCAGTTCCGGTGAGTTCCACCAGAAAAAAAGCCCTGGTTGTAGGCCAAAAACATCTAGGGACCTGTAATGGGAGTCGCGGAAGATGGCGAGGAGTACAGGAGTGTTGTACAGAGTTCTGCCTCTATGCTCTACGTTTGCTTTAAGAAAGCTAATCAGCAAACGGCCCTGGCTACTTGGCTGCCTGCCAGCCTTGTGCAATCAAGAGCAACTCACCGGCAGGTGACCTGGCTGCTGGCCAGAAGGATGACACTGCAAACAGCACAGGTGCTAGCAATGAAGCACAAGATCTGCAACCCAAGAAGCTTGGTGCTAGAAGAGTATTTAAGACGAGCAAGTGCAGACTGAGGGTGTGGTTGTTAGCGGTGGTGCGGTGGTGCGGTGGTGCGGTGGTGCGGTGGTGCGGTGGTGCGGTGGTGCGGTGGTGCGGTGGTGCGGTGGTGCGGTGGTGCGGTGGTGCGGTGGTGCGGTGGTGCGGTGGTGCGGTGGTGCGGTGGTGCGGTGGTGCGGTGGTGCGGTGGTCATTAGTGGCGGTTGCATCAACTTGCGTGTGAAGTACTGAAGAACTGGAAGGAGCGAGGACGAGCAGAGGACGCTGTGCAGAGAGCCTTGCAGAAGCCCGCCCAATGTGGAAACCCAATACCCAGGCGGAGAGCTGCTGGACTTAGCATTCAGGTTGGTTGAACAGTGACTGTGCAACTAAGGGGTGGGATTTCCACCAGGGAACTGGGAAGATAGCATTGTTGTACTTCAGGCTCAACTTTACAATAAAAATGTTTGGCTTTGACTTCCTGGAGGAGCATTTATTATGGTCAGAAAATCCCTCAAAGAACCTTTGCCAATCCCTTTTGGGGATCCTGTGGCAAAACAGGACCCAAGGTTGGAGAACACTGCCTTAGAGGACTTAGCCAGGACTTAGCCAGCTGAGAGAGTTGTTGTCGTTGTCGTTGGTTCAGCACTAACTTACACACTCTTCCCCCCATATAAATATGAATGGTGTTGAGCGGTATCCAAAATTGTGCCCGGAGTGTGTGTTTAGTTACACAAGCCTCAGTCTAAATCATAGGTTCACATTACAGACAGTTACAAGTCTCCCCCCACCCCTTGTCAAAGAGATGAGAGGTGTTTGGTTTTGTTTTTTCTCTGTGTGTGTCAGTGCAGGCTCCCTGTGAGCTGGGCAGCTTCACAGCCTCAATAGGAAATGTGTTAATGAGGGAACAAAGCAAAGTTCAAATGAGGTCCATGAGCCTCAATATGCCTTTTCACTCAGAATAGCATCTCCTGCCTCTTGAATGACTCACCGCATTGTACCTCGGAACCTTTGCTGCTAAGACAGTTTTTAAAAATGCATGACAAAGAGAAAGGAAAACTGCTTTCCTCAGTTGCTTAGTTTACTATGAATTAGGATTCCTTTTTCAAGTGATGATGGCTCTGTGTGTGTGTGTGTGTGTGTGTGTGTGTAAAATTGTGTGGGCTTTAGATAGACAACGGGCTTCTTATGGTTTTAAAAATATCAGAGAAGAAGCAGATTGGTCATAGTGGGTTGTCTCCAAACTTAGTAATACTGAGAGTAGATCAATGTCACTTTAGTTAGAGTGCAATCCTACGCCCCTCTGACCTCGTCTGGGCCTGGAAGGTGCTGCGACCTCAGAAATCCCTTCCGAGGTTGCAGCACCGCAGAGAGCCTGCCTCCCCACCTTGTAGCCAGAGTGGTTCTTTCCACACCATCAGGGAACCCAACATGGAAGGCCATGTTCAGTTACCCCATGTGGGGGGGACGTTCCTGGGGGTGGGGCGCGGAGTGGAGGAGTGAGGCTCTACAGCAGTGTTCTCCAACCTTGGGTCCCCAGATGTTTTTGGCCTACAACTCCCAGCATGCCCCAGCCAGCTACGCTGGCTGGGGCATGCTGGAAGTTGTAGGCCAAAAATATCTAGGGACCCAGGTTGGAGAACACTGCTCTATGGGATTCCGAGGATTCCAGGCAGTGCCTCAGCTTCTCCTCCTCACGAGACGTAAAACATCTAGATGGGCAAAATCGGCTGTCTAGATGTTTTTGAGGGTGAGGGGAATACGGCAGATATCCTACCCCCTGTGCTCCTCCTGCCCTCAATAGGATGCCCATAATCCTCAGGGTTTGAAGGATTATGGGCAGCCTCATAGGATCGCGCTGCCAGCCATAATTACCATAAGTCCCATTGAATTTAATGGGTCTATTCTACATATAACTAAGTCCGGATCCAACCATTTTTTTTCAGCTCCTCTCTGTGGATGAGTGAGAATTTCATTCAAATCATTGTTTGAAAAGCAAAACAAAACGCTGAACCTTCGAAAAACTTACAAATTTGGGCAGAAGGCTTTGAGTGCATAGCTCTTAATGTCTGGTCTTGAATCCCATGTCTATGGAGCTGAATTAGGGTTTCCACTTCTTTTTTTCTAACAGTGAAACACGGTCTCTCCATGCTAGGAATAGCTGCACCTATTGAATTAGGCCAGTGCAGATGGGTGAGAAATTGATTTGGCTTGGACCTTAGGGATGTAACCCTAAGCTCGCCTCGGGGGGGGGGGCGTAGCGGGCCGAAATCAGCCCCTCTCACGCCCGCCTGAGACTCGCAGGCCTTACCGGCTCCCGGCCCCACTCACCTCTCCATGATGAGCCGCCCACGCCCGCTGCGACGGTCCCATCATGTCACTTCCAGCCGCGACGGGACCCTGTGCCGGCGCAACGGGACCCTGTGCTGCGTCTTTTCCGTAGAAACCAGGGCAACAGGTAGGCTTGTGTAATCGAGCCTCGCCGCCGCCGGGCAGAACGAGGCCGAAATTGGCCCCGCTCATGCCCAGTGAAGGCTTACCTTGTTCTTCGCGGCAGCTCACCCTCTCCGCGGTGAGCCGCCCACGCGGCCTGTTCCGTCCCGTCGCATCACTTCCGGGACCGGAAATGACATGACGGAACCCTGCGCAGGCGCGCTGGACCCCTGTGGCGCGTTCTGTGCCTGCGCAGGGTCCCGTCGCGTCATTTCTGGTCTCGGAAGTGACGGACGGGGCTGGAGAAGCCCGATCGAGCAGTGCGGAGCCACTCAGAAAAGCGAGTTGGGTCGGGGGTGCGAACCGGCCTTGGAGACATGCCTAGCAACAGAGCTTAAAATGGCCATTTTAAGCCCTGTTGCCCTGGTTTCTACGGAAAAGACGCAACGCGGGGTCCCGTTGCGCCGGCGCAGTGTCCCGGCGTGTCACTTCTGGCCAGCTGGAAGTGATGGGACTGTCGTGGTGGGCGCAGGCAGTTCGAGCGGTGCAGAGAATCGCTCCGCACCGCTGAGACTTGAGCGGCGGGGGGGCAGCGCAGAGAGGAGAGCCCCCCCCCCAGGTATGTTAACATCTCTACTTGGGATTTTTTAAATAAGAACATACCAACATTTGTGAATTTCTTCACAAATGCGGTGGGGAAAAACTTCAGTTAAAAAAAATCAAATGTGGGAGAAAGCAAAACTGACAGATCCATCCATTCCCTACTTGGTCCTCCAAATTTGTTGACAAAGAATCTCCTCTTCCATGTAAGTAAAGAAAGCATAAGTATCCCACCCTGAAGGCAGCTTTGAATGCAAATTACAGAACAATCCAAACTGGGGCCAGGGTGGAAGGGGGGGGGACATTTATTTTTATTTTTTGCTATAAGGGGTGGGGGGAATTTTGTTCAGTACGCATTTTAATGTGAACTTACATAATTTTGCACGTTTGAACCACTATGCGAATCGAAACTCAGTGATCCTTTGAAATTTGCACTTCTCCAAATTTTGCAGTGGGGTTCTCAGGTAAAAATGCATACAAAAGTGGATATATTAGGGGAAATAATGTTTAAAAATGTGTTATGTTAGGAATATTGCTTACAAAAACATGTGCATATTGGGCAAAATGCATACAAAAATGCATGTATTAGGAGAAAGTTGCACAAAAATGCTTCTGAATTTTCATGCAAACTTTAAAAAAGATATCAAATATTGAGATGAATTGAACTTAAGACTGGAAAAAATTTCAGAATTTGGGGCAAACTGAATGTAAGCTTGGAAAAATGAGAAACAGGGAAATTGAAATTGACAGATTTGTCCATTTCTCTTCTCTATGCCACCAATGTCACGGCCCACTCCTGAAACACCCTGTTTGGGGCCGTTGTCAGGAGCAGTTTTCACCTGCAGAGCTCTCAGGAATCTCATACCACTTGTCTGATCTTGTGCAAACACTGAAATTATCGGTGTGCCAAATCACAGAAGACTGCAAGGCCAGATTATGAAAGCCTTTCAGTATCACTGGTAGTTTGAAGAGTGTTCTGATTCCTAATGAAGTATATTTCAGCCCATAGCAATCCAAGGAAGCAAAAATATAGCTCAAAGTCATTTTAAAAACATAAGAAGAGCCATGCTGGATCAGACCAAGGGTCCATCACTCCATCTAGTCCAGCATTCTGTTCACACCCTGGCCATCCAGCTGCCCACAGGATCCCACAAGCAGGACATGAGTGCAACAGCATCCTCCTGCCCATGCTCCTCAGCAACTGGAGTACATAGGCAGACTGACTCAGATACTGGTGGTAGCATATATCCAATCAGGACTAGTAGCCATTGATAGCCTTCTCCTCCATGAATTTGTCCAATGCCCTTTTAAAGCTCTCCAAATTGGTGGCCATCACTACATCCTGTGGATGTGAATTTCATAGTTTAACTATGTATTGAAGATATTCCTCCTTTTATCTGTCCTGACTCTCCTACCAACTAGCTTCATTGGATGACCCTGGGTTCTAATATTATGAAAGAGGTAGAAAAATGTCTCCCTATCCACTTTCTCCACACCATGCATAATTTTGTACATGTTTATCATATCTCCCCTTACTTTTTTCTAAGCCAAACAATCCCAGCTGTTGCAGCCTTTCCTCCTAGGGCAGTTGCTCCAGCCCCTTGATCATTTTAGTTGCCTTTTTCTGCGCTTTTTCCAACTCTACAATGTCCTGCTTTAGGTGTGGTGACCAGACCTGTACGTAGTATTCTAAGTGCGATTGCACCATAGATTTGTATAAGGGCAGATTGATCTTGACTGTTTTATTTTCAATTCCTTTCCTAATTATGCCCAACATGGAATTCACCTTTTTCACCTAGGGATGTGCGCAGAACTCAATTGGGGGGGGGGGTGTGGAAGCGGGGCGAACTCGCCCTGCTCAACCCCCCATCAAGCTCCGCGCAACTTACCTTTCCCCGGCTCGGCACATCTCCATGCGAGAGTTGCTGGAGAGGAGCCAGGGAAAGCAGCTTCCAGGTCCCTGGCACGTCACTTCTGGGTCCCTGGTGCTGCGTTTTTTATGTAAAAACCAAGGTAAACCACCTTAAAATGGCCGTGATTTGCTATTCGCGACCATTTTAAGGTAGTTTACCTTGGTTTTTACATAAAAAACGCAACGCCGGGTACCCGGAAGTGACGCGCCGGGGGCCTGGAAGTCCACTGAGTGCCTCGCCAAGCGCCTCAGCTGGCACTCAGTGAGGCGCTCGGTGGATCGCGTGGCGGGGGCACTCACCAAGCACCCAGCGAGTCGGGGGGTTGGCAGTTTGCCCACCCCTACACAGCCGCACACTGGGTCGACATTTTTATCGAGGTGTCCACCACAGCCCCAAGATCTCTTTCTTGGTCAGTCACTGCTAGCTCAGATCCCATCAGATTACAGTCATGCCTTGGATTGAGAGCATAATTTGTTCCGGAAACGCGCTTGTAATCCAAAACACTCTTATATCAAAACGAAATCCCCCCAAAAAAATTTGTACCGAGATTTTTAATTTAAGCCGTACTACAGTACTTGTATTGCAAGACGTCGCTTGTATATCAAGTAAAAATAAATAAATAAATATTTAAAAATTTGCTTGTCTTGCAAAACGCTCTCAAACCAAGTTACTTGCAATCCAAGGTATTACTGTATACTTGAAGTTGGGGTTGTTTTTTTGCCCCAATGCGCATTACTTTAATGTGTATTACTTCAATTGCCTACATTGAACCACATTTGCCATTTTGATCCTCTCATACAAATCCCTTTGAGTTAGTTTTGTTTCAAGATTCTCAGCTGAAAAACTACAGGGAAAAAACCTAGCTCCTCCCACTTGATCTGATCCATCAGCTTTAAAGTTCAACCACCAGGAACCCTTTGTCAATACATATAAATCATGGCATGCGCTTGTTTGCATGTATAATGAGAACTGGCATTTCTAAGCGCAATGCTGAAGGCATTATCTTCCTGGAAAGAGATGACTTTTGTGACAGTAGATGCATGACAGCTGAGTGGAAGAGTAAATTAGCCTGATTTAGTAGTCAGAAGAAAATAATCATGCATATATAACAGTTACAAAAGAGGTCTGCCTTGAAGAATTTCCTCCTTTGGTTTCGACGTTATTGTTACTATGTCTGGGTGGGGTCACCACCAGGGTGCCACAGGTATCCACTTCTGGTGCAAAAACTACGGCATCTGATGGATGAATCTGTCATTTTCATTCGTTCCAGCATCCAGATCCTTTCCATCTCAAATATGAAGGCGTGTGTGAATGTTGGTAAATTCTTATCAAAAACAAACTGAAATGAAATTATCACCCATCTGCACCAGCTGCATTCAGTAGTTCCAGCTATTCCAGCATAGAGGGGAACATTTCATACCTGGTATATATCTGTTAAAGATGAGGAGCCAATCAGAGAAAAGAGGTTGCAACCCTAATCCAGCACCTCAACCGAGGCTGGAATGAACTGTCATTCAAAGCCAGACTTTTAAGAGCTAAGCACTCAAAGCACTGGGCTTGCATGGACAATTCAGTCAGTTTCAGTTTCACCCACATTCCTTTATTTATGTATTTACTTAATCTTCAGTTCTTTTGATCCTGACTATGAAGAAATGTGCACACTTCGGTAAATTCTTATCAAAAGAACAAACTGAAATGAAATTTCCACCCGTCCGTATCATCATTGCAGCATGTGCCGAACAGGCAGCATGTCGGAGAATGTTATAGTCAATTCCACAAAGAGTAGTGATTGGGTGTGAAAGTTGCTGCACAATAAAGGC
This sequence comes from Shinisaurus crocodilurus, assembly GCA_021292165.1. Classification (NCBI taxonomy): domain Eukaryota; kingdom Metazoa; phylum Chordata; class Lepidosauria; order Squamata; family Shinisauridae; genus Shinisaurus; species Shinisaurus crocodilurus. The sequence continues at coordinate 28,115,207 of CM037879.1, read as the reverse complement.
CATAATATATGAAACAATCAGATGTGAAACGCTTCAGATCTTCATTATAATGCTTTCTGTGCATTTGAATGGGGAAGATGATGTGCAATTAAGCCAATTGCTGGTAGAGATATCACTGTGACCACCAGACTGGCTTGGAATACAAGCCTTACCAGCTGGCAATGCTTGCCTCAAATACTAGATGAGCATGAGAACTCTTGAGTTTTCCTCTGGGTCACATTACTTCCAAGCCAGTGAAGAACTCAATCCTTTCCACCTAGTCATCTGTCAACCTACAGTTTTACATCCCCTTCCTCCTCCCACTTACTTTGCTGCTGCTCTGGCAGAAGAGGCAGCAGGGAGGGAGGGACAACAATCTTCCTCCTCCCAACAATAACTGGGACTAGCCACTTCTACGGCAAAGAACTAGGTACCACAAGCACAGGGAAATTTAATTTCCCGAGCATACAAACTTCAGGAGCCCTGGGGAAAATCACATTTCCCAGTGCTCCTGGTGCCTAGTAATACCAGTGTCAAGCCCCAGGCAGCGGGAAGAGGGGAAAAAGGGCCTGCCTCCCTTCTTCTCACCGTTGCTGCCACCCGTAGAGTTGCATCAAGGTAAGCAGGAAGGTAGAGGGAGCAGAGTCGTAGACTTGTGGGTGGGAGACAAGTGAAAGGGGGTTGGGGAAGGAGGAGAACCTGTTGCACTACTGATGATGTAATTGGCTGCACAATGACATCTAATTTGGACTCAGAATGAACTGAGTTATTTTCCATTTATTTAATGACAGGAACTGCCAAGCCTAATTACAGATTGAACTGGTGACAGGATTGTTTGCCCATCATTAATTGAAGATGATAAAATTCATGAAATATGAGCAATGATTTAGAGAAGCATTGCAAAAAAAAAATCATATATCTGCTTTTGCAGATTAATATCGCCAGTGTGCAATGTTGGCTTTGGGAAGGTGAAAGTATCCACTGAAATTAAAGGAATAATATTGCACATGTCTAAATTACCTTCAGAGGGCAATCCTATGACCCCGAGACACTGTCTGGGGCACCATAGGAAGCTGTGGATCTCATCCTCCGTGCCGCAGACAGAACTCCGAGCACGGGGGAGGAGCTCTGATGGTGGGTCTTCCCTTCCCCTCCCCATTTTCAGCTGCCATGGAAAGCTTCTCTTGCGAGGTCACAGCTGCTCAAACAGACTCAGAGGTCTGTCCATCTGCTTTTTGCATTGTAAATGGAGTAGCAGAAGCAAAATCTCCTCTGTCCTTTTTTTCGCCCTTTCTGGCTCTTGCCAGCAGGGCTTAGAATAAGCAGAGGGCTCAAAACTTTGAGCCCTTTGTCTGCTGAGAGCACAACCCATAGGCTGGTGGCTCCAATGTCCGTGGGGCACTATATCCACTCTGGATTTTAGTATGAACTTTAACAGAGCTATCCATGGTGCTGAACCCTATCGTCAAATCCCATGGATAGCTCTTGAAAGTTCAGAGTAGACTGGATACACTGACCCACTGACATGGATGCCACCAGCCTCCACTGCCCATAGGATTGCGCCCTCAGAAATTTGCTTAGGACTGCTAACAAGACCTCAGGACAGACTTAGGGATGCTGGAGAAATCTGCAACCGATTCAAATGACTTCAGATTTCTGTGGATCTGATCTATGGATTCCACAGCGGACCAGCTTTTGCCAAGTTGCACAGATTCTCTGGACTTGCAGAACATTTTTTTTTTTTTTACTTTCTGGAATTGTACACAAATGTAGTCATACAAAAATACAAAAAGTTTCTGGAAAGTATTTTCATTTTAAAAAGAAAAAAACCACACACAACATTTTATACATCTCTGATCTCTTGTTAGCCTCTATTCAGCTTTGCTGTGTAGTGTAGCAATCTTTTTTTTTTTTTGGTAGTAGGTATTTATCCTTAAGACTACTAAACCCAGGATGTAGTGTAAAGGTGAGCAGTGCACATATGCACAGAAACCTCTAGCTCTCTTTTTGAAGAGTACAGTTGAAAATAATGAATGCATGGCCAGTAAACAGAACCAGAAAAAAATCGAGAAGCCTGCGGGAATTCCAGTGGGAGCATTGCTACACTTCTGGAATCTGTAGCTTCTGAAATCCATTGCATTGAGTAGGCAATGTGGATATGAAAATAAAATTCACCGGGGTTCCCTTGCATCTCTAGTCTTACTATGAATTGTCTCTTGCAAAGAGCTAGAAGATTGCCCCTCCCCCCACATGTAGCTGTGGCGGGGGGGGGGAAACAATTTGCACATGGGGGAGGGGAAGAGTCAGACCACAATGGTCTGATATCTGTGCGACCAATCAGAGAGCAGAAAAGGAGGGGCAGTAGAGCCATTATTAGACTTGCACGCCTCTCCCCCTGGCTCTTTTCTAACGCGGCTCCCTCCCTCCCATCCCAGTTTGCAGTGTAGGTTTCACTGGTCGCCTGTTTCCGGGGGGCCAAGTAGGAATTTTGGTTCATTGTCCTAATTGTCCCGGGGCAATGTTCGTGTTTCGCCTACTCTGCACTGTATTTCAGGGTTTGGGTGCTTAGTGGCATTTTCAATTCGGTCACATTGGCGGTTAAGTGCAGGATTAGGCCGTTTTAGGGGCTCGGTGATCATTCTATGGCACCTTTCAGATGAGAGGCGCGCCCGAGGCTCCTTCCGCCGACTGCCTCACGACTCGGGACTGCGGAGATAAGGCCGTCTCTGAGGCCTTCCTACTTCACCTACCAGTACCTCACGGTCTGGTCGAGGCTGACTGCAGGAAAGACCTTCCAGCACCGTGTGGTGTTTAGCAAGGAGGGGATGACTTGGATGCCGTCGTCACCCTCCTTGCTGGATGTTTCGCCCTATAGCAATGGTGACTGGCTGATAGCCGGTGTAATTAGCACCCACACTTTTTCCCCTTCGTAGATTTCCAGTTGATGATTCAATAAATGTGGCCCATTACTTTCACCACAATTTGTGCCCTGCCTACAATTGTGTCTGAGTCGTTATTACTCCTCTACGTGCGCAATTGTTGTACACAGTATATTGCTATTCAAACTGAAGCACCAAAGAAGTTTCTCTGGCATGGAGGTTTGACTGATAGCACGTGTTTATATGAGCATTTACAGGCTCATATAGCATTTATATGTGCTCCCCTATGGGTTTCATTGCAACATTTCCAGTTGTCCTTCGTGAACCGCATGTTCTGCCCATATATGTACTGCAGTAAGCCAGAGCACAGTGATTTTTACGGATTCCTGAATCTGTCTTTGTGCATTGTGTGTGTGTGTGTGCACGGGGTAAGGGGGACATTTCCATTCCAGTCTGAATTACGCTGCAGGTTCCAAGCCCAAGTTCTAGCATACAAAAACAGCTTCAGGATGTCTCCTGCCTCATATTAAATCAAGGATGTGAAACCCAAATTTATTTTTAATTACTGATTACACTTTTATCCCACCCTCCTCCTAAGATGCTCAGCGCGGCATGCATGGTTCTCACCCCACCCATTTTGTTCTCACAACAACCTTCTGTGGTAGGTTAGTCTGTGAGATGATCACTGGCCCAAGGTCACCCAATGAGCATGATGGTTAGGTTTGAATTTGAACCCAGGTCTCTCTGCTCTGAGTCTGATACCCTAACCACTATACCATAGTGCCTCTCAAATGAAAGACAGATTTCCTGCCTGGAGATGCTCAGGCACCACATGTATAGTTTTCATCCCAAATGCCAATTCAGCCTCACAGTGGTGAATATCATCCTCCATCTGAAGTATGGAGGGTTCCAAACAGATGATCTTTTTAGTGGTGGGCCCCTGGCTATGGAATGCTTTCTCTAGAAAGGCTCACCTGCCACCTACAGTGGCATCTTTTCAGTGCCGGGCAAATACCTTTTTGTTCATCCAGGCCTTTTAACACCTTCTAACATTTTAATATTATGTATCTAAGTTTTATTTTAAACCTAATAATAATTATTATTTTAGTCTCTATTCTGAGTTTCTGACAATGTTTGGTTATTCTATTTTTACCCTTGTGGGATTATTGCAGTCCTTTTTTTATGTATTTGTGCTGATGGTTGATTTCATATTTTACTGTATCATTTGATTTGTGTTTCAATTTGTGTGGCTGTATATCACCCAGAGGACTTGGATAAAGGGCAACTAATAGACACAATAAACAAACAAGTAAACATCAGTTCCATTAACTGCACTTCTTTAACACCCACCTGCAGATATTTTGCTTCCTGAAACACAGTGAGGATGCAGCAAAAGGGAGACATTGAAAGAGTAGGGGAGTAATTCTATGCATGTTGAGATAGAAAAAATACAGGGGGGGGGAGCTTTTGCGACCTCGAAGAAGCAGCTGGCAGCTGCTGGCACAGTTGCGACCTCGAAGAAGCAGCTGGCACAGTTCTTTCCATGCTGGCTGCAAGAGTTGGGGAGGTTTCTCCGAACATGGAGTCCCAGCTCTGACATGGGAGCTGGGACTCCCAAAAGATCATGTGGCCCTCTGGACGCTGCCTCGAAGCTATAGGATCAGCCTTCCCATCAATTTAATCAATTAACTGATTAAACTTTGCAGCCCTAATTTAGATAAATATTAAATCACCAACCTGAAAACAGCACTCTTTCCAATATGTTAATTCCCTTAATTGGGGGTGGGGAGGAAGAAGGCTTAAATACAAATAACTGGCAATGAACACTGCAAGAGAAGCCAAGGATGTCCAGCATTGTATTTACTTTTAAATTGCTTTTCAACAATACTGGGAGCTGGTCTGCATTATTTCCTTAAGTTCCACAGTCAGCCTCGGGTCTCTCTCGCTTGCTCATTTTGTATTTATGCTCTCCATTTCTGCAAGCCATGCACTATGTATCTCTGAGTATTTGTCTGCATTACATTTCATTTGTCACAGATACCTGTTAGGCCAGTCAGGAGCAATTACACAAAATGATGCAGTAAATCGCAGATGGAAACAATGCATCTCGGAATGCTACTTTACCAGAGACGTAAGATGTTTGCTGCATACACAATGCCGGGTATTTTCAGGGCCTACATGCTTTGGTGCCTCTATTAGGATTAATATGTTTTAAGGAAGCTCGAGCACCGTGGCGATTAATCAAGGCCCCGTAATTAAGGTAGCCTTGATTTAAGCAAATTATCTCTAAAGCTTTTCGGGAATCAATGGTTTAGACAAAAGTGCGAAGTCAGGAAAGTGTGTGGTTTATAAGTGGATTCTTACCATTGATTTATGGAAGACATTCCATGGAGGAGTCCTCTCCCTATCATCACCACCACCACCACCACCACCACCACCAAATTGCAAATATACTTTGAAATCTAGAAGAGCTTTACTAAGCTCCAGGCCACAATGGTGGTTTGGGTTCCTTTTCTTTTCTTGGCAGAGGCTCTATGACTTGAATAGCAAATTTAACAGGTTCAGTGTGTTGTGTGGGGAATGTAATGATGGGTGAGAGCTGCACCTGTTGAATCTCTGCTTACCATATTGAAGTGTGCATAAATTCTGGGACAGCCAGAATTAAAGGGAATGAGGCTGACTGTGCCCATGCTGATTTCTTTCTCGCTGTCAATTATTGTTCCAACTAATAGGACCTGCAACAAAATGTTGTAGTGTGGAGTGCTCCAGGGATGCTGAAGAGTCCTTGGTCTCAAGTCACGAGTCGAGTCATGAGTCTTTGGACCCGAGTCTCGAGTCCGAGTCCTTGGTCCAAAATGGTGACTCACAAGTCACTCCCAAAGCTGACTCCACGAGTTCCTATTAAAATCAATGGGTTTTTTTCCCAACAAAATAAGGCTACTTCAGATGTGTGGTTTAAATAAATTCTAGGCACAAGTGTGCCTTTTTATTTCAAAACTCTGCCACTGATTTTGGCAAGAACAGACCAGGCAGAAAAACCCAAAATAACCAGGCAGGCAGAGGAGGCAGGGAACCCCAAGCAGGCAGGCAGAGGCAGCCAAACCCAAAATGTCTGAAAGGTTGCATTTTAGAAAAGTGATTTTAAAAAATAAACTTGCTGAACTTCCTAAAACTTATCCATGTTGCATTTGAGGAACATGATTTTTTCTAAATGTTTGGCCCCCATTCTGGAACGGTGAGATCTCATCACAATTCCACCCTCACTGAACACCCGCTCCACTGGTGATGAACTTGCTGGAGAAACACACTCAGAGCAGCCACACAGAGTAATCTCAGGTCCTTCTTCTGCCTCCCCCAAGTACGCAACACATCAGTCAAAATAAATCTTGACACACTGTTGGGGCTGCACTCCTGGTAGCCGTCCATAGTGGCCGAGCAGCGGCACACCTCGCTTCCATGCGCTCTTCGCCGGCAATCACGCTCCTCTCCACTCCTTCTGGCACAGCCCAGGGATGTTGAAGAGCCCTTAGTCCCGAGTCCCAAGTCGAGTCTCGAGTCCCATTAAAAATATTGGGACTCGAGTCCGAGTCGAGTCAGAGGGGGGACTCAGTCCGACTCACGAGTCGAGTCCTCGAGTCCGAGTCCCCATCCCTGGAGTGCTCCCATTTTAGCTTACAGCCAGCCATGCTCTCTTCAAGGATACTCCATTCCATCTCCCCTCCCAATCTGCTTTCCATTCCCTCTTCCCCAAGTAATCAGGGTTCCATAGCCACTCAGCATGCTTTGAAATCTAGAAGAGCTTTACTAGCTCCAGGCCACCGTGGTGGTTTGGGGTCCTTTCCTTTTCTTGGCAGAGGCTCTATGACTTGAATAGCAAATTCAACCGGTTCAGTGTGTCATGTGGGGAATGTAATGATGGGCAAGAACTGCACCTACAGTGTTCATCTACACTAAACAGGGTGGTTTTTTGTGGGTTCTCTCCCCCTTTGGAGAGAGAGAAACCCCCATAAATTTGTAATATGTCTGCTAAACTTAGGTTTCCCCAAAGCCTGCTGGTACACTCCTCTTGTGTGCAGATGCCGCCATTTTGGCTCTATAAGGATCCAGAGTCTAAGAATGCATTTGCTATAATGTCCACACTTCCTTGCTTGAGCGTAGGGATGTACACATACCTCTTGGGGTGCTCGCCAGGTGCTCAGCGAGCATCCCCACCACTCGATACCTCTTGCGGTGACAACGAGGCTCCCAGTGGACTTTCTGAAGCCCGGAAGTGATGCAATGGGACCCGGGTCCTGCATTTTTCACGTAAATGCCATAGAAAACCACCTTAAAACAGCCACGATTTGCTATTCGCGGCCATTTTAAGGTGGTTTTCTATGGTATTTACGTGAAAAACGCAGCGCCAGGGACTCGGAAGTACCTCTCCCTGGCTCCTCTCCGGGGAGATGTGCCAAGCTGGGGAAAAGGTAAGTTTTGCGAGGCTCGGGGTTTGTGAGCGGGATGAGTTTGCCTCGCTTCCACCCCCCCAATCGTGTCACACGTACATCCCTACTCGAGGGCACCAAGGGCTCTCAAACCAATGATGCCAAGGCATTTTTTAAGTAATAGTTGTGTGCTCAAACTTCAAATGGACACCTAGTCCTAGCTTTTGGCACCCAGCGGACACAAATGGACACATACAAATTTAATCAATGAACCAAGCATACAAATTCAGATTGGAAGACACTGAAACACTGACTAGAGGTATGAAATTTTAGTGAAATTGAATAGAAACAGTAGAACATAGGGGCACATTACACAATGATTCTTATGGTTTTTACAAACCACCTGTCTTTCTGGAAAAGCTTCTTTACAAAATCTCTCTCCCTGAACACTGTGATGTCCGGTTCTCCATATCTTTGTTTTGGTTTGGTTTTTTTCTCTCCCCCCCCCCATAAGAATTGTGCTACAGCAGGGCGTGGATCATAAGTAGCAGGTCCTATGCCATTCAGTGAAACAAACAGTCTTGCATTCATAGATTCTTCTACCAAGGACATGCTGTGAGGAGACTTCATCTGATTGTAACAAGAAACTACTCTCTTTGCTTTCATAGAGTGGGGAGACAGTACCAAAATCGAAGCAAGCAATTTTTGTAATAAACCTGAAGTGCAAACAACAAGCTTCTGCAGCTTATTAGAATATTTTGTGCCACAGTCTGGAGTGTCTATTTCTGGTATTTCCTGAATTGCTGGCCCTTATCACAGACACTTGAGAAAAATTCTACCACAGCCTCCTCACCAAAAATGGACTCAACTAATAGATGGCCTGCATCGATCATGTCTTTAGGGGTCAACACTGTCAAAAGGAAAGACATCTTTGAGATAGGATTGTCTTCTTCATCTACTTGTAGTCTAATGCTGAGAAACTTTATGAATGCTGACACAACCTCTTATACTGGCCATTGACTGTAATAAACAGAATTGAATTGAATTGAATTGACACAACCTCTACTCTGACCGCAGACCACAAACGTCTTCCATTTGTAACCTATTGATGCGGTACACTACACTTACTACTACACCGCTACTCTTCCTTGTCTTCATTTACCAATGTGTCAATCTCATTACTGCTTTTTGAGGAAATTAAGATATCTTCCTCACCATCTGGCATGGATCACTGCTAATGATGTCAAGTTTTCAAGGGGCATTATCTCTTGCAGTCAGTATATCGGGTAGTATCAAGCTGGTCCTCTGCAATGCTTTTTGCAGTTTTGGAATACAAGTGTTATGTCTGCCATCAGTCCTGTTAACATAACTTGCTGTGACTTTGAGGTCCATGTCTTCAGCAGTCCAGTAGCAGAATATATTTTTCCCCCATTTCACTCTTTAGAATCAGACAGCTTTCAGGAAACCTTCTGCTCCTGTTTTTTCAGAGCTGGGTTGTCTTTCAGGATGCACCTAGCAACAACACATTTATTATCTTCATTTTATCTATCTACACTTCCATGAACTTGAAGAGAGAGATAAATAGCTGTTGCCAGGTGCTGTACAACTTTCTTAATTTCTCATTCACCAATTATCTGCAGCATCTCATTGTGCACCACTGGATCTCTGTAATGTAAAGCTGAACCATGGGGCTGAAAATTATCAAGCTGAACATTCCACTTGTTGGCACTCAGCTGTGCTTGCACTGATTGTGTTCACACTGTTGCCATTGCCAATGAACGTGATGGCCATGAACAAGCAGTAGGTGTTTCCAATAGTGAATCATTATACACATCAAGACACAGGGCAATCAGATGATTTACTCGGTCTCCATATGTTTGATGGTGCTTCAGAATTTTCACCCAAGGATGCTTGTCTGATTCTTCTTTCCACAGTCTTGCAGCTTCACTTGCATCTGATGCAGTTTTGTGCACCTTGGATTCCAGATGATCAATTAGCCTTTCAAGTTTCTGCTTGCTTTCAACTCGGATCCCATTGGCTAGTGGAGCAATCCCATTTTTAAAAAGTTTAGCAGCTTCTGATTCATATGTTTTACAGGTAATGCAGCAGATGTAAGGCCTTCTACACTTTCCATCAACTTCACATCTTCACAAAAACACAATGTTTTTATTGTGTACTTTATATTGCATTGTATTTTTTAATTGGTTGTTGTAAGCCAAGAGAGCTTCGGCTATTGAGCGGTATAGAAATAATAATAATAATAATAATAATAATAATAATAATAATAATAAACAACTGATGCCCATGAGCCCACAAACTTGGAGGCTTATGGTTATCTAATGCAGAGCAGGAGGGGAAGCGAAGTTGACCTCCACCTCACCATTTCCTGCATTGAGCAGGGGGTTGGACTCGATAGCCTGTAGGCTCCTTCCAACTCTATGATCCATGAAATCTATGAAATCTCCCTGTCCTGCATTTTCAGTACATGGACTTTTTTACCCATCTAGCTGGAATGTTTTGGAGGGGAAGGAAAGGAGGCTGGAGAGGCCTCAGGACAACTCATATCCTGGCCTTGGTAGCCTCCTCCTTTCCCTACCCACAAGAACACCCCCTTCCCCCACTCTCTGAGGTCGCTTTCCCAACGTCAGAGAGTGGACAGTGCCATTTTTTCCATGCAAGCAGCAAATGGCATAAAGAGAGCTCCGATTCCCAGCTCTAAGGTCAGAGCACTGTGTCTCTGGACTCGGATCTGGGAATCCAAACTATCCTATGGCCCCTCAGACACTGCCTAGGGACCATAGGAATTGCTCCCTTAGAAACATATATTTTGAGAGAAGATATATTTAAAATATTTGTTACAACAATTATTATTTAGTTGTGAATGTTTGTGTGGATTTTGTTTTAATTGCAGCTTAATGCAGAAACAGGGTGTGACAGACTTATGGGTAAATACATGTGAAAGTGACACTGTCATGAAATAGACGGATTCATCCATCCCTAGTTAATAATATTGTTACCAAAAACAAACATGTGCTTTGCATAATAAGTCATCAAAGCAGAAACTGAATCCTTAAGATTAGAAAAAGCAATTATAATGGCACCTTTGCCAGCTCAGAAACCATGCATTTCCATGAAAACTCTCTGCAGTAAATACATTAATGCACTCCATGCAGAGGGGATGTACCGCTTCATTTTCTTCACGGGTTGTAAAATGGAACAGATGGTGGTCTAGCACAACTGTGAGCTTCATAACGTCATTGCTTTTCAATAATTTAATGTGGTTCTCAGTATGATGAAAGATGATGAATAGGAACAGTATATATTTGTGTTTCTCTTCCCTGCCCCCCGACAAAACATCACAAATATCAACAGTCTTCGATAGAACAGTCCTAAAAGAAATTAGAGATCCAAACTTAGTAAGGTAACATCTTTGGTTGGATCAACTTGGTTTTCAAATTGTGTTCCAATAATAGGGGTGGGCGAGCACTGCTGCCACACAAGCCAAGCTGGGCTGAAAGTGAGTGCCGGCTGAGGTGCTCGCTGCGTCACCGGACGCTATGTTGTTTACGTAGAAAATGGTGTAAGATATGTGAAAAACGTCTGCGATTTGCACAAGTTACGCAAATCGCAGCCATTTTTAATGTACCTTACATCATTTTCTATGTAAACAACATCGCACTGGGAAATTTAGGGATGTCCACGTACCTGTGGGGGGCCCCGCCCTACCTCGCCTCTCCATGGCGCCCCCCCCCCCCGCCGCTTGGTCCTCAGCGGAACAGAGCGAGTCTCCGCGTCGCTCGAGCCAGCCGCGCTGGTCCCGTCGTGTCACTTCAAGCTGGCCAGGACCCCAATTCTACGTATTTTCCATTTCTATGGCGCAGCCGGCTCGCCGCGGAGAGGCGAGAGGGCACTGGGACCCAGTAAGGCCTGCTCGCCTCTTGCAGGCATGAGCGGGGCCAATTTCGGCCCGCTACACCCACTCGAGGTGAGCGGTTACATCCCTACCGGGAATCTGGAAGGGGCATGCAGGCTGGGGATGATGGGAGTTGTAGTCAAACAGATATGGAGTGAACCCGGTTGGGGAAGGCTGGTCTAGGGTAAACTATTGGCTGGTCTAGGTGAAGCCCTATAGGCATCTTCAGTACCTACATGAACCGAATGTTCACTCTCAGAATCTTGTGCAGTACACAAGGGTTCTGCAACAAACAAGTCAATGAAGAAAGGGTTCCCTGAAGCTAGAAAATCTGCAAACTGGGGGCAGTCGCCAATGGGGTGCAACTGGTAACATAAATTGCATGGCAGTAGCATAAACTACCTCTCTAGCACAATGCCAATAGTTTTAGCTGGCATGCTGAGTTTCTCTGGAAAAGTTGGTGCACCAACTAACACTGTTGGCATTGCGACAGAGGTAGTATATGCTAGTGCAAGATAATTATATTAGTGTTTGTGCCCCATTGGATACTGCCCTGGGTGTATTAGGATTGTTGGTGATGGAATATGCAAGTTTTTTGCATTCAACCAGAATGCTTTGCCAATATAAAAACAATGACAAGTCTCTTGGGGAATCTTATTTAGGGAAGTGTGACACTGGAAAACTTATTCCGTTGGAACTTGATGGATTTTTGACCCATTTCCGATCTGATGGCCCAAAGCGGTCCGAGTCGGGGTGGTGGTGGTTCAGCTTACACAAAATTCCTCAAAATATCTGTGCAAATTTGTAGCTGAGAACTGCGTATCTCTAAGACAACTTCTGCAAATTGTGATTTGCACAAATTGTGGCCAACTTGTTACATTCGAGTCATTGTTGTTGTTCTTGTAGCATTTAACATGAGAAGTATGGAAGCATCCTGCTCTCATGGCATATTCACACACTCCGCCTTGGCCACCTTGAATTTTCTGAGAGTTAATTTCAGATTTGTGCAAAATTTGGCTCTTCGCTCCGCAATTTGCAGTACAGTAATACCTTGGATTGCAAGTAACTTGGTCTGAGAGCGTTTTGCAAGAGAAGCAAAAAATTTTAAAAAAAATTTGACTTGATAAACATGCAACGTCTTGCAAGATAAGTCGTAGGGATGTAACTGCTCACCTAGAGCAGGCGTAGTGGGCCGAAATCGGCCCCGCTCAAGCCCGCCAGAGACTCGCTTTGATATAAGAGTGTTTTGGATTACAAGCACATTTCCGGAACGAATTATGCTTGCAATCCAAGGTATTACTGTAATTTGTGGAATGGAGGCCCAAATTTTATGCAAATTTCCCCAACTTTAAAAAGAAAATGTTATGCAAATCATGGCTCATTTTAAAAACAGAAGTCAGCGCCAGTGCAGGGTTGATGGAATGGAATTCACTGGGCCAAATCAAGAAAATCCATTGGATTTTCAGCCCCCTATCAGATTATCAGGTACATGAAATATTACATTAATTCTGGCAAGCAGGGGGGAGGGAAACTGTGGGCCACAAAGGCTATGAAATGCAAGAGCATCTGTCTGTGACTTTTGTATGCAAAGCAAAAATGTAAACAAAATAAGTAGTACTTGAATTATCCTGCCACTGTTGTCTTCTCTCTGCAGGCAGTTTTCCTGGCTTGTGTGGCTGGCTCTCGGGAAATTGATTGCTAGCTCTCAGAACCTTCCTGGAAGTGTGAATCAGTCTAGTGATTCTTCTAGCCTTCTTCAAGCAGTAGCCTGCCATTTCAGCCAAAAAGCTAGGAAGAAGCCCTCCTGAGGCTGAATTGCATGGAATGACAGTGCTTGGTCCTTGATGCCTTGCTTGTAAGCTTCCGAGAAGCATCTGGCTGGCCAGTCTGGAAACAGAACTCTGTACCAGATGGGCATTTCATCTGATCCAGCAGCATTCCTCTTATATTTCAATGTACTGTCTTTTAAAATAAATCTCTCGGTGGTTTGGGTCCAACAGATCTAACAGACCGCTGCCTCTCCCATGTCGCAACATGATGTCTAACTGATTGACCAAGCTCTCTTAGTAGTGCTTAGCATCTCAGTGTACTGATGTCAGACAGAAAGGGCACAGAGAAAAGCATTCTCAGGAGCTACACCTACGCTGTGTAATTGCAGTCGTTTATGATGCCCTGAGAAGCCTGAGTCAGAGAACTGATTCAAATTCATGCTGCTGTGCCAAAATCTGTCCTCCAGTTCCATCCACAGAAGTTTTCTTTCCCTGCCGAAGAGGCTTCTGTTTTCCTGCCTCATTCTCGGGGTGCTTTACAATTTCTTCTGCGTTTCATCTGGTAGTGTTTTTGAGCGTACCTTACTGTGGCAAGGTGACCAAGAGAACACTTCCTTTCTATCGCATGCCTCTCTATCACTCTGCGGCCTCCCCAGCTGCCCACACTACCTGATCTGAAAAAGGTCCATGGGAGCAGTTACTTCATAATTGAAATGTGGGAAGCCAGGGAGGCTGCAGACTGCTGGAGAGATGTTTGTGCAATGAAAGACTGGGCAGTCACACACGCCACTCGGCTGCCCTGCAGCTAAGCTAAGCACAACAACCCTGCAGCCCACCCATGAGAATTTCACCAAAATGTTCTTCTCCATTGAAAATGTATTGGAAAGCAGTTTCTTTCCTATCAAATTGAATGGCGGAAAAAATGCAGAAGTAATATTTTACACAGCATGAATTCAAGTGCTGGGGGGGGAAAAAAGATATTGCAGTTCTTATAGAACTGTTCCACTTCAGAAGGTGCTTAAGGATTCACAGGCCTGAATTTCTCCCCTTTTGAAAGTATCCAACTTGCAAAGTTAGTTTGCCATTGAAAGAGCTAGGACCCTTAATCAGTGATTTCCATGTTCAGCCTGAGGTGGTATAGTCCTACGAGGGCCATAACATGAACTTTTGCTACGGTTTTCAGTCTGCTCTGAACATTTGTTCAAAGTGGTGCATATAAGCAGGACCTTTTAAATTAGGGCTGGCTTTTACTAGCTACCATTAAGCTTGCATGGGGGCATGGCGTTTTTATATTAGAATACATTTATTTGGAGTAATGTATAGATTTCATAGATCATAGAGTTGGAAGGAGCCTACAAGGCCATCGAGTCCAACCCCCTGCTCAGTGCAGGAAACTAGAGGAGGGGGGTCTCCCATCCAAGTAATAGCCAGGCTCGACCCTGCTTAGCTTTCCACGCTCAGACAAGCTGAGCCTGCGTGGGCCACAGGATGCAATCCAATCAGGATGCCGGTAACCCTTCACGCTTGGAAGGGTTACCTGCATCTTATGGAGGGTGGGAGAAGCACAGAGGTGAAGGTTGCCTCCATGCTCCTCCTGCTCTGCAAGTCAGGTAGACACCTGTTTTCGTCTGTCTAGATTTTGCATTTAGGGGGGGAAGGAGGCTGAGGCACTGCCAGGATACCTTGCATTTTGGCAGCACCTGTCTCTTCCCCGCCCCACACCCTAGAATACCCCCTAAACCCTATCTCTGAGGTCACTCTAATGACCTCGGAGATGCAGCCAGCATTGCTCTTTCTCTGCTGGCTGGGGGGAGGGGAGAGCACTGCAAGCTCCAAGACCCAGTGACAAGGTTGGAGCTCTTTTCCAACCTCATAGCTGGGTCTCCAAAAGTTCTATGGCCATCTACATGCTGTCTAGCAGCCATAGGATTGTGCTGCCCATATACTTTATTGATTTAAATATTGTGTTAATGTTTTATTCACCCCTTTACTTTTGAGATATGAGCCCTGTTCACTGATTTTATCTTGATTAGAATCATGTGAATGGAAGAATGGGGCTGCACTTGATGGCTTCACCTCTTCCATCACATCCCAGCCTGGATGTCCTCCATGAATTGTAGGAGGGAATTTCTGAATTAGGGATGTGCATCAGATTTAGATGAAACCTGAAGCCTGAGCAGAATTGGGGCCCCTTGGACCTTTCTGTTACTTCCCAAGGCAAAGCAGACTTCCCCCTCAAGCCACCAGAACCGGAGCTGGGACACAACGAGGCTTTGTTACCAATTTGTGCTCAGAGATGTAGACATTCTGCCTCCCCTCCAAGTAGTGTCTTTTGGTTTCGTTTCTCTAAAATGCTGATGATTAGGGAGAGGAAGGGAATGTGGTTGAATGACTTGCCAGTTCTACCTGCTAATCCTAGGGCATGTGCTTTGGAGGAGGGCAAGGATGTGACTGTGAGGTGCCCATTCTTCTTTAAACTGGTTTTCATGAACCATAACTCCCTAGCCCCTGCACCTATCCTTGGAAACTTTACCATTACCATTATGTGTGGGAGCAACAGGCGGATAGGACCAATCTAAGCTAGAGGTCCAAATGCATCAATAAAAATAATTCTCACCAAATTTGAAAAATATCACTTTTTTTTTTAGTCTTGCCTGAGTGTTAAAGAGAACAGGTCTTTTGTTTTATTTAAATATATATATAGTGGCCTATTGATAATTTCCCCCAGTTTCAAACACATTGATATATTATTCATAATGACACAGCATAACAAAACACATACACACACACGTGTGTGTGTGTGTGTGTGTATATATATATATTTAGATAGATAGATAGATAGATAGATAGATAGATAGATATAACAATATATAATGATATAACAGTACAGCATAACGATACCAATTTGTAGTTATCCAGCAATCCAAGATCGTTGTTTAGCTTATTGTCCTGTATATTCAGCCATGTGATGAGGGTTAAAGTTTACTTAATTTACTGCAGTGTGAGCTTTTGGTTTCAAGGATCCTATTCATCAGATGTAACAGATGAATACATCTTGCCTTCTGGAGTCTACTGTATATCGATGTGAAGTACCGTACTCAATCTGTGACCAGTTTTGTCCTCTGCAGAGCTGGGCATTGTATCATTATTTTATTTATTTATTTAATACATTTTTAAACTGCCCAATAGACGAAGTTCTCTGGGCGGTTTACAACAGTTAAAACCATAAAAAATACAGTATAATATAAATATAAAATTTAAAACCACAGATTAAAAAAAAACAGCAAAGCTAGCAGCAGCACTTCAAATTACAATAACAGAGTTAAAAAGAACTACAAGATTAAAATGATTAAGATGATTAAAATGATTAAAATGCCTGGGAGAATAGAAAAGAGTACAATGTAGGCGCCAGGCGAGCCTCTTTGGGGAGCTCATTCCGCAACCATCATTATTATTAATGATTTCCACAGTTCGTTACAGATCTTATCTTACTTATCATTCCAACTCTTCTGTGAGGCAGGTTGGGTTGACAAATAGTGGCACACATATGCTGAAAGACGTTGTGTTGTAATAAAGTACAAAACCATTGATGCAAGAGCCAATTCCTATTGGCCTAATTCAGTTCTGTGAATTCTGTGGCACTGGGTTAAACGAGCCACTCCAATTGGTATGTGAACTGTAATCCCCATTTTTATAGTCAATATAATGTATTTATTATTAGTTTCATCGGTAGATTTTCCCATGGAGTGCACAGCCACAACGGAAGCTTTGGTGAGCTTTAGAGTGTCATCTCAGAGACAAACTAGACGCGACATACTAATTTCATCACAAGTGCAATGGTTGTTGGGTTGTTCTGTAATAAAAGATGTTAACAGCTGCTGTGGGAGGGGAGGATTTTTTTGCTGGGACTGGAACACACAGGGGGGGAGTGTTAATATTACCCTTCTCCACTGTGGTGCTAATGAAAATCATTCCTCCAGCCACATACTGGTCATTAACAATTTGAAAACAACAACAACCCTGACACTTAAATCCTTGTGAATTAAATTTTATTAAAATCAACAACAAACACTACAAAAGACATAAACATAGAAAACACTACAAAAGACATCGAAATAAACTAAGGACTTCCAATTTTCTCTATGACAAATATAAGTAACAATACTTTCCCTTACTCTGTAATTACTAAAAAAGTTCTCTTTTTTCTATTGTCCAAAAATCTTCTATTCATCAAGCCCACAAATGAACAAAGCATTTCCCCCCTAATCTCTACAAATAATCTATTAGGGGTTTCCATTTACCAGTCTAATAACATAAGTTAATTATTTCTATCAAAAAATAAAGGTCACACCTTCCAAGATGATCCATCACCTTTAAGTCAAGATCATCTCCCTTCATTCTGATAAGATGCAATTGGGAAATTCAATCCTTTGAACCCTGACACTTACATCATTGCATTTACCATCTTGCCTGGCCCTCACATCACATGGCGCAATGGTGATGCCCCTGAAGCTTGGACTTCTGCGAACTGAGTGTGCACACTAGAACATCTCATCCTTTGTTTAATTATAGGGCTTATACTTTAGTGACACTCCCCTGGTATTAAGAAGTAGGTAATTTGAGGACTTGCCCTAAAGTCACATGACCTTGGCAGTTCCAAAGGCCTGTCGGTTGTTGCAGAAGAGGGTGTTAGAGGCTCCGAAAAATTAAATTATATTTTAAACTAATCCTCATTCCTCAAACCTGTTTTTGGACCCAGAAACATTAGAGTACACAGAGATTCTGTGCCATGTATTCAGGGGTTCCTCAGTAACAAAGTCAGTCAGGAAAGGATTTCCTGAAGGTACAAACTTTGAAAACCTTTGGTTTATTTATTTATTTATTTATTTATTATATTTATCAATCGCCCATCTGGCCGGTCACCCGGCCACCCTGGGCGATGTACAATTAAAACACAATAAAACACAATAAAACATAATAATTAAAACAATATTAAAAATTCTCATTAAAAACCTAACCCACCCCATATTCCCGCCTGAACAGCCATGTTTTTAATGCACGGCGGAAGCTCATCACGGAGGGGGCATGGCGAAGGTCACTAGGGAGGGAGTTCCATAATGTGGGGGCCGCCACAGAGAAGGCCCTCTTCCTAGTCCCCACCAGCCTGGCTGCTCTGGCTGATGGGATAAGGAGAAGGCCGTCCGTGGCAGACCTTGTTGAGCGGCCTACTTGATGTTGCTGGAGGCGCTCCTTGAGATAAGCTGGGCCGGAGCCGTGTAGGGTTTTAACGGTCAAAACCAACACCTTGAATTCGGCTCGGCAAGCAACTGGTAGCCAGTGCAACTCATTAAGCACTGGCGTGATGTGATCACGCCGGCGGCTGCCCTTAATCAGGCGTGCCGCCGCGTTCTGTACCAGCTGAAGCTTCCGGACCGTCTTCAAGGGTAACCCCACATAGAGCGCATTACAGTAGTCTAGGCAAGAGGAGACCAAGGCATGAACCACTGATGGGAGCAGGTGATTAGGAAGGTAGGGGCGCAGCTGCCGTATCAGATGGAGTTGATACAGCGCCGCCCGGCTCACAGCTGCCACCTGAGCCTCCATGGACAGCTGGGAGTCTAGAATGACCCCCAAGCTGTGGACCTGGTCCTTCAGGGGTAGATGTACCCCATTCAGCACCAGGTCAACATCCCCTAACCTTCCCTTGTCCCCCACCAGAAGTACCTCGGTCTTGTCGGGGTTCAGTTTCAGCATGTTCCTTCCCATCCAGCCAGCCACTGACTCCAGGCACTTGGACAGGGTCTCAACGGCCAACCTCGGTGAGGACTTGAAACAGAGGTAGAGCTGCGTGTCATCCGCATACTGATGACACTGCACCCCAAACCTCCTGATGATAGCTCCCAGCGGCTTGAGGTAGATGTTGAATAACATCGGGGAGAGGATGGAACCCTGCGGCACCCCACAAGTGAGCAGCTGAGGGTCCGAAGCCTCCTCCCCGAGAACTATCCTCTGATACCTTCCAGAGAGGAAGGACCGGAACCACTGCAATACAGTGCCTCCCAAGCCCAACCCCTCCAGACGGTCCAGGAGGATACCGTGGTCAACGGTATCAAAAGCCGCTGAGAGATCGAGGAGGACTAGAAAGGAGCATTCGCCCCTATCCAAAGCCCTCCTCATATCATCCACCAAGGCGACCAAGGCCGTCTCCGTCCCATGTCCAGACCTGAAGCCCGACTGGCACGGAGCCAAATAATCGGCTTCATCCAAGTGTGCCTTCAACTGAGCACCCACCACCTGCTCGATCACCTTGCCCAGAAATGGTAAATTGGAGACTGGGCGAAAGTTGTTTAAATCCTGGGGATCCAAGGAGGGCTTCTTTAGAAGCGGTCTTATTACTGCCTCCTTGAGGGCTGATGGCATCACTCCCTCCTCGAGGGAGGCATTCACCACCGCCTTGATCCCCTCACCCAGTCTCTCCCTGCAGCTCATGATGAGCCAGGACGGGCAAGGGTCAAACAAGCAGGTGGTCGGCCTCACAGATGAAAGCACCTTGTCCACTTCATCAGAAGTTGATGATTTAGAGTTGAAAACCATGATACGGCACAGGGCATGGTAGAAAGAGGGCATAGTGGAGCACAATAAAGGTGGAACTAGTCAATGCCATATTTGATCTGCAATAAAAACAGCTAGTAACTAATTGTGGGTTATTTAAACTGGGCAAATGTGAGTGCTATGTAATATACAGCAGTTGGACTATTATAATAACGTTATATATAATTTATTACTGTTGTATTGTTAATTTCCAGGTGTGACCCTTATAATTTCCATGATTGTGGCTTTGGTTTTGTTACTTGCAATAAAACTGTAGGTTTGTTTTCTCAGTTTAGGGGGTTCTCTTGGCGTTTGGTTTGGCCAAGTATAAGAGGCTGTGGTGTGAGGTGGGTTTAGGGATACAACATTAAGGATCACACATCCTCCAATAAAGTACAACCTTTACTTTAAAAACAAAAGCAAAAATGAAATGACTCACCAGTCTATGTTTGTCACATGTGATAGTGGCAATTAATTACTCTGCCTGAATATTCATATATATATATATATATATATGGATTAAGACATTTTAACATTTTTATTACCTCCCCATTCATTGCAGCTGGGTATATCTCATTATTCCAAGATGGGGCTTTGCTGCTATTCTAATCCATTGTTGTGCCGGCAGACTGTCTTGGGGGTGGTGAAAATATTAATTAAACCAGCAGGCTGCTGACTGCTGAAAAGCAGTTATTGGAAGGTTCATGTGGTTATTTTTCTTAAGACTAAGTATTCTTTAGGGATGCATAAATTCCTGAGAGATGGGCTAACATTATATGCTAAAATATAGGTACCCCTGCTTATCCAAAGTCCAGATTTTTTTTTAAAAAAACCCCAATATAGCCCCCCCCCTCCTTTCTCATGCTGAGCTAATATATGGGCCAAACTGAATTTCCAGGCACCTGAAATCTCTCCGGGATAGTGTACAAACAAATCCACTGAAGTATCTCATGATAGCACGTTGCTTGCAATTATTCAAATACTCACAGCAGAGCTATAGTTTAACACATCTATAATTAGCTAGGCGTAGGTGTTCATATGCTGAAACATTGTGGTGTTTAATATACGGACATGGATTTTACATTGCAATTATTCACCAAGTGTTGTCACCAGTGCTAAGCTGAATAAAAGAGAGAGAGAACCTTTTCAGCATAAAATGGGGGGCTTTCAGGAGGCCAGAAACTTGTCCCTAGAAATCTCCAAAAGCTCACTTTTCAAACATTTTGGGTGTGGAGGGTGGAGGAATAAATAGACCCTTTTCAGTCCATTGCTTGGGGAAGAGGGTGGAGCATTAACAGATGATGGAGACAAGGCAGAACTACTCAATCCCTATATTGCCTTGGTTTTTCTCCTGCAAGGAGAGTTGTGTTTGACCTGGGAAAAGTAGACCAAATTATATGAGGGACTTGCAGCCAAGGAGGTAGTTAGAGAACACTTAGCTACTCTGAATGAGTTCAAGTCTTCTGGGCTAGATGAATTATATCTCAGGCTGCTGAAGGAGCTTGAGCACATTAATTCAGAGGCACTCTCTGATATCTCTGTGAATTCTTGATGAATGGGTGAGATGCTGAAAGGCTGGAGATGGGAAAAGGCTTTCCCTGTCTTCAAAAAGGGAGAAAGGGGATTCTGGGAAACTACATACTGGTCAACCTGACATGGATACCAGAGAAATGTCTAGAACAGATTATTTAGTGGGCAGATTGTGAGCAAGAATACATTGATTACTAGGAGCCAGCATGGATTTATCCAAGCATTAGTCATGCCAAACCTACTTTACCTTATCTTCTTATCTCCTTTTTTATAGAATTGTTAGTTTGGTTGATCAAGGGAATGCCATGGATATAATGACTGGGTTCACACAGTATGATAAACCATGGTGGCTTATAAGCCATGTTTGTTTCAGAGTGGCTTGTCGTGTTGTCTGAACCAGGCCAAAGTGGCTTGTGTGTGGTTAACAAACTATGCTGCTGGATTCAGACAAAATGACAAGCCACTCTGAAACAAACATAAGCCACCATGACTTATTCTGCTTTGTGAACCCAGTCACTATACTTTGATTCCAGCAAAGCATTTGAGAAAGTCTTCCATTTTGAGAAACTGGTAAAATGTGAGCTGGATGGTACTACTGTTAGGTGGTTCCACAGCTGGCTGAACAACTGTACCATACAAGCATTCATTAATGGCTTTGTGTCACCCTGGAAGGAGGTCTCGAATGGGGTGATACAGGTCTCTGTCCTAGACTCTGTGATGTTCAGCTATTTAAGAAATGACTTGGATGAGTGCATAGAGGAGATGCATACCAAAAGTCCAGATGAGATGAAGCTGAGACTGAGAGGCATAGCTAACACCACAGGAGATTCAAAAAGATCTTGAGAGGCTGTGACACTGGGCCCAAACCAATAAGATGAAATTCAACACAGATAAATGTAAAGTCATGTATCCCCAAAACCCTTCACTCGCACTGAGCCTTGCTCCTCCTGTTCCTAGACTCAGGGTTGGATCCCGATTGAGTCCTACTCCAGAGTAGACCCACCAAAACTAATGGGACTGCAGTTAAGAGTAACCACAGCCCCACTGATTTCAATAGGTCTACTCTGGAGTAGGACTCAATCGGGATCCAACCCGCTTTGCGGCTCTGTGTTTGAGTACTCACACATGCTGCAGGAGCAAATGCTTCCCTTCCTCTGTGTCCCAGCCCCTCCGTGCCCACCAACCGGTTTTGCCTTAGCCTCCCCACCCACCTACCCGGAGCAGGCAGGCCCAGCCGGCCTGGAGAAGCCTCCTTCACTTGCCGAGAAAGCCGAAGAGGCTCTCGTTCTCTTGTGGGGTGAGCAGCATGGAGCCCATGTTGGCGACCCGCCACAGCGGTGGGGGCTGCTGCTGGTTGTTGCTCATTGCGGTTGTTGCTCATACCGAGCGGCAGCGCCTCGCCGTCGCCTCAGGAGGAGGCACCTGAACTGGTGGTGCTGCTGCGTCCCAGGCTGCCACCAGGCCTGCTCCTCCACTATCACCACCACCACCCACCGCCGCCTCACAAGCAGCCCCTGTCGCCGCCGCCTTGTCTGCCTGACACGCTGCTGCTGAGGGACCGCCTGCCCGTCCCACCGCCGGCTCAGCCTCCCCTTACCCCGCAGGGAGGCAGGCGGGCGGCCTGAGCCCCGCCACCGGCTCAGCCGCCACTCCTCCCCTTCCCCCACAAAGAGCCTCTAGAGTCTAGATCGGCCGCTGGGCTGGATGAAAAAGACCCCGGCGGGCTGGATGTGGACCCGCGGGCCGTAGTTTGAGGACCCCTGCTATAGAGCCAGAGTCAAGGCTAAAGTAAAGAACATCACTGCCAAGATCAAGACTGCAGAACGCAAGATTAACAGGCTTCATCTTTCAGTCTTACAGTGAGCTTTGTATGGGATCAAGATCGTGGTGGGCTTTTGTTGTTGTTGTTGTTGTTCAATACAGGAATGTAAACAGTTCTCCTTGTTTCCCTTTAGTTCATGTAGCCTATTCACCTTGAGTACTTATAACCTAGGGTGTTGTTAAACAGGAAAAAAATGTATATGATTTATTCCTCAATATGATCCAAGAGGTTTTGATGACTCCTCATGTAGTTAGAATACTTTGCATCAATCCTGTGCCAGCGTTGACATGCCAGGGGATTTATTTCTTGCTTAAAATTGCTATCAGATCGGTATTGTATGCCTTGTCTGACATAGAGTATGTACCAATGCCCCTTAAAACGCTGGGTCTCGATCCGGATGGGACGGAGGACCACAATGTGCCACCACCCATTCAAAGTCTGTCTCTCTCGGCGGAAGTCTCTCTCAGCGGCGTGGGCGGGATTTGGCAGCGGCTGAGGCTGCTGCCTGCCTGCTTGCCTCCCTCCCTCCCTCCCAACGAGGAGCTGGTGCTGTTTGTGTGGAAGGGGGAGGAGGCGACGGCAAAGGAGGAGGAGGAAGAGAAGGGAGAGGAGCTAGAGGAGCGGGCCCAAGGCGGAGGCCCCGTGCTAGGCTCGAGTACATTGAGCAGATGCTGGTCATCGTCGCGGCCTCTGGCAGCAAGGGCAGCTTCGGTGGAGGCTCTTTGTCGGGCGGCGGCCAGGGTGAAGAAAGGTGGCAGCAGCAGCAAGAAGAGCAGTGAAAAGAGTTATCTGACGGGAGGCGGCGGCGGGGCCGAAGGGGTCGGCAGCGGTGCCAGGAAATGGGAGCAGAAGCAGGTGTAGATCGAGACCCTGGAGGGGGAGTTCTCGGTCACCATGTGGGCTTCAGGAAAGTGGAGCGGCCGGGCTGAGCCCAGCACATTGCGGTGGCGGCTGAGGAGGGTCCGGGGAGCCTCCAACTCAGCCCAGCGGGCTCTTCCCCCTGTTTTGTTTTGAAGGGAGGCCATGTTTGGATGTGTGTGATGGGCGCTGCCATGTTCATCTTGCCGAAAAGATGACGGGGTCTGCGCTGCTCCTGCCTGATTGCCCCACTCCCTCCAGCGGGGGGGGGGAAGGGAAAGAAAGATGGCAGCGGCCCCGCCATGATAGAGGCCGAGAGAGAGAGAAGGTGAGGTGAGGCAGCAGCGCGCGCTTCCCCTCCCCTCCCCCGCTGACTGAGTCCTGGACTAGGCCACATGGCGTAGTTCCTGCAGTAGGGGGAGGAGGAGGAGGGGAAGCAGGAGAAGGGAGGCAGGGCAGGCGCAGGGCACGGGGAGAGCTCCACATCCCGTCCGCCCGTCCTTTCCCCGTTTTGTACCTGGAACCTTTTCCTTTTTTTATTTCCCTCGTGTCTTGCCCCCCAGCCGCCTCATTCCCTCCTAGCCAGCGCCTTCACCTCAGGTGCCTTTTCCCTCTGCTCACCACAAATTCTTGCTTTTATTTTACCGCCGCAGGCTTCCCTTCTTCTCTCTCTTGGTGACCCCCACATTCTCCCTGGCTTCATCACAATCCCCCCTCTTTCCCCCAAACGCTTGAGGTCTTCTCCTTTCCCCTCCAGTTTCTTTCCCTCCCTCCCCCGTTTTGTATCTAGGTCCCTAATTATTTAAACAGTGTGTATAAATTACCTTCAGGCTATGTGTACAATGTAGTACTAAGTATAATAATTTTTTGAGTTGATGTTTTTTTTCAATAAAAAACTGTTTGTATCATTGAAAGCTCTGTTATTGTGTTTTTCTTTTTAGACAAAATATGTTAATTAGTTCGGACAACTGTATGAGTTGTTTTTCTAAACTAAAACATACGGTACGTATTCAGGTTTAATTGCAGTGTTGGCACTTTGAAATAAATAAGTTGGTTTTGGGTTGCCGTTTGGGCACTCGGGCTCGAAAAGGTTCGCCATCACTGGTATAGATCTTATGTGTTAATTTTAATGATGATGATGATGACGATGATGGTGATAAATGATGGAGAACCATCATTTAGTGGTGAGAGTGTTGGACTGGGACTTGGAAGATCTGGGTTCTAGTCCCCACTTGGCCATGAAGCTCATTGGGTGAATTTGGGCCAGTTACTGACTTTCACCCTTACCCATCTCAGAGGGCTGTTGTAAGGATCAAATGGAGAGGAGAAGGAGGATTATGTAAGCCTCCTTGAGTTGGTTGCAAGAGGGAAAAGGGTGGGGTATAAATTTAATAATGTAATACTAAATAAAATATGTTGCGGTCCTAGCTAATTCAGTACCTCTTTCTTCCAAGTGTGGATACAATAAAGCTTCAATCCAATGCAGGCTTCTTTGGGATTAAGTGCGCGATTCAACCCAAGTGGATTTATCATGTCCGAGTAAACATTCATAGGATTTGGCAGCTCAGTGTTTAATTTTTAGTAAAATTTGGTTTGTGTTTTTTTAATCAATCCTATGCTAACTTACTTGGAACGTAGGGATGGAGAGAAATTCATCCATTTCACATCTTGATGTGAATTTACCTCATTTTATACTTTCAAATCAATATATGAGCTGAAACTCAGTTATTATTCAAATTGTTCAAATTTTGCGATCCATTTCTTCAATTAAAAATACATATAAAATGCATATATTAGGATGTGGACACAAAAATTAATATATTTGAACATAAAAATTAATATATTTGAACATGCCCCCTGGTGATCATATGTCTGGCATACATGCATACAGATGCATGCACATAAAGGGGCCACTCACATGGAGGAACCCCTATGCATTGTCCATCTGTGCATGTGCACTGCCTTTTCCTGACAACAAATTGTTTCAGTGGCAAGACTAGTAGGTAGTGTGATATTACAAGCAGGGCAGTGAGGCTCAGTCATATTTGCCCATCCACACATAGGAGCAATGTGTGTGCACCTAATGAGAGAAATAGCCCTCAGCTATACTTGTTAATGTAAGAAAACAGAAGAATGTCCATCTTAATATTTGCAACCAAAGAATGGGAGAACTTACTTGAAATACCCTTCCACAAACTCATTTTGAGCTCTACCTGGGCAACCAGAATTTCAGAAACAATTCTATGATATTCCATATATGATGATCACATATTCCATAAATTCTCCCACCCCCACAAGTTTAGTAGCCAGTAACTGAAAGCTACTTCAGAGTTGAACAGATGAAATGACGAGCTCACTTGCATATAACTGGAATATGTTGAAAACAGATATGACTCTTTCTACCAACCAGGCAGTATCTGGAAGGAAACCCAAAATCTTTCAGTTAAATGTCAAAGATGAAGCTGAATGTTTTGAACTGAAGTGTACTCTGGGAATTGAGCTATTTTGCTCTGTATGTGCAGCAATGTAGAAAGAGTGGAATTCACGCAGATGGCTCATGCAGACCAAATGGACAGTAGAGATGAGGGAGGAGGCTCACAGACAAAGCTAACCATCCAAGATATAGGATGCTAGGGCCAGTGCCTGAAAAGATCAAATGCCACTTTCCCCCTTAGGAACAATTCAAATCAAACCAGAAAGAAATTGAAGATGAAAAGCTTCAGAAATGCCTGTATAAATCTCTGTGGGCATATCTACAACAACACACACTTTTAATGGGTTTTTGTTTTGTTTTGTTTATTTGTTTGTTCGTTCATTTGTTCTGAGAGCACCTAACTTTGAGAACTGTCATTTTGAAAGGGGCAGGGCTAGAAATCTCTACTAGAGAATTCTCAGCATATCCTCAGTATCTCATCAAACTACAGTTCCCCAGATTCTGGTGGGGGACACTTTGAGAGTGAAACTGGCATAAAACTAAGATACAGTAATACCTTGGATTGCAAGTAAATTGGTTTGAGAGCATTTTGCAAGACAAGCTAATTTTTAAATATTTATGTATTTATTTTTTTTTACTTGATATACAAGCGACGTCTTGCAATACAAGTACTGTAGTATGGCTTAAATTAAAAATCTCTGTACAATTTTTTTGGGGGGGGGATTTCGTTTTGATATAAGAGTGTTTTGGATTACAAGCACGTTTCCGGAACGAATTATGCTCTCAATCCAAGGCATGACTGTACATTTAGGGAGTGATCCTATGGCACCCTAGACATTGCCTAGGGGGCCATAGGTTACTTCAGATTCCCAGATCTGAGGTTGGAGACAGAGCTCCAACTTCAGAACTGGGAGTCTGCATTCCGATCCCCCTCCCCACCCTCGCAGCTGATGTGGAAAGAACCATACCAGCTGCCTATCTGAGGTTGGCAACTCAACTTTAGAGAGGGGGGTGTTCCAGGTAGTGGTGGGACCGAGCCTTGAGTCGGCTGGAGGCTCGCTCCGGGCTCGCCCCCCCGCGAGGGGCAGCGGCCCGATCTCGCTCTTCAGCTGCCACCAGCTCTGTTTTGGCGGGAGGAACCAGGGCAACAGGGCTTAAACAGCCCTGTTGCCCTGGTTTCCCACACCAAAAACAGAGCGCGGGGGTCCAGCGCGACGGAGCAGGGTCCCGTCGCATCACTTCCTCCACGCCGGAAGTGACGCGACGGGACCAGCGGACGGGGAGGCAGGCTCTCCGCAAAGCTGGAGAGAGCCTGCAGGTAAGCCCGCGCGGGTGGCCGAGTAGCCCGGCGGACACGAGCAGGCCCAGTTCGGGCCTTGTTCCTGTCTGCCAGGCTACTCAGGTACATCCCTAGCAACTTCCAGGGGCAGGGAGGGAAGGAGACTGCGGAGGCCAGGGTACATTATATCCTGTGTCCTCTGCAGCTTCCTTCCCTCCCCCTCTGAAGCACCTCAGCTAGACAGTCAAAAATGGCCATCTAGCAGAAAAAATGCAGAGCGGGAGGAGCAGGGAGGCAAAGTTCACCTCTGCCGCTCCTTCTGCTTTGCATAGGATGGCCATAATCCTCCATTTGTCTTGCCTATGATATCATTGGTTACGTTAAAGGACGAGTGGATTTCCATTGTCCCAAGATTTGCCATGGGTCAGGTCTGCCCTACATTTCACCTGTCTGCTGACTTTGCATGGAGAATTTCTAGAATTCATGTTGGAATTGTTGTTTCCACAATTTGTTCCTGTTGCAACTCCCCAGCCTTTGATTTGTTTGTGTGTGTGTGTGTGTGTGTGTGTGTGTGTGCTTTCTGTCCAGGTAATCCATTTGCACAAGTGAGCATGCACATTGCTTATAACTGCTCTCTCTCTCTCTCTCTATATATATATATATATATATATATATATGGTGATTAGCAAATTGTGTGCCTAAGAGATTGTGTGTCTGGTATTGCAATTTGCATGAGAGCACCTAATCATGGCTTCCCTAGAAGAAGTGTGGGGTGAGGGGCATAAGCAAGAGGAACCTGTGCATGGTCTTTACAAAGTCCAGAAATCCAATCCCAAATATTGGCAGATAACTGATACATCAGTACTGCTCTGTGACCATGAGCAGCTAAGTAAGCAGGGAGCCCAGAATATGTGAAGAAATGTAGAGGAAGAGCATTTTAGAAGCTCCCCTGTTGCACATTCTGAACTTAGAGCCCTTATTCATCTAAATGCCCTGGAGATAATCACCTGCACATAGAAATGGGAGCCTGGCAGGGATGTATGATAAATTTTTTGATCAGGATTTGATCAGGATTTAACCAGTTCGCACCATCCAGACTGAACATGGACTTGGATGCAATCTGCAGTTGAAGTCTGTGCATTTCTGATCTTGCAATGTAATTCACGGACCAATAAAAATGCAGTCGACAGCATACCTAACATGTCAAAAGTGTGCATGAAAAAATGCGTAATTTTGAAAAATGCACACAAAAACACTTTAATCAATGCGAGAAGAATGCATACATTTCAAGGATTCACATAACTGATGCATACATTTGGGGGGAAAATATACATAAAAATATGCATGGAATTTGGAGAACTTCGGTGAGCTCGAGTTTGCTGATTCGCACACCCTAGTCCCAGTATTCTCTACACTGTGGAGAGATTCCTTGGCAGACAAGATGACATGGGGGGGGGGGAAGTCCCTGGAATTCATCTTCACATTTGGATGAGTATTACATCACCAGTATATTTATCAGTTTCAGTCAGATGGCACATTCCAAGGAATTCAGAAGCCATTGAGTCACCAACATCTCCTCCTTGACTGGTTAAGCAAGGAGACAGCAGGGTGGTGAGGATTTGCTTCCAAGGAGATACATTGTACTATCTCCACCGGAAATGAGCTCCTCTAGCAAATGTCGCAGCTCGTGTGGCAAAGTGCCTTCCAGACACCTCCCTTGCCATGCAGCCTTTGAAGTGAGATGTCCCTGTGATTGCCCTCCATGCAAACAACTGTTTTCAAGATATGACCAAGTCCTTTGTAGATTGGACAGGGTTAAGAAGCCATCAGCATTTATCTTCTTTATACCAATACCAGGACAGCATATTATGACTGGTAGGTTTTTGATCTGAGGAGTGTTATGCGTGACATGCATGTTTAAATGATCTAGGTGGGAGGAAAGTGATGGGTGCACATTCTTTATTTGCTGTGGATGTTAAGTGCATTCCATGATATCAATTAAGATTTGTCTTCTTTATATATGACTAATAAAGTCCCTGCGATTCACGGGGGCAGAAAGTGTCAGCCCTTGCATTCTGGGAGCATAGCTAAGCCACAATGGAACATCTTGCCCCCTTTTTTGACATTCAGAGAAAGAACCTTTTAGAAAAAGATGTTATCAATGAATTTGATTTTAAAAAAATATGATGCTTTCCACTGTGATATAACCATTTCTTTTATAATTCCTATCTTTTTGTTATATAAGCAACAAGCAAAGAAGCTAAGCTGCTATTTAATAATAAAAAAGGAGCCTAGAAGAAAAGGGAGGGGGGGGAAAGACAGATAAATTTTTTAAAAAGAAAGAATTTGAATTCTTCCCTGCTTCAACCATGTAGATGGAGAAAGACAAGAAGGAAAGGAGCTTGCTTCTTTCATTTACCTTTGAAAAGACTTTTCAGAAGCTAAAAACCCACAGCAGTTTAACAGTCTGTTGAATGTCTCCCACAGAATTCAGGTCTCTAACGTTTCTAAATCAAGGATGACCGCGTGAAACTGAGCGGTGGGGGGAGGGATCTTCTCATTCAATAGGAAGACAACTCAAATGTAATCAGATCATGGGGGACATGACTGAAGGAGAGCATTAAGATGAAAAAAGAAGATATCATGTCCAACTAGGGCTAGGTGGAGAAATTCAGCCCACATTTTTGGGGAGGGGTGTGTGTGCTTCTTTCAGGGGCATGTGAACTTTTGCATGTGTGGGGGGGAGGGGGTTTGTGGGGGGAGAAGTTTGAATAGGGGAGGCATTAGTAGCAGTACTTACTATTACAAGGTGTTGAAGCCTTCTTTCTCCCCTACCACTTTTATACTTGAAAAGGCCAAGCCACATTTGACCATCTGTCACTTTGGAAATCCACTCCTCATGCTACATAATCCTGTAGTGTCATTCTCAGAGTCATTCGAGGGAAAAGAAGATGCTATCGATGTCCTGCCCCCAGAATGTCTGTGGGAATGGTGCTACATTGCTTCCTATCGCCATTCTTGGGGCATTTGGGGTAAGGAATTGGCAATCAGGCGGCCAAATGCAGCAGTCGAGCAGTATCTTGGCTTTAAAAAATATATATTTGAAGGTGGGTGGAGAGAGAAAGAAACCTGTACTACTCCATAATTGGAAGTAAGCACTACCATGACCTCCCAGTTTTCACTCCTTCATTTGTTCGGGATGGTCATGCCTGACCCAAATCCAGGCCAGGATGTCTCTTCAGACAAAGAGCCTAATGAGCCTAAATAATTTGTGGGACCCAGTGACCCTAGTGAGACTCCAGGCACCCCTGGCATCAGTGGGAAAGCTATGCCAGGCCCTTCACCTGTAGTGGACCCTGAGTAACCTCCAGGCGGGATTCACAAGTCCCATTCCTTGCCTGTGAGGTCAGAGAAGAAGGCCGAACATCTGCCCAGCCCGAACCTACTGGCTCTAAAACCTACCAGGCCACCACTTGGAGGCAAAGACCATGTCTCAAGAACTGCAGCAACTGGGCTACTTGGGAGTGAAAGACTCCTCATGAGTAGGGCCCTCCTCATGAGGAGATCTTTTTCCAGAAGCCTCTGATGTGCCACAGCTGACTCTTCGGTGGGGCTCTGGAAGGTCCAACTTATAGGCCGTCAGTTGGGACTTGCTAGCTGCTGGAACAACTTCTTCATCCCAGTTTCCAGTACCTTGAAACCTTGTTTCTTTGACTTTTCTATCCCTTTGACTGATCTCTCATGCTGCTGACTCCTGGACTTTTGATAAGACTC
This sequence comes from Shinisaurus crocodilurus, assembly GCA_021292165.1. Taxonomy (NCBI): domain Eukaryota; kingdom Metazoa; phylum Chordata; class Lepidosauria; order Squamata; family Shinisauridae; genus Shinisaurus; species Shinisaurus crocodilurus. Next base: position 28,083,955 of record CM037879.1, on the reverse strand, counting down.
ATGCTTTTGGACTGTCCTTTTGCTGGACTGGCAGTACTGTGCTCTAGACCTTTTGCTTCCCTGTTGACTTCTCCTGCTTTGGACTGCCCCTTTTGCTGTACTGATAAAACTGTGCTTTGACCCTTTGCTTGCTGACTTTGCCAAATGGATTTGCCCTTAGTTTGCCATAGGGCTGAGACCCAAACCAACTGTAGCAGGACAGGGATCAAAGCTCCAGAGAAATGGGGTGGGGGAGAATACCAGCCTGCCTTACATCCAACCCACTGTTCTAAGTCAAAACCCTCTAACAATCGCACACACCCCAAAAAACTACAATGTGGAGCATTTTTTTTTTTTACAAAGGACCCATGGCAAAAGTCTCACTGTAATTTTGAACAAGGAAGTGAACCTTTTTTTTGGGGGGGGGGGACAGGTGGCAACCTAAATTCAGCATGACAGGCCTGTGGCTTACGCTGGCTCAGCTTGTCTGAGCGTGGAAAGCTAAGCAGGGCCAGGCCTGGTTGTTACTTGGATGGGAGACCCCTCCTCTAGTTTCCTGCACTTAGCAGGGGGTTGGACTCGATAGCCTTGTAGGCTCCTTCCAACTCTATGATCTATGAAATCACAACCGTATCTGAACATACAGGGATTCAAACCCAGATGTTTAAGTGTTAAGCACAAAAAGCCCAGGACTTGGCTGGATGATTCTGTCAGTTTCTTCCATATCCATTTAAAAATAATAATAATAATAAATCTCAAGTTCTTTCAAGACTGGATATGGAGACATTCGAACTTTGGTAAAAACTGAAAACAAAATGCTCACCCATTCCTACTTTTGACAGACCTATCCCAAGAGATGGAGCTATTGCAATGCAACATTTTAGAAAGTACATAAAAACAAAATATGAATTATGGTGGAAAAGGTAGGAAATCCCTTAATGAAATCTACAAGGCCTACTCCCTGGCACCCTCCCAATATTAGACACTCTGTGCCCTCCAGGGCCGGTGCAAGGCAGTTTGGTGCAGTTTGGTGCCCTAGGCAAGATCAGATATTTAGTGTGCCCCCCCCTTCCCACTTGAGCCCTCCCTCCCTATTTCTGGTGCCCCCTTTAGCCCTGTGCCCTAGGCAGCTGCCTAGTTGGCCTAATGGTAGTACCGGCCCTGGTCCCCTCTATGGCCTTCTTTAAAAAGTATGCGAAGGGGCCAACACAAAAGGTGAAATGGTCATGCCATGTGTGCCTGCCTCCCTTGTAAATTGAATGTTGCATGAAAAACAACCTCTTGCTCCTAGGTGAGATAAACCAGATGAGGCTTTGAAGCCTATGAAAAGCAACTATACAGGGTCATGGGTAGAGATGGACAAATGTGTCTGTTTTGCTATCTATAATGTTTCCTTTTTCTCAAGCACTAGTCCATTCCGTCCCATTTTCACATCAGTTTGTGATTTTTTAAAATCATAGACACATTTATTTATTTATTTATTTATTTTGCAAGCACTTTCCTATAATATATGTCTTTCTGTATGCTGCTTTCCCTATTGTATTCAATCTAGGGATGTGTGAATCAGCAGAACTCGAGCTCACTGAAGTTCTCCAAACTCCATCTTGAAGTTCCTTCTGACTCAGGTCTGTATCAGATTGCGACCTTTTCCCTTTTTTTTTTTTTTTGCATGAAAATCCATGCATATCTTCATGCATATTTTTCCAAATGTATGCATCAATTGTGCATATCTTTAAAATGCATGCATTCTTTCCCCGTTAATTCAAGCATATTTTTCTGTATTTTTCAGAAGCACACATTCTTTCATGCACATTTTTCAAATGTACACATGCTGTCAAATGCATTTTGGGGGGTCCGCGAATCACATTGCAAGCTCGGAAATATATAGACTTTGACCGCAGACCAAGCCCGTGTTTAGTCCGGAAGGTGCAAACTGGGTAAACCTTGGTCAAAAATGAACTGAAATGACTTTCTCATACATCCCTATAATCTGTCTGCATTATTTTTTTTAATCGAACAACTGCATTCAATTGTAGATAGAGATGTGTGAGGTCTGGGGGTGTGTGGAAATCCAGTGAACTGGCCAGACTCGACCCCCCAAACTCCGTCCCACTTACCTCCTTCCTCGGCTCGACTTGCGTTCTCCCAAGTCGAGCTGGGGAAGCAACTTCTGGGTTCCCAGCAGGCCGCTTTTTATGTAGAAAATGTCATAAGATACACCAAAAGCAGCCGCAATTTGTATAACTTGTGCAAACTGCAGCGGCTTTTAATGTAACTTATGGCATTTTCTACATAAAAAGCAGCCTGCCAGGAACCTGGAGGTCCGCCAAGTGGCTCGGTGCATTTCCACTTTCAGCCCAACTCAGTGGGTGCAGCAGCGGCATCCACCGGGCCGGCGGTGGATTGGGTTGCCGCAAGAACGTGTGAAAATTGAAGTAAAATTGCATTCCAGTTCATCATATTGGTTTGGGAAATGCTAATTTGTTTGGTTTGTATTCAGATGTGAACCAAATGAATTTTGCCCCCATCCCTAGCTAAGATACCTAAGTCTAGTTATGTCTCTTTGCCTGTGTTTTTAGTTTGGAAACAACTGCACTGCAGCATTTGATTTTCATGCTTGCATTGTTCTCCCATAAATCAAAAGAAATGCACCCCAAATCTCCTGGGTTAACTATAGGCATAAAGAGCTATAGTCATGCAGACTCATTTGGCCTTATAGATTACCGCACAGCAAGAGGGATTTCCCAGCAACTTTGCTATATTGATCAGTAGGGTGACTAATGGAAGCGCCATTTCAAGAGACTTTCCCCTAGTGCTAATACTGTATACTTTGTGGGTTGGTTAGTGGCTGTGGTGGGGCTAAGCCCTTCAGCTTCAAGGGGGGAAAGCACATATTAGATATTTTTTTAAAAAAAAAATTAGAGGGCTTCCTTGCTTCTCATCCTATTGTTTGGTTTCAGAGTAAAAGGGAATTTCTGAAACAGTTTTTGACAGCCATCACCACCATGTATTTTATAGTATATCTGACTTGTGTGTGTCCATCTAGTCATTATAAAACTAGATCTGAAGCATTTGAAGTGACTTCTACTTGGATGTAAAAGTCATACTTCTGGTTTTCACTTCTTGTAAAACCTTAAATGGCCTGGGAAATGCAGAGTTGGTGAAATACCGTTTCCTATATAACCCTTAGCCCTATTCAGGCATTAGTCTATTCACATGTAGGGCTAACGTATGTAGGGGAATGTGGGTGTGCACATAAGCCCCACCCCCAGCATCCCTGCATGCTCATAAGCCCCACCCCCAGCATCCCTGCATGCTCATAAGCCCCACCCCCAGCATCCCTGCATGCTCATAAGCCCCACCCCCAGCATCCTTGCATGCCCGGCTTCTGATTAGAACTTCACGCATTGAGCATGGAAGTCTGGAGAGGACTCTGTAAGTGCGTTTGGAAACCCTGATAAGGCAACACTCGAAGGTCTAACTGGATACTGGGTGTGCAGGGATGCTGGAGGCAGGGGGGCTTACATCAGGCGAGGCTGGTGAGAGATATCACTGGGGCTCCTTATCCATTGCAGGTTTTATTCTGAGCTTTATAGGTGCTATCCATGGTGCTTCCTGGTGGTGAAACTATTTTGGAGATGGAGTTCAGCACCATGGATAGCTCCTATAAAGCTCCAAATACAGCCTGCAATGGATAAGGAGCCCCACTGACATAGGAGTCACCAGCCTATCCTGGCTTACATGTGTGCCCATGTCCGCCTACACACTTTAGTATGCTACAGGCTGCTACAAGCAGGGACCATGGCCCAGTGGAATAGCTCATGCTTCACATAAGGAAGCTTCCAGTGTCAATCCTTGGCAACTCCAATTAAAAACAAAAACAAAACTCAGGGATCAGGGCAGAGAAAGACTCATGTATGTTGCATGGGATACTAATAAGAGCATGGGCTTGCTGATGCAGAAGAAATTGTCATGCTTACTGCAACATACAAATATGGGTGCCTCTCTAGAAGAGGCTAATAGGGAGCCAATAAATAAGTCATGTTTTCTATCTCTACCTTACACTGTATCTTATATTGTACTAGCTTTTTTACCCGGCGTTGCACGGGTTGTCATTTTCCTATAGGCACTATTTGTTTGAAATTCCTTAAGGTAGCTGACCGCTGTTTGAATCGCTCAGGAAAGGAGTACACAATGAAATCCCAGCTCCCCCGGACTACCAGCTCCCCCGGGACTGCACAATGAAATCCCAGCTCCCCCAGGACCGCACAATGAAATCCCTGTTCCCTTTCCCCGGGTCAGCACAATGAAATCCCTACTCTCCCAGGACTACACAATGAAATCCCTGCTCTCCCGGGACTACACAATGAAATCCCTGATCCCCTGGGACAACACAGTGAAATCCCTGCCCCCCGGGACTTCACAATGAAATCCCTGCTTCCCCCCTTGAACTACACAATGAAATCCCTGTTCCCTTTCCCCGGGACAGCACAATGAAATCCCTACTCTCCCGGGACTACACAATGAAATCCCTGCTCTCCCGGGACTATACAATGAAATCCCTGTTCCCCTGGGACTACACAATGAAATCCCTGCTTTACCCCCCTGGACACTGCAAAAAAATGAAATCCCTGCTCCCCCCCCCCGGGTACACAACAGTGAAATCCCTGCTCCCCCCCGGGACTACACAATGAAATCCCTGCTTCCCCCCCGGAACAATGCAACAATGCATTCCCTGCTCCCCCCCCCCAGGACTTTACAATGAAATCCCTGTCCCCCCCACAGGACCACACAATGAAATCCCTGCTCCCCCCGGGACCACACAATGAAATCCCAGCCCCCTGCTAGGACTACACAACAATGAAATCCCTGCTCCCCTGGGACCAGACAACAATCGAATCCCTGCTCCCCCCCCCGGGACTACCCAACAATGAAATCCCTGTTCGCCCTCCCCCTCGGGACTACACAACAATGAAATCCCTGCTTGCCCCCTCCCTCTTGGGACTACCCAACAATGTAATCCCAGCTTGCTGCCCCCCTGGGACTACCCAACAATGAAATTCCAGCTCCCCCCCCCATGTAGGCCCCGGCTGCAGTTCATATAAACATTCTGTTTGGACGTAGGAGAGATTTGCATATCCTCTCCTGATTGGGCTCCTGTGGCAGTTCATACCAACATTCTAACTGCTGTTGGAGTGATTTGCATAACCGCTCCTGAATGCCCCCTGCAAACATTCCAAGTGACGCCATTGGCTATCATCTATTTTGGGCCTGTACAGGTGCAGCGATGGTTTTTTGGAGATTTGAACCCACCAGTCTTTGTCCTTGGGTGATGGAGAGTATGTGTGCCAAGTTTGGGGTGGATCCAGCCAACCGTGTAGGACCCTATGCGATGCACCCAAACTGAACAGACATACAGATGGACAAACTTTCACATTTATATAGTAGATAAAGAAAAACCCTAGATAGCCCCCCCCCCACAAAAGTCAGTCAGTCAGTCATTTAAAAAGTTTCCCTCCCTTTTCACCCCCTTAGAGAACATTCTAAATGGCATAGGGGAGATTTGCATACCCACTCCTATTGGCCCCTGCAGGAATTCATACAAACATTCTAATGTGTCATATGGGCTATTTGCATAACTGCTCCTATTGGCTCCTGTAGCAATTGTGAGGTGAGCCCGATTTGCATAACTGCTGTCCCTGCTGTTTTGCCCATAGGAGATATGAGAGTGGGGTGATTCCCCCCCCCTTTTCACCCCCTTAGGGATGGAATTTCCAAAAATCCTTCCTTAGTGGGTGTACTACGTCATAAAAACACTGTTCCTTCAAAATTTCACATTCCTAGATTGAACGGTATGAGCTGGGCGTTGATGAGTCAGTCAGTCAGTCAGGACACTTTCTTTTATATATATAGATAAGGCAGTATAAGCTGCCTTATACTGAGTCAGTCCACTGGTCCATCTAGCCCAGTACTGTCAACACTGACTGGCAGCGGCTCTCCAGGGTTTCAGGCAGGATTATTTCCTAGCCCTACCTGGAGAGGCTGGGGATTGAACCTGAGAGGCTGGGACCTTCTGCGTGCAAAGCAAGTGCTCTTCCACTGAGCCACAGCCCCTCATTACTGCAGTGGTGGCTGAAACTTGGTCAAAGGTTGAGTCGGTTCAATGCATTTTGCTCTTCCCCTTTTCCGACTTGTTTCCCGACTTTGAATAAGGCAGCTTCATCATATCTTATCATAATATTCCCCATTGTCTTTGCGGATGGGTGAGAATTTAGTTTCAGTCTGGTTTTGATCAGTATTTACCAACTTTCTCATGGTTCTCCATCTCTGGGATGGAAGGAACTTGAGATTTTTAAGAAAAAATGGAATGTGAGAGAAACCAAAACTGACGGATTTATCCTGTCCAGGCCCAGGGCTTTGGGTGCTCTGCTCTTAAAAACTGTGGGTTTGAGTCCCTGTTTATCCAACCATATTAGTGCTTAATTATGGCTGCCACCTCTTTTTTGCTAGGCAGACTCCTCATCTTTAACAGCTGCATGGTCCTCTCCGTGCTGGGGAGAACCGAACCTACTGAATTTGGCTGGAGCAGGCGGGTAAGAATTTGGCTTCAGTTCATTTCTGAAAAGGATTTATGAAAACTTGCAAAGTTCATGTTCAGAAGAGAAAGGACATGAGCTGTTTTGTGTGTGTGTGTGTGTTTTATTAAAGGAGTGTGGGAGAAAGAAACAAAAACTGGCAGATTTGTCCATCGCTAATTGTATTCTGCTGAGAATCTCTCTCCTTATTTCCAAGCCATGCTAGAATGCTCCCATATTCTCTCGTGCAGGCACATCAATTCCCTTGTTGGCATTCCGCTATGATTTTGTTTGTGTGTTGTTGGGGGTTTTTTTTTTCCTGTGAAGAATGTAGGCCCTTGCTCATTAAAAGTTCAAAGTTCTTCAGAAGCACATCTCAGGCGGGGGACACACACACAACTTGCCTCCTTTTACGTTCCCTCCATTTTTATTTTACTTCAAAGCCACTTCACAATGGCCTGTTGGCACTTCTGTAAGCCTGGCTTTCCTCTTTCTGAGCCTAACCTGTTTACATACTGGTAGGCCAAACTATCCGTCACTTTTATTCAATAATGAAAGACACTTAAAAATCAGAGAGCAGAGGAAAAGTAAAATGTGTTTTTACCGTTCCAGGTCTTCCCCCTTGAAGCAGTCCTTTGGTCCCACAGCTACTCAATTCTACTCCTTTGTCTTAGATGTTACACTTTAATTGGCAAGCTCAAAATGGAACCTGGAAAGACAAAGAGGTGTCTGGGAAAGGGGGGAAATGTTAACATGTAAAAAATCTTTCTTTTCTCCAGACTATGATTATGGCACAATTTTTTTAAGCAGAACACATGTATTCTGCATCGCTACAACTCGAATGTGCTCCCGATGAATTTTGCATACATTTGCATACATTTTTGTTTGTAACTTTAAATCTTTGTATTTTATGTTCTGATGAATACATAAATAGAATACAAGGTTTTTAGAAGTTCAATAACATAATTCCAAGACAGAAGAACTATTACATTTAAATGGTATCTATTTTTCCAAAATAAAGAGTATTCATGCTTCTTCTTCTTCTTCTTCTTCTTCTTCTTCTTCTTCTTCTTTACAGACCATTGTGCACGTTCTGTACAGACTGACAGGCCAAATGATCCAGCACTTGAATAATGAAAGAAAACTTAAAAGCAGAGAGAAAAGAAATGAAAATATTGTCTAAGTTTCATACAGCCATTCAACGGCGAACCACGGCTATATGCCTATTTATTGGTAACTAAAATGTTTGCCTCCAGTTCTGACACATTTGGTTGTTGTTGTTCTTAAAGTGTCCATCAAAGAAGCCCAAAATTATATTTATGGATTCCATAAGTGGGATGCCATGAGCTTCCATCAATTTAATTACATATAGTGGGCACACTTAGTAGTTATGTGCTAATTTTTGAAGTACAGGCACTCATCATAACAGTCTCCCCCAAGGAGAGTCCAAAAATGGAGGCATCTGTTTTGATCTCAACAAAACAGTTTTAGCAGTTTCCATCGCTACTATGAGCAGGTCTTTTGTAATGCTAATGGGTCTTAATTGCCCATTCTAGAACAAGCCGCACCAAAATATTTTGTGTTACAACAACAAGGATAGTTCAAAACCGTATATTGTTGCTGGAAAAAAATCAGTTCCCCAGCTATAGTGAGCATTGCTCAGAGGGAACATGGAAGACTCGGGAGTGGGGGGAGGTGATGTCATCATGCCTGCTAATCAAAATGTCCCCAGCACTTCGACCCTTCAAGGCCTGGCTGCACTTCAGCACTGGGCATAATCCATCGTCTTGCGGGCATTGCTGCATACAAAGAAGGGGATGAGCAGAAGACTTAATAAACCCCACTGTTCTCAGAACAAATGGCGGAGGGAGAGGGCGTCTTTGTTTGACTCCCATATACTAATCCCAAATTCTTCAGAGCACACGTAACTTCTGGGGCTGTGCCCTGTGGATGTGAGGGGCGGCTGGCTGGGTGTATGTATGTATGGGAAGCACTCGGAAAGCTGCTATCGAAAAGAAGGGGCAGAACACAAAGAAGAGCTGAAGAGGTGATAGGGTGACAGAAGGCTCCCTTGACCCCTGTGATGACCTCTTCCAAAACATGCTGTTTTACCCAGAGGCAACTCCGCAAAACATGCATGAAAATCATCTTTTAATTGTAGAGATGTGCAAATCGGCAAGGCCCAAGCTTGGGAAATTCCACCTTAAAGCTCATTCCGACTCAAGTCTGTATCAGATTGCAAGCTTTGTTTTTTGTGGGTTTTTGCATGAAAATCTCTCTCTCTCTCTCTCTCTCTCTCTCTCTCTCTCTGTGTGTGTGTGTGGCCAGGAAGATGGGGGCTTTCCCACCACTAATTTCACCAAGCATGGGTAAGATCCATCATATCCATTATCATTATCACTTGTGTATTAATTAAAAATGGAACATCTAAATTGGCAATAAGAATCTCCCAATTGTGTGTTGTCTACACTACAATGCCTATTCTCAGTGCAACCCTGTAATAGCCAGACTCGAGGAATATGCCAATCAGCAAAATTCAAGCTCACCAAAGTTCTCCAGATTCCAACTCGAAGCTGATTCCAACTTGAGTCCATATCAGGTTGCAAGCTTTGTTTTTTTCTTTCCACATGAAAATCCATGTGTATTTTCATGTGTATTTTTCCAAGTGTACACATCAACTGTGCACATCTTTGAAATGTATGCATTCTTCTCCCATTGATTAAAGCATATCTGCGGCTGCGCACATTTTTCAGAAGTACACCTTTTTCATGCACCTTTTTCAAATGTATGCATGCTATCAAAGCATTTTGGGCAGGTTGCAAATCACACTGCAAGCTCAGAAATGTTCTTGATTTTTCAGGGAATTTGGAGCAGGCCGCTGAGACAGAGAGGAGAGGGAGGTGCGTATCGGACCAAGACTCATGGAGAATGACTGAACTCTATTTCCTTACTTGCACTTCCAAACTTCTGATTGTGGCACTTTCTGAAAAACTGCTAGAAACTGCTCATATATTTTCAAGCTTTGCTCTGCAACCCTGAGCATTAGAAAGTGGATTGAAAAATAAAAAATAAAAAACCATCAAAAGGTCAGAATCAAAGGAAGATAACCCCTGCATCAGACTCCATATTCTGTGCTGCAGAGATCAGAGATCCAGGTTGTGCATGCCATTGTTCATGAAGTTGTAAGTTCTGCTAGCTAGGCAACAGAAGTAATGGCATTCAAAGGAACAACACCCCAGTGTTTGGGGATGGCTGCTAGATTCAATGGCTTTAAAAGAAATTAGAAAAAGAATTACGGAGCGCAGGTCTATCAATGGTTGTTACACCTCCTAATGGCTGTATGGAATATCTAGGTTCAGAGGGAGAGTACCACTGAATATCGGTTGCTGGGGAGTAGCAAGATGGGAAGGCTATTGTGCTCATGGTCAAAATATAAAAAAATATTTTATATTTTATATTGTATTTTATGATTTTAACTGTTGCAAACCGCCCAGAGAGCTTCGGCTATTGGGCGGTATAAAAATGTATTAAATAAAATAAACAAATAAATAAACTTGTGGGTCTTCCCACAAGAATTGGGTGTGATTGGATATCATGGACCAGGATCCTGAACTGTTGTCCTCAGAGGATCCTGACCCCTCATCCTCAGAAGAACAGGCTCCTGAATTAACTGTTCAGGGAGAGGACTCAGTTACAGAGAGTTGGGACGTTCCGAAATCTCGATTGGGGCGGAAGTGGGGGCGAACGCACCCCCACTCGACCCCCCCCTGAGCCCTGCGGCACTTACCTTCTCCCCGGCTCGGCACATCTCCCCGGAGAAGAGCCGGGGAGAGGAACTTCTGGGTCCCCGACGCTGTGTTTTTAGCATAAATACCATAGAAAACCACCTTAAAACGACCGTGTGGCAGTTTTAAGGTGGTTTTCTATGATATTTACGTGGAAAAAGCAGCACCAGGGTCCTGTCGCATCAGTTCCTGGAACAGTGCTGGGACCCCTCGTGTCACTTCCGGGTCCCGGGAAAGTCCGCCAGGGAGCCTCATTTCGCTGCAGGAGGAGTGCTCCCGAGCACAAGGCGAGCACCCCACCAGGTACACGTACATCACTATCAGCAGATCTGCATTGTGAAACAAATTCTCATTTCAGCTTTTGTGGACATGCATTCCAGACATGTGATGCTAACAAGTGAAAAGACTGAACTATTGGGGGGAAATAAGGAAGAGGTTTCACACATCTCTACTAACATATTTTGTCATTGTCAGTGCCTGTATGTCTCAAAGTTCAAATGAGAAACCAGTTAAAGTGTCACTAGTCTGACATGGTCCTGGGCTAGGCACAGCAGAAATTGCAGCATGGTCTAGCAGCTGTTCAGCTGTGTAGCTTTGGTTGAAAGAGTGACACCATGTTGTCACAGCAGAAATCAAATAAAGGACGTATAACCCTTACAGCAGGATCTTATTGTCACCTAGGAATGAAGTTAAAACTCCACAGGAGATCTAGAAAATTCATTTATAGAAAGCACAGCAAGAAGCAAAACATCCTCAAGATAATATTTCCACATAGTTTGCCATAGCAGCCACAGCAGTCCAAATACTTTGGACCTGGTTAGTGAAACAATGCACACACACACACACACACACACACACAAACACATCAAGCTCAGCGTTCACATGTTAGAGAGGGTGGAAGAATAAAGTTTAGAAACTCCACTCTAGGCCAAATACCATGTTTAGGCTGGAAAGAAGATGACTGAGCAAAGACATATTTTGGTTTTTGCTACTAGATAGAAGAAGAAGAAGAAGAAGAAGAAGAAGAAGAAGAAGAAGAAGAAGAAGAAGAAGAAGAAGAAGAAGAAGAAGAAGAAGAAGAAGAAGAAGAAGAAGAAGAAGAAGAAGAAGAAGAGATCAGGAATAAATTCTTCTCAGTGACCAGAGAGCAAGAGGATTGTGTGTGTGTGTGTGTGTGTGTGTGTAAGAGAAGAAATATAAGTTACAAATATGAGGAATCTAAAGTTGCTACAGCATTTTACCTGCACTGAAATTATACATGTTTTGACTGGAGAACTCCATTGCAAAATTCATAGAAGTGCAAATTTAGAAGGATAACTGATTTTCCGTTCATATAGTGGTCCAAATGTGCGGAATTAGGTAAATTCACATTAAAATGGGAAATAAAATAATCTCTCTCCCCTCCCTAGTCTCAGTCCTTCTACACATTTGCTGAATCAATTGGGAATATGCATGAATGGGAAGGTTCACCACTGCAACATACAAGATCATTACTGCTAGGGACAGGTGAGAGTTTAGTTTCAGTTTGTTCTTGATAGGAATGTACCAAAATTTGCAAATTCTTCTTTGGGATGGGAAGAACGTGAGATTAAAAGAAACCCAAAACCCACACTGACAGATTTGTCCACCTAGGCTCAAGGCTCTGTGTGTTTAGCACTTAAAAGTTTGGGTTTTAATTCTTGTGTGTTCAACCATGTTACTGCTGAATTAGGGTTGCCATTCCTTTTATCTGACAGGCTCCTCATCTTTAAGTGCATCATCGTCCTCTCCATGCTGGGAATACCTGAACCTACTGTGAATCTGGCCTGAGTTGATGGGTGACAATTTCATGTCAGTTAGTTTTTGATAAAATCTTCACATTTGAGACAGACTGAACTTGAGATTTTTTTAAAAAAAAATGGAATACAGGGGAAAGCAAAATGAACAGAATTGTCCATCCCTACTCCTTACTGGTCTCTTTTGGCTGGTGTCCTTTCTCCAAATCCCAGGTGCCATATCTATACAAGTTTGAGTCCTGCTTAAGACTTCATACAAAAAGGAGGTGATCAGACTGGCATCCCATCAAAGTAAGACTATGGCCTGATTCAGATGTAACAGTAAGCCATAGTTTAGTGCAGCCTTCCCCAATCTGATGCCCTCCAGATGGGTAGGGTTACAATCTCTATCATCTCCAGCCAGCATGGCCATTGACCATGGAGTTTGTAGTCCATCACATTTGGGGAGGGTACCAGTTTGAGGAAAGCTTGTTTAGTGCTATGTGAAAGAACTTGCTCAAGCCTCAGCTCAAGTGCTTCCTCCTCCACTTTCCTCCAGTATGAACCAGAGGAGGAAATTGGAAACATTCACTTCCTGGTTTAAACTAACCTCAGTTTGTAATAACTTAGGAACTGGGAATGCAATTAGTTTTAACTATGGTTTATTGGAACTATCCAGGATCATAAACCATGCTTTGATCTTGGCTTGTTTCAATAAACCATAGTTTAAACTAACCACGGCTTGTCCTTGTGAGATAAAATGACAAACCATGGTTAGTTTAAAATTTAAACTCAGAAATTGATGCTTTCAATCCCCCCCCCCGCCCCAGCCATGCCAGAGGAGGAGTGGAGTGGAGAGTTCACAAGCCTGAGATTTGCTCAGACTTATTCGCATAACACTAAACTATGGCTTATCATTACATCCAAACCACGTGCATTAATATTTTGAGGTCCTCTGGTTGATGACTGAGCATACAAGAATGTAACATTTTGATGTTATGAAGGCCATTATGTGCCATACACATAATAATACAGTACTCATGAAGTTTTACTCTCTGGCTATTTAATGATTCTGATTCTGTTTATGTTCAGATGAGTTCTTCTTGTACTTCTGACATTCTGTGGAAGAGTGAAAGAGAAGACAAAATTATGGGTGCTTTTGTTAAATTTCGTACTCCATTCGTTAGGTATTGGGACAGCAGAAGGAATGCAACAAAGATAGCATTTTATGCTTCATATATATTCAGGCTAAATCCCACTCCCCCAGTGATATTAGGCTGCTTCGGATGCTATTGACCCCCTGACTAAATAAACACATGGAGGGGAGCAAGTGTGAGTGGTTCCTTCCTGCCTACTCAGCACTCCATCCTCACCTCCTCCATTACCAGCTCTACACATGCAGACAGATCATCTAATTCCCATCTGTGCACATGCAACTTGTGTGGTTACACAATGCAATATATTACATTGGGAAGGGGGGGAAATGGATTGAAAGGAGTTTGGCTATATTCCTTTCCTTTCTTCTTCGAAGCACATCTTTAAAAATGAGAATATATCTGATGAGGCCACAACCTTTGTTGCATTCCTTCTGCTGTGAATCCCTAGAAATGATCGAGCCACATGGCAACATCATTTGTGTGTGTGCATGTACCCGTGTATGTTGTAGCTATACAACCTGTTATTTAGTGAAATTCAGATTAGAGGGGCCATGCTGTACTCAGAGAGGCTCCGAGTGATGCAAAATCTATCACAAAGGACCATCTGCTGTGCAGACACAGTGGCTGGCCATTCAGTCACCCAGACTACAAGGCTAATTGAAATCTCCAGTAAAGTTTTCACTTTCTCTTCTGCCTACATGGTTTTCATACAGAAAGAAATGAAGCTGACAGATATAATAGTTCTAGCAAATATAATTGGTCCTACTTGGGAATGGATGGATCTCTTCCAGTATATTTCTTCTTCTTCTTTTGCATAACATCAGAACATTCCCTTCATTTGAAAATGATGTGATGAGTCTTAAAGATGTCCCACTCAGGGATCTGAGATTGCCAAGGAATCCATGCTTCGTGAGATCCATATATTGGAGGAAAAAACCCTTTCAGGAGGTCCATGAGATGAGGTGGATTCAGAATCTGGAAACAGAACTCTCCTACCACTGTTCCATGGAGAAAATGGGCAGTATACAATGGTGTCATTCCACTAGCGCTAATGATGTTGCACTAGCAGAAACGAATGCGTGCACAACCAGAAACAGAAACTGATATGGGAAATGAAATCGTATGAAGCCGCCCATGCTGGTCCCATCGCGTCAATTCCAGCACGTCACTTAAACAGCCCTGTTGCCCTGGTTTCCCCGATAAAAACGTAGTGCGGGGTCCAGCGCACCAGCGTGCTGGAAGTGATGCGACGGGACCAGCATGGGCGGCGTGGGCAGCTCGCCGCAGAGAGGCGAGCCACCCTGGGGACAAGGTAAGTCCCCGCGAGCCTCACGCGGGCATTAGCAGGGCCGATTTTGGCCCGCTACGCTGTGCGAGGCGAAATCGTCCACCCCTACGACTCCTCTTCTCCAGTGACTCCCCCTGTTTCAGACTTGTAGTCTTACCCTGGCTCACCCTCGCCACAGGTAAGAATGGATGCACCAGGGGACCAATAAGTTGTATTGGAGAGCATGGTTCAAAAAAATCAGAACACTAGCCTTTAATAATCGGCTAGGTGGCCATCTCCAGGAGGCAAAAGTCAACCTTCAGCTTCTCTGTCACTGTATCTTATGGCCAGTAGAGGCTGGTGACTCTTATTTCAGTGGGGCTCCGAATCCATTGCAGCTTTTATTTGGATCTTAACAGGACCTATCCATGGTGCTCCATGGTGGTGAACCTATTTTGGGGATGGAGTTCAGCACCAGGACAGCTCCTATAAAGCTCCAAATAAAAGCTGCAATGGATTAGGAGAGCTCCACTGAAATAGGAGTCACCCAGCCTAAAACACATTCATTGTCTTACTTCTGACTATCATAATACTCCACAGCTGATACTTACTATTTTTTTTTCTCTTGCTTCCTATCTCTCTACACTGTGAACAATGCTCTACCCATATTTCTACCACTTGTTGCTTGAAATCTCCCAGTGACTTAACTGATGGTGTCTCCCCAAGGCTCATCAGACTTCTGCTATCCCTGCAGGGACCAGCTGTGTATACGACAACCTGTGGCAAGCTCACCCTGTACCCACTGCACAAAGTTAAGTGACTGCATTTGTCATAGACTCACTCCAGCCTGTTTCTTTTCACAGATACCCATGGAAAAGAAGTGGTAACAGTCATAAACAGGAAAGTGGGCCATCTGGTATCTTCGACCACATTCATGCTTACACTCGGTATTAATAAAGCTGAAATAATGACCTTGGTTAAGCACCCACAAAACACAAACAGGAATCTCTACCCATGCTTTGAACTGCGGGGGGGGGCAGGGGTGGTCTACTATTTACTATAAGCACTGTTGCAAAAAGTGAAGAGATAAATTAATAACTTGATTTGGAAAGGGGAAAGGGAAGGATTCATTTTCTTTCTCGAGTAGCAGTTGAGTAGCAGTTAGGAGTGGCTGGATCAGTCTTTTTCTGGTCCATGTCCGTTTCGCATATGTTCATTGATAGGTAGCTCCTGTCCCATTTGTCCATTTTTTCTAAACTTAAAAATATCCATTTTAAAATTGGTGCCTATTTTGAGATAAAAACTTGTACTGAAAAAATTCAGAGAGGTGGAGAAACCAAAAGATAAATGTGACTGATTGCCTTCTAATCAGTTCTGGGAAATACGAATCAGGCCAGCTCGCTTACAAATGCGGACTGAACAGAATCCTTGAGCGTCGCTACTGGCAGCCTCTTCTTCATTTCAGAAGCCGCACGGGGAAAGACGGAGAGGCCCGCTGGGCCTTTCCCACCTTTGATGCTTCTGCCTGCTATACCCCAAAGGTAAGCTTTTTCTCTCTGAGGAATGCGAGGGTGGCAGGGGAGGCTGGGGCTCCTTATCCTTTGCAGGTTTTATTTGGAGCTGTATAGGAACTATCCACAGTGCTGAACTCCATTCCCAAAGTAGGTTCACCGCCATGGAGGACCATGGATAGCTCCTATAAAGCTAAGAATAAAAGCTGCAATGGATTAGGAGCCCCACTGAAATGTGAGTCACAAGCCCCCGCTGGTGGGTCGGGTCGGGTGTGCATGCAGAATTGGGGAGGGAAGCATTCTTGCATGAGAACTTCCTGCTTGAATTGGGGTGGGAGACAGACTGAACAGGGGGTCAGAATCAGGATGGTGATTTTGATGGTACCGAAACAGGGTGGGGAGTTTAGGGAGTGATTGGAGGGTGATTTAGTGGAGGGTGTTCGGTGGCAGTTTTTGTGTGCGCGTTTCCCTAATATATGCATTTCCCCTGATATGACATTTTTGTTTGCATTTCATTCTTCTTAGAGAACTGCACTGCAAAATTCAGACATGAACATTTCAATAGAGTTTTGGTTCATGTGTTGGTTTGAAAAAGCAAAATTAAGATTAAAAACTTCCCCCATCCCTATTGTTGACATGAAAAGAAAAGAGGAGAAGAGAAAAGAACCATTGCCCACCTTGTCTCAAAAGCAAGGCAATCCATCACACCCCAACGTCTTAGAAATGTCCACTACCCCACTCCAATCCTTGGCAAAAATTTCTCTCCCACTCAAAACCAGCTCAGCTGAAAATATTGGCGCAGCACTAATGAAAATGCAAGAAAACCTACTGTATTGTAATGCAAGCAAGAAAATTAAGTTACCTACTCCTGTGTTGGGTTTGCACCATTACACATGATAGACACTATTTAGAAAGCTTGGAGTCTTTCATTTTTCCTAGTTTGTGTTTTTGTGTTTTTTGTTTTTCATTTCTGCCAGAAATTAGGTAGTATCCTTACAAATTGTATTTCCTTGGGTTTTTATGTAAGACAAAGATTCCATTGGCATCTCTGGAGCAAGGCTTCTTCTGCTTGTCAGGTGAATGAAGAATGAGGGGACCTTTGATCACTCTTGAGCTCTATTCCATTAAAAAAAAAAGGTTGAATAAATTCAGGAAGGACTGACAAGTCAATGCGTTTACTGAGACTGTGTTTCAGAATCTTTTAAAAATAATTTCAGCAATTTTATTATGATCTAGAACCCAAAGGATATAAAGCCAGAACCTAGATTCCGTTCCATGGGTCAGCTTATGAAATGGTAGGACAACAGTACTTCTGAGAACATGCAAAGTGTATTTCCCTTATCACTGAGTAACCACAATCAGCTCATCCACATTAGACTATTTCCAGGTCAGAAAGGTTGAAAGCAGCTTGAAGATGCAGCAAGTTTGTTTCAGAAATTAAGCTGATGTATCATGCAATGCAACATCCCAGTTTCACAACTCTGGAGATCTCTTTTTTCCTAGAGCAAATGTGTGAGAACAGATTTACACATGGGGCACAGTGACGCTCACATTCTACACACTATGCCAAGGATGGGCAACTTGTGGTCCTCCAGATGTTTTGCCCTACAACTCCCATTGGCCCTAGCCAGCACAGCCAATGTAAGGAATCATCTGGAGGGTCACAAGTTGCCCACCCCTGCAGTATGCAAGCCCATCTCATAGAGCAAGTACACATAGGATCATTGTCCATACAGTATCACAGGCAGGCCATTTACTCCAAGTTATTTATTAAAATGAATAAACTCACTTAGGCTGCAATCCAGTCAGGATGCCTGTAACCCTCCGAACTCAGAGAATTGCAGGCATCCTATGCAGGATTATGATCACGGATCATATGCAAAGATCGCATCCGTGCTCCTCCCAGCCTGCAAAACACTTAGATGGCTGATATTTATTTATTTATTTATTTAATACATTTTAATACCGCCCAATAGCCAAAGCTCTCTGGGCGGTTCACAACAGTTAACACCATAAAATACAATAAAATGTAAATATAAGTTTTAAAACTACAGATTAAAAACAACAACAAAGCTAGCAGCAGCAGTTCAAATTACAATAACAGGGTTAAAACAAATACAAGATGAAAATGATGAAAATGATGAAAATGCCTGGGAGAATAGCAAGGTCTTCACCTCCCCGACCTGAGTTATTTATCGACCTGACACCGGAAAGAGTACAATGTAGGCACCAGGTGAGCCTCTTTGGGGAGTTCATTCCATAACTGGAGTGCCCATAACAGAAAAGCCCCTCCTC
The DNA here is from genome assembly GCA_021292165.1 of Shinisaurus crocodilurus. NCBI lineage: Eukaryota > Metazoa > Chordata > Lepidosauria > Squamata > Shinisauridae > Shinisaurus > Shinisaurus crocodilurus. The sequence continues at coordinate 28,065,632 of CM037879.1, read as the reverse complement.
CTGGTATCCACCTGCCTCACTTCCTATGGCAGGGGCTCTCGGAGAAGGACCGCTGAAGAAGATCTTAGTGTCCAGGCAGAATTTTGGCCTTCTAAGTGTGGTACTTCAGAGAGCAGGGGGCTGAGGCACTGCCAGGATACCTATCATGGTGGCACCTGTTTCCTCCCCGCCCCCCAGAATGCCCACTATACCCCATTCTGAGGTCACATTTGCGACCTCACCTCAGAGAAGCAACCAGCATGGTTCTTTCCATGCCAGTTGCAAAGATTGGTGGAGGGCGTTCCAATCTTGGAGTCCTAGCTCCGACGTCAGAGAGCAAGTTTCCAAAGTCAGAGCTGGGTCTCCGAAAAATCTTATGGCCATCTAGATGCTGTCTAGTGGCCATAGGATTGCGCAGTTATGTTTTTTTTTTAAGAAGTCCAACCAGATTAGAGAAGTGGCAACTTCCCAACCAACTTTACCCAACTTGGTGTCCTTCAGATGTTTTGGAGTTCAACTCCCACCTGCACCAGCCAGCATGACCAATGGTCAGGAATCCTGGGAGTTGTAGTCCAAAGCATCTGAAGGGCACCAGTTTGGGTTAGGATGTTCTAAACTCTAATCAGAAGCTGTAGCGTAATGGCACCTCATGCCCCACAGTCTTTTCTGGTCCTTTTTTTTTAATGGGTCCATTCCTTCATTTGCATGCACTTCCCACATCAATATTCCAAATGCTGCTGCCATTAATTCAAGTCTAGCTGTGACATGTGCTGGCAAGAAGGGGGGGAAAGGGGGGGAAATATGGATAAATAAATAAATGCTAAATTGCTGTCTTCTGATGGCTCCAATGGAATTCAAATGCAGCATCCGTTAAATCTGATTAGAAGCAGAGATGTGCCGAACCCTCGATAAATAACTCAGGTCGGGGAGGGGGGGGAAATCATTTGATGCCCTGCAACCCGGGACAATAAAATGTGCCTCCATCTGGCTTTGAATATGAATTAATTGTAAATGAAAGGTTTGGAAGGGTTTTTTTTTACCCTTCCTAATTTCAGCTAAACACAGTCTCAAGCGTGTGTGACAATGGGCTAAGAATTAATAAAGTGTCTGTGCAACGGAGAATTATTTACATTGTCTGGGTTTTGTTTTTGTCTTTAAATGATCACTCTTTTGCAAGGGGCATGAAAGCAGATTGATTGAATCACTCAGAAATGCTTATTGTGGGAAGGTATGAAATGGATCTTACATAGGAGCTTTCTTTTGTAAATAAGTTAACATATTGTGATGGAGAAGGAAAGCAGGGATTATGGAAGTGTTATTTCTTATTCTTATGGAGGGGATGAATCACTGATAAGAAATTGCCAGCTGGAGAGCTGAACATGGGAAAATATTTTCATACTGTTGCCCCAAAGTTCTAAAGGCTCACTGCAAGATACAGTGGTGAACAGGGCAAAACATCAGACTGGAATTCTTTCCAAGTGACATAACCAACAGCCCCTGACAAATACATAGGGATGCTGGGAATTCCATTCAATTCTCAACATCTGGGGCCTCCTTCTACTGCCACCTCTGAGGGAGGCTCATTTGGTGGCAACAAGGAGGAGGGCCTTCTCAGTGGTGGCCCCCCAATAGTGGAATAAGCTCCCTGCTGAGGCTCACCTGGCTCCAACTCTACTATCTTTTCAGCACCAGGTTAAGACTGCCCTCTATGCCAAGGTATTTAATCTTTAACAGCTCAAAATAGCACATGGGGGTGGGGGTCATCATGTCAGCTGCAAGCTTAGTTTATTAACTTGTTATCCTATTTGCCATTTTAAATTTGGTTTTTAAATTTGGATTTTAAACATGTGTGATGAAATGTATGTTTTTATTATCTGTATTTTATAATGTGTATCACTGTTTTTATTAATTGTTGTAAATAGCCCAGAGAGCTTCAGCTATGGGGCGGTATGGAAATTATTATTATTATTATTATTATTATTATTATTATTATTATTATTATTATTATTTAAGCCCAATGAGATTTCTCAGTGTTTCCATTCCAATAGGCGGTGGCAGTCTGTAGCAGATTTTTTTTTTCTAATTCTGGAAATGTTCACATATTTCATATTTTTTTTGGTGCACATTAAATAGACACTTTTGTTTCAGAACCCGTGATTTGCACAAATGGGATTGTGGTTGTGGTTGTGGTTGTGGTTGTTGTTATTTTCAGATCTTTAAATTTGCACAAATGGGACCATGTCATTGTTGTTTTTTTAATATATATATATATATATATATATATATATATTCTGGGTCTTTAAATTTGCACAAATGGGATCATGTCATTGTTTTTCCTTCCAGGTCTTTAAATTTGCACAAAAAAGTTGTCCATTTCATCCTGCACTTTGGTGCTTCCTGAGTGAAGGGGGGAGTGCCAAAGTGGAGAATGAAACTGACAAGTTCTTTAAAAAGTACTGAATATGGCTTTGCTGGGCTTAACAAAGTAGTGTGTGGAGAGGATGAAACTGACAAGGATCATTACAATGGGAGAATACCTCTGTGCAGCTACATAGTGGACAGATGGACTTGCAAAAAACACGCCAATAAAAAAATATTTTAAAAATATTATTACCACATTTGTGCAAATTTAAAGACCTGAAACATAAAAATAATTTTTAAAAATCCCATTTGCACAAATCATGGGACCCTGGCGGGGTAGAAATACAATTCCATTTGCACAAATGGATGCTGCCATTAAAAAAACACCAAAATCTGAGTACTGGATTGACTTGCTACAGATTGAGTCGATGCCAGTGGGGAATGAAATCCATCAGGGACAAACTAGTAAAATCCGTCAAGATTTCACCCCCAAAACAGAATTCTCATACATCCCTACAAATAGGAGACCTCATAAGTAATAATGGGTAGGGATGTGTGAGGAATCTGATAGGCGGGTGGTGAAAATCCAATGGATTTTCATGATTTGGCCCCTGGATTCCAGTTCACCAGCCCTGTGCTGGTGCCCACTCGCTATGAAGTGAGTTGAGGCAGCTCACGGACTTCCGTCTCTGAGACGGGCCACAGTTTGCACATCTTTTTTTTTTTATGCTAAGCAAATTTGCACAAATTGCACAAGGTACACAAATTGCATCAATTTGCACAATCAGTGTAACTTTATGTAATTTGCATAAATTGGGGTATTTTGTTTTTTTTTACGCAAATAAGCACCCAAGAAGCATGTGGATCTAGTGTGATTTGCATAAAATCAGCCATTTTTATGCAAATTGCACTAGATCTATGCACTTTACAGGTGCGTATTTGCACAAAACATGCAAAATACCCCAATTTACACAAATTGCGTAAAGTTATGCTACTTGTGCAAATTTACGCAATTTGCATACCTTGCGCAATTTGCACAAATTTCCCTAGCATTTTTATTAAAAGATGTGCAAACTGTGGCCCATCTTAGAGACAGAAATCTGCAGAGAACCCACGACTCGGCTCGCTTCCTATCATCAGGTCAGAAGTAGGCAGGAAGTCCATCAAGTTCAAACGAGCCGGACTTCCCAATGTTGGCACATCCCTAGCAAAGCAGCAACATTCGAACTTGCCAAAGTTCTCTGAATTCAACCTCGAAGCTTGTTCTGACTGAAGTACATATCAGATTGCAAGCTTTGTTGTTGTTTTTCACATGAAAATCCACACGTATTTTTGTGCATATTTTCCAAATGCATTTTATGCTGTTTTTAACATAAAAAACATAGCGCCAGTTAGGCAAATTGTGGCCGTTTTAACAGTTTGCCCTGTTTTTACGTAAAAACCATAGTTCCGGAAACCAGAAGTCTGGTGAGCACCTCGGCGAGTGCCTCAGCTGGCGCTCGCAGGGTGCTCAGCATGGATCGCACAGTGGGAGCACTCGCTGAGCACCCCGCGAGTCGGGTGCCGGGCTCGGCACCCAATTTGCACATGCACAATATTAAACTACATCTCGGAGCTGCAGTTTGGAATCACAGACTGTAATGTGACATGATGTCATGCATCACCACATTATGTACCTCTTCCTGATTGGTTGTTTCCATGTAGCCTTTCTACATAATGTTTACTTGCCATCGCCAATCAGTTCAGTCTGGAGGAGAAATGAATGGCACCACCGAGTCTTCCTTGCAGAGCCTGAACCATGGTGGTGAAGACAGAGGATCTAGGCTCTTGTTAAGGGTTTTAATCCAACAAATTAAGTGATGCTCAAAAATGCAGTTATTTAGATGGGACTTGGGAGATCCGGGTTCTAGTCCCTGCTCGGCCATGAAACTCACTGGGTGACTTTGGGCCAGTCACTGACTCTCAGCCTAACCTACCTCACAGGGTTGTTGTGAGGATAAAATGGAGAGGAGGAGGAGGATTATGTAAGCTGCCTTGAGTTCCTTGTAGGAAAAAAGGCGGGGTATAAATGTAATAAATAAATAAATGCTCTGCAGTTGGCAATATATTCCAAAACTAGTAACAATTAGAAACAAATCCATAAAGCAGTGATCCAAGCTCACTGCAAAGGTGAGCATTACGGATGCACAAGTTGAAGCCAATGAGCTGATCAATATGAAATTTGGTGGCATCACTACTCATAATCCCTGAAACCTGAACAAAGCAGTAAGAAATATTAAGAACAAGTGGTACCTGCAACAAAAGGTTGCAGCATGGAGTGCTCCTGTTCAGAGTTCCAGCCAGCCTATCAGCCATGGCCTCTTCCACAGTTTTCTACTCCCCGTCCCAGAAATAGTAAGTGAGCATTCCGTGGCCACTGAACAAACTCAGTCCTCATTGAGATGTCTCTGGCTTCTTCCCTCTTTTAAGACAAGTGTGTTGGGGTGGGGGTGGGGGGGTTGTACTTTATTTATTTATTTATTTTATTTAATACATTTTTATACCACCCAATAGCTGAAGCTCTCTGGGCGGTTTACAATAGTTAAAACCATAAAATCCAATATAAAATATAAAATTTAAAACCACGGATTAAAAACAAACAGCAGAGCTAGCAGCAGCAATTACAATAATGGAATTAAAAACAATTACAAGATTAAAATGATTAAGATAATTAAAATTATTAAAATGCCTGGGAGAATTTTACTTCTGCAAAATTTGGCATTTTCAAATGGGCATTTTCAAATGGGAGCGTGAGCATTGCAAATGGGACATTTACACTTCCTTCAGAAAGTAAAGGGTTAAACCAGCCAACATCACGACATGGGCAGAAATGGCAGAATACATATGCTTCGTCATGTAGTCCACACAGGCACGTAACATAGATATTGACTCATAATCAATCTCAGTTTGAAAAATGAAAATACTGACGTTCGTTAGATAGCCACCCAGGCTTGGTACACATAGAGGAATTACAACCATGATAGATTCTATCAATGAACCACCTAATTACAAGTTTTGCTGGCATCCCTAATTGAGTTCATGCCATCCAGTTTGTACATCACTTGAAAGCGCTCCTCAGGATGGAGAGCCATTTCATTATTACCGGTAGTAATCCTCCTTAAAGCATCCCACGACAGGCTGAATCTCTGTGCGGTGCCGTATGGGCTCTTCATCCCTTTATCCATTATTTACAACTTGTTGTGCAATGTGCACATGTTCACAAAATAGATTAAGGCAGCACTGCTAACAATGCAGCACAAGCGCTGTCACCAATAAATAATAATTGAGATTAAATATATTGGTGTTTCTAGCGCTATTGGGGAGGAAAACGTAAAATACTTACGGCAGAGGAAGCCTTGTTCCAGGGTCCACTGTGCATGGACAGCGGCATCGAGCCTCTTTCAGGCAGAGGGCTGAGCTATTCACGGTGCTCCATGGCGGTGAACCTATTTTGGGGATGGAATTCAGCACCATGGATAGCTCCCATACAGCTCCACATAAAAGCTGCAATGGGTTAGGAGCCCCACTGAAATAGGAGTCAACAGCCTCCCTTGGACTAGGCCTCCACATCTCAACATTTTAAAATGGGGGGGGGGGAAGCAAGGAAGCCATCAAACCATCAGGGGAAAGGGGCTGGGGAAAGGTTCAACATCCCTGTAATATGGGCCCTCCAGTTTATTAAGTATTTATTTAAGCAGTTTATACATGGCTTGACTATATCTTTTACACTACATCCTGAAGTGTAAAAGATTAAAACAAACAAACAAAAAGCACACATCCAGTTCAAACACTTAAAAAGAAAAAGTACAAAACATCTCAGTTAAAAACATTTTAAAATGCACTTAAAAAAATACAATTTTAATGCAAAAATACAATTATCCTTGATTAAAACATTTAAAATCAAAGAACTGACAATCAATAAACTGGGCAACACAATCAGTCAGGGAAGACCTGGGTGAAAAGGTAGGTCTTTAACTGGCCTAAAACATGCCACAGTTGGTGCCCACCACATACCGAGGGGAAGGGCATGCCACGCCACCACGGAGAAAGCTCACTTTTTATTTATTTATTTTATTTATCATATTTATACCCCACCTTTTTTCCTGCAAGGAATCCAAGGCGGCTTACATAATCCTCCTCCTCCTCCTCCTCTTCATTTTATCCTCACAACAACCCTGTGAGGTCGGTTAGGCTGAGAGTCAGTGACCAGCCCAAAGTCACCCAGTGAGTTTCATGGCCGAGCGGGGACTAGAACCAGGATCTCCCGAGTCCCAGTCCAACACTTTCACCACTACGGAACCTGCAGGTAGCAGTAATACCAGCAAGGCCTCCTCCAATGATCTTAGTGATTGAATAGGTCTATATTGGTGAAGGCGATCCAGCAAAGAACCCCCAGATGCTGCCACCCCCAGTGGTGCTTGCTGTTCTTTGTTGAGCATAATGGACCTGCCAACATAACTAACATCCCAAAGGCATCTCGGTCAATGCTAAGTTAGATACCATCTTTTATCCCCAATATGCCCTCTGTGCTGCAAATGGGCCCTTGTGTTTTCTGTGCTTGAAGAAAAACAAAACGTACAAAAGGTTATCCAACAAAGTTTCTGCATCATGAAAAGCTGGATTTTGTGGTCTGGTATACATTATGCAAATTTGCACAATGCTTGTGTCTGATGGATTGCCTTTCTCCGTATGAGCTTACTTCTGAATGAAGATCACCTTCAGAGGTCCTCCTTTGGTGTTCCCACCATTTCAATTCATTTTATTCATTTAATTACATTTCTATACGGCCCAATAGCCAAAGTTCTCTGGGTGGTTTGCAAAGATTTCAAACCATAAAAACAAAAACAGTAATGTGCATGTCATAAAAACAGTTTAGCTACAAATATATAAACATAGTAGACATGCATATACACACATATCCAAATATACCCCATGACCTGATTAGAAACATATCATATGCTGCCAAATGCCAGGGAAGTTCTTAATCTGGTGCTGAAAAATAATAATATTGGTGCCAGGCAGGCCTTGCTGGGGAATTAATTCCATAATCAGGGGGGCCCTCACTGAGAAGGCCCCCTCCTTTGTTGCCACCTTCCAATCCTCCCTCAGAGGAGGCACCTGGAGAAGGGCCTTAGACAATGAGCATAATGTACGGGTAGGTTCATGCCTGGGGATAGATATGGCAGGTGGCAGCTAGGAAAAGGACCTGTTTCTGTGGTGGCACTCCAGTTATGGAATACCCTCCCCAGGGAGGCTTGCCTGGTACCTACTTTGATGTCTGGGAAGACAGTTCCACAGTCAAAATACCACCACTGAAAAGGCCCTTTCTCTGGTCACCATCCAGCTCCCCTCAGATGGTGACAGCACTTCATGTGGGGCTACCCTTGTGCTTGGTCCACAAGCTGCAGCTGGTGCAGAATGCAGCAGCCAGAATGCTGAGTGGCCATGTATGTATTACACGAGTGTTGAAGCAACTGCACTGGCTGCCTATGAGCTACCAAGCCAAGTTCAAGGTTTTGTTGCTGGTAATTAGGGATGTGTGAGGAATACATTTGAGGGTGGGAATCCACTGGATTTCCTTAGTTCAGCCCCTAGGATTCCATTTTGCTTCTCCAGCTCCAGCTCCGACTCACTGCAGTCGTTGAGCCAGCTCACAGGCTTCTGTCTGTAAGATGCACTGCAATTTGTATATTTTCCCCTGACCACCAATGGAATTTGCGCAAAATGGCACATGGAAAGCACGTGGTTTTAACGCGACTTGTGTGATTTGCGCAAATCTTGACTCGGCCTGTTTCTGATCATCAGATCGGAAGCAGGCAGGAAGTCAGGCGAGCTCAAATAAGCCAGATTTCTCTGATTTAGTACATCCCTAGTGTGGCATATAAAGTTCTGAACAACTTGTGAACAGGTTACCTGGTGGTGGAGCACCTTCCCAAAGGCACCTTGAGAGTGATGTCAGCACAGCTTCCCAAATCTCAGCGGGCTTTTTCACAGAATGAAGGAAACTACCCTTGGATTTCTATGTGAACCCCTCCCTGTGACAACTTTTTTAAAATTGTACAACTTCAGTTTACACTGCAGGAGAAGCTGTGGTGTGTGTGTGTGTGTGTGCGCGTGTGCGTGCGCGCGCGTGCACGTGTGTGTGTGTGTGTGTGTGTGAGAGAGAGAGAGAGAGAGAGAGATGTTCAAATGTCCCCTCAAGGAAAAAGAATATTTCTGCATTTACAAAAATCAGCAGGTCAATGAGAAATCTAGGATGAAACCTTATCCCTGCCATGCTAGTTTTGTATAAACAAGGATCCCCCCCCCCAAGGGGCATTTAAATATTCACTCCACACCCCACCCACAATTTATCCTGTAAGTGGCACTGTTGATTCTGCAGGATATAGAAATTGGCCCTCTGTAGTACATATAAATTGGCCCACCATTTCTAGACTCTTGCTCCTAAGGAAAAAAGAAAATTTTAAAAAAGGAAACAACTATATGAACTTCTGAATTCATAGCATTTAAATGTGCTCAACATTGGTAAGGTAAAAATGCAAAACAAAACACGACCTCAGCAATCCTTTCCTCGGTGTCTGGAAAACAAGCCCCTGGCTGGCACTTCTCTGAACTGCTAATTTTTACCTATGCATTCACATGTGCTGGCTCTATTCAGTTTTAAATAATGCATAGCTTGAAAATGTATTATTTACATCAGAGAACGTGAAGTGACTAATAGAACCTGACATGATGTACTATATCTGATAACATATTTGTTTTTTTAAAAATCCCTTTTATATATCCTTAGGTCTGAGCTGGAAAGGGTGGGGATTTGTTTCATGATCATTTTCCTAGCGATGGGTGCACAGGCAATGCTTGAATTCATTGAGGTTCTCCGAATTCTCCCTCGAAGCTCTTTTTGCCTCATTTGCATTCCCCAAATGCAAGCATCTTACCCCTACCCTAATTGAAAATGTGCATTTCCCCCCATAGACTAAAGTTTTAAAATCTGGATTTAGGGAGGATTTGCACACTTGTACATATGTGCACTTCTGAACATGAACACAAGTTCAGGAAATTTCGCAGGAATTGTGTTCATGCTCATGTTTGGGGTTGCGAACAGAACAGGTTTGCATGACTTGCAAACAGGAATGAAATTCTTGTGCATACCTGATTCCCACCATGAAATACATCCCATGAAGTGTGAGGAAAGCTGACAACAAGGGCAGCTCCTCGCTTGACGCCCATCCTGTGTGACAGCAATAGTTCCTGTCCTTACTCTGAATTGACTTCTTTTATTTTTTCCCTGCTCTTTTAAGTGAACAGTCTAGGGGTGTGCATTCACTATGGATAAAGCCTGAATATTGAACTGAAGCATCCCGCTTCAGAGGTATTTGACAACCTCTGAAGTGAAGTGGCTCTTCTTGTGCAAAGTATTATGAAATGAATTGGTGAGTGCCTCTTTATGGTAAGGTATTTCATAGAATCATAGAATCATAGAAAAGTAGAGATGGAAGGGGCCTACAAGGCCATCGAGTCCAACCCCCTGCTCAATGCAGGAATCCAGGTCAAAGCATCCCTGACAGATGTCTGTCCAGCTGCACCTTGAATGCCTCCAGATCGGGAGAGCCCACCACCTCCCTAGGTAGTTGGTTCCATTGTCTTATTGCTCTGACAGGAAATTTTTCCTGATGTTTAAGTGGAATCTAGGTTCCTGTAACTTGAGCCCATTATTCCATGTCCTGCCAACTGGGATGATCGAGAAGAGATCCTGGCCCTCCTCTGTGTGACATCCCTTCAAGTACTGGAAGAGTGCTAGCATATCTCCCCTCAGTCTCCTCTTCTGAAGGCTAAACATGCCCAGTTCTTTCAGTCTCTCTTCATAGGGCCTTGTTTCCAGTCCCTTTATCATCCTTCTTGCCCTCCTCTGAACCCTCTCCACTTTGTCTACGTCCTTCTTAAAGTGGTGCCCAGAACTGGACGCAGTACTCAAGATGTACAAGATGTATGATTCTGTCTTGCCTAAAAGAGGCAGTGGTAAGACCTTTGTTAAAAAAAAAAACCCAACCCTCCCTGAAACCCCCCTGTATTGGATGATTTCCAGCCAGTCTCTAACATTCCATTCTTGGTCAAAGGGCTGGACCTTGTGGTGGCTTCTCAGCTCCAGGGATTTCTGCATGATGCTGATTATCTAGATCCATTTCAGACTGGCTTCGGGCCTGGTTTTGGGAAAAAGACTGCTTTGGTCATGTTGGAGAATGATCTACACTGGGAAATAGACAGGGTGAATGTGTCCCTGTCGGTCTTACTGGACTTCTCAGCAGCATTTCAATACCATCAACCATGGTATCCTTCTGGGGCATCTGTCTGAGACAGGACTGCAGTAGGGATGGCCACTCCCCCCCCCCGCTTGTCCCACGGTGCTCAGCACCCAGCAGCTGCGGCGCTCGGCAGATTTCCGGGTCTGCGGCGTGTCACTACCGGGTCCCCGGTGCTGCGTTTTTTACACAAATACCAAGGTAAACTACCTTAAAACTGCTGTGATTTGCTATTTGCGGCCGTTTTAAGGAAGTTTACCTTGGTATTTATGTAAAAAATGCAGCGCCAGGGACCCGGGAATGACACGCCGGGGACCTGGAAACTCCTTTCCCCACGGGAACTTGGGACAAGCTGGGGCCAGGTAAGTCTCAGTGAGCTCGGGTGAGGGAGAGCGGGGCGATTTCACTCTGTTCCTCCCCCCCTCAAAATTCTCAGCCATCTCTACTGCAAGGCTCTGTAATACAGTGGCTCCGGTCCTTCTTGGAGGTGTGCTCTCTGAAGGTGGTGCTGGGGGTAAGGGTGGGCCATCCACTGGGACCCGCTCCACCTCTGGCTCAGCAGATGACGACGCTGCGCCCACTGAGCTAGGCTGAAAGCTGGCACATGCCATGCCGCTCACCAGACTTGCGTGTTCCCAGCGGGCCACTGTTTATGTAGAAAATGTCTTAAGATACATAAAGAGCGGCCACAACTTAAATTATGGCTGCTTTGGGCGTATCTTAGTTAAGGCATTTTCTACATAAACAGTGGCCTACCAAGAACCCAGAAGTCACTTCCCTGGCTCGACTCGGAAGAACGTGAGTTCAGCCAGGGAAGAGGTAAGCGGGATGGAGTTCAGGGGGTCGAGTCCAGCTAGCGCACGTGTCCGCCAGATTTCCACCCTCCAAACGAAACCCTCAGACATTCCTAGCTGGGGGATTCCTGTTCAGCACCATGGCCGTTGGCCTGTGGTGTCCCCCAGGTTTCCATCTTATCTTCCATGCTATTTTACATATACATAAAAAGGCTGGGAGAGAGTTTTCAGGTTCATTGTCACCAGTATGCTGATGACACCCAACACTATCTCTCCTTTCCATCCAAATCCATGGAAAATGCTCTAGTTCTAAATTGGTGTCTGATATGCGTACTGGACATGATGAGGGCCAAAAATCGAAACCTAATCCAGACAATACAAAGGAGCTCCTACTTAATCAAAAGGCAGATCAGGGAATAAGGATTCAACCTGTGCTGGATGAGTTGACTCTGGATGGGTTGTTTGTACCTGTATATATATATATATATATATATATTCTTGACCCGTTAATCATCACAGTGTTAGTGATCATTTATTTTACTTAGTCTTCCTTTCCTTTCTTTCCTCCTTAAAAGTGATTTGTTTGCTTCTTCACATATTACACATGCCTCTGCTTGTACAGTTAAAATTAAACAGTAAAATAAAACAGCATATATTATTTTTAATCTGCTATTGTATTTTTAGATCTTCACAGTGCTGCCGGTTTCATGCCATAGTTTTAAACCTTTAAAAATTGTACAGTATGTTTTATCATGCTGCTGCATTTTATGGTTTTAACTGTTGTGAACTGCCCAGAGGGCTTTGGCTATTGGGCGGTATAGAAAGGTAATAAATAAATGAATAAACTAGGGTGCAATCCAGTAGGAATGCCTGTAAACTTCCGAATTTGGGGGATTATGGGCATCCTGTGAAGGGTGGAAAGAGCATGGAGGTGAAGATGGTATGATAGGGAATGCAAATTGGCCAAATCAAAGTTACAAGTGTCCGCAAGAATAGCTCGCAAAACCCAAGCACCTAGGTCAATTTTTCAATATTGTCAGCTACGAAGTAACTATAAGAAGCTACTAAGACACAAGAAGTCCTTATATATTAAGACACAATGGAATGAGCTATTGATCGCAGCCCAAAGTACAGATTCACAAAGATTTTGGGAAATCATCAATAAGTTGAGCTTTAATGGCCACTCATTGATTGAACTAAATATCGCCTCATCGATATGGGAGTCCCATTTTCGAGACTTGTTTAATGAATCAACCTCCAAAGATCACTTTCTGAAACCTTACAAGGATAATATACATACTATTGTGGCTGGAGAAGATTTACCAGTGTGGGACCCTGTGTCTCCTGATGAAATCTGTGAAATAATTGCTACCCTAAAGAACGGGAAGGCACCAGGGGAAGACGGAGTTGTTGGGGAAGTCTATAAAGCAGCCCCAAACTGGTGGGCCGCTATACTTGCAGCTTTATTTACAGAAATTAATAATAGTGGCCATTTCCCTCCCCAATGGAATATCAGCATTGTGGTTCCTATATTTAAAAAAGGTGACCCAGGTAAACCAGCCAACTATCGCCCCATTAGTTTGCTGGACATTTCATCAAAAATATACACCAAATACTTGTCAAAGAAACTTATTTATTGGCTTGATTCCAGTGAGATAATTGCAGAAGAACAGGCAGGTTTTCAGCGTGATCGTTCAACAACAGATCACTGTTTTGTTTTATCTCATTTGATTCACAAGTATGTAAAGGTGAAACGTAGACGTTTATTTGTAGCATTTATTGATTTTGCAGCAGCTTTTGATTCAATTAATCATGATCGTCTTTGGGATAAACTAAACAAAACCTCTATCGATAAAAGATTATTGATGCTGATGCGGCAGCTCCATTCAAATACTAAGATCCAAGTTAGGATGGACCGTTCAGGTTCACTCACAGACCTGATCCAAACTACGCAAGGTGTCCGTCAAGGATGTCTATTACCTCCATTATTGTTTAATTTTTATGTTAAATCTCTAATAACTGATTTAAGTAATAAGGATAATTATGTGCCACCAAAATTGGAAAATAGGAAGGTTACAGTACTTATGTACGCTGATGATACCATCTTGTTGTCTCAAACACAGCAAGGGTTGAGGAGATTATTGAAAACCTTTAATCAATTAGCAGTGCAAGAAAAATTGAAAATTAACTACAAAAAGACAAAAGTATTGGTTTTTGCTAATAGATTTAAAAAACACAGATGGCAAATTGATTATTTAGATCCATGCCAGTTGGGCTTCAGGCCTGGACATGGGACAGAGACGGCCTTGGTCGCCTTGGTGGATGATATGAGGAGGGCCTTGGATAGGGGTGAATGCTCCTTTCTAGTCCTCCTCGATCTCTCAGTGGCTTTTGATACCGTGGACTACGGTATCCTCCTGGACTGCCTGGAGGGGTTGGGTGTGGGAGGCACTGTATTGCAGTGGTTCCGGTCCTTCCTCTCTGGAAGGTACCAGAGGGTAGTTCTTGGGGAGGAGGCTTCGGACCCTCGGCCGCTCACTTGTGGAGTGCCGCAGGGTTCCATCCTCTCCCCGATGTTATTCAGCATCTACCTAAAGCTGCTGGGAGCTATCATCAGGAGGTTGGGGTGTGGTGTCATCAGTATGCAGCTGACACGCAGCTCTACCTCTCTTTCAAGTCCTCACCGAGGTTGGCCGTTGAGACCTTGTCCAAGTGCCTGGAGTCAGTGGGTGGCTGGATGGGAAGGAACATGCTGAAGCTAAACCCCGACAAGACCGAGGTACTTCTGGTGGGGGACAAGGGGAGGTTAGGGGATGTTGACCTGGTGCTGAATGGGGTATATCTTCCCCTGAAGGACCAGGTCCGCAGCTTGGGGGTCATTCTAGACTCCCAGCTGTCCATGGAGGCTCAGATGTCAGCTGTGAGCCGGGCGGCGCTGTATCAACTCCATCTGATACGGCAGCTGCGCCTCTACCTTCCTAATCACCTGCCCCCATCAGTGGTTCATGCCTTGGTCTCCTCTCGCCTAGACTACTGTAATGCGCTCTACGTGGGGTTACCCTTGAAGATGGTTCGGAAGCTACAGCTGGTACAGAACGCGGTGGCTCGCCTGGTTAAAGGCAGCCGCTGGTGGGATCACATCACGCCAGTGCTCAAGGAGTTGCACTAGCTACCAGTTGCTTGCCGAGCTGAATTCAAGGTGTTGGTTTTGACCTTCAAAACCCTATACGGCTCTGGTCCAGTCTATCTCAAGGAACATCTCCAGCAACACCAAGGAGGCCGCTTAACAAGATCTGCCACAGACGGCCTTCTCCTGGTCCCTTCAGCCAGAGCAGCTAGACTGGTGGGGACTAGGAAGAGGGCCTTTTCTGTGGCGGCCCCCGTACTGTGCAACTGTCTCCCGAGTGACCTCCGCCATGCCCCCTCTCTGCTGAGCTTCCGCAGCTTATTAAAAACTTGGCTGTTCAGGCGGGAATATGGGGTGGGCTAAGATTTTAAAATTTAATACTCTTTTAAATGTTTGTTATTCTGTTTTTATTTGATGTACATCGCCCAGGGTGGCCGGTTGCCGGCCAGATGGGTGATAAATAAATAATAATAATAATAATAATAATAATAATAATAACAACAACAACTTACAGAAATACGAAGTTTAAAACAACAGAATAAATTCAAAGAAAGAACCAGCAGCATTGTGAGATCTAAAAAGCACTGACATACATTGTTCTTAAAAACTGAATGACTAAAACCTCTAGAAGAATAAAAAAAGGTCTCAAAAAGTGCCAAAAAGACTAGTAAACCTAAGCACCATGTGGGCCTCTTTGGAGAGGGCATTCCACAACTGGAAAGGCCTTCTCCTTAGGAGCCTCCTACCTCACCTCATATCTGCTGGTCTTCAATCCCACTCTGTTCCCAGAGTGGTTAACAATTTATAATAAATTTAAAACAACCAAGCAGGTCATGGTACCACCAGCAAGACCTCCTCCAATGATCTTAATAATCACACAGGTCTGTACTGGGGAAGGTGATCTGCCCGGTGATCTGGTCCCAGGGTGTTCAGGGCTTTAGATGCCAACAGCAAGACCTTGTAGTTGGCTCAGTAGCTAATAGGTAGCCAGTGAAGTTGCTTCAGCACCAGTGTAATACAGTATATGCACACATACATGCATAATTTGACTGAATTAACCTAATGAAGGCTATCCCACCATCTCTGCTACACAATCCTCCAGCCTTCAGCGCAGAGTAGGCAAAAACACCTGATACCCAAGCCAATTGGGTGACAAGTAAAACAAAAAACAAAAAACCCTCATACTCAGCCCTGAAGCAACCTCCTAGTCTTGTACTGATAGCAAGGGGGGGCGGGGCGGGTGGAAGCTGGAAACTGAAAAGGAGGCCAAGGGTGGGGTGGGACCGGATTACCAAGGCCCTGAGGACTTGCCCCCTGCCAACACTGCAGCACGCGTTGCAAACTGCTTTGAGTGCCATTTTTGGTAGAAAGGTGGAGTACAAATCAAAGAAAGAAAGAAATGTGTCTGCACGCTGCTGCTGCTGCTGCTGCTGCTGCTGTTGTTGTTATTATTATTATTATTATTATTATTATTATTATCTCCTGCCTTTTTTCCTGCAAGGAGCCCAAGTCAACTTACATAATCCTCCTCCTCCTCCTCTCCATTTTATCCTCACAACAACCCTGTCAAGTAGGTTAGGCTGAGAGTCAGTGACTGGCCCAAAGTCACCCCCAGTGAGCTTCATGGCAGAGTGGACACTAGAACCCGGATCTCCCAAGTCCCAGTCCAACTCAGAGCCTTGCCTCCCTCTGCTCTGCATGTAATTCTATTTCTGCTCTGACACCTGGCATGGGGAAACATGTGTGTGTGTGTGTGTGTGTGTAGATGTACATGAATTGAAGGTACCAAAACCTGTGCCTAGAGCCTGCTCCAGGTTTTGGAGGGCAAGACACTCTAAATGGCCTCTCTCTTTCTACCTGCTCACCAGCATGGTTGCCAACTTCTGCTGCTCTTTTTCCTTATTTTTTGCTACCACCTACTTGCTTGCCAGGCAGAGAGGCACAATGAGCAAGTGGCATCTATCGCTTCTCCTTCACACCACCACAACTGTCCGGGCCAGAGCGAGAGGTAGTTAAACAAGCAGGTTGCAGGATCTCGTGTCAGTGGGCCCCCTGCTAAGGTGTTGGCCCTTGATGGGTGCCCAACTATACGGACGCTTGATGCTGGTCCTGGCTGTGGCAAACTGAGCACTCTTCATTTCTGGCTGAGCCTGGGATTAATTTTAGACATTCTGCTACTGAAGCCAGAATTCAAGAAGAGCTGAACACAAGGCAGAGTGAACCAAAGGAACAATAAAGGAATGAACAGGAGAAATTTGCTCCTCCCTAGGTATTACCATCTCAATACTCTTGAGATGCCATTATGTACAAAAGCATTTTTTAAAATATCTTCCATTGCTTAAAACTTGACTATTAAGCCTTATCTGCATTTTAAGCGGCCAGCTGGGAATTTGAGCAGAGCAATTTGAAGCTTAGTGATGTTTCTCCACAGAGATCAGTGCAACATGCTTTTGAGGGAAACAACAAATATTTACTTCTTGAAAAATAAATGAAACCTCATGGGGGATATGAAGGTGAAGGAAGCTTGCGTGGGCTGAGTCAAGTCAGTTTGTTGTCAGCCTTCTCACGCCTCTAAAGTCAATCAATAACCTATTGTCAACCACCACAATATATTTTTTCAGAAGTAGAAGAAAACACACACAAAACATATATATATATATACACACACACACACACACACGTATAAAAGATGGGGACAAGGGGGAAATTATCTGTTACAGAACATTAACATACTCAGGTATTCTTCTTGTCTACCACCTTTTGCTTCCAGTCTGAAGTGGAATATGCTTGAGTGTGGAAAAAAAAGTGACACATTGCTTAGAGCACTCTCCTGCTCGCATTCGCCTCTTCCTAACGAAGTGGCAAATCACTGGGTGCGAATAGAGAATCTTGCTATATGAAGGACTCAGGCACTTTTTGCTGCAAACATGGACATTACAGAGACAAGGAACATAAGAACGCCGTGGCCGTCACAGAGTTACGAAACCCCACATAGTTTGCATAGTCTCTATTTTATTTTTTGAGTTACAGATTTATGCTGTGTTGATTCCGACAATTGCATTCCAACCCCACGCAGGCATTGCTAACTTCACCAAATCAATTTTCAAGGTTTTGTACAGTTCTCTGGCAGGGCTCGAAACACAGGCCTGCAGCAGGGCTTCTCTGGGATGGGCAGCGCGATCCAATGTGGCTGCCAGTATCCCTCTGAACTATCAAGGTCAGAAGTTTCATGGAGGTGAAAGTCACCTCCACACTCCTCCCGCCCTGCAAAAGACTTAGACAGCTGATTTTAGGCCGTCTAAGTCTTTTGCCCTGGAGCATAAGGAGGACGTATCATGGCAGAGCCTCTCTCTTCCCTTCCCCACCCTCGAAACTCCCACAAACCTCCAGCTCTGAGGTCAGTCTTATGTCCTCAGAGTCACAGCTGGCACACTTCTTCCCACGCTGACTGCAAGGGTGGAGGAAGGGCACTCCAAGGTTGGAGTCCCAGCTCTGACCTTGGAGAGCATTTCTGAGGTTGGACCTGGGACTCTGACCTCTCCTATGGCCATCTAGACTCTCCCAAGTGGTCATAGGATTGCGCCCTAAGAGAATAAAGGGAATGGTAGTCTGGAGTCTTGGTTGTCCTTAGTGGTCAGTTAATTCACTGTGCCTCAGTGCAATACAGCTGGGGTCATCACAAGTTTAGTGACCACCTGCAGTTGTGTCCCCAAGTGCACCCCTTTATGTTCTCCCATAGAAGTGAGCAGCTTCCACTCATATAGGCGGAAGAAATAAATCACTGCACTAGGGGACAACACTGCAGAGGACCCAGCAGTCACTTGGCAGCCATCCTGTGTATCTGTGGGCAATGTTTTGCATTACAGATTTATTCTGCGTTGTCTATTGGATTCAGACAATTGCATTCAGACTTCACACAGGTGTTGGTAACTGGCATTTCTGCTCATGGAACATGTGAACATGCCCTGTTTACAACCCTGATTATGTGAGCATGAGCAAGAGAATGTGCTCTTCAAAAATGTTCACAAATTCTCAAACATGCGCTCATGTTTGAAAAATATGCAAATTTTGCAGAGAATTTTTTTTTGAAATTGTACATTTTTTTAAAAAAAAATGCGCAATTTCATGCTTTTGTCTGGACGGGAATCTGTGCAACTTTGGGAAAATGTTGCACAATTCGGACCATTCGGACAAAACAAACAGCGAGCGCAAACAGGAGTGCAAATTGAGACAGGCATTAAGCGGATGATCAGAGAATCCTGGTGAACTCGAACATGGCTTGTTCGTCCAGCCCTCGTCTCTGTGTATTCTGTCATTTCTGTGTACTATATTCCCAGGATCACTTGCAGTATATAAATTGTTCCGCCAACCATTCCTCACCTGTTATGATGGGTATTTTTATTTTTGTTACTGTAAGGTGGTTAGTATAGGACAGAGCCTTCTGGAGTTGTTCTGTTTTTCTGACAAATAACTAATGTTTTCCTGTTTTCTTACCTGGCTGAGCCCATTCCTAGGAAGCTTAGGAGGACATCCCTGGAGTGCATCACAACAAACTCAAGCAAGCGAAGCCAGCTGTACGGGGAGTAAAAAATGGAGACGCGCGTGTGTGTGTGTGTGTGTGTGTGTGTGTGAGAGAGAGAGAGAGAGAGAGAGAGAGAATACATTTCTAAGGGGGGAAAGGCAATATTAATTTAAAATGTTTTTGCTGTCTGTAAGTAACAAACAAACAAACAGACTGTCTTTTACGGCATCTTGTCATTTTTGTGCCCATGTTTACACGCTCATATGGTACCAAACTCAGGCTCAGTTATTAGTATAATGTCATGGGTGGATTCCAGATGCTGGGTTTTTGCTCTAGTGGCTGCCCCTACTGATGTATTATTCTCGTTGTTGTGCTTATTACATTTATATCCCACCTTTATTTCATCGTGGAACTCAAGCTGGCTACATGGGATTCCCAGGGGGTCTCCCCTCCAAGCTCTGACCAGATGCAGACGGCTTAGCTTCGGCAAGGTGGCTGCCTCGTGTGCCTTCAGACCATGCCCTGGGACTGAGGAAGTGTAAGAGCAAGGGGGGACATTTTCACTGATTCTCCCTTCCTGCTGCAGCCCCTCTTGCGCCCCATCTGTTCCCGACTGCTGGAGTACCCACCAGAACAGCATGGATAGGGGAGGCTGCCAGAGGAACAGGGAATCGGAGGAAATCATCTTCCTTCCTCCTCCATTAGCATAAGCATGTGCTAGATCAAAAGGTGTTCTGCAAGTAGGACAAACAGAAATGAGAGAGCCTACATGCCCCCTGAGTTGGGTGGTCATCGGCTATGCCAGTGTTCTCCAACCTTAGGTCCCCAGATGTTTTTGGCCCCAGCATAGCTGGCTGGGGCATGCTGGGAGTTGTAGGCCAAAAACATCTGGGGACCCAAGGTTGGAGAACACTGGGCTATGCATTACACAACCCTTTATTTCACATGAACCTCCTAGGTGCAATACAACCTTCTTATTTATTTGCGGTGGTGTTTTTTGTTTGTTTTTAAACCAGTTAACCACATCGCTCCCAAAGCAGCCCACAAAAGAGAGATAATATGCCACGTTTAAATCCAACTGAAACCAAATAATTCTAACTAGGGGTGTCCACAAACCTGGTGGGGCCCCCCGCCCCACCTTGCTTCTCTGCGCCCCCCCCCCGATGCTGCTCGATCCTCAGTGGCGCGGAGCAATTCTCCACGCTGCTTGAGCCGGCCGCGCCAGCCGTGCTGGTGCTGTTGCGTCACTTCCGGCTGGCCGGAAGTGACGCAACGGGACCCTGCGCAGGCACGCCATGACCACATTTCTACGTATTTTCCATAGAAACCAGGGCAACAGGGCTTAACAGCCCTGGTGCCCTGGTTTCTATGGAAAATACGTAGAATTGCGGTCATGGCGCCCCGGTGCATCACTTCTTGCCAGTTGGAAGTGATGCAACGGGACCAGCGCCGGTGGCACTGCCACCTCACCATGAAGAGTCGAGCGGCCGCCAGAATCCGGTAAGGCCCGCTCGCCTCTTGTGGGCATGAGCGGGGCCGATTTTGGCTCCGCTACGCCCACTCGAGGCAAGTGGATACATCCCTAAAAGCAGAGGACAGTAAAATCATAGGGCAGTATCCAATGGTGTCATTCCTCAAAGTGAAATAGCGCTAGCGGAGCACCATTGAAACTTTCTTTTGCACAAGTGGCTGCCCATTACGCTTGTGCATCCAGTTGTGTGAGCAGTTGTGCAACCAGTTGCACAACAGGTTGCTGCAGCAGAATGTGCAACTGGTTGTGCAACTGGTTGCATGATGGGCTGCACAAGCATAATGCGCAACCACTTGCCCAACCATGCTTGTGCAAACATTAGTTGGATTCTTCTCTTACACATGGCTCAGAACCTTGTTTTTCCTAGCACAACATCATTTGCGCTAAAGGAATGACACAGATGGATACTGCTCATAGACATTCAGTTTCCTGGGCATCCATACCAGGAAGGGAAAACCATCCTATGAAGTGTCATCTTTACCAATATCTGAAAACTGGCAAAGAATTAGTAATTATGCCTACCTGATCAAGGAATCCCAAAGTACTGGCACCACCACCAAGAAGAGTCTACCACTGGTGGCCATCTGCTGTGACTTAGTATCAGCATCCTCAAAAGTGCCTCACTGGATGATTTTAAACCACAGAGAGTTATATCTGGAAAATATGTTCTTTCAGAGATACCAAGGTCTAGGTTGTTTAAGCTTTCCAGGTCAATGCCAAGGTCTAGGTTGTTTAAGCCTTCCAGGTCAATGCCATCTTTTAAAATTGTGACCGCCAAGAAACTGGTCACCAGTGCAGCTCCTTAAGGTTCAGTGCAAAATGGATCCTTTGACAATCGTAGGAGTCAAACTACTGTGGGTAGGTACATGGAGGGAATGTGTACATGGTTCACCCATTTTATCCTCATAACAACTTTTGGGATAGGCTAAAGTGAGAGTACGTGTGACTTCCCCAAGGCAGCCAAGGGAGCTTCATAGATGACTGAGCAAGGATTTGAACCTGGCTCTCCCCAGTCTCAGGCAAACAGTCTAATCACTATGTAGCATCTAAAAGCAATTATCATAAACAAGAGCAATATTGACTATCAATAATATATCCCAAGCTTACAACAACAATAACAACAACAACGATGGCAATAACAACCATCATCATCAGTCCCGAAATATTTGATTGGAAAGGATGTAGCAGTCCGTCCTTGGAAGGAAGCTCCACAATATGGTTGGGGGACACCACCAAAAAGGCCCTATTTCTGATGGCAGACAACCTCAACTCCAACAGTGGTGGCACCCGCAGCAGTATCCATCCCCCTGAAATAATTCTCTTGCAGCTGGTGTTTTACCATGTTGTGATTTGTTTGTTGTTGTTTTTTACTCTTTTGTTACACATTGCTTTGAGGAATGCACTGGGAAAGTAGAAGCTAAATGTTAAAAAACAAATAACTAAATTATCAACAGTGGTGACAGGAGCCCTACAGTGATAACAGATTTTGTTTTGTGGACTTTGTGGTGGGGGGGGTGCAGGATGCAATCACACACTGCATTTATGACAAACGGATCAGGTCATGAGTCAATTCTATACAGAAATACCCCTGAATTTATTTTGCCTTGCAAAATAATCCACACCTAATTGAAAGAAGTGGTATGCTGCTTTCTGCATCTCCTGATGCCTCTGAAGCTTCAGGTGAAAACAGAGTTTGTTTTTGCCCTTTCACCAATGATATATAAAGGTGAAATATTGCTGGCTGGCGATGTTGCAGAGGCTTAGCACTTTCCTAGTTTGCAGCTGTTGCTTTTCATCTTTAGGCCAGGAGGACACACAAAAAATTGTCAGTGACATCCAGCAGCAGCCTCATTCTCATTCCAGACATGATATCGAGTGCTCATGTGGGAAGCAACAGCAAAAGCACTGGGTATGAAGCAGCACTTTCAGGCATCTGCCGGGCCAGGGCCAATGCCTGGTATCCTTAGGCAGCTGACAGAGCCACAGAAACATGCCTTGGGCCCCCATTATTTTTTAAAAATATATAAATACATTATAGTAGGATGGCCGACATCACCCCAAAAGAAGAAATATATCACTAAAAAAGAGGGTAAAAGAGGACAGTGACTTGCATAAAATTTGCATGTGCTGATTTATATCTATAGATGCAAATTTAAAAGTAATTATTATAATGGAAATACATGAAGCGACGCCGCGTGTATGCAAACTATGAAAGCCGCCTCCTACCCACTCCCCATCCCCGTAGGATTCCACGGGCGGTAGAAACTCAGCAGAGCTTCTGCTGCATACCAGCTGGGGCCATGAGCACATTAAAAGGGCTCTCGTGGTCCTGAAGAGTGGTGATGAAGCCGTCCCATCGCTCTTCGGGGACAACTGTCACCGACTAGCCATGGACGAAGCATCGGTCAATGTGGCAGGCATTCAACAAGTGGGGCTGCTTCGTCAGAGGCCTGGAAAGCGATGGCTCCCAAGAACATCGGGGAGAAGCCATCGCTGAACTCCTTGCAGTTCTCACTCACCTCGAGGAGGAGAAGGAGGTGGCAGAGGTGAGGGCCCCCAGCGTGACTTGCAGAACGAGAGGGAGGAATTGTCCGCAAGAGCCATATCTATGGATTAATTCAACAAAAGCTCCCTCATGAAGGCTCCTCCTCCTCCCTCAACTGTCACCACCACCAGCCATTCCAGCAGGCTGTGCAGAGGGAGATGAGAGGAAGTGCTGGGCCATTCCACCAGCCCTGCCAGAACTATTAATTAATTTCCCCCTTTCTTCCCTCCCCATTCCTTTTTTCTTGCTTGTTGTGTCTTTTTAGATTGTAAGCCTGCGGGCAGGGACTGTAATTGCTGTAAACCGCTCTGGGTGCCTTTTTGACTGAAGAGCGGCATAAAAATGTTTCAAATAAATACATAAAAATAATACGGTACATCTCACAACAGTGTGGAAGAGTGTGACTAGGGGATCTCTGTGCCTTGCTCAGTCTACTAACAAGGCACTAACAACCATGTTAGCAATACTTGCAATGTTTCTTTATGTGAGAACGATTCTTGATGAGCATCAAGTGCTCAGTGATGAGTGCGACTACATGGTCCCTTACACTTTAGGACCAGGCACATAAACCCTTCTCAGGCTAAGCACCAACTCTTAAAAACCTGAGGGGAGGGTCAAATGAAACCTTTCCCCTACCAATGAGGGAAAAGATTAATACAGGATATTAAGGATCTAATTTAAATTTATGATACTGTGGGTAAAAAGGTGTGTGTGTGTGTGTGTAGATTTAACCATAATGCAGGTTAATAAAGCCAAGCTGACACATAGGATTTGGGTAGCAAACAAAATAAAAATAAGTTTATTTTAATTCTCAAAATCTTAGTTCCAGAAAATAACTTTAAACCTGCCTACACCAAACACTTTGTAATCAACCGAAGTCCCTATAACTCCAAATACTTTCACTACTCATACAAGCACTGATTTCTCTTAAAACTCCTGACAGACAAGACACGAATAACTCAACTAACCTAACTCCCCAACTCCCAACACACTCTCTCAACACACTATTTGAAGCATACTTAAAGGTATGAATTTAAGAGGGACCAGTCAGACCTGCAAGGAAGTCTCTTCACAATCATAGGCTGGAATGACTTGGATGATACTCCCTGTCACTGAATCGCAGTGCCCTGTTCTGTGGGTGGGAGGAGGGAAAAGAGTCAAAATGGTGCGCCCCCCTCCTTGTCACCCTTCCCTTCCTGCAACCTTCTTCACTACCACCAGGTGGACATCTCCTCCTCCCCCCCCCCCCCCCCCCGGCTCTGGTTTCTGGTTGCCTCCACCAAATCAACCTCAAGACTCTTTGGGACTCTGGTGTCTACTTTAGGTAATGTGGGGCTGCCTGGCTGTTAGACATGGGGTGGGTAAACCAACAAAGAAAAGAGACCACAACATTTCAAATAAAATTTAAAAGTCTACTGAAGAAAAATATTGAAAGATTTTTATTTTTAAAAAATATATGAATGGATGCACACACACAACACACAGAATAACATATGGACAATAGGGTAATAAAATAACCAGGGATAAATGCATCCAGCTAATGTAACCAGACGGTGGCCGTATTTTATCCAGGTCCTTTACCCAAGCAATATCTTACTGTCATATGCCCAGCTCTCTGTCTCATCCAGTTCTCCATTTCCAGCAATTTGGCCTCTTTCAGGCCTTCTTTCCTTACTGCTTTCTTCTCCTCTCCGTGTATCTCTGTCTCTGCCTACACTTTCTATCTTAAAATTAGTTATTTTCCCTCCATAACCCCAACCAACTTGGGGGCGCTAGTTTTTGTTCACCTTTCTCCTAAATTCCACTTCCTAAGCTCTTCCTCTGACCTTCATTTGAGCCTCTTGCAAACTTCTTTCTCTACCTCCTCCACAGACATTGCGGCTCCATAGCTAATTAAACTTTTGCTTCAGCTTCCTTCTGCAGTCCTTTGACTTCCTGAGCAGACATCCTGTCTTCTATGAACCAATTACATTTTTTTTTACCTTTTGCCTGATACAGCCCAGCATACACAGAAAAGATTTAATCCCATAGTATCCAAAAGCCCAACTCTCTCCCTGTATGCAATAAGGGGGTAATCATGCTGATCTACTTTACAGGGGTGTTTTAAAGGTCACTGAGATAATGTAAATCTTTGACCGATCAGAAAGTTCTCCTTCTTTGGGGCATCACAGCCCAGTATTTGGAGAGAGACGACAAGCAGCTCAGCAGCCCTGTGTGAAATAGCTCCTCTGGTAGTAGTATCTTTAATGGGGAAAATAAATGAAAAAATGGTCATAGGCTTGCAATATTGGCAATAGTGCAGAATCGAAAACCAGACAGCATTTCAAATCGTAAAAAAAATAATGATGGGCAATATTCAAAACTACATTGCAATATTAGGCCAGTCTGCACTTTCAGTAGGGGACAGTACATGTGCTATGCTTCCTGGGAGAGTGGGAGAGGGATATTGCTCTCATGTCCTGCTTCCCGTAGGCTTCAGTGTGGCCACTGTGGGAAACAGGATGCTGGAGTACAGGCTTTTTGTCTGATCCAGCTGGGCTCGTCTTATGTTCTTACATTAAGACAGTGTTCTCGAACCTTAGGTCCCCAGATGTTTTTGGCCTACAACTCCCAGCATGCCCCAGCCAGCATAGCGTAGCTGGCTGGGGCATGCTGGGAGTTGTAGGCCAAAAACATCTGGGGACCCAAGGTTGGAGAACACTGTCCTAGAGAGTCAATGCAAACTGGGAGTTGTAGGCCAAAAACATCTGGGGACCCAAGGTGTTGGAGAACACTGCATTAAGAGAACCATCTTAGGAGTCGTTTGTAAGTGGCCAAAGAGCAGACCAGATGACCCTGACTTTTGGGAGGGCATTGAACAACTAAAAAGGACCTGTCTCTTGTCCCAACAAACCACACTTAGATAGGTGAAAGGACAATGAGGAAACTGAGCACAGATCTTGAACAGGTTCGCCTTTGTTGCCAATATTCATTCAGGAAGGTGGAAATAGAGGCAAAAATCGGGAAAAATTTTTGCACATGCCGGCCTCATAGTAATTTGTGTGTGGGGTTTTGTTTGTTTGTTTGTTTGTTTGTTTTGGTTGCTTTGGGGGTTTTTTTCCAGGTGACCCACAAACTGGGACTCCTTCACTGGGATGTTTTATTTCGAATATCCAGCGAAAGCGAGTCAGTGATGTCTTTCTCTCAGACTTGTTGCCACTGAAGCAAGAGGCCAACAGAAAATCCATCTCATAAATTATTCCTGATCAGTTAAGAGGCCAGCTCTACCCAGAATGCATTGATCCATTTGTTCAGAAAGATGTGAGCTGCTTCAATGCAAATGTTATAAAAAGAAGATTTTTCAATGAGAGCCTTTAAGGGTGTTTTTTTTCTAAAAACACCCTTCCACTCCTGCAAAAGTTAGCCAATTCCAAACATTTGATTAAAATATATATATATTAACACACTAGCAAAATATTGGTTATTTATATTGAATACAAAGTTTACCATTTACATGGGATGCTTGATGTACTGCCCAGTTTTCAGGACTGAAATTTACAGGATTGTTTGTGTTTGTGAATCTATTTACTGAGTTAGGTTAACCTCATTTCTTCTTTATTGGTTTGTCTATCTGTTTGTTAGTGATATTTATAGGGAGCAAAACCTCACTAAATTGTAAGGCAGTCTCCCTGCCCAGTATATCATATCCAGAAAGCTTACAGTGAAATTACAGGCAGCCAGTCAAACACAGTAAATTAGGGATCACACAGTAAATCAAAATAACTTCTGCTGCTAGAAGGGAAAAAGGGAGCCTTAAACACAAACCAGTTAAGATAAAGACACCAAAACAACATAGTTTTGAAGCAACAAAGGAACCCTCCTTTTGATTAGCATGACCCCTCATATATTTGTAGGTCAGTAAGAGTGGATTGTGTTAGAGCGACCAGAAGAAATGTTTGTGTGTCTGAATGAAAGAGGGAGGCAGAGGGAGATGAGAGCACAGGGGTGGGAGAGAGATGCCACAATAGTTCACAAAACTGGAGGATTTGATCTGCCAACTAAACATTTACAAAGTAGGCTGGTGTGGGGCTCTGATGATATCAAACTAGACTCTTTTATATTCTTGACACGCATGCACTTCCTGAAGTTACATGCCCTTCCTGAATTGCTGACTGATCCTGGCAGCAAAGCATACCCAGGGCCGGTGCTACTATTAGGCCAACTAGGCAGCTGCCTAGGGCGCAGGGCTAAAGGGGGCGCCCTGAAAAAAAAAATACAGTGCTCTCAAGTGGGAAGGGGGGCGCTAAATATCTGATCTTGCCTCGGGCACCAAGCTGCCTTGCACCGGTCCTGAGCATACCCCCCACAACCCTCTGTTGGTGTCAGAGTAGCAACACAACATTTTGCGATCCACATATTTAGACACCATACCAGTGAGAATTTGCTTTGGTTCATTTTTTTGGTTAAGAACTAGTGATGCTGTCAAATTTCATAATTAGTCGACTTGCTTGCCGAAACTGGGCCATTCATAATGCTTACCCTTATAGTGAGCCTGGATTACATAGAAAGGCCACGTGAAAACAACCAATCAGGAAGGGGGCACGTAATTCCATGTATATGAGTACTTGTGCACATGCCGTACTATGCAAAATACAGCTCCCAAGAATTTTCAGGGAGGAAAACTATCTTCCCCCCACCCCAAAAGTTTTAAATGTATTTGTACTGTTTGTTATACTTCATTATGCTGACCTAACAATTCATTTTATTTTGTTCCAGTTCTGGGTGGTAATCTCCCTGTTCCCTGGAACCATAAGAATTCCTT
This sequence comes from Shinisaurus crocodilurus, assembly GCA_021292165.1. Lineage (NCBI taxonomy): Eukaryota > Metazoa > Chordata > Lepidosauria > Squamata > Shinisauridae > Shinisaurus > Shinisaurus crocodilurus. Next base: position 28,037,633 of record CM037879.1, on the reverse strand, counting down.
TATGTACTGGTTGCAGTACTCTATGTAAACAGCATTTGTTGTGCAGGACCCCAACTAAATAAAGAGGAATTAAACAGGTTTCCTTGCCCATGTGCTGCGTGTGTATGCCACTCACCAAACTTCCGGGTTCCCGACGGGCTGCTGCTTATGTAGAAAATGCCTTAAGATATGTCAAAAGTGCAAATTATGCAAATTGTGGCCACCTTGGGTGTATCTTAAGGCATTTTCCACATAAACAGCACCCTGTCGGGAACCCGGAAGTCGCTTCCCTGGCTCGACTTGGGAGAACGTGAGTTGAGCCAGGGAAGAGGTAAGCGAGACGGAGTTCGGGGGATCGAGCCTGGCTAGTCCACCGGATTTCCAGCCCTGAACAAAATCCTTGCACATCCCTAGTCCCTGTAAATAGCCCTGGTCAACAGTCTGGCTGCAGCATTCTGGACAAGCTGAAGTTTCTGAACAGTTTTCACAGGCAGCCCCACATAGAGCACATTACAGTAGTCCAATGGGATGTAACCAAGAGGCATGCACGACCATGGCCAGATCAGACACCTCTAGGAATGAGCACACTTGGCACACTAGCTACAGCTGTACAAACACACTCCCTGGCCACTGATGAAACCTGGAGCATCCAGATTCAGGACTGAGTCCAGAAGTACAACCAAACTGCAAGCCTGCATCTTCAGGGGGAGTGTACAGTATATATATTCAAATGATTTAACAAACTAGGGAAGAAATATCCATACACACACCAACACACATACACAATATTCCAGCTCTCCACTGCCTGGGCTACTAAGTACGGGCTCCTTCAGATAAATTGGAACGAGTTCAGATACAGGCAACAAAGATGATCCGGGGACTAGAAACGAAGTCCTATGAGGAAAGATTGCAGGAACTGGGAACGTTCAGCCTTGAGAAGAGCAGACTGGGGGAGCATATATGATGGCACTTGTCAAGTACCTGAAGGATTGTCAGACAGAAAAAAATGTCGCTCCCTATCCACCTCGACTGTAGGGCACGAAATAAAGGGCTTAAGTTACAGAGCAAGGCAAAGTTCAGTTGAAAATCAGGGGGGGCGGAATCTTTCTAATGGTCAGAGCAGTCAGACAATGAAACCAACTGCCTAATGGAGGTGGTGGGCTCTCCGTCACTGGACAGCCATTTGTCAGGAATGCTTTCAAGTGGATTCCTGTCATCATCATCAGGCGATCACTCGTGACCGAGTAAGATTGTCTTCCGGGATAAAAGGAGGAAATTCTAAAGAAGATTGTGTAGACTCTAGCGATGGGTCCGTAAGTGACTGTGCAGGCCAATTCTAGATCCACACAGCTTCCCACAGTGAGGACACAGGTTACCAGATAGAATATGGTCCTGTAAAGGATTCATTTGACGTGCTTTTCACTTAGCACGTTTCTCCCTTTCACCTTGCACTCGGGCTTCTTCAAAGTCCATGGAACCTTTGTGAAAGGCCAACCTCCATTTAGATCGTTCATGGGCCAGAGCTTCCCAGTTTTCGATGTTTATATTGCATTTTTTTTAGATTTGCCTTATGAACATCTTTAAACCTCTTATATTGACCACCGATATTCCGCTTTCCATCCTTGAGTTGGGAGTAGAGTAACTGCTTTGGGAGACGGCAGTCAGGCATTCGAACAACATGACCGGTCCACTGAAGTTGGCGTCTTTGCTTCTTCCAGTACACTGACATTTGTTCGCCTGTCTTCCCAAGTAATTTGCAGGATTTTCCGGAGGCAACGTTGATGAAACCTTTCAAGGAGGTGGAAGTGACGTTTGTAGATAGTCCATGTTTCGCAGGCATACAATAAAGTTGGTAATACAATGGCTTCGTAAACCAGTGTTTTGGTCTTCTTACAAATATCCCGATCCTCGAACACTCTATGTTTCATTCGAGAAAATGCGGCACTTGCGGAGCTCAGACGATGCTGGATTTCACTGTCGATGTTAGCTGTAACAGAAAGATAGCTGCCAAGATAGAGAAAATGATCGACATTTTCCAGTATTGTCCCGCCAAGCTGGATAGATGGCATCACCAAAGGGTTAGCTTGCACTTGCTGATGAAGCACTTTGGGTTTTTTGATGTTAAGTGAGAGACTAAGTTTTTCGTATGCTTCTGCAAAAGCATTTAGGATAGTTTGGAGATCATCCTCTGAATGTGCGGAGACCACATTATCATCAGCATACTGAAGTTCCACAACGGAGGTTGTAATTACCTTACTTTTTGCTTTCAGCCTGCTGAGATTAAAAAGCTTTCCATCTGTTCGATACTGGGGCATGCTGGGAGTTGTAGGCCAAAAACATCTGGGGACCCAAGGTTGGAGAACACTGCTGTAGTGAGTAGGGGGTTGGACTCACTGGCCTAAACAGCCCCTACCAATCCTATGGTTCTATGTTTCCCGCTTCTTGGGCCTTGGGTTTGCCAACTCCCCCCCCCCATCCATCAGGATTTATGCTCATGCCTCTTATTTTAAAGGGCCCACTTCTTATCTTATCTCAGTATTTCTGTAATTATCTTCCTGTTTGTTTTTCTAGCCCAGTCTCGGGTGCATGGATTAATCCTATTTTTCCAAACATGCGCATTCCTAGGGATGGGAGAATAGGTCACTTTTGATTTCTCCCAGATTCATTTAAAAAAATAAAATAATAATCTCAAGTACTTTGTCTCCTGAATATAAACTTTATGAACTTTGGTAAATTCTTATATAAAAAAAATATAACTAAAAATAAAATTCTCTCACCCATCTGCACAAAACCTTGGCACATGTTTGGAGGAGATATGAGAATGTAGATTTTTTTGCCTTCACCAGGCACCACCTAAGGGCATGTCATTTCCACGCTTTTAGTGGTGGCACAAAATGCAGCATTTGTGGCACAAAAGAGCGCAAAACTAGTACAAAACCTTGGCAAAGGTTTGAAGGTGATCAGATGACGTTAGTTTTTGTGTGCATTAACTACGGACCCACATTTGAGGTATTCGTGGCACAAAACTTGGGATTTGTGGGTGGCACAAAACAGGCACAAAACTTTGACATAGTTTGGACAAGATACTAGTTTGGGGGGGGTAGTTAACTGAGCCCTGAAATGTTAGAAATCTGAGGAAAGAAAATTTCATATGGAGAGGCAGAATGATCATTTGGGGAGGTCATGCCTCTATTGCCTCCCTGTCGTTACACCCCTGCTTCAAGGTTAGAGAAGCCATTAAATTCTGACAAAAGCAAAATTCAATGCCAATTCAAACAGTTCTGCTCAAGAAAAACAAACCAAACACATCTGTAACATTTGTCAAGGGAGTTAAAAGAATTTCAACAAGATCCACACATTTCTCTTTATAACTGAGACGTGAAGCAGGAATCTAATCCACTTATCCCAGAATAATTTGCATGTGATACTATGGTATAAAATGATTTAATGGGATGCCAATGAACTCTACAACGCACCACTCCAAGTGATATCAATACAAGCCAACAGATCTGAGGAAACTCAACAATCAGCTCTATTCTGCATCGGTAGCGTCCATTAATTAGAGTAAGCCCTTCAATTTTGGCTTTGTAGTGCAAGAAAGGATGTTGGCAAATTGAGAGAATTTGAATGGAAAGAGGAGGAGGAGGAGGAGGAGAGAGGCCTCGAAGCAAGCCATGGAAGTAAAGGCTGGCCATAGAAGCCATGGAAAGAAAGAATCTGGGTAATTTTAGTTTAGAGGAGGGAAGGTTCACTCCCAGCATATCAGTCATCACATCTTTCTCTCCAAGCTAAGGATTTTTCACAAGTGAGAAAGGGGGTGGGGCAAGCGGGATCACATATGTACATTCCCCTCCTGACCTCCACACTGTCAGGAATGCGTGCATAAATCCTATATGTGAGAGCTCTTTCTGCATGGTTAGGGCCCCCTGCTCTTGCAAGGTTTGATCATGTGAACAGTGACATCATCATCATCATCTAGAAAGCACCTAAAATTTCTTGTCACTGTACAAAAATTAAAAACCACCAACTGAAAATCTAATAGACCCAACACCACTGACTTAAAATCTACCGTATTTGTCGCTCCATAAGATGCACTTTACCCCCCCCCCCCCAAAACTAGGTGGAAATGTCTGTGCGTCCTATGGAGTGAATATAGTAAAAAAAAAAAATTTTTTTTTTTTTTTTACTTTCCTCTGCTGGTCCGGAAGAGTGGAGGACTCCTGGGTGGGGCGGGGGAAGCCCCCGCCTCTCAGCTGATTTTTTTTTTTAATTTTTTGTACCATACAGTAAGTGCGTCTTATGGTCCGCTGCGTCTTATGGAGCGAAAAATACGGTAATAGGCCCAACACCACTGACTTTAAATCTAATAGACCCAACACCAAAAGCTAAAACAGATGTAGAGGAAAAGGAAAATTAAAATATTCAGCAATCAGTTCTTACATACGGTCATGTAAGTGTTTTAATGAGTAGGTGGAATGGCCACCAAGGGAAACAATTCTGGGAAGGGAAGGTTGTGCTGGCCCAGCTGTTTCACCTTCTATGAATGGAGACATTTCTGGGAGGGGAGGACCCAAATGGCAATTGGTTCCAGCCAGGCTGATGGTAAGGTGCCTCACTGTCCCATCTTGCCCTCTGATGGAGGGAGGTGAAGTGGCCATTCATAACTATCCTGTAACTATATTATCATTAACTAATGATAATATTATTATCATTAATAATATTATGCAATGTTGCATTTTCCAAAACAGGAATAACTTGCAGGGTTCTCTGTGATTAAACTTGAGTGCAGGGCAATCAGCCCAGTAATGTTCACTCTACTAAGATTTAGGATTTAGAATCCCATCAGGCAGCACTGCCCAACCTGGGGCCCTCCAGATGTTTTGGACTGTATTTCATAGGATTCTTCTGGACCAATGGCCATGCTGGCTGAGACTTAAGGGAGTTAAAGCCCAAAACATCTGGAGAGTATCAGGTTGGTAGTAGCATATCTTTGGCCTTCTGTAAGCCTCAGCCAGGCCATCATCCATGTTCTTTAGTGCAACTTAATTTAGTTTACCTCAAGATTTTCTGACATGTGAGTTATCCAGGCCACAGTCTGTAGGAATATTAATTCCTTTGTAAGGTGCCAAAAATGAACCCCCTTTTTTTTCTTTTTCTTTTTTTAATTTCCTGGGGTTTTTTTTTTAACCCTGACCCAGCAGCTGTCTTGTAGCAGATGATAATTTAAATTTAGCAAGCTTCCTTCTAAAATAAATATCTCTGGAGTGTTTTTACTGGATTTAATTTTATGCATCCAACTTCTGTCCACAAAATTAAAACATTAATAACAGTCACTGATTGTTTAGCCACATGAACTCTGTGGTGTGTGTGTGTGTGTTTTCAATGAAGCTGTTCATTAAGCCAAGTCATCTGCATATTCGGCAACAGACTTGCCGCTCTATGAAACAGACTTTTGATTCATGTGTTATATAGTGGTGTGCTCACCCTAGTATGCCTAAGACTTCTGTGTCAGCACTTCAATTATAAACCCAGCTTTTATTGGCTTATAGCTCAGCTGTAAAATCTTGCTGCAGGCTCCAAATGTGACAGACAATGTCTCTATTCTCTAGTTCATTATTTCCTGCCAAAATGTGGAGATTAAGGACTAATCCAATTACACGTTTTGCACCAATAAGGGCCACTTCACATGTAGCATTTATTTTTGGTGTACACCCAAGACCTTTTAAGTGTACATCTAAAATGTAATGTGCAATGCATCCAATGTCATGGCTGTAAATATACAATATGAGTTTGTCAGGGAGCCATGACTGGGTGCAGCTCCCCTTTGAGCATTCAATGGCAAACCCATTTGGGGCCAATTTCCAATCTAGGAAAGATCTCAGGAGCTACATTCTATCTGTGGGTGGGGCCAGAGGCAAAGTATGTGTGGCCAAAGACAGTGGGATGGGCCAAGATGCAATGTTACAGATGTTGGCCTACTTAGAAGTAGGAAGAACATGGCTTCTGCATATCGACTCAGAAGTAAGTGGGATGAATCACTCTGTCCTGAATCACTTAGCAGTACTTTTAAATAACATTCAAATACCAAATCTCTCGATGTCTACTCAGGAGTAAGCAAGAGAAGCACGTCTAGTTGGAACTTGGAAGTAAGCAGGGCAAGACTCTGCAGGACAAGCCTCAGAAGCAAGCAGGAGAAGCCTCAGAAACAAGCGGGACTGAATCACTCAGCAGTTTGTTCCCCAGGTCCTGTCCCCTTTCCCCAGCAGGGCAAAGCTCTTATCTCCAATCAGCTGCTGATTGGAGATAAAAGCTTTCCCCTACTGCAGAAGGGGCATGCTGGAGTGAAGAAGCTGGTGGGCTGGATGGGAAACTGTATCTAGCCAGAGGTTCCCCATCCCAGTGGTATTGCTTTCAAGCATCTCTCCCCTCATTTCACTAACGCAGCCATTTCTTTAAGACCATAAAATGAAGTGACTAAGGGAGAACCTTTTTTTTCAAATGCAGTAAAGTGGTTTGCATTTGATCGCATCGCCAACTGATTTTTTACATGCTCTGGAAACAGCTGTGCTTTCGTGATGCAGGTCAGCAATCTTAAATCCCAGTTAAGGTGTGTTTGTGTGCGGGGGATGCTCATTTGCTGCAGTGCGTGGGCAACATCCCCTCCCACTTTCATCAGCGAAAATTGAATTGAAATGAAATATCACATTGATTTCTCCAAACACGCGCACAGATATATGATGAATTGTTTTCCTGTGGCGACTGTTTCTCAAGCCGCACGTTTTTGGATGTTGCTGTCTTTCCTTTTTATGGCTGGCTGGCTATACATTGTATTGTAAGTCTTGCTCACCATTTGGGCATCTCCACAAGCCAGCTTTTTGCACGGCTGCATTCAGGGTATAGACGGGGATGGGGAACGTTTTTTTTTGTCCCCGAGGGTTGAATGCAGCTGTGGGTGGGGCCAGAGGTGGCAGAGGACGGGGCCTGGGCATCCCTCCTCCCCTCCCTGACACACAGAAACTTACACAAACATGCAACACATGGAGCCAGCAGTGGCTGATGGTCCCAGTGTCAGTGGGGTGGCGTAGCCTCTCCAGACTTCAGTCTGAACTTGAAAGGAGCCATCCATGGTGCTGAACCTATTTTGGGGTTAGGGTTCAGCACCATGGATAGCTCCTTAAAAGGTCAGACTGAAGCCTGGAGTGGATACACTGCCCCTCTGACATTGGCGCCACCAGCCTCCACTGCACAGAGCTGTCTCCTCAACTCCGTCTCTGTCTTTCTCTCTCTCTCTCTCTCTCTCACACACACACACACACACACAGCCTTTCCCCCACTCAGTCCCCCCCACAGGCATCCCCCCCCTCTCTCTCTCTCTCACACACACACACACTCACATGCACCCTTCCCCCCCCAACACCCCATCCACCCACCACATCTCAGTGCAGTGAGTTCTCTTTCTTGGTCATTTTTGTGTATGACAAAGAAATGGAATTGTGTAAATGCTTTACATTATGGGTTGTGTCCAGTGGTGGTTTTGTTGTAGCGGAAGATGGAGTACCCAAGTTTTGCTGATCCTCCCTGTCTACTGCAACGACCCTCCATGCCATGCGTACCCCACAGTTCCAGAGGGTCTTTGGACCTGCAGGGACAGATTTTCACAGATCCATGGAAATTGGGAGCCCTAACTTGCACGACTGGAACTGCTTTGCAGTCATGGTAATCCACTACCGGATATGACCTAATATAATTGTTACCTAAGCCTTGGGGCTGGACAGGGCTAGAAGTGTAAGTCAAACTACTTCTACCTTTTAGATCAGGGGTGCAGAACCTCTTTCAGTCTGAAGGTGGAATTCCATTTTCAAGACGCTTTTGGGGGGCGCATTCCAGTGGAGGGAAGGGCCAAAGGCAAAAGGAGTGGGCCCAACTTCAAAAGGAGTAGGGCGAAAAAATATAAACAAACAAACAAGCCCAACAACAACAACTAGCATATTTTAGCTTAAAGCTCTTACAAGAACTAAGCCCCAGGATAGTCATTTCAAGCTTATAGAGTGGAGGGGGGGGGGAACTACACAAAAGCTGGGAGACCACTAAACAATCAGTGGTTGGGGCACTGGAAAGGAGTGCAGCCAGGCAAAAGGGGGCGTGGCCATCTAGGAGGGCTGCATGGGGACTCCAAGGGGCCAGATCTGCCCCCTGGGCCTGGGGTTCTGCACCCCTGTCTCAGATGCCTACTAAAAAAAACCTGTACATATCCCCCACCCACCCAAATGTGTTCACTTTTCCCAAGCCTGCCATGGATGTATATGCCTCTGTCATATTCCTAATGTCTTACTCTTTAAATATTATTTTGCTGGTAGCCTTTCCAGCTGTCCTAGCTGTCACCCTCCTTTTTCACCTCTTGTCTTTCCCCAGGTCACACGGACTTTTTGTTCCATGATGTGTCAAAAGAGCTATTTACGCACACTGGGCAAGCTGTCAGTCCTACCCATGAAGCTGCGAACTATGTGAAGAACGTTATTGTGCGCTAAGCAACCTGGTAGAGCCTGTGCTAGCCTTTTGATGCAGGAGAAGTAAAGGCAGCAACAGGGAGCTGCTTAGTAAGTATGGAAATTATATATATTTTAATAATTAGCCAGTGGCTAATTAAGAGCCAGTGTGGCGTAGTGGTGAGAGTGTTGGACTGGGACTCGGGAGATCCGGGTTCTAGTCCCCGCTCAGCCATGAAACTCACTGGGTGACTTTGGGCCAGTAACTGACTCTCAGCCTAACCTACCTCACAGGGTTGTTGTGAGGGTAAAATGGAGAGGAGGAGGAGGAGGAGGAGGAGGATGATTATGTAAGCCGCCTTGGGTTCCTTGCAGGAAAAAAGGCGGGGTATAAATATAATAAATAAATAAATAAATACACACACACACACACACACACACACATGCACACATACACACACATTCCCATTGGCCTCATTAAAAAAAAAGAGATCTTTCCACTGTTGAAAACACTGCTATGAAATACAGATCCCTCTAGAATTCCTCTCAAAAGGACTTTTATGCCTGTGCTTGGCAATTCCATCATGCTGCCTTTACCTTTACCTTTACCTTTCCTTTCTTTTTCTTTTTCTTTTTCTTTGGTAGTATCCCATTGCATTTATATCTGTAACTCAAATTTCTCTTCAGTCTTGTTTACACTTCAGAGAATAGCCTTTACACATGATGGGCTTACATATTAACCGCCTGCATTAATTGGGCCTATCTGTAAATATCCAGGGCCACTGTCAAGGGTAGGTATGGTTGGGCGCCTGCCGAGGGCCCACACCCCAGCAGGGGGCCACTGACAAGAGCCCCCTGCAGTGGCTCCTCCTTTTCACCATTGCAACCTTCCTGTTCACCTTCCTCTTGCCCTGCCCCAGTAGTAGTGAGAAAGGGGAGCAGTGGTTGGCACTGCCTTCTCACTCGCTGGTAGCGATGTATCATCGAGCCTCGAGTGGCATACCGGGCCGAAATCGGGTCACTTCCGGCACCGCAGGGTCCTGCGCAGGGTCCCATCGCGTCATTTCCGGTGCCGGAAGTGACGCGGCGGGACCGGAGAGGGCAGCTCGAGCGGTGCGGAGAACTGCTCCGCGCCGCTCAGAAGATCGAGGCAGGGGGGGCTCCTGCCGCCGCGGAAAATCGAGGCGGGGGTGAGGCGCCCCCCCCCGGTTCGATTACACCACTACGTCACTGGCTCTCTGCCTTTCAAGCAAGCAAGTGGGGGCAATGATGAGAAAGAGGAGGAGCAGCAATAGCAGCTGGCAACCAGGGTGGTGAGAAGGTAAGCTCACTGAGAGTGAGAGATGCCCCACCGAGGGGTGCTTGCACATGGCCCCCACAAACCAGGAGCCGGCACTGTAAATATCTAAGCTTGCAAAATCATGTCTGTGCCTAAATTCCTTTTGCATGCACTGTCGGTGTCAGTGACCGGTATCCTTGGGCAACTGCTGGGGGTCCAGTGCCCTGGCAGAGACCACTAGTGCTGCCTGCTCTGCCTGCCTGGCCCAATCATCACCATCATCATCATCATCATCATCTAATCAGCACTGGGCAGCTGGGTCTAGATGCCATTTTAATTCCCCACAATGTCCCCAGTGTAGCATAGTTCAAGGGCATTGTAGGAAATTAAAATGGCAGCCCCCGATTGCCCAGTATTTCCTGGGGTGCTGCTGCCACCATTGCTTCCAATTACCTACAGGCGCCCATGTGTCCTACCTTACAGAGGGCAGCCCTCTAATTTGAAGGGTTGCCAAAGGACAGTCCTCTGTTTGAAGAGCTGTCCAGTCCAAGTCCATTTTAAAGGGTTTTTTTAAAAAAACAACCTCGAAAGGCAGAACAGGCGCCTTGAAGTTTCCCATCCACACTTAGCACCTGGACATCAGACGGAGCAGGCACACAGCTTGCCTGGTCACAGTCTTCCCTACTATGGTGAGATATGTTGTATAGTATTTCTATTTGAATTATGGTCATCGTGTCTACATTTGCTGCTAGGCAGTTAGTATATGCAACCTCATGTAAATCTGTGCACTCACTCATCCTCTTTTTTGATGATGAACATCTCCTCTTATTTCTCAGTGCGTAAGTGGCCACCGCGACAACCACCCCTCACCCTAAACCCAGGTGGGATGTTGCCACCTCACCTAGTGACCGAGGATACCTGTTTCACCTCGGGATCTGCCCCGCCACCCAGGTGCTCCTCCCAGATAGCCAGTGCCGATCACCACACCGCTATTGGGATGGCTACCACTGCCGGGCCTTTCGTGTCACCCAGCCTGGCAAACGTAATAGAGGCTATTTTTTTCCCCTCCACTATTTTATCCCACCTGTTCTGGGGTTGCCACCAAACCCCTCAGTAGCATGTGTGTCCCTTGTGAGGCACGTGGGGTTAACCAAAGCCTTATGTATAATTATAAATGGAAAACAGGCTGTTTCCACACAAGAAGAACAAAATTTATTTTGGGAAGACAGGTAGGAAATCAGGGTCAGGGAACATACGGGATTAAGGGGTCAAATATGGGTTTCAGGCAAATACAAGTAATTAAATATTTATCTAGAGATAGTACTTTCCACGCTTCTAACAGACTAATTCTTCACCTGAACAGAGCTCGCACGACGGCACCTTGGTTTACTCCATCGCTGCGAGCTCTGAAGCGGGAGGTGAGAAGGCTAGAGCGCCGATGGCATAAATCCCACTCTGAAGACGATTGGACACAGGTCAGAGCTGCATCTTCAGCCTACCAGGTGGTGATGAGGGCAGCAAAGAAGAATTTCTATGCTGCCTCCATTGCGTCTGCGGAGTGCTGCCCCAGGAGGCTGTTCCAAGTGGTCCAGGAGCCTGGTCGGTCCAGTTGCTCCAGATCCATTGGAACAGTCTAAAGCCTCCTGTGAGGCTTTAGCAAAGCACTTTGCAGATAAAATTGATCAGATTAGGAGTGGGATTCTGTGTGTCGTGGACACAGTGGGTGAACGGGAGGAGGCCAATGGCAGTTCGGTTTTGTGGAATCAGTTCCAGCTTCTTCCTTCTGGTGAAGTGGACAAGGTGCTTTCATCAGTGAGGCCGACCACCTGCTTGCTTGATCCTTGCCCGTCCTGGCTCATAATGAGCTGTAGGGAGAGACTGGGTGAGGGGATTAGGGCGGTGGTGAATGCCTCCCTCAAGGAGGGAGTGATGCCATCAGCCCTTAAGGAGGCAGTAATAAGACCGCTTCTAAAGAAGCCCTCCTTAGATCCCCAAGATTTGAACAATTTTCTCTCAGTCTCCAATTTGCCATTTCTGGGCAAGCTGATTGAGCAGTGGGGGCTCAGTTGAAGGCACATTTGGATGAAGCCGATTATTTAGATCCATGCCAGTCGGGCTTCAGGCCTGGACATGGGATGGAAACGGCCTTGGTTGCCTTGGTGGATGATATGAGGAGGGCTTTGGATAGGGGCGAATGCTCTTTTCTAGTCCTCCTCGATCTCTCAGCGGCTTTTGATACCGTTGACCACAGTATCCTCCTGGACTGCCTGGAGGGGTTGGGCATGGGAGACACTGTATTGCAGTGGTTCCGGTCCTTCCTCTCTGGAAGGTACCAAAGGGTAGTTCTTGGGGAGGAGGCTTTGGACCCTCGGCCGCTCACTTGTGGGGTGCCGCAGGGTTCCATCTTCTCCCCTTCAGCTTCAGGCACACTATATACAAACCTCAGTAGGTCTTTTAACTAGAACTAAAGTCGTCACAGCCACTCTACCGCTGCCACTGCCAGATAAATCCATCCAGGGATCCACTGACAGAGTGGGCAACCCACCGGAAGGCACTTTGCCCAGGGCCTCCTCAAACTTGCAGCTGGCCCCTGCTGAGTTGGTCCATAGGTTTTGAAGAAGGGGGAGAATGGATTACATGAACATGCTTTATTACATGGGAGACTCCTCCTCTAGTTTCCTGCATTGAGCAGGGGGTTGGACTCGATAGCCTTGTAGGCTTCTTCCAACTCTATGATCTATGAAATCTATGAAACATGAGAGCCAGTGTGGCGTAAGGTGAGAGTGTTGGACTGGGACTCGGGAGATCCGGGTTCTAGTCCCCGCTTGGCCATGAAACTCACTGGGTGACTTTGGGCCAGTCACTGACTTTCAGCCTAACCTACCTCACACAGGGGTTGTTGTGAGGAAAAAATGGAGAGGCGGAGGAGGATTATGTAAGCCGCCTTGGGTTCCTTGCAGGAAAAAAGGCGGGGTATAAATATAATAAATAAATAAATAAATAAATAACTACATACATACATACATACATACATACAGGTCTTTGTGTCATCATTCACACTGAGGGATCAAATTATATCTGGGGGAATGCAAGACCTACAGAGTGGGCTTATTTGTAAAGCAGACCTTAGAGGAAGGACTGAATTCATAATCTGGTTGTTTGAAGTAGAATAAGTGGAATAAGAAGTCTGATTCCATTTGTGAAACAAGTTCCAGAAATCCAGCTTGTTGAACTTGAAGCCATGGTGACAGTAGAGTCCACAATACAATGGACTTTTCAGTGGTCTCTGCTGAAACAACAACAACAAAATAAACAAGGATGGAGAGGAGGAGGAGGATTATGTAAGCCACCTTGGGTTCCTTGCAGGAAAAAAGGCGGGGTATAAATATAATAAATAAATAAATAAATAAACACCGGGGGGGGGGATTTCCTGAACTGGATGGGGGATAACATCCACACAAAATTAGATAGAGGGATGGGTGATTATCAGTTTCACTTTAAATCTCAAGTTGTTTCTTTCCCAAATATGTAGAACTTAGTGATTCTGGTGAATTCTTATAAAAAAAGAAACCCCCAAACAAACTGGAACTAAATTTTCACACATCTGCACAAACCAAATTCAGTACATGCAGCTATTCTCTGAGCATGGGGAGGACAAGGATGTACCTACCTGTCGTATAGCTATGAGGATGAGAAGCCTGTCAGAAGAAAAAGAAATACCAACCCTAATTAAGCACTAACATGGTTGAGTACACAGGGATTTAAACCCAAACATTTAAGAAATAGGCATCTGTCAGTTTTGGTTTTCCCCACATTCTTCTAAAAAAAAATAAATCAAAAAAAAAATCTCAAGTTTCTTTCATCCCGAATGTGGGGAACTTTGCAAAGTTTGGTAAATTCTCATCAAAACCAAACTGAAAATTCTCACCAATCCCAGTAATTAGAGATTGCATGAGACTTTGAAATAGAGAAATTTGAAAACCAAACTCCCCTCCTGTGAAAAGTCTGTGCCCATTTTACATTAGGCCTGAACTTCTTCAAGTTGGGCCTAACCTGAAATGGTGTTTGAAGCCTTCTCCTGCTGCTAGCTACCTAGTCTTTCTTGCATTTCCGAAGAAGCAAAAAAACCCAAAACAAAAACACTTCCCTTGGAGTAGAGGAGGAAGAAATACACAGGTGAGGTCTGGTGGATCCACTCCTTTGCTGCAAATCACACTCAATGCAATATTGCCAGATAAGGAGAGACCCCTAAAGAACAACATGGGGTGTTTCATTGGGAATCCAGGGCTGATATATTCTATGCATGGTGTAAAGTTGATAAGGATTGGGACTCCGAGAATTGGTAGTAAATGTCACGTAAATCAAAATTTGGAGGCACATGAGAAAAATCAAACAAATTTCAAGGGAAGGAGGGATTCTGCATATCTCCGAATTTGATATTCAAGAATCTGCATCCGGAATCATGCATGTTGCCTTAGCTGACATCCCTGAAGACATGCTGTGTTGCTAAAGTGAATGCTAATGATGGGAATGATGTCCAGTGTAGCATAAGAACTGGTCTTGGAACAGCTTCTTCTTTCAGATGCTTAAATTTGGCACTCACCCAAAACCACAGTTCTGCTAACACAGCCAGAACATTAATATTCACACCGTGTTCAATGCCTCTCAGCTAGAATGTTTTTGAGTCTCTAGAATGCCAGAAAGAAGGGGAAGCCTCAGAGGGTTCCAAGACAGTGTTATTTCCTCCTCTGGAATAAGTGGAATATTTCTTACTTGCTTGTGGATTAATGGTGACCTCTGTAGATGACTGAATAGCAGTGAGAAAATGCTGTGTGTGTGTGTGTGTGCGCGCGCGCGTACGTGCGCGCGTGCACGCACACACACACACACACACACACTCACACACACACGCAACTATACACACACACACACCGGTAATAGTAATTAAAGAATACTTCCACCAACCCAGCACCAAAATTGAAGCATTTATGAGAGGTTCTTCAGTGAACAGGTGTGCTATAATCAGGCTAGATATAGATTGTGCTTTTCATGTTATATGCAATGATCCTGCACCTACAAAAGGGGATGATGAGAAAATACAAATAGCCAGCATTTTCATGCAGTGAGATTTTGACTGTATGCCAGCAGTGGGTAACCATAGCCAAAAGTCACACATGTATCTTCCTTCTCCCATCTCTGAAGTTATGTGCAGTTCATGGACTGGGGTAGTATATAAGCTTGTTCATGGAGGCATGCTCATCACTTGAGAATTATAATATTACTAGCTAGTAATATTCCATTACTACAATGGAAAAGATACAGTGTCTCTGACTGAAAGTGTAACGTTTAGGCTGGGTGCTGGCAGCAGAAAACTTTTCTGACAGAAATATCTGATCTTAAAGAAAAATCAGGTTAATCCTGAGAGTCTACAGGTGATGAAGAGTGACCGTGCCAAGTTTGGGGAAGATCCGTCAAAACGTGATGGAGCCTATTATTATTATGCAACGACGCCCCACACACAACAGTCATTCAGTCATTTAAAAAGTTTCCCTCCCTTTTCACCCCCTCAGAAAACATTCTAAATGGCCTAGGGGAGATTTGCATACCCATCCCTATTGGCCCCTGCAGGAATTCATACGAACATTCTATGTGTCGTATGGGCTATTTGCATAACTGCTCCTATTGGCTCCTGCAGCAATTATGAGGTGAGGCCGATTTGCATAACTGCTCCCCTGTTGTTTTGCCCATAGGAGATATGAGAGTGGGGCAATTTTGCCCCCTTTTTTCACCCCCTTAGGAACGGAATTTCCAAAAATCCTTCCTTAGTGGGTGTCTACGTCATAAAAACAATGTTCCTTCAAAATTTCACGTTCCTAGATTAAACGGTTTGAGTTGGGCATTGATGAGTCAGTCAGTCAGTCAGGATATCTTCTTTTATATATATAGATGATGACCTGTGTGTGTAATATTAGCTTCTGAGCCATGTTCAAGGTTGCATTGCTGACATAAGAATCCCTAAACAACTTGGAACCAGGATACATAGCTGACCACCTTAAGAACATAAGAAGAGCCATGCTGGTTCAGACTAAGGTTCATCTAGTCCCACATTCTGTTCACACAGTGGCCAACCAACGGTCTGTGGGAAGCCCACAAGCAGGACATGAGTGCAACAGAACCCCCACTGCTCATGTTGCCCTGCAACTGCCTCAGCATACTGCCTCTGATACTGGAGGTAAGATATACCCATAATGGTTAGTAACCATTGATAGTCCTATGCTCCAAGAATTTGTCTAAACCACATTTTAAAGCCAAAAAATGGGTGGCCATTACTACAGCTGGTGGAAGTGAATTGAATAGTTTATCTATGTCTTCCTCTATATAACCCAGTCAACCCCTGAGATCTTCTGAGGAGGCCTTATTGGTTGCCGATAGAGTATCACCAGGTAAGAGCACAGGAGCAGGCCTTCTCAGTGGTGGCTCCCACCCTCTGGACCACCCTCCCTCCCACATGTGATTCAAGAAGCAGAAACAGTGGTGATCTTTAAACAGCTCTTGAAGGCATATTTGCTTACACAGACCTTCCCTGGCTTCGAATGGATTATGACACTGCTCTGTTTTATTATTGTTTTATTATTGTCTTTAATGTAATGTTTCAGCTATTTATTATTCTCTATTGTTGTTTTATATTGGTTTTTTACCAACATAAAAAAAATCCCCCATGCAAAGTGTGTGTGTGGGGGGGGGGGAAGGGAGGTGTCCTGGCCCAATCAGGACCCCCTCTCCCTTCATATGGAGGCTTCCCATATGTATACATTGGCACAGAGCTCCTTCACACATGCACACAGTGTCAGAACTGGCCCACATGTCCCCACAACCCCTCACATGCTCCTTGAATGCATAGGGGGTTGTCTGAAACCCCCTACTATCTCAAATGCAACAGAGCAAGCTCACCCATTCATCTCACCCGAGGGAACATCAGGGCCTGCTCCAGTTGGACTGCCCCCCCCCCCACAGGGCTAACTGACATCTACAGCCCTGTGGGGAAGAAGAAGGAGGCTGGAGCTTCTTGAGACACAGAGAATTACATAAGTAATATTCCCCCTTCTTCCCTCCCCATTCCTTTTTCCTTGTGTGTCGTGTCTTTTTAGATTGTAAGCCTGCGGGCAGGGACTGTATTGTTAATTGTTGTAAACCGCCCAGAGAGCTTCGGCTATTGGGCGGTATAAAAATTAAATAAATAAATCAATAAATAAAAAATCTGCCAGTTTCCAGGCATCAATTCAGTGGTAACGGGTAGGATACAGATTTAGGCACATGCAACTGGGTTGGTAGAAGAGGATGTCCCAGCTCTCTCCTCCCCATGGCAGCCCTTACACACACTCACGCACAAACACACACACACACACACACACACACACACACACACACAGCAATGCTACACAGAGGGCCAGGAAGCCCTATTGAATGGGCCAGGCTGTGGGTTGGGGGAAACGAGGATCCCTGAAAATTGGTACCTTCTAGTCACATTGCTAGTCCCTAATGCAGTGTTCTCCAACCTTGGGTCCCCAGATGGTTTTGGCTGGGGCATGCTGGGAGTTGTAGGCCAAAAACATCTGGGGACCCAAGGTCGGAGAACACTGATCTAGATGGTTCTGCAATTTTTCTGGGCAGCTTTTTGGGGGAGAGGGTAGACAGCTGCTGGAGCAGGGGTGCTGAAAATCCTCTCTGCATACATAGTACCCTATCCACAATTCTGTAGTGGGGTTCCTCCTCCTCCTCCTCCTCCTCCTCCTGCTTTTCCAAACTAGTGATGCTTGCAGAAATCGATCTTTGCAAATTCCAATATGAAGTGACCAGATCCACACCCCCTGGACTAATATGGGGATTCAAACTTAGTTGTCCACTAGATTTCACACTTCCCTAACATTCTGACTGACTCACTACTGTCTTGGCTCCAAAGTATTATTTTTTTTAAATGAAAATGCATATTTTGAGAGGGGGGGGATACATTTAGAAGTGCATATTTTGAAATACATTTAGAACTGTGTGTTTTGAGAGAAAACACGTTTAAAATATGTCTTTAAATATGAATTTCATGCAGATTTTTTTTTTAAAGCTGTTTAGTGTAGAAATGGGGTTGGAACAGATTTATGTGTGAAAGTGGCACAGATCAGAAATAAACTCATCCTTTCCTTACTCTGAGTACTGCTACTGGGTTGCCAAACCACAGCTTCTATTTTTCTATCAGCTGATAACATAGAATCGTCACTGAAAAGCACCCTCTCTCTAATTCTTTCCTGGTGAATGGGGGATCCTACTAAGGCAGCTTAAATGGGGCTTCACAAGACGCTCAATGGCTTGCAGTATCCCTGGACCTCGTTGAGTCTCTCTCAGCATGAATGCTTGCTTGTTTATCAGGCGATACATTTTGTGGGTTATATTGATCTGACTTGACTGCATTTTATCACCCAGCAGAAATGCTGCACTGAGGACATCAATAGAAGTGGGGGTAGGGAAACACAACTTTATTGACTTAAGTAGGAACAGGAATTAGCCCTAGCATTAGTACTGCAACATGCACCTGATACTTGTGAATGAAGATGTCTCACTTCCGTCTGTCAGGATCAGAGTTCTTCTGGCTTAATGCCTAAAACTACCAATGAAAGCAAAATCTATTTCTTAGAAAATGGGATTGTGCCAGAATCCTGGTTTGGTTGTGTAACTAGTATGGAATTAGTGCTCTAATTCCAGGTGGAGACTGCCATCCAGTGGGACTTCCGGTCATGCAGTGGGACTTTCCTGGTTCACTCCTCCCCCAACCCCCAACCCCCAGCTACTTTTTCTCCGAAGAGTAGTAGATAGCATCCAGTTATCTGCTCCTGGCAATGGAATGGCTTCCATCTGCAAAATGGGGAGCAGGGGACTCCTTCTTCCCTCCACAGCCTCTGTGCACCCTCAAAATCTGCTCTTGAGCGCTGGCAGACACACACACCCCAAGCAGATTCTGACTGGGGTGGAAGTGTGCATGGGAGATAGGGGGTTGCTGTCACACACACACACACACACACACACAAATATACATATATACAGTAATACCTTGGATTGCAAGTAACTTGGTTTGAGAGCGTTTTGCAAGACAAGCAAACTTTAAAATATTTATTTATTTATTTTTGACTTGATATACAAGCGACATCTTGCAATACAAGTACTGTAGTACGGCTTAAATTAAAAATCTCTGTACAATTTTTTTGGGGGGAATTTCATTTTGATATAAGAGTGTTTTGGATTACAAGCACGTTTCTGGAACGAATTATGCTCTCAATCCAAGGCATGACTGTATATGTATTTACACTTCTATACCACCAGGTACCTAAACATCTGTGGGCAGGATACAAGGAATTTTTTTAAAAAAGAAACTAAGCCATAAGACAGAAACTCCCATTTAGACAATAATAAAATAAGATGAGACAAGATAACAACAACAATGTGGTTGTTCCATCTCAGATATTAAGGCAGCTCTATTCCAGGATAAAAGGAAGGCACAGACCACAACATTAAAATGTATGAATTAGGAAACCTCTAGCTGCAAGTGTGCTGCTAATTGTAGCAAAGCAGAAGATCCAATGCAAATGATAGATTCTCTTCCACACTCCTCCCTTTCTTCACCTGCAGGTCTGTGAACCAGTGTAAACAAGTCATCATGCTAAGGTGAGGAGTGGTTTGGCAGGGCAACTCTGGTGCTAAAACTTCACCACCACCCAGTGGAGACTGGGGGCTCCAATCATAGCCGGGCTGTGTATCAGCTCCGGATTTTACTCTGAAGTTTCGAGAAGCTATCCATGGTGTGCCGAACCTATTTTTGGGGGTAGGGTTCAGGAACATGGATAGCTCCTTAAAAGTTCAGAGTGAAATCCGGAGCAGATTCACAGCCTCACTGACGTTGGAGCCAGCAGCCTCCACTGCCACCTTCTCCAATCTTCTCAGGTCATTTAAACTCTACAGATGTTACAACTCACCAGCTTAGAAGTCGGGTG
Organism: Shinisaurus crocodilurus; assembly: GCA_021292165.1. Classification (NCBI taxonomy): domain Eukaryota; kingdom Metazoa; phylum Chordata; class Lepidosauria; order Squamata; family Shinisauridae; genus Shinisaurus; species Shinisaurus crocodilurus. The sequence continues at coordinate 28,017,855 of CM037879.1, read as the reverse complement.
CTGATGTGTCTTCTTTTACAGAGGCCTGTCCACTATTTGAATGTGTCACGCACTTGAAGGGTTGTGCACTTCAAGTCCGGTTTAAAGATAAAGAACCATAAGAACGGTTGCCCATCAACATGTAGCACCTGGACAGGAGACTGATCAGGGATAGGTCACCCGCTCACAGTCTCCTGTACTATGGTGGGCTGGACTATATTTCTATTTAAATTATAATAATTCTTTCTACTTTGCATCTATAGGTTATAAATTAGCATATGCAAATTGTATGCAAAGCAGTGTCCTCTCTTGTTCTCTCTCTCTCTTTGGGGGATTCATAAGTGGCAATCCTACTTAGAAGTCATCAAGGCTGTCTTTGCGGGAGTCTGTGCTGAGCAGCCTATCGTTGGGAGGAATCAGCCAAATCACAAACGTTGCCTCAGCTTAAATCAATGCAAGGAGCATGAGAAAATAGAGCCAGGGCCAGCTATAGCTATTAGGTGCCCATTAGCAGGTGCCTTCAGGCTGGGCCAGCCTCTCCTGCAGGCTGTCCTCCTGGTGGTATTACCGTTGGCACTGGCAGGAGCACCAGCCCTGTGGAGCTGTTCTCACTCGCCTCTGCTGCCATTTTCTTTCTCCTACAAATATAATATCATGCATGCATACCCCATTGCATTGTGGAGGAATCAAAATGGTGGCATGGGTGAGTCAAGCTGAGAGGGCCTGGAGCTCCTGTTAGCATGAGGCAAGAGAGAAAGAGGCTCTGTGTGTGTGTGTGTGTGTGTGTGTGTCCGTCCAGAATAGGCTTATTGCCAGCAGCAGTGAGCCCCTGCAAGTGGTGTGGGGTTCTTGCCTTTGCCTGGCACTAAGCCTGAATAGAACTTTGAAATCAGGGCAGGCCTTCATAGAAAAGTAGAGTTGGAAGGAAGGAGCCTACAAGGCTATCGAGTCCAACCCCCTGCTCAATGCAGGAAACTAGAGGAGGGGTCTCCCATCCAAGTAATAACCAGGCTTGACCCTACTTAGCTTTCCACGCTCAGACAAGCTGAGCCAGCATGAGCCACAGGCCTGCTAGGCAGAACTGTGTTACTTGGCAGAAACTGAAAAGATTTTGTAGGGATGGGTGAGAGCGTCATTTCAATTAAGTTTTTTCAAGGATTTACCAAAATTCACAATGTTCTTCATTTTCAGGACAAAAAGAACCTGAGATTTCAAGAATTCAGATGTGGGAGATGCCAAAACAGACATATTCGTTCATCCAGGCCCAGGGCTTTGTGTGCCCAGGGCTGTTAAAAGTCTGATTTTGAATCTCGGTGGATTCAACCTGTTAGTGCAGAATTAAGGTCATCACCCCTTTTTTTTTCTGACAGCCTCCACGTCTTTTCACAGCCCTATGGCAGGCAGGTCCATCATGGTCCTCTCCATGCCGGGAACAGCTGTACCAATTGTGGGTGAGAATTCTGTTTCAGTTCGGGTTTGTAGAGAATTTGCCAGAATGCACAAAGTTCTTCATTTCTGGAGCTGAAAGAACTTGAGATTTAAAAAAAAAAAAAAAAAAAAGAATGCAGGAGAAAGAAAAATGGACAGATTCCCCCTATCTCTAGTAACCTGCCCAACCTGAACAACATAATGAGGGTGGCTTGTTTCTATATCATGACAAGCCTTAGATGTGAAATAATGGGAACAGTGGAAGGAAGGGACCTGCCCCAGTGCGACCCTGGGACAACAAATGAAAAAGTGAGGTTACATTTTAACAATAGGCTGCCTGTGTACTTTAATCCAATTCAGCCTCCCAAGCATCAAGTGACATTCAGGAAGCGGAGTGGGGTGGGTGGGAGAAAATAAATATCAAAACCAAAATAAAATAAAGCCCTTGCTTTTAATCAAAGCAGCATGAACAATCATGGAAGAGTGGGGTGGTGGTGTTCCGTTTACCCTCCTTTCCCAACTGTATAGTGTTTCAATTTCTCACCAATCTGCTTTTCAAAAACCTTTGACACAAAGTTCAATTTAGATTCCATGCACAGAGAAAGCAGGCTGTAGCAAGAAATCTTCTCAGGAGGCGGGAAAAGCTGAATAAGGTTCCCCCCCCCCAGCTGCCCCCCTACCACCAGCACATACCCACACATCTTGTTCTTCTATGATTTTTTATTTCAACCTCATGCAGAGCAGTCATTAAGCATGCTTACTCAGAAGTACGCCCCAATGGGTTCCAGGGGACCTACTCATGAGTAAATGTACTTCGGTGGCAGCCTGAAGGTTTTTCCTTTCCTTTTTCTTTTTTCTTTTTAATGTAAAGCCGAGTTGGCACTGTAGATCCTGAAGATTTCCTGTGGGCTGGGCAGTGGATTCAGGTAGAACAATTCCAGGGGCTCCAGGTTAAGAAATTAATCTGGAATAATACCTATGACCATAGCTTCCTTCAATTGTGTCCTGCTTCTGGGCTTCCCATAGGCATCTGGTGGGCCAATATGGATGTGAGAATGGAGAGAAAGCCACTCCGCTGGCGATTTTCGGGTGACTTTCGCTCTTCCGTCTGCCAATTTGCAGACTTGGAACTTCCGCAAATGTATTTGCGTGTATTTGCACAAATTCACACTCCTGAAAATGTGCAAATCAGCCAAACATGTACAAATTGCCCCATAATGTGTATTTTCACGCTTTACTTGATGGGGAGATTGATGCATTTTTTATTGGTGTCTCTTTATTCTTTTGCATATTTTTCTGCTGCTAAATTTGCACAAAAATATGCCCTCCCCTCCAAAAAAATGGTCTGCGAGCCCCATGCACTCCATGAGGCCTGGGAAAGCTAGTCCACTGTGAAATCCACGGGTGAACTCTAAGAAATCCAGACTTTCTTGAATCCAGGGATGTGCGCGTTCCCGTGAGCCAAGCTGGGGAAATGACTTCTGGGTTCCCGGTGCTATGTTTTTTATGTAGAAAATGGCATAAGATATGTTAAAAATGGCCATGATTTGCTCAAGTTATGCAAATCACAGCCATTTTTACATATCTTACACCATTTTCTATGTAAACAACATAGTGCTAGGCATGTGCCATCGAGCCTCGCGTGGGCATAATGGGCCGAAATCAGCCCCGCTCATGCCCGCGCGAAGCCTTACCTTCTCTCCAGGGTGGCTCGCCTCTCCGCGGTGAGCCGCCTGCGCGGCCCGCTCCAGTCCCATCGCGTCACTTCCAGCACCAGAAATGACACGACGTGACCCTGCGCAGGCGCGCTGGACCCCCGTGCCGCATACTGCGCCTGCGCAGGGTCCTGTCGCATCATTTCCGGTGCCGGAAGTGACGCGACGGGACCGGAGAGGATGGGTCGAGCGGTGCGGAGAACTGCTCTGCGCCGCTCAGAAGATCGAGGCGGGGGGGAGAGTCGAGGTTGGGGCAAGGCGCCCCCCCCCAGGTTCGAATTTATCTCTACGTAGTGCTGGGAACCCAGAAGTCCAGCGAGCGCCTCAGCTGGTGTTCGCTTTTGGCCTGGCTTGGCTCACGTTGTGGCAGTGCTCGCCCAGCATGCCACAAGTTGGGTGGTGGGTGGATCACCCACCCCTACTGGAATCTATTGCGGATTTCTCTGATATCTCTATGGGCCACTGTGGGAACAAAATGCTGGACTAGACAGGCCTTTGGTTTGATCCAACACAGCTCTTACAAGGATCTTATAAGTCAGATCACGGGTCCTTCTAACTCAGAATTGTCTACCCTATACTGACTGACAGCAGCTCTCTATGGTTCCAGTATTTCCCAGTCCTACCTAGAGATGCTGGAAGTTGAATGCTGGACCTTCTGCATGCCATGCATGTGCTTATCACCAAGCTATGGCTCCTTGCAATCCACTGCTTATCCCCAGATCCTTTGAACGGCATGACTTGAGATAGGGAGGTACTGGTGGTACTCCTGTTTGTAGAACATTTCCCCCTTGTTCCATGTATTAAAGTCTCCTCACTTTACTCCATTCACTTGTATTGAACACAGAAAATGGCTGCATTCGAGGAGGAAACACAATTTATATTCATTCATTTATTCATTCATTTCATTTCATTTCTATACTAGTCAATAGCCAAAGCTCTCTGGGCGGTTCACAACAATCCCTTCCTACCACGTAGGATAAGATGGGGAGGGGGGCACACAAAATTAATTCATGCCTAAGGAGGAAAGTGGCTTGAGCCAGTTCTGGATTACATCTACCTCCCAAGCTCCCACTCCAAATGTAATATAAAATATGCTTAGGCTGCAATCCTAAACACATTTACCTGAGAGTAAGTCCCATGGAACTCAGTGGGGCTTACTTCTGAACAGACATGCACTCTTAAGCAACTAGAGACATGACATTTTAAAAGTAGTCCAGCCTTATTTATTTAAATAGGAAATCACGGCCGTTTTAAGGTGGTTTTCTATGGTATTTATGTGAAAAACACAGCACCGGGGTCCCTTCGCGTCACTTCCTGGCATAGCGCCGGGACCCGTCACATCACTTCCGGGCTCTGGAAAGTCCGCCAGGAGGCTTGCTGTCACCGCGAGAGGTATCGAGCAGCGGGGGTACTCACTGAGCACCCAACGAGCACCTCAAGAGGTACATGTACATCCCTACCGGTGACCCATCAATATTTTTTTCCCCAAGCGCTAAATCAGGCTTTTCATAGTAGATTCTAACAATCTCAAAATGCAAATATTGTAGAATATGTGCAACATGTCCACAGTTCCTGAAAAGAATGTTAATTATAAGCTACTAAAATAAGCAACTTATCTGTTGAAAAAAAGTGGCACTTCAGAGATATAAACTGATGTACGAAGGCAAGAGCTGTGCTAAATGAAAGCTTATTAAAAATCAGATACATGAATTAGGACCTGGAAACTTCAGTTACTAAAATTGCTACTTGATCCTAGGATGTTTACTCATAAATAGTATAGGATTTCAGGCTTCAGTCACCCTATGGGCTGGTGTCTCAGAAGAATGGTGAAAACTTCGTACCTATTATTAGTCACACAGGTTTCCTGGAGACTAAATCAGCTTCAGGCCAAGTGTTCTGGCTTAATTTGTCTGGAGATCACCCATCAACTGGCACATATCAACATTTCCCTTTGTGTTGGCAGATACAGGTTGAAACTCTGTGGGAATCTTCCACATTTCCAAAGAGTTACAGTCCTGGAGGGACTTTTAATTGCACCATTATTCACTTTGAGTGTGCTCTCAGTTGTAGCTTTTTATTCCTGGTATCATATATTGTTCAGTGAACATAGTGAGTTAGAGAAACCCCATTTTCATATGCAGCTATTCGCTGTGAGCTTGCTTCCATTTAGCTTCCCAGTCACATTACAAAACCACAATTCATTAGAAGAACTGCTAAAGATAAGCAACAGTTAAATATACAGCAAAGAGCCTTCTCGTGGCACCTTAAAGACTATCAAATTGATTATTATCTTTAAGGGGCCAGAAGACTCTTTGGTATTTTAGCTGCAACAAATTAATACAGCTAAACTTCTGGAAATTGTTGAATATACAGATCCCTTGAAGTATGTATCTCTACAAAGGCCTGGTTCAGCTCTTGGTAATCATCATCAGGCAATCACTCGTGACCGAGTAAGATTGTCTTCCGGGATAAAAGGAGGAAATTCTAAAGAAGATTGTGTAGACTCTAGCGATGGGTCCGTAAGTGACTTTGGAGGCCAATTCTAGATCCACACAGCTTCCCACAGTGAGGACACAGGTTACCAGATAGAAGATGGTCCTGTAAAGGATTCATTTGACGTGCTTTTCGCCTAGCACGTTTCTCCCTTTCACCTTGCACTCGGGCTTCTTCAAAGTCCATGGAACCTTTGTGAAAGGCCAACCTCCATTTAGATCGTTCATGGGCCAGAGCTTCCCAGTTTTCGATGTTTATATTGCATTTTTTTAGATTTGCCTTATGAACATCTTTAAACCTCTTATATTGACCACCGATATTCCGCTTTCCATCCTTGAGTTGGGAGTAAAGTAACTGCTTTGGGAGACGGCAGTCAGGCATTCGAACAACATGACCGGTCCACTGAGGTTGGCGTTGAAGGATCATTTTTTCAATGCTAGTAGTCTTTGCTTCTTCCAGTACACTGACATTTGTTCGCCTATCTTCCCAAGTAATTTGCAGGATTTTCCGGAGGCAACGTTGATGAAACCTTTCAAGGAGGTGGAAGTGACGTTTATAGATAGTCCATGTTTCGCAGGCATACAATAAAGTTGGTAATACAATGGCTTCATAAACCAGTGTTTTGGTCTTCTTACAAATATCCCGATCCTCGAACACTCTATGTTTCATTCGAGAAAATGCGTCACTTGCGGAGCTCAGACGATGCTGGATTTCACTGTCGATGTTAGCTGTAACAGAAAGATAGCTGCCAAGATAGAGAAAATGATCGACATTTTCCAGTATTGTCCCGCCAAGCTGGATAGATGGCATCACCAAAGGATTGGCTTGCACTTGCTGATGAAGCACTTTGGTTTTTTTGATGTTAAGTGAGAGACCAAGTTTTTCGTATGCTTCTGCAAAAGCATTTAGGATAGTTTGGAGATCATCCTCTGAATGTGCGGAGACCACATTATCATCAGCATACTGAAGTTCCACAACGGAGGTTGTAATTACCTTACTTTTTGCTTTCAGCCTGCTGAGATTAAAAAGCTTTCCATCTGTTCGATATATAATTCCCACACCGGTGGGAAGTTTCCCCTTGACAAGATGTAAAACCATGGCGATGAAAATGGCAAATAATGTTGGGGCAATAACACATCCCTGTTTAACACCTGATCCCACTTTAAATGGAGCACCATGAGAGCCGTTGTTGTCCAAAACCGTTGCCGTCATGTTGTCATGGTGAAGTCGCAAGATATTCACAAATTTATTGGGGCATCCAATTTTCATAAGGATAGTCCAGAGAGCTGTACGGTCTACAGTATCAAAGGCCTTAGCCAGATCGATAAATGCCATATAAAGGGGTTGATTTTGCTCCCGGCATTTTTCTTGGAGCTGGCGTGCAGTAAAAATCATGTCTACTGTCCCTCTAGAGGGGCGGAAACCGTATTGAGTTTCAGGGAGGATCTCTTCTGAAATAGATAGAAGACGGTTTGCGAGAATCCTAGCAAATATTTTACCTGCGGTTGCTAAGAGAGAAATGCCCCGATAGTTTCCACAGTCTGTTCTATCACCCTTCTTAAAGAGGGTGATCATTATGGCATCCCTGAAGTCTTCTGGGATCTCTTCTCTTATCCAGATTTTTTCGATGAGTTTATGAAGATGTTGTACAAGTTCGGGGCCCCCTTCTTTAAAGATTTCAGCAGGAATCCCATCTGGTCCACTAGCTTTGTTGTTCTTCATTTGATTAATGGCTTTTTTTACTTCATCCAAAGTGGGGAGTATTGCAAGTTCCTCTTTAATTTGTTTTTGCGGGATTTGCGAGAAAATCTCATTATCCACCTTAGATTTACGATTTAAAAGGTCATAATAATGCTCTTTCCAACGCAGTGCAATAGACTCTTTGTCTTTTAAGAGTTTGGTGCCATCTTTTGATTGTAAAGGGTTTGTACCATAGGTTTTTGGTCCATAAATGGCCCTTGTGGCCTTAAAAAAGCCCCGTGCATCATGAGATTCTGCAAGTTGTTGAATTTCTTCAGCTTTCTTTTTCCACCAAGCGTTCTTAAGTTCTCTTGTTCTTCTTTGGACCTCAGCCTTTGCGCTAGCATAGGTTTTTTTCTTGGCAGCGCAGTTAATATCATTTTGCCATATTTGGAAGGCTTTCCTTTTTTGGTCAATTATATATTTAATCTCATTGTCATTTTCATCAAACCAATCCTGATGTTTCTTAGTTTCATATCCAATAGTTTGTTCACAAGCTGCAGTAATGGAGGTTTTCAGCTTAGACCAATGGTCCTCAATGTTGTCAGGAGGTTCCGTAGGTAGATGTTCCTTAAGAAGTGATTGAAGACGAGTTTGCTTAATAGGATCTTGAAGGACTTGGATGTTCATTTTATGCCTTGGTTTCCTTCCTTGAAGCCTACGTTGGGGAGCAATGTTGATAACCATTGTGGACCGGATTAGTCGGTGGTCTGTCCAGCAGTCGTCGGCACTCACCATGGCCCTAGTAAGAAGTACATCGCGGCGATCTCTAACACGGACAATTACATAATCCAGAAGATGCCAGTGCTTTGACCGTGGGTGCTGCCATGATGTTTTAAACTTATTCTTTTGTCGAAAGAGCGTGTTTGTGATAGTGAGATTATGCTCTGCACATATAGACAAAAGTAAGAGTCCGTTCGGGTTGCTATTACCAACTCCGTCTTTTCCAATAGTTTCTGGCCATAAATCAAAGTCACGCCCAACTCTTGCGTTAAAATCGCCCAGGAGGATAATTTTATCCTCCTTAGGTATCTCTGACAGGAGAGTGTCCAACTGGCTGTAAAAACTTTCCTTGATGTCATCGTCAGCATCTAATGTTGGTGCATAAGCGCTCAAAATAGTTACCTGTTGGTTATTGGCGAGCTTTAATCGAAGAGTTATCAGGCGTTCGTTAATGCCAGTAGGAACTTCTGACAAAGAGTTCACTAGTTCATTTTTGATGGCAAAGCCTACACCATGTATTCGTCGGTCCTGCTCAGGTAGTCCTTTCCAGAAGAAGGTATAACCTCCTTTTTCTTCTTTCAGCTGTCCCTCTCCTGCCCTTCGAGTTTCTTGAAGTGCTGCTATGTCAATTTTAAACCGTCTCAGCTCCCTTGCAATAATAGCAGTCCTACGCTCAGGGCGTTCACTATCTATGTTATCCAGCAATGTCCGTATATTCCATGTTCCAAAATTCAAATGTCTTTTTCGACCGCTAAAATGGTGACCCCACTGGACGCGGTAATCCAGTCAGGGGAGAAAGAGGTAGACTATGTTTAGGGCACCTTTTCTAGCCCCCTCCCCATACGGGGTGAGCAGAGTGGATCCTAAATAGGGCTGCTCAGTCATGGGTACAGCTGCCGAGCTGCTCGACTACCTCGTTCCTTGAACAGGGCGACTGAGTCTGCATCCACCGCCCATGTGCTGGTCCATGACTAGGGGCTTCCAGATTCACAGTCCTGCCCCCGTTGCCATTCGCCAGTCGCCATGGGACTTTTTTTGTTTGTTTGTTTGTTTGGGTTGGGTTGGGTTGGGTTGGATGGGTTGGGTTGGAAGACGCCTGTGCGTGAAACTGTTTTATGTGGGGAGATCGGTGCACAACGAATCACCACACAAACTTGACAGAGTATGGCAGAGATCCAATGGCACGGTTACCCTGACGATTGGAAAACCATTCTCTGCTGCAGCCTTCATCCGCCTTCATAGCCGTTGTAATTTAGGTTTAATTATCTTCCGCCTGTTCTGCCGTTGAGGACTTTATGTTTTGGATCGTTCTTTGTCTGGTTCCTCTCCCCGGACCTTACCGCCATGGGTGACCCTACTGGGAGTACATAGCTCCCGACGGCATTGCTCACAGGATTCATCGGAACACGCAAGCCCACTCACCACTTCAAGGTGACGATCCGGCGAGGGGATCTTGGTAATACATCCATAATGCAGATGATAAATTAGGACTTTGAGTCGAAACAAAACACCCATACAAGGTTTGATTTAGTTGGAAATCTTATTCACATTTGGATTGGCTCTCTCACTGCCTGTCCCTGGTTAAAACACTGACAAATAGAAATTATTTATTTGGTTATTTTATTTTAAATGAAAAGTATACTCCAATAGCAGGAGCAAGTCTTGCTGTCTTAGGCTGCATCAGTAGTGCATGCTGGCAGCCAGTGGAGAGGAATCACTGGCCACCTGTTTCAGGTCATGGACCAGGACTGAGAGCCCTCGTAAACTGAGGTTTTCAGTGGCCGCTACTCCCAGGAAGAGTCAGAACCAGTTGCTGATCCTTAGCAAGTGGGGCCTTCCACAATCCACATTAGATTCATAGATTTCATAGATCATAGAGTTGGAAGGAGCCTACAAGGCCATCGAATCCAACCCCCTGCTCAGTGCAGGAAACTAGAGGAGGGGTCTCCCATCCAAGTAATAACCAGGCCTGATCCTCCTTAGCTTTCCACGCTCAGACAAGCTGAGCCAGCATGAGCCACAGCCCCTCAATTCTCTCAATCCCCAGGAGGTGCTGCTGCACTCTTAAGACTTTAGTGAATCAGGACTTTGCAGAAGACATGTGGATTATTTTTCAGCAGAGATAGTCCTTCTATACGCTTCCCCCCCCCCCCCCTTAATCATGCTTTTCTCCAATTTACCTGGAACAGATGCTAAGCCAATTGGCATGTAATTTCCTGGATTCCCCCTCGATCCCTTTTTAATAATTGGCATTACATTGACCATTCTCCAGTCCCCAGCTACAGAAGCTGATCTTAGGTAAATGTTACATATTTTTGTTAGAAGATCAGCAATTTCACAGAATATACATAGCTGAGTATGCACTTCTTGATTGGAGAAATCCATTAAAAAATTCAGACTAGCACAAACTTTGAAGGATAACTGAGTTTCAGTTAACATAGTGGTTCAATAGTGCAAAACTGGATAAGATTGTTGTTGTTGTTGTTGTTGTTGTTGTTAATTTTATTTATATACCGCCCAACAGCCGAAGCTCTCTGGGCAGTTTACAACAATCCATAAAAACACACAATACAATATGCAATAAAAACATTAGACAAAATTTAAAAACCCAATTTTAAAAAACAAACAAACATATAGATACAACAAGAAATGCAGTGAGACCAATTAAAAAGCAACCACCCCACCATACACTATGTAGAGTTAAAGGCTTCAATATAGAGGACAGTCTTAACCTGGCGCTGAAAAGATTGTAAAGTTGGCGCCAGGCGGGCCTCAGGAGGGAGCTTGTTCCAGAGTTGGGGGGCTACCACAGAGAAGGCCCTCCCCCTTGTTGCCGCCCGCCGAGCCTCCCTTGGAGGCGGCAACCAGAGGACAGCCCCAGATGTTGAGTGTAGTGTCCGGGTAGATAAGTTCACATTCAAATGCAAAATGAATGAATTTCTCCCCCAACCCTATAATGTGCTGGATCACCCCTGGCCACATGTTTTTTGACACTCTCAAATAAACGTAAGTCCCTCATACCTGAATGGTATGAATGAGGAATTAATGGGTACAAATAGGAATAAGAGAAAATGTACACATCCATGCCCTCAAATATATACCCCCATTCAGTGGCGTAGCAGAGCTAGGGCTCTCGGGGATGCAGTACCAGCACTTTTTGATTAGCAGGGATGCAGATGTCATCTCTCTGCCACCCACCTCAGAATTTGCTTTTCCCCGAGTTTAGTGCAATTCACACAGGAGCTGGGGGGGATTTGAATTTTCCCAGCAACAGTATATTGTTGTGAGCTGTTCCTGTTGCAATGCGAAGTATTTTGGAATGGCTTAGCCGTGAAGTGATAATATCCCTTTACTCTGCACTGGTTAGGCCTCATCTTGAGTACTGCGTCCAGTTCTGGGCACCACACTTTAAGAAGGACGTAGACAAACTGGAGAGGGTTCAGAGGAGGGCAACAAGGATGATAAAGGGACTGGAAACAAGGCCCTATGAGGAGAGACTGAAAGAACTGGGCATGTTTAGCCTTCAGAAGAGGAGACTGAGGGGAGATATGATCGCACTCTTCTAGTACCTGAAGCATTGTCACAAAGAGGAGGGCCAGCCAGGATCTCTTTTCCATCATCCCAGAGTGCAGGACATGGAATAATGGGCTCATAGATTTCATAGATCAAAGAGTTGGAAGGGGCCTACACGGCCATCGAGTCCAACCCCCTGCTCAATCAGGAAACTAGAGGAGGGGTCTCCCATCCAAGTAACAACCAGGCTTGACCCTGCTTAGCTTTCCACGCTCAGACAAGCTGAGCCAGCATAAGCCACAGGCCAGTGTACAGGAACCCAGGTGACAGGAGCTCAAGTTACAGGAACCCAGATTCCACCTAAACATCAAGAAAAATTTCCTGACTGTTAGAGCAATAAGACAATGGAACCAATCACCTAGGGAGGTGGTGAGCTCTCCCACTCTGGAGGCATTCAAGGTGCAGCTGGACAGCCATTTGTCGGGGATGCTTTGACTTGGATTCCTGCATTGAGCAGGGGGTTGGGCTCGATGGCCTGGTAGGCCCCTTCCAACTCTACTTTTCTATGATTCTATGATTCTATGAATGGTCAATTAGGACCCATTAGTTTTACAAAAGACTTGTTCCTGGTGGAGATACCACCACTAGAACTTGCTTGTTGACATGGATCAACACAGCAAAGTATTTTGGAATGGCTTAGCCTTGAATGGTCAATTAAGACCCATTGGCTTTACAAAAGACCTGTTCCTGGTGGAGATACCACCACTAGAACTTGCTTGTTGACATGGATCAATCAACACAGCTACTGGGATTTTGGACTCTCCTTGGGGCCATGGCTAAGGGGACTGTCACGATGAGCACCTGCACACCAACAGTTACCACTCCACCACTGCACTCATTAAAAATAATTTGGCTCTGCCAGTGAAAATACAGGAGGTGGAAGAGAGCCAGTGAGGAACAGTGAGGGTGGCCGGCCAGTGGCCGGCCAGATGGGCGATAAATAAATGTAAATAATAATAATAATAATAATAACAACAACAACAACAACAACAGGGGAGAGATGGGGCAGGTGGAAAGACAGCCAGTTCAGTAGCTAGCAGGTAAGATTGGAGCTGGCAGCTACGGGTCAGTTTCGAACTGTTTGAAAACAGGGGCTTCTTTCAGAGTGTTCTCCACTTTCACTCACACTTGCCTTTCTCAAGCCAAGTCAAGCATGGGGATGTTTGACCATCACTAGAAAACATAGCAAGATAGGAAACACCAGTAATGGCATCTATTACTGAGTGTGGAAACTATAGTTTGTTTGGGATTGCAAGCCCACCAGCTTCTGTGTTGGTAGTGTAGGCTACAGAGACATGGGGAAGAGATGTGAGCTTATTGTTCTCAGTGACATCCACACTTTCCTTGTAATGTCTAGTTTAACCTTAAGAAGATGTAGTTCTAACAGCAGCCTCTCCTTAACAAACAAGTTGTGATGTTTCTACTGTGCCATAACCAACATTATCCTTCTCCCCCCCCCCATTTTGTACATTCCCGCTTTAAAAAAAATTTTTTTTTTTAATCCTTTTCCATTCAAACATCTCTTTGAATCCTGGACATAAATGTTTTGATAAGTTATTGAAGATTCTGAAGTGAGAAGACTGCACTTTCTTCATCAAAACAAATTCATATTGATTTGATCACTCTTCTTTCAGCATTTTCTTTCAGATGTCATTCTTTTTGAAGCCCCAGGCTGCTTGATAATGTTGTTATATGACTTTTCCTTTCCTTAGATGCATGGCAAGACTTTTCTGTATTATCTGCATCTCTCTCTCTCTCTCTCTCTCTCTCTCACACACACACACACACACACACACACGTAAACAGAATGTTGGGAAATAAGGTCTGGAGTAACTTTACCACTATCTAATGCTATAGAAGGGAAACAGGACCACATTTTTTTTTCATATTCTCAGGACTTTCAGCCCTGTACTGCTAGATAAGCACTTATATTTCCACATATGGAATCACTTTCTGAATTTTTAAGGCAATGATCTTAAACGCAATCTATATATAGACACTCTTTTGTTTAAGGTGCTCTATTGTTTAAAACGGCATAGTGGCCTAGATGTGGGATCAAATCTATGGGCATGTATTTATTTGGTTTGTACCCTTCCTTTCTACCCCCCCCCCCCCAAATGTACTCAAGGTGGCATATAGGCATACGTAATTAAAATTGATGAAAACAATAAAATGCATCAACATACGATAAAAATACTTAACAATAAAAGAATAAAAAAACAGCATCCAACCCAACAGACCCATTTACAAACAAAAGGCCTACTGGAATAATGTGGTCTTTGCCTGCTGATCGAAGGATAACAGAGAAGCAGTAAACTTAGCCTCCCTTGGGAGAGAGTTCCACAGCCTGGAAGCAGCCACCAAAAAGGTCCTGCCTTGGGATGTCACCAAACATGCCTCTGAATGCAGTCTCAAAAGAAAGGCCTCTCTAGAAGATCTTAAGAACTGGAAGAAGGTGGTCTTTCAGGTAGCCTGGTCCCAGGCCATATCGGGCTTTTTAGGTCATAACCAACATTTTGAATTCTGCCTGGAAACAGACCAGTAGCCAGTGAAGCTGCTGAAACAAGGGAGTCACATGCTCCCTGTAACTGGCCCCAGTGAACATCCTGGTGACAGCATTCTAGATCAGCTGAAGTTCCAAAACAGTTTTCCAAGGCCCCACGCAGTGCGTCCAAACAGCACAAAACTAAGGCATGCATCACTGTGGCCAGATCAGACATCTCTAGGAATGGGCACAGTTTTGTGCACTAGCTTCAGCTGTGCAAATGTCCTCCTAGCCACCACTGAGACTTGGGCATCCAGGTTCAGGCCAGGGCTGAGTCCAAGTGAACACCCAAACTGCAAGTCTGAGTCTTCAGGTGTGCAGTACCCCACTCCATCAAGCACAGGTTGAATCCCTATTCCCTGACTTTTGACTAACCAGGATCACCTCTGCCTTGTCTGGATTAAGCTTCAAGTCGTTTGCCCTCATCCAGTTCATTACCAACATCAGACACCAGTTTAGAACTAGAATAGCTTCCCTGGATTTAGATGGAAAGGAGAGATAGAGCTGGGTGTCATCAGCATACTGGTGGCACCAAACCCCCCCAAACTCCAGACAATCTCTTCCAGCAGCTTCATGTCTATTTTAAATAGCAGCGCGGATAAAATGGAAGCGAGAGGAACACCACAAGCCAATGGCCATAGTGTCAAACAGGAATCCCCCAGCACCACCTTCTGAGATCGCCTCTCCAAGAAAGACCAGAGCCACCATATGACAGTGACTTCTAGTCCCATCTCAGGCAGATGCCTCAGAAAGATACCATGGTCAATGGTATCAAAAGCCACCAAAAGATTCAGCAGAACTAATGGGGGGACACTCCCCCAATCCAGTTCCCAGCGTAGATCATCCACCTAGGTGACTAAAGCAGCCTCTGTTCCATAACCACTAACCAGGCCTGAAGCCAGACTGAAATGGATCTAGATAATCTGTCTCATCCAGAAATCCCTGAATTTTATAATGAACACAATATCTATGCTATTTAGGCTGCAATCCTCTGGTCCCTGGGCAGTTGCCGCAAGGGCGATAGGATTAGTCAGATCTCCCCACACATAGAAATGTCTGTGGTGGTTCTTTTCTGATGTTCAAACTCTGACCTCAAAATGGGAGCAAAGGGGGCATACCAAAGGGGGATCCCATGAGAGGCTGGCAAGCTACAGGATCCACAGCTCTCCTGACCCCCAGACATGCCCCAAACCTGGCTACTGATCTATGCCAGCCATGGAGCTGGCATGGATCAATTCCCTCCCACTAGTTTCAATGGGAGAGGATTTGCAACGTTAAACAAAAACCAACCCTGGGAGGGAGGGGAAAGCAGAGATGCCAATCCTCCCTCTCTGTAGCCCTCCTGGCATGGCTTTGGATTTGGATATCTCAGAGAATCTGATGTCAGATACAGCCTAGGATTGCTCTCCTTGAACCCTAATTTCAAGGAGGATTTTCTTAGAAAAATGGTTCCCATTTCTGGGATATGTTGTTTCTAAAAATGTGATGTGTAAAAGGCCTGCTAGACTCAATCCTATATTTAATTGTGATATTCACACACACACACACACACACACACACACCTGTTCAAAGATGCTGGGGAAGGTTATGCAAATTTGTAATATCTTGTGTATTATACTGTCAATGAATTTGATCTCTAGTAGCTCTGAGAAGAGAATATGTAAGTGAAAGTTGGTGGTTATGTCTGAGATGAGTGGTTAATGAAATGTTGGTTAATTAATGTATCTTTTGTAACTGAAAAACCTTCAAATCAAATCTTTTATTTAAAAATAAAATCCTCAACACTGCTTAGATATTTTCTGCAGCTACTAGTATTACACCTGTTCAGTAATTTTCCTCTAGGCTAATCAATATTTTTTTTTTTAAATAAAATAAAATTTTATGCTTTGGGATTATTCACATATGCATACACATCCCTTGATCTCTAATCATTTGTTTGTTTATTGAGACATTTTTATGCCACCTTTCTCACCAAAAGGCATTCAAAGTACATAACAATAAATTGTTAAAGAACACTGAAACAATGTTTAAAAGCTAAAGTAAAAACAGCAGGAAAATATTCAGCATAGCACAGCTCATAAGGAAAACAGATTACCGACAGTAGAGGAACAGAAGTGGCTCCAGCACCTACCAGTAAAATCAAATCAAAGAAGCTCCAAGTGAAAAAGGCTGTAGCTCAAAGGGAGGAGCTGAAGCTCAGTGGTAGAGCACCTGCCCTGCATCCAGAAGGTCCCAAGTTCGATCCCCGGCATCTCCAGGTAGGGCTAAGAAAGAATCCCACACGAAACCCTGGAGAGCCGCTGCCAGTCAGTGTCAACAACATGGGGCTCGATGGTAGAGATGTACCGCTCGGCCTCTAGGCGGGTGTAGCGGGCCGAAATTGGCCCCGCTCATGCCCGCCGGAGACTCGCGGGCCTTACCGGGTCCCAGGGCTCCCTCGGCTCTCCACGTCGAGCCCGCCGCACCGGCCGCGCTGGTCCCATCGCATCACTTCTGGCTGGCTGGAAGTGACGGGACGGGACCCTGCACAGGCGCTCTGGTCCCCCGCGCTGCGTATTTTGGTCCAGCGTGCCTGCGCAGGGTCCTGTCACGTCACTTCTGGCCAGCCGGAAGTGACGGGACAGGACCAACGCAGCCGGCACAGCCGGCTCGAGCGGCGCAGAGAAATGCTCCGCGCCGCTCAGAATATCGAGGTGGGGGGCCGCCGCTGTGGAGAGTCGAGCCAGGGGCGATACGAGGCCCCCCCTAAAATATAAGGCAGCTTCCTACTTTCCCCAAATAAAGATCCAGGTAGGGAAGTGGGAGAAATTAGTTTTAGTTCATTTTTTACCAGAATTTACCCAATTCACACCTCACAGAGTTGGATGCCCTTTGTGGTTGAAGTCCATTTCCAAGCTTGTGATGTGATTCATGGAGCCAAAAAAAAAAAAAAAAAAAAAAATGTTCGACAGCACACGTACATTTGGAAAATGTGCATGAAAAAATCCGTACTTTTGAAAAATGTTCATGCTTCAGTCAATGGAAGAAAAATGCAAATATTTTAAATGTATACAACTGATGCATACGTTTGGGAAAATGCACATGAAAATGTGCACACATTTTTCACGGGAAGAGGAAAGGGGGGGGAACCCATAATCTGATACGAACACAAGCCCAGGTGGAATCCAGAGAAATTTGACAAGCTCGAGTTTTTTCTACCTCACAGGGTTGTTGTGAGGATAACATGGGGAGGAGGAGGATTATGTAAGCCGCCTTGCGTTCCTTGCAGGAAAAAAGGTGGGATATAAATGTAATAAATAAATTAAGAATTAATAAATAAATCTCAGCTGTTGAGAAGGTTCATTTAAAAGCAGGCACTCCCACAACTCTTTGGATATACTTGTTTAAAACCATACATGCCTTTAAAGGCTAAAACCAGCCTTTGAATTTACCCAGAAACACCCTGGTTAGCTCATCATTTGAATACGCTTGTTCACCGACTCTGCTGAAATGATCTCCTGATCCAGTTTATTTGCAGGGTGCCCACTGATTATTATATTTGAGGGCCCATGACCTTGGGGCAAACGGGGATTACGTCATATTGACCAGTGCCTCCATGCAGGTTCTGTGGACATGGCTGCTGTGATTTGCACAGCTGCAGTGACTCAAAAAGGGCCATCATGATTGTGCAGATTTTAATTAGAAAAAGCAAGACTGATATGCTGCCTTTCTAATATATAGATGCCCAAGGTAGCTCACATAACTATTCAAAATCAATACAATTAAGATTAATATATTAGAAAATCACAATTCAGAATACAGCAGCATTAAACAAATCAGAGTCAGCAGACAGAGGATTAGGAATTGAAACCCACTAAAGGCTCTCGTTAAGAAAAGAAAGAACACAACATACCATTTTCACCTAACATCTAAAATAAATTAAACACACTGCCAGATAAATATGTTTCAGAAGAGTGTTCCATATAAACATGGTGCCAAAGCAGAAAAGGCCTGTACTTGTGCCTGAAAGCCCCTCACCTTACTTCTTATGGAGAGGGCACCCAGAGCAAAGACTCCATAGATGACCTCAACAAACGGGTGAGTTTGTACATTTGAAGAATGGTGGCCGCCGTCTTGCAATTGCAGTGGCCTATATATGCACTACATTGATGCATTAGTTCATATAAGCTAGCGGTGGATTATTTGACATACAGAACATGGAAAACATTCTAGAGACTTTAACTGTGTCATCCATTCATTAATTTTCATTCATTTATTACATTTCTAGCCAACCCAATAGGCAAAGCCGTGTGTACCATGTGTCCTGGAACCAGCAAAATAGTCTATTTCTTTTGATTCAAAGGTCTTCTACCATATAATACCAGAGCTCTTTTTCTTAGAGCAAGGATGTATTAAACTGGGATTTTGGTGATGTGATTCATACTTTAGATTACAAGGAGAGATATTTAAACTTTTAAGCAACTCTTACATATGGCTTCCAGTTAACCTTTCTGGAGCTTAATGTAATGCCATCTGATTTACATGTGCATTAAAGAAGTGTAGAGAAATTTTTTTTTGAAGCGAGAGATGAGTAAATAAGAATGGTCACAATTTGATGACGGTGCTGGGGATGAAAATCCCCATGATTTTCACAGCATATACTCAGATCTAACAGGAACATTCTCTGTTTTCCTGTATTTGGCCCTGGTATGTGACTAGGGATCATGTAACTGTTTTGCTCGCGCGGGCTGAGCGGGGCTGAACTCGGCCCCGCTTGCGCCCGCGCGAGGCTTGCAGACCTACCTGCGGGCGTCTTGGCGGCTCCTCGGCTCTGCTCTGTGCGGAGAGCCACCCGCGCCGCCTGCGCTGGTCCCGTCGCGTCACTTCCAGCGTGGCGGAAGTGACGCGATGGGACCCTGCTCCGGCGTGCTGGACCCCCGCACTATGTTTTTGGCGGGGGAAACCAGGGCAATAGGGCTGTTTAAGCCCTGTTGCCCTGGTTCCTCCTGCCAAAAACATAGCGTGGGGGTCCAGCGCGCTGGAGCAGCCAGAAGAGACGCGACGGGGGACAGAGGCTCGACCGGCGATGGTGGCTCAAGCGGCGCAGAGAACGCTCCGCACCGCTCAGAAGACTGAGATCGGGCCAGCGGCAGCATGGAGGAGCGAGCTGCGGAGAACCTCGAGCCGCGGAGAGGTACACCCATATATGTGACTGTCTCAGTTTTGTCCCTATTTTCCATTTTGTAGAAATTTGGAGTATGGCTCCTTTTTTTAAAAAAAGTTGTTTGTTAGTTGGATCAAAACTAAGTTAGTTGAACTTAAATCCCAATGGGGCATGGTAGTCATGCTTTAACTTCCATTGCTTTCAATGGGCAATAAGCTCAACAAATTTAGTCTGGATCCAACCCACAGTGTACCCAAGTGCACTAGGATTTCCATTCTTCCAAATATGAATATTGGTGGCTTGTAATGCTTGCCTCAGAAATGAAGTGATGATTGAAACCCCCCAGCAGGCACATAGTCAGCCTAAAAGTTCAGGGGGGCACCAAAAAGTAGAGAGGAAGTTCATCTGGTTTTCTGCCTTTTAAAGACAAAATTGTAAACTGTTTTTCAATCATTTGTTTGTAAAAAAAAAAACAATTAGCAGGGAAGAGAAAATGGGGGGGGCACTTTCATCCTTTTTGGTGTGTACTACAGGTGTTTGTTGCTGAGCAAACACAAAGAGACATCAGTTCTTTTAAGCTCTACAATCTATAAATTTGACGGTAGTGAGTGAGCAGAGGGAAAGCAGAGATCGGAACATGATGCACACACCTTTCATCAGACCTGGTTTGTTCCTCTCCTAGCTTGATCCTCCTTGGGTGGCTCACCTCACACTTTGAGAGCCATGATTCCCAAACATTGCATTTACAGTTAAAACTGTTCAATGCATAGAGGAAACATGGCCCTTTCTGCCTTTATTCCTTTGCAGCTTTAGTCAAATCCTTGCCAAATCCTTTCTTGTTTTAACAATATACCAGTATCAAAGTGGACTACGCTCCTCTTTGCGGAGAAACAACCCTTCCTCTACTAATGACAGAGCTGTGCTTGTTTTAAAACTCCCTCGGACTAATAGAAAGCTGTTTAATCGGTTTGGGGTGAAACAGGGTTCAGACTCAATAAGTACAGGAGCCGAGAGAAACTAAAAGCTCTGCTTAACGAGGAAACACGCTGTACAATTTGTAAAAAAAGGCTATCAAAGCTTGCAAGTTTATGAGATCTCAATTAAAGTGATTTGGTGTTAATTGAAAATATACCCTGAATGCTCACATGTTGAATTAAACATACTGGGAGAGTTCAAAGATTTCCCCCCCCCTTCTTCAAATTATTATTATTTTACAAGCTATCATTGTCTTCATACCTCCATGTTAAGATCCACTCTACATTGGGATGAGGTTAAAAATCCTAGAATCATATAGGCAGAAGGGGATCCACTCCGGCATCATGTCATCTAACTTAACGATCATCATCATCATCATCATCATCATCATCATCATCATCATCATCAAAACACTCTGTTGATAGTCACAGGCAGGCCATAAATTGAACACATGGAGGCTTAACCTAGAATTTATTTCAGTACCAGGGCTCAGGCCTACAATAGGTTAAGAAAGGATTCACAAACAGGGATGTCTGAGAATTTTGTTTTTGCTTGCAAAACAGGCGAGCATGTCCTGTTTGAAGCCCCGAATAGTGGTGGATTTCGTACCTTTGGGGGGGGTCGTCCTCATCCTCCAATTCTCCGCAGTGCGGAGGGGCTCTCCGCCCGCTCTCCGCACTGCTCGGTCTTCCATGCTGCTCGGTCCACTGCGCCGCTCACGCGGGCTCCCGGCACATCACTTGCGGCTGGCCCTTTTAAGCCCTGTTGCCCTGGTTTCTACGCCAAAACCGCAGCGCAAGGTTCAGCCGCGTCGGTGCAGGGCCTGTCGCGTCACTTCCGGAAATGACTCGCCGGGAGCCCGCGTGAGCGACGCGGCGAACTGGCAGCAAGGTAGGCCCATGAAAATTGGGGGGGCTTTGAGCGGGGCCAATTTTGGCCTCACTCCAGCCCCCCCGATATTTGCTGTGACATCCCTAGCCCCGAACATGATCGCAAGCATGCACACATGTTTTAAAATTGTCGGACATGTGCTTGCATTTGATTTGTGCAACTTTCCCAGTTCGACTTTGTACAAATGTGAAATTTGGTGAAAATGTATCCCTGTAGACTGAAAGCCCCAATTTAGTCTATGGAAGAGCATCGTGCAAATTAGCGCAAATTGGGGGAAATTTGCACAAATTTCATGCTTGTTCACTGCTTGCACAGAGAAAGCAGCGATCGCAAATCTGAACAGGAATCTGGCACAACAAGAGCCCATCCCTATTTGCAAATTCCATCCCCTAACTCCTCTAATCTTGAGAGAGAGAGATTGAGATTGAGATTGAGAGAGAGAGAGAGAGAGAGAGAGAGAGAGAGATGCCCATTGGCTGAAGAACCCCATGGTGTTCCTCACCCCAAATTTCTCGCCTTCAAGCTTGGGCGAAGGCCCATGGGCAGAATGTTGGAAATCAACAGTGGATCAGCTGAGAAGGATGCTGTGGGGAGAACACAGGAATGGACACCTCACTCCCCTCTCTTACATTACAGATGATTATGCAAGGCCTTTGAATAGTTGGAGAGAGCATTATGAAGTGGCTTCAGGAGTTCAGAAGAAGGTACAGTGTTTTACATTTGAATTCTTTTTATATGGATGTCTTATTTTTAGAGGGTTTGTATAATGTTTTGAGCTGACTTGTGCATATGTGAAAAGGGGAGAGAGAGAGAGAGAGAGAGATCCATTGGACATTTCATGAGGGGTTTGCTGGAAAACCATCAATATGGGGAGGAGGAAGGCATGCAGGGTCCTTGCACCTCTCTCAATTGCAATTACACAAAATGTGGTGGTGGGAAATTCATCAGGGGTGACTTGGGCACTCATGCAAGCTTCAGAGAAGGCCTTGGAGGTCCACATATGGGCCACAGGTTGCTGAATAGGTATCCTAGGTCCTAGCTTCCAGTTTCAGTCTTCTTCCCCATCTGAGTCAAACGTAAGCTCAGGCTTACGCAGATACTGCCTGGAACCTTGTGAAGCAGAAAGCCCAGCCAAATGAACATTTGTATTATCTCCAGGATTACCTAAACATGAAAGTTAGAGAACTCAATTTAATAAACAAAGTATATATGGATTTTCCACTGCAGAAAAATGATTGGTTCAACTGTGTGCCACTTTGACAACTTAGTAAAGTTTAAGTGGCCTTAAAATTAAAATAAATGCTTAAAACTGAGGGATTCCTGGATTGTGCATGCTTTAAAATGCAGATTTCATTTTCCAGTTCTCCTAACTTCTTTTCTTGCTTTTTCTGTTATCTAAGAAGTTCCAGCATTTCTGGTGATTTAATCATTCCTCCACTGTTTCATCCTTTAATTTTTACCCCCCCCCCCCATCTAGGAATCTCCACTGAATGCCATCTGCTCCTGGCACATCCTGAGAGACTTGAGAGTGACTATGTCAGATCAGGGATGAGAACAAAAAATTAAAACAAATGGCAGCTCAACTGAAGAAAATGAAACTTCGGTAAAGAGAAAAATGAAGTCCATTTTCACATTAAAGGTTCCCCATTCTGACCCCAGAAAAAGAGGGCTACATTTTAAACCAGCCACTTCTGCTGTTTGTTCGTTTGTTTGTTTTAAATGTAATTAGCCCAGCTGACTGAACCTTGAAGAATAAGAGTCAGGTTCAAATCACCGGCAATTACTGTTGTCCTTGATTTGCTTTTAGCAATAGTGAACAATAAAACATGTTAGATCAAGCCTTGAAATTTTGCTTAGCAAGCTTTTGTTCACCTGCTTTTCCATAATGTTTTTATAAGTGGGAGCCCGTGAACATTTATTGGGAATATCTCCCCTCACAATTCTTTCCTTCATGATGGTGCATGAACCCCTCTTTTATAGGCAGTGCAATCTTATGAGGGTGTCCGTAACCCTCCAAACCCAGAGGATTGTGGGCCTCCGATGCAGGGTGGGGAATGCGGGGGATAGGATATCCTCTGCACTCCCCCTCACCCTGAAAAAAAACTAGACGGCCTGTTTCAGCCATCTAGATGTTTTTCCTTTCCCCACGTGGAGGAGAGGCTGAGGTGCCTCCTGGATTCCTCGGAATCCAGTGGAGCCTTGCCCCTCCCTGCCCTGCACCCAGGAACACCCCCTCCCACGGGGGAACCGAGCACAGCAATGCAATGTGGCTGCATAGAAGGCAAATGCTATTTTGGGCTGCATTAATAGAAGTATAGCTTCCAGATCGCGTGAAGTGATAATTCCCCTTTACTCGGCACTGGTTAGGCCTCCTCTTGAGTGCTGCGTCCAGTTCTGGGCACCACACTTTCAGAAGGACGTAGACAAACTGGAGAGGGTTCAGAGGAGGGCAACAAGGATGATAAAGGGACTGGAAACAAGGCCCTATGAGGAGAGACTGAAAGAACTGGGCATGTTTAGCCTTCAGAAGAGGAGACAGAGGGGAGATATGATCGCATTCTTCCAGTACTTGAAGGGTTGTCACAAAGAGAAGGGCCAGGATCTCTTCTTGATCATCTCAGTTTGCAGGACACGGAATAACGGGCTCAAGTTACAGGAACCCAGATTCCACCTAAACATCAGGAAAAAATTCCTGACTGTTAGAGCAATAAGACAATGGAATCAACTACCTAGGGAGGTGGTGGGCTCTCCCACTCTGGAGGCATTCAAGGTGAAGCTGGACGGCCATCTGTCAGGGATGCTTTGACCTGGATTCCTGCATTGTGCAGGGGGACTGGACTCGATGGCCTTGTAGGCCCCTTCCAACTCTACTTTTCTATGATTCTATGATTCCCTGTGATTTCCTTCTGGCATGGAAAGAACCATGCCAGCTACGAAGTGGTGCAGGTGGCTGCTCTGACCGAGGTGCTGCAACCCGAAGAGATCTCCGAGGTCGCAGGCCTTCTATGGCAATTCCTATGTCCCCCCCAAAAAAACAAGGTTGGAGGGACATAAGATTGCACCTTAGGAATGTATGAGAAATTTGTTTTAGTTCAGACTGAATCAGAATTTACCCAGTTTTCACCTCCTGGACCTGAACACAATCTGTGGTCAAATACCATTTCTGATGAGATCTGCAGAACAAACAAAAATGCATTAAAAATGTGTACATTTGAAAAGTATACGTGAAAAAATGCATACTTTTGAAAATTGCGCACAAACACACTTTAACCAATGGGAGAAAAATACATATATTTCTAAAATGCACACAATTGATGCATACGTTTGGGAAAATGCACATTAACATATGCATAAATGTTCACGCTAAAAGAAATAATAATTTTAAAAAGCTCACCATCTGATACAGACATCAGTCAGAATGCTCATGGGCATCTGGAGAAAATAAATGACAGAGAATGTGCCCAGTTTCTCTGTGGTGCCCCTCTGGTGATGTAATATATCAGCAAGGCCTCCATGCAAACAAACAATCATGCAACGGACAACGGAGAGCCAGTGTGGTGTAGTGGTTAGAGTGTTGGACTGGGACTCGGGAGATCCGGGTTCTAGTCCCCACTCGGCCATGAAGCTCACTGGGTGACTTTGGGCAAGGCACTGACTCTCAGCCTAACCTACCTCACGGGGTTGTTGTGAGGATAAAATGGAGAGGAGGAGAACCTTGGAAGCTGCCTTAGGTTCCTTGCAAGAAGAAAAAAGGTGGAATATAAATGTAATGTGATGATGATATTGATGATGATGATGATGATGATGATGATGATGATGATGATGGACGCATTTGAGTTATTTCTTTTTCCCTTTTGTAAACAAAATATTCCAAGGCCCTACCATGGTTTCACTCCCTGTGAAATTGATCAGATGCTGCTTTTTTATATGCTATATGGTTTGTTGTGTTAGAGTCGTTGTGTTTTTATGGATTACATCTTATTTTAATATCTTGTAAGCCACCCCCTAGGAATGATACATTTTTGAAGGGTGGCATAGTAATGTTACAATTGATTGATTAATTAATTAATTAATTTACTGCACAACTGGGACATCTGCACAATATGGTATTTATCTCTTCCGTACCAGCTACTCCATGACTGGAATACTATGTTCAGGAATGAACGTATTATGACTAACAATGTCACAACACAAGATTCTAAATTTTCATTTAAAGGAGAAATAACAGTCTGTCTGTCTGTCTGCCTCTCCCCTATATATTTCTCTCTCCTGTCAATATGAACCTGTCCCATTATTAGGACCTGTAGGAGCGGCCCCCATAAGTGTACCCTCAGAGGTCCATTTGTCGGGTATGCGGAAAACAGCTTTGTCCTGTGTGGCTCCCAAACCATCCAATGCACTCCCTCAAGAATTACAATCCGACCCCTCTCTCCTGGCTTTCAGAAAGGGTGTGAATGAATACACATCTCTTTAATTGATGGTGCAATCCTATGCATGTTCTTCAGACATGACTAGCTGGGGATTGCTGGGAGTTTTATAACTTATTTCTGTCTACGCATGCATAGGATTGCACCCACAGCCTTTGAAATTTATTTATTTATTTATTTATTTATTTAATTTATACCCCGCTCTTCAGCCAGAAAAGGCTCTCAGAGCGGCTTACACAAATTAATAATAAGACAGTCCCTGCCCTCAGGCTCACAATCTAAAAGACATGAACACAAAACATCAAGGAACACTGAATATAGTATTAAAAAAAAATAATAATCTACAGAATATAAGAACAGCAATACAAGTTAAAAAATATTAAAAAACACTAAATATTAAAAAAAAATACAACAGAAATAATTACAGATACCAACAAACAACAAACAAACAAAGGCAGGAGCAGCAGCAGCCTTTGTAGCTGGAGTCAGTCAGGCCCCACCCTCCCCGGCCAGGTGTGATGAGCCAGGGAAGCAGGGACCAGGTCTTGCAGGACTCACAGCTAGATGGTCTCCAGGCACCTTCAGCAGGAGCAGCAGCAGCCTTTGTAGCTGGAGTCAGTCAGGCCCCACCCTCCCCGGCCAGGTGTGATGAGCCAGGGAAGCAGGGACCAGGTCTTGCGGGACTCACAGCTAGATGGCCTCCAACAATGATGTAATTGTTTTAGGGCGCAATCCTATGGCCACTAGGCAGAGTCTAGATGGCCATAGGAAAGGTTGGAGTCCCAGCTCCGACCTCGGGGACCCGCTCCGAAGTCGGAGCTGGGACTCCGACCTCGAAGCTCCCTCCCTCCACCTTTGTAGCTGGTGCAGAAAGAACCACAACAGCTGCAGCTCTGAGGTCACAAGACCAACCTTGGAGCAAGAGGCTTGTGGGTGGGTGGGAGGGGACGGGAGGAGCTGTATCCTGGCAGTGCCTCAGGCTCTCATCCTCGTGAGCTGGGGGGAAAGGCTCAGATGGCTGAAATCAGTCATCTAAGTCTTTTGCAGCATGGGAGGGAGGAGCGTGGAGGCAACCTTCACCTCTGCGATCCTCCCACCCCCTGTAGGATGGCCATAATTCTCCAAGTTCAGAGGGTTCAGTTAATGTTTTTAGTGGCCTGTGTTTGTACTTTTGTGTGTGTGTGTGTGTGTGTGTGTGTGCGCGTGCGTGCTTGTGTGTGTGTGTGTGTGTGGTTTTATAATGTTATTGTTTTTAAATTGTTGTTCACTACCTTTTTAGTGGGGAAAAAATGGTATATAAATATTAATAATAAATAATATAAGTATATGCCATAAAGCAGCCATATCCTAAGATGCCTTAACAAAAAGATATTGAAATTATGCCCCTGGATGTCAGTACAAATATGCTATTAGAAAGCGGCCAAAATGTAAGGATGAAGAAAAGAAAAGAAAAGCGTGTGCTACAAAATCATGTCGGTTTTGCCAAATGCTCATGGATTCCTCCAAAGAATCCTGGGAATTGTAGTCTGGCGCGAGGGTGCTGAGCGCTCCGCGCCCCCTTTCCCAGCCTTTCTCAGAGAGCTACAGTTCCACGGGCTCTCTAGAGACAGGGAACGGCTTAAGCCAGTCTAAGGCCGCCGTGTGATGCTGCACACTGAAAGGTGAGCGAGCCCCATTTAAATCAGAAGGACTTCACTCCAAACAAAGCTGCACAGGATCCGCCTGCATCTCTCTGGTTTAATGCCGCTCCCTTTAGAAAAGAGTCTTTTTTCGATGGTTGCTTCACTGTTCCAGCTCTTAACGAACATACAGGGTAAAAATGCAAAACCCTTTGGCTAAGCGTGCCCGCCATTCAGCGCAAAATGAGGCGATGTAACGTATGCATGACTGGCATGCCGCTGTATGACTGGAATACCTGGCAGCTGTTCTACAAGCTGGCCGGGGGGGGGGGGGGAGGTTTAGGGGCTGGATTGGCTGCGTTTCAACAGTGATGCTCGTGCTGTGTTCTACAGATACACTGGAGTCAGCATGCAGGGACAACAGGGAGGTAGTTCATCACGCTGAGCAGGTCACGGCTAGCTGCAAAGATTAAATGGAAAGAAAACAAGAACTATGCTACGGTGACTGGGCCACATCTCCAGAAACCTGCAAGTGAGCAGGGCCACAAGAAACAAAAACACGACACATCTGAACGTGCTTACTAAGGGGGCGATTTGATTTTGTCAGAGACCTGCGCGGATCTTTCCCATTCTAATAAGCAGGGGCTGCATAGTAGTAGATGAAGCCAGTGTAAAGAGGAGCTAGTCTCCGTGGAATCATTTTGGCACCGGAGGCTGGTGCCTCCAATGCCAGCGGGGCTGTGTATCCACTCCGGATTTTACTCTGAACTTTTAAGGAGCTATCCATGGGGCTGAACCAGTTGCTGGGGAACATGGGCAGGAGGGTGCTGTTGCGCTCATGTCCTGCTTGTGGGTTTCCCGTGGGCAGCTGGCTGGCCACCGTGTGAACAGAATGCTGGACTAGATGGACCCTTGGTCTGATCCAGCAGGGCTCTTCTGATGGTCTTATGCTCTAACCCTCTATACTCAGTTTGATGGACCAATGGAATGACTCAGTATAAAACAACTTCCAATGTCGTAGGACAGGGAATAAAACAAAGCAAATATATGTATGCCCAGCACACCCATTTTAAATATCACACAACGTGCACAAAAAGTGCAGCATACTGTCATCCTGCTCAGCAACTGCTGTTACTGAAGGCCCACTTTGAGAAGGAAATGGTGGCTGGCAGTGGAGGTGTTGTGCCTCCAGTAGGCCAGACGGAGACCAGCCGGGCCGGAGTGTATTTGGGGTGAGGCCCGGCTACGTGCAGCCTGACCCAGCTGGGCAGCCTGACCAATCAGCGCCTGCTCAAAAGGCAGGTCCCAAACACACTCAGATGCTGGAAGCAGTTGTTTGTTACTACAGCTACAGCCAGACGCTCTTGACATTCCCGACCTCAGACTTGTACCTTTGAACCTCAGAATGACCTTGACCATGACTTTGCCCAATCCCAAACTGGTTTACGTTTGCTCTGTTTTGGACTGATATATTTTGGCTTCGACCCTCGGACTGTGATAACGACCACCACGGCTCATCTTGGAACTGGACGGATTTACGACAGGAGGCTGGTGCCTCCAATGTCAGTGGGGCTGTGTATCACTCTGGATTTCACTCCGAACTTTAAATGAGCTGCCCATGGTGCTGACCCCTACCCCCAAAATAGGTTCGGCACCATGGATAGCTCCTTAAAAGTTTAGAGTAAAATCTGGAGTGGATACGCAGCCCCGCTGACATTGGAGGCACCAGCCTCCACTGCATTTTGCCCGTGATCATGTTCCCTTTGTTGAAGCGGAAGGACTAAGAACTGGGGCCGTCACACACCCGCCAGGCTCCCTGCCCCTCTTGGTTTTCATTGTATTTTGTAAGATGCTTTTTAAAAAAATTATTATTTTTCAAATGGTGAGGCTGACGTGCTGCAAAGTGATGTGTTGGCTTCCAGAATCAGCTTTATTTCCCAGATGCCTCTGGGATCCACATGGCATTCTTGGCCACGTGTTACTTGTTTTTAAGCCTCATTTTTTTCTGTGCAAATCAGGAAAACAGCAAATCAGCAAAAATCCCTGATTTGCACAGGGATGTGCAAATCAGCAAAACTCAAGCTCCCCGAAGTTCTTCAAGTTCTGTCCTGAAGCTCATTCCAATTCAAGTCTGTATCAGATTCTGAGATTTGTTTTATTTTATTTTCGCATGAAAATCCGTGCATATTTTCATGTATTCTTTTCCAAATGTGTGTATCAATTCTGTGCATTTCTGAAGTGTACACATTCCTCTCTCATTGAATAAAATGTGTCTGTGCACATTTTTCACAAGTACACATTTTTATGCACCTTTTTCAAATGTATGCATGCTGTTGAGCACATTTGGGGGGGGGGGGTTGTCCATGGATCACATTGCAAGTTCGGAAATGTATGCACTTCAACTACAGATTGCGTCTGAATGTGTGTTCAGTCCAGAAGGTGCGAACTGGGTAAACCTTTATCAAAAATGAACTGAAATGAATTTCTCATATATCCCTAGTCATCACAGTTATCACAGAAAACTGTAGGTTCAAAAGAGTAGTTTTATGATTTGGACCTCAGACCCAGCCTCTGCTTTGTACTTAGGTTCCTGGGCAAGTTACTTTTCCTTAAGCCTTCTGCAAAATGGGTGTTTTGTGACCAGCCAGGCCTACCATGGAAGCCATTTTGTGAATGAGCAAGCCCCCTGGCAGCCATTTTCTGAGAGCACCCATGACACTTTGAAAATTCCAAATGTGCCTACCAAGCCAAAAAAGGTTGGGGACCTCTGTCTGAATGTGTGAGTAGTTTCTTTTGATAGGAGGCACTCCTTCAGATATCCTAATCATAAATCCTACAGTGCCGTGCTTTACAGGTCAAAACTAGCACATTGAATTGGGCCTGGGAACAGACAGGGAGCCAGTGCAGTTCTTGCAGCAGTGGGGTGACATGTTTGCTCCCAATATCTGTGTCACTCACAGGCAAGCAGCTCCCTGTTCTATGAGTGGAAGGGAAAATAGGCAAACAGTGTGCCCATACTTCTTTTTGCTCTTCCCTTCCTGTGGCCTCTTCTGCTGCCACCAAATTAGGTAGATTTTTTTCTCTCTCCCCTGGCTGCCTCCACCAAATTGCCTTTAAAACTCTCTCAGTCTGAGGTATCTAGTTTATATAGTGTGGGGCTCGGCTATCAGGTATTGGGTGGGTAGTACTAGTAGGCGATCACACGTGACCGAGTAAGATTGTCTTCCAGGATAAAATTACAAAAAGAAAATTATATAAAGAGGAAATTGTATAAAAATGTGTAGACTCTAGCGATGGGTCCGTAAGTGACTGTGGAGGCCAATTCTAGATCCACACAGCTTCCCACAGTGAGGACACAGGTTACCCAAACAGAAAAGAGTTCACAAAGTTTCAAACAACAAAGTTTAAAATTTTACTTAAGAAAAATGTTAGTAAGGAAAAGTTTTAAAATCTGAATGCATACATAAGCACAACACACGCAACAGGATATGAGCAATATGGTAAAAACATAACCGGGGATAAACACATCCAGCTAACCAAAGCCAGACAGTGTCCCTATTGTATTCAGACCCCTTATCCAAGCAAAATCTTACTGACCAGCACCCTCTCACTGAGTTCTCACATTCCAGCCAGCAGCTCTGACTCTTTCTGGCCTTCTTTCCTTCCTTCTCTCTTCTTCTCTGTCTGTCTGTTTCTGCCTTGGTCTATTTATCTTAAAATAAGTTATTTTCCCTTCTCCAAATCCAATCACTCAGGATTATAGTTTCTTGTTCACCTTTTACCAAATTCCTTTCCAAGGTTCTTCCTTTCTTTTCAGAGAGAGAGAGAGAGAGAGAGAGAACGAACGCTTTTTCTTCTAGGGATGTGTGAGGAATTGGATAGCCCCTACCCCAGATTCCAGTTCGCCACCCCTGCTCTGGTTCCGACTTGCTATGATGTGAGTCAAGCCAACTCATGGACTTCCGTCTCAAAGATGGGCTGCTGTTTGCACTTAAAATAAAATAAAAACTAAGGAAATTTGTGCAAATTGCACTATGTGTGCAATTTGCATAACTTCATGCAATTTGCATAACTTCATGCAAATGGCATAAATCACAGTATTTTGCATGTTTTGCACAGATCGACACCCAAAAAGCAAGTGGATATACCTTGATTTGTGGAAACCAGCTGATTTTATGCATATCACTACTAGATTCATGTGCTTTTTGGGTGCTGGTTTGCGCAAAAGCATGCAAAATACTGTGATTACGCAAATTGCATAAAGGAATGCAAATTGTGCAATTCGTACAAATTTCCTTAGAGTTTTTTTTTAAAAATGCACAAACCACAGCCCATCTTAGAGATGGAAGTCCACGGAAACCCCGCCCCTGCCCAACTTGGCCTGCTTCCGATCATTGGATCAGAAGTGGGCAGGAAGCTCAAACAAGCCAGACTTTCTAGTGTCAGCACATCCCTACTTACTCTCCTCTGCAAACATCCTCCTGACTCCTATCAACGCTAACAACAGTTTTGACCTTTTGGCCAAAACTAACCAGCACTCAAGCACAAAAGAGATTTAACCCCCAAATATCCCAAAAGCAAGCTAAAAACTGAAATGGAAGATTATCCTTCAAAGACCTTCATAATCCACCTGAAGTCAACAACATGTCCAGTGCATTTTGAACATTTCCAGACACTTTTCAAAGGCAGCCGAGTAGAACCTGTTGGAGTTGCCCAGTTGTGATTTAATGGGTCACCACTAGGTGTGTCTTCCCTAGAAATGGATTCAACCGGCACAATAGCAGTGGGGTCTGGGGGGTGGAAATGGCCCCATTTGCTTTAAAATGCCCCCCTTTTTGCCACTGCTGCCACTGCAGCACCAAACTTTGACAGCAAGTCACTGGTTTTCCTTTAAAAGGGCCTTCCCCTGGCCCTGCTGCTGAACTGCAGAATTTTAGCTGTACAGCAGTGGTGGGGCAAGCAAGGATGCAAAAAGGGCCAGGGGGGCTGCATGCAGCCTGTGGGCCATGTGCTGCCCACGCTTGCTCTAAAGAGTGATTTTACACATGTAGAGAAGTGACCTCGATAGGCTGGAGCGCTGGGCCGAAAACAACAGAATGAAATTTAATAGGGATAAATGCCAAGTGCTGCACCTAGGGAGAGGAAACCAAATGCAGAGTTACAGAATGGGGGACACTTGGCTCAACAATACTACAAGTGAGAAGGATCTTGGAATTGTGGTAGATCACAAACTGAATATGAGCCAGCAATGCGATGTGGCTGCAAAGAAGGCAAATGCTATTTTGGGCTGTATTAATAGAAGTATAGCTTCCAAATCGCGGGAAGTGATAATTCCCCTTTACTCAGCACTGGTTAGGCCTCATCTTGAGTACTGCGTCCAGTTCTGGGCACCTCACTTTAAGAAGGACATAGACAAACTGGAGAGGGTTCAGAGGAGGGCAACAAGGATGATAAAGGGACTGGAAACAAGGCCCTATGAGGAGAGACTGAAAGAACTGGGCATGTTTAGCCTTCAGAAGAGGAGACTGAGGGGAGATATGATCGCACTCTTCCAGTATTTGAAGGGATGTCACACAGAGGAGGGCAAAGATCTCTTCTCGTTCATCCCAGTTTGCAGGACACGGAATAATGGGCTCAAGTTACAGGAACCTAGATTCCACCTAAACATCAGGAAAAATTTCCTGACTGTCAGAGCAATAAGACAATGGAATCAACTACCTAGGGAGGTTGTGGGCTCTCCCACTCTGGAGGCATTCAAGGTGCAGCTGGACAGACATCTGTCAGAGATGCTTTGACCTAGATTCCTGCATTGAGCAGGGGGTTGGACTCGATGGCCTTGTAGGCCCCTTCCAACTCTACTTTTCTATGATTCTATGATTCTATGAATGTATTCAATGTGACATGAAGGAAAGCTAAAAAGAGCAGCTGGATGAATGAAGACCTGAATGAAGGATACCTTTGCTTGTTTTGCTACAGGTTAATACAGATCCCATTCTGATGTTACCCTCTTCTTATATCAGCAACACCAGAAAAACTCACTTTATTTTAATGTATTTATTTAAGGTGCAATCCTATGCATGTTTAGACAGAAAAACGTCCTACAACCAGGGATGGGGACTCGGACTCGAGGACTCGACTCGTGAGGGCGGACTGAGTTCCCCCCTCTGACTCGACTCGGACTCGAGTCCCAATATTTTTAATGGGACTCGAGACTCGACTCGGGACTCGAGACTAAGGACTCTTCAACATCCCTGGGCTGTGCCAGAAGGAGTGGAGAGGAGCGTGATTGCCGGCGAAGAGCGCATGGAAGCGAGGTGTGCCGCTGCTCGGCCACTATGGACGGCTACCAGGAGTGCAGCCCCAACAGTGTGTCAAGATTTATTTTGATTGATGCGTTGCGTACTTGGGAAAGGCAGAAGAAGGACCTGAGATTACTCTGTGTGGCTGCTCTGAGTGTGTTTCTGGTTCCAGCAAGTTCATCACCAGTGGAGCGGGTGTTCAGTGAGGGTGGAATTGTGATGAGATCTCACCGTTCCAGAATGGGGGGCCAAACATTTAGAAAAAATCATGTTCCTCAAATGCAACATGGATAAGTTTTAGGAAGTACAGCAAGTTTATTTTTTAAAATCATTTCCCTAAAATGCAATGTTTCAGACATTTTGGGTTTGGCTGCCTCTGCCTGCCTGTCTGGGGTTCCAAGCCTCCTCTGCCTGCCTGGTCTCTTCTTGACCAGTTCAACAGTTGAATTGTCCAAGACAAAGGCCTCTGCCTGCCTGCTTTGGGGTTCCCTGCCTCCTCTGCCTGCCTGGTTATTTTGGGTTTTTCTGCCTGGTCTGTTCTTGCCAAAATCAGTTGCAGAGTTTTGAAATAAAAAGGCACACTTGTGCCTAGAATTTATTTAAACCACACATCTGAAGTAGCCTTATTTTGTTGGGAAAAAAACCCATTGATTTTAATATGGACTCATGGAGTCAGCTTTGGGAGTGACTCGTGACTCGTGACTCGTGAGTCACCATTTTGGACCAAGGACTTGGACTCGAGACTCAGGTCCAAAGACTCGTGACTCGACTCGTGACTCGAGACCAAGGACTCTTCAACGTCCCTGCCTACAACTCCCCCAGCATGCCCCAGGCAGCATGGCTGGCTGGGGAATGCTGGTACTTGGAGGACTTTTTTCTGTCTAAACATTCATAGGATTGTGCCCTTAATCAATTTATATACTGCTTACCATATCAAAATAATAATAATAATAACAACTCTAAGTGATTTACAGGAACAGATTAAAATGCACAATTAGAAATACGAAAATCCATTAATCTTTAAAAGGTTTTAAATATTTAACACCAAAACTAAAAGCACAATAATGAATAAGCAGACAAACAGGGCAGCACAATCACTCAGGGAAGGGAGAGATGGGTCTTTAATTGGCATCTAAAGCATGCCAAAGTTTGTGCCTCTTGAGTAGCGGGGGGGGGGAGAGCTGGGAGGGCATTCCATAAGGTGGACACCACCACAGAGAGGACCCACTTGCAGGTTGCCACCAGGTGGCAATGTACAGCCAACAAGGCCTCCTCTGAAGATCTTACTTAGCAATCGCACAGGTAACCTGGTACCAAGCTGTTCAGGGTTTTCCATGCCAACAGCACAGAAAGACCTTGAACTTGTCTCAGTAGCTAATAGGAAGCCAGTGCAGTTGCTTCAAAACTGGTGTAGTATTATGTGCACAGCCAGACACCCCAGTCCACTTCCAGGCTGTTTCATTCTGCATCAGCTTGCAGCTTCTGCCTCCAGAATCAGAGGCGCAGTATGCCTATGTACATCAGTCGCTGGGGAACATGGGCGGGAGGTTGCTGTGTCACACTCAACAACAACAACAACAATCTTTATTATAGTCAATAGACCATTCCTCACACAATATAGTACAGGCAAACAGCTCAGTTAATTAGACACGTGAAAACGGGAAGTCAAACATAATCTGGTAAAGATAGCCTGGTTCAGAAATTTGGCCACTTGCTCAGTGATTAACTTATCAGAGCTGCTGAGTAACTTATCAGAGCTGCTGAGTAATAACGTTATTAAAAAATTCCGTAGGGTGCCCAGGAAAAGACCGTAGAATAGCGTAGATCAGGTCTTTCCTGGCCCTGTGGTAGAAGCTGCAGGAAAGTAAAACATGCTGTATGGATTCTACCTCAAAGCTATTGCATGGGCAGCATCTGATCTTTCAGAAAGTGGAGTTCCGTTATATCTGCCATCCAGCAATATAGAAGGGAGAGCATTAAATCTTGCTAATGAGAATGCTCTCCTAAATTTAGGAATCGTCAGCCAGCATAGATAAGGCAGCCCCTCCTTGCTAAAAAAAAAAAAAAAAGCTGGCAGACCCAAGGATAGAGGAGAGCAGGCCCCCCTGGCAGCTCCCTGTAATTCTTGTTAATCACTCATGTCCTGCTTGTGGGTTCCCCATGGGCAGCTGGTTGGCCACTGTGTGAACGGAATGCTGGACTAGATGGACCCTTGGTCAGGTCCAGCATGGCTCTTCTTATGCCCTTATGTTCTGAACCAAGCTCAAGGGCAGCCCCACATAAAGCGCATTTATGTATTTTCTTTCCTGTGTCATGCTGGACTGCAATGTTCCTTCCCTACAATGTGAAAAGTGCATTCCCTCCCCCAAGTTAACAAGTCATTTATTTTAGCAGCATTCATCTTGTTTTCCTAAATAAGTGTCAATGCCTGGGATATTAATTTCTTTGTCATTGAGCTCTATCAGGGCAAGGGAAAGGCTCATTTGTAAAAATCTGTCAGTGAAAAAGTGGCCCTTTGAATGCCTAGCATTTCCCTGAAACATATGCATGATCCCTGCATGGCACAATGGACACTTCCTATGACACACTCACATAAATCTGCTTCCACTCAGCATGGAAATCACGGAAGTTTTCCTGCATTGCCTGTTCAGAATGGCTCCAAATAATCAATTATTTTCAATAGGAGGCTTGCCGTGATTTGATTCCAAAGGAAACCAGAAATGAACTAATGATTTGGTGGTAATAAAATCCCAGATCCTTTTTTTTATTCCATTTCATTGCATTCATCAAAACCTTATGCTTTTAAGACATATTTCGGATAATTAATTTGTTGCTAGGGGGTGCATCCATTACTGCTATATTTATATAACAAACAAATCTGTTGTTAATAAATGATGGTAACAGAAGCCAGGTTGGTGACAAACAGTTTCATTAGTTATAACACTTAGTTGCGGAGTGTGAATTTCTCCCAGCCCCCTGACTGCCCGTATCATCCTTGTGTGTTGTTCAAAGCCTTTGAAAAAGTCATGACCCTGGATTCACTGCAGCTGAAGCTCAGGCACGGACAGACTGGGGTGGCCTTGGCAACTTCTCCATCTCACTGGCCACAGTACAATTGCTCATGCATAAAAATAAATCCTTACAGACAACCTCCTTCATCAGATCAGCATATATGTAGGGCAGTATCCAATGGGGCAGCTGCTGCACCCCTGCCGATCCCATTACACCCTTGCTGATTCCATTCTGCAAGCGAGACCCACCGCTTGTGCAATGGAGATTTGGTGCTTCCGGGAGCAAGTGGACAGGAGCGGGAAACGCTCATTTCTGGAGCAGGGCAGGTCAGCGGAGCTTGCATAAGGAAGCTCCGCCAGCCTGTCCTGATCCAGAAACAAGCATTTCCACTCATTTCAGGGCTTTCTATAGGAAGCATTCAATCTCCCTTATGCAAGGGGTGGGTGCTGCTTGCACAGTGGGATTGCCGCTTGTGCAACAGCCCCTTTGGATACTGCCCAAAGCTCCCAAGACTCGCATAAATTCAGGCACTTACTCCACACTAGGCCCTGCCCCCAGAGTCATCATCCCCACTGGTTCCATCCTCCCAGTCTCTCTGCATTCAGCAGTTGGTTTGAAGGGGAATATTATGCTCCCACAGTGGTGTAGTGGTCACTTCTGAAGTACAGGCGCTCATAATGACAGTCCCCATAGCCACACCCCCCCAAGGGGAATCCAAAATTGCAGGCCTCTGCGTTGGTCCCTATCGACAGTTCTAGGAGTTTTCATCTGCTAAGAGCAGGTCTTTTGTAAAGCAAATGGGGCTGAATTGCCCATTCAAGACCAAGCCTCCCCCCAAAATACTTCACATTGCAAGGAACAATACATATACTGTTGGGAAAATTCATTTCCCTTCTGCTACTGTGAGGACTGTACAGTAGTTACGTTCAGAGCGAACAGGTAATTCTGAGGGGGTTGGCAGATGACGCCGGTGTCCCTGCTAATAAGAAGGTGCCAGAACTGTGTCCCTGCAAGACCCCGCTACAATCACTGACTTGTGCAGGGCTCCCAATCGTACGTAGGAGCCGATGCGTATATCGCTGTGCAGTACACATTTATTTATTTATTTATTTATTTATTACATTTGTGAATCGTCCATCTGGCCAGCCACCCAGCCACCCTAGGATGTAGAACAACTAGCAGCAACACTCCAAAGTCTTTCCTAGCACTGCAAAGGTATGTTGTTTCCCAGCTCAGCCCTGTGAAATAATGGCTTTGCCAATTGTTTGTAATGGGATTAGAAATCTTAATTCATGATGACGCATTGGGTATAACTTTTCTCGGTTCTTCCCCATCTTATGTTTCTGTTTTGCTCGTTTTCGTGAGAACAGGGTTTGCTGACATAGAGGGTGGAAAAAAATATGCACTCACTTCGGTGACATTTGTTCATTGCTGTTTTGTCCTGTGGCCCATTTGAATATTGGATCATGCCAGTTTTTGTGGCTTTGCTGTTTAAGGTGGGAATAATGGCCAGTATCCGGGGGATCCCATCATGCCAACTAACACGCCAGAGGCTCCTTATGCTAGCATAACACAATTTACATTAATGCTAGTGTCCAATTGGATACTGGCCAATGACCATATAGCATACATATATAATATGTATATAATTATAATAATATAATATGTATATAATGCACATATAATTATATAGGGATGAATGAGGTATAGGGAAATTTGATTCTCAGTTTATGGCCACTCTAGTGGAGCTCCTGAGTACATCTGTTTACTGGTTCCCCCCATAGAAATTAGTGATCGACATTCACTGTTATGGGGAAAAGTAAATAACTGCACTTGGTAACACTCCTGCCGTGAGGGCAATGCCTGCCTTCCATCCCTGACACTGTGTGGCCTAGGCACTTCTGACAGGGATCTTGAAGGTTTTGTGAAATTATACCCACCCGCCATCTTTGTTCATCACATGGACCATGTCCTTTAATGCATATCTTTATATTGTATGAAAACTAATATTCACTCTGGTGGCTGGGATTGCCTAAAGAAAGGCATTGGGTAATAGAGAGGGAGAGAACTGGCAAGGGTTGGAAATCCTCTTTGAGGATGGCTTAATGAGAAATATTGGCTTTAATTAATATTGCACAACATGAAGTGATTGGAATACATTATGGACGACTCAGTGCCTAATTTAGGCCAAGTACTGGGATTAAGTCAATAGTTTGGTTCCAGTTCCATTCCGTCTCTCTCTCTCTCTCTCTCTCTCTGTGAATAATTTGCCTCTGATTTGAAGCAAATGAATCCACTTCAATAACAGTGTGCAAAATTATTTTGCAGAGTAAGAGAGGCAGAATATGAGCCTGCACTTTCAGTGTAATACAACACCCATTTAATAAAACATAATACACGGCATGAAAGGGAAAGGAAGATCAAAGTTCCACCTGACAAATTTAAGATGCCCCGCTCTTGTAGCTGCATCCTCCAGGCTGTCTAATATATATGACCCATCTGTAGACCCTGAAGAAGAGGCAGAAAACATATTGCAGGAACAGTTGAACATGCCACGTGCTTTCCATAGGACACTAAACCCCCACCTTGGGCCATAGCCCGTACACCTTGACTTTCTGCCAGCCTTGGGTCACCCCAGGGCCACTAACAATTGAGAACAGCTCCCCAGAACCAGAGGCAGACACTGATCCCCAGTATGATGCATCACATTCCATATCAACCTCCCATAATTTTATAAAGTCCCTGAAACACACGTTAAGAAAAAAAAAAAGTTGAGAGTTGTCTTAAAATATATAGGCAGAACTGGCTCAAAGGGAGGGTTCAAGCATTTTGTTGAAGCAAAACTTCTCTGTGATTAGGCAATCATGTTTTATTGAGCAATATGCAGGAGAACACACATACAATGTACATGAGTTATTGCGCTGCCCCTTAGTTACAAGCTTCTTATCGGTAATCATTCATTGGATGCTAGTCTTACTGTATGCATTCTATTGGCTCTTCTACTCATCATGCAGTGTTCATGCAGCAGTTAAGTTCTCTCACGGGGCATGGGTCCAGAGCACGAGCTCTTTGTTCCATATAAGGTAATGTCCATACTTAAACCTTTGCAACAGCAGTTTCTAGGAATTTCCTGAAACCGGCAGAGTATCATGCTCCACAATGCTTACATACAAACAAGCCACCTTGAATATGGATACTGCTTGCTTTCTACAATTTGCTAGAGCTCCAGCACTAGTAAAAGGCCCTGTAGCCCCCAACAATGTCACCAATGGGTGAATGAGCAATGGTCAAGATCACCAGAATTCTCCAAACATCATCTCACCACTTGTCTCATGCCCAGTTCCCATTTGCATGTGTGATCGACGCTTGCTTTGTGCAAGCAGGAAACTTGCACAAATCAATCAGCAATCCAATGGGAAATTTGCACAATCTCTCCAAATGTGTGTAAATCTCCCCAAATTTGAGCACATTTCCTAATGTGCAGATATTTACTCCATAGACTAAAGCAGGACTGATTCATTTCCTCCATAGATAAAAGCAGGGCTGAGGAAACTGGCACAAATGAGGGAACTGGCACAAATCGAACTGGGCATCGGGAATGTGCACGTGTTCAACAATTTGCCATTTTTGGGGCAGACGTGCTCGCACTCATGTTTGAAGCTTCGAACAGGACATGCTTGCATGTTTTGTGAGCAAAGACGAAATCCTCATTCATCCCTAGGCACTATCACTGTGCATGGAGCACCCAAGAAGGTTGAATGTTACATGAGAGCATCCTTGCTTTGTAAACTGTGTTCCTGATTGAGGTGATCCACTGAAGGGCCTTGCCTAAGAGTCCTCAAAATCCTGGAGCATGATCCATAGGGCATGATACATCCTTTCTCCTCCTCCTCCTCCTCCTCCTCCTCCTTCATTTATATTTTATATTTATGTTTATTTATATCTCAACCTTTCCCCAGTACTGGGACTCAAGGGAGCTTTACAACATTAAAACTTGTACAATTAAAACATATAAATAGAAATATACAAAAGTTAATAATACAATTAAATCATCTATAATATTAAAATTATATAAAACATCAGAATTAAAACGGCAATAGCAATATAAACCGTAGTGCTAATATTGCTGTTGCCATCATACATAAGGCTCAACAGAGAGCTCACTGGTAAGGATGGAGAAGGAGGTTCATTCAGTTCATATTTTGATAGGAACTTTCCAATCAATATGTGAAGCAGAACGCAGATATCCTTCAGTATTCGCACTTCTTTGGATTTTGTGATGCAGTGCTCTGAACAAAACAAAACAAAAAAATAATGCATACCAGAGTGTGTATATTAGGGGAAAGTGTGAACAATCATGCCTGTATTAGAGACAGAAATGTAAAAAATAAGCATTATATAAGGGGAAACTGCTGGCAAAAAATATATATATGCATGCATTCGGTAAACATGCATACAAAAATTTATACACATTTCCATGCTGACTTTTTTAAAATTTTTATTGCAAACTGATGTGAAAATGTGATGGAATGAACTGAAGGAGAAATGACAAACTGAGAGAAACTGAAAATTATAGATTTGTCTATCCCTGCTCAGTGGTGCTGGTGCCCCTTTCCCTTCCTGGCGGGCCCTCAGTGACCACTGCAGAACACTGGCCATGATACAAAAATGTGTATCTCTTTTACACTTGCCCAGACAACACTCTTCTCCCTGGGCCCCTGCACACAACATGCTTTATTTTCTCTATGAGAAAGAGAGAAGCACCTAGATTAGCACATGAGATCATGCATTGGCTTCACATTCTCTATAATGGCTAGCATGCTGAGTGTGTCCACTTGCATCCATGTGTATATGCCAAATGGCCAAAGGAAAGAGAGAGGTGTGTACCCACTGCCTTCTCAATCATCTTTCCATTTTTGTGTACAGTACTTAGATCAACTTCTATCCTAAAAGACCATGGCTTGTCACTCTGGGTACAATACAGCCCTACACAGGAGAATATGGGTACATGGGGAAGTAGGGGAGTGCTCTCCATTCAGCCTGCTCAGGGCTGGATTCTGCCCTCAGAAACCTAACCTGACTCTTCGGGATAAGACAGCATATATATATCCTAACTATGCCAGGTGAGATATAAACATAATAAACAAACAAACAAACAAATAAATAAAATTATCATGGGTGTAGGTCACAGACATATTTTTACCATGCATATAAATACATTGGGACACATACATAATCTTTTTCTTTAATTACTTTATTTTTAAAATTATTTATCAGATTTCAGATACACGCGTGCGTGCACGCACACACACACACACACACACACACACACAAATGTATGAACTCTTAACAATGGAATTCACTGATAGGGAGGATGGGATAACCAAAGATTTCCAGGCTTGCCTAAATTCTCCAAAAATATCAGCTCTGTGTTTGAAAGCCAGTGTGGCATGCTG
This sequence comes from Shinisaurus crocodilurus, assembly GCA_021292165.1. Lineage (NCBI taxonomy): Eukaryota > Metazoa > Chordata > Lepidosauria > Squamata > Shinisauridae > Shinisaurus > Shinisaurus crocodilurus. The sequence goes on along the minus strand of CM037879.1, from coordinate 27,975,837 downwards.
GGTGGAGTACTGGATTGAAATAAGGTTCCGTTCAGCTACAAAACCTATTGGTTGACCTTACTGGCCACTGTATTTTAGCCCTACCTACCTCACAGGGTTATTATGAGGGAAATGTGGGGTGGGGAGGGAGGGACATGTTCCCTGCCTTTAACTCTTTTGAGGATGGTTGAGATAAAAAATTAATTGGTAAAATAATAAGTCACAACAACTACCAATCATGAATTTCTACATGTGTCTATTTCATTTATATCCTGCCTTTCCACTATACATAGCGCTCAGTGCAGCTAGTGACACTAAAATGTGAGATAAAATACAAAATTATAATTAAAACATGAAAGGAAATCTCTTAAAAACAGATCAGTAAAAAAGAAATAAACAGTGGCCACCAGTTAAAAAACCTACTCCAAATGGCATGTGTCACTGTGGTCAGATCTGACATCTCCAGAAGATGGTGTAGTTGGTGCATCAGCCTTACCTGTGCAAACACACTCCTGGGCACCACTGAAGTCAGGTCATCATATGGATGTGTGAATCAGCAGAACCCGAGCTCGTCAACTTTCTCCACCTCGAAGCTTGTTCTGACTCGTGTCTGTATCATACTGCAAGCTTTTTTTTCTTTTAGCAGAAACATTTCTGCATATTCCCGTGCTCATTTTCCCAACGTAAGCATCAATTGTGCATGTTTTTGTAATATACACATTTTTCTCTGATTGATTAAAGCATGTTTGTTTGTGTGCATTTTTCATGCACATCTTTCAAACGTATGCATTTTTCAAATATGCATTTCCTTGTTTTGTTTCACAAATCGAATCACAAGCTGGGAAATATATGGACTTAGACTGCAGTTTGTGTTTGGGTCTGCATTCGATTCTTTCTGGGAGGTGCAAACAGTGTAAAATCTGGTCACGAATGAACTGAAATGAATTGCTCATACATCCCTATGTAGGAGCAGGGATGTCCGCGAATCTTGATCGAAGTAGAAGCAGAGGCGAACTCACCCCCACTCGACCCCCCCAAGCTCCGTGGCACTTACCTTTTCCCTGGCTCAGCACATCTTCCCGGAGAGGAGCGGAGCCGGAGAGGAGCTGGGGAGAGGTACTTCCGGGTCCCCGGCGCTGCGGTTTTAGCGTAAATACCATAGAAAACCACCTTAAGACTGGCTGCGCTGCCAGTTTTAAGGTGGTTTTCTATGATATTTACCTGAAAAAAGCAGGGGTCCTTGTCAAGGTTCCGCTACTGCAGGGACCCCTTGACCTGCCTTTGGAAGATCTCTGCCTCTTCTCAAAGCTTCTCCCGTTCCAGGAGATCAAATCCTTTGCCTGTTTCTTTCCTGTTCCCAGTAGCATGAGAATAGACTTCAGGTGTGGTGAATAAGACACTCCAACAACTCAGGGTAAACAACAACACTTTACTTATTACATTAGGGTATTTACATAATAGAGCAGTTATAATTCAAAAGCAAGTATGATCAAATTAAACAGACAAATAACACAAGGTTCCCTAACTTAACCTCAGTCTACCTCTCTCCTCTGCAGTCAGTCTCTCTCTGGCTCTAGCTGACCACACCCCACACAAATAAAGCCTTCCCAGGATTGGAAGGTTATCACCATGTGACCTTGAACAGGAGAAATAATACTTAACTTCTATTGGGTGAACTGAAACTCACAAACGCCCCCTCCCATCCTGAAAGGTTTGGGCCTTCAGGCTTCAACTAATTTAGGGAAGTGTTTAGGCCTACAGGCTTCAACTAACCTAAGCATGTGTAGGCCTCAATCCTTCACAGGCCTATCACGTCAGTTCCTGGCACAGCGCTGGGAGCCATCCCAGCGCTGGGACTTCCGGGTCCCCGGCACGTCCAAAAAGAGCCTCAGTGTCACCGCGAGAAGACTCGAGCAGTGGGGGTGCTCGCCAAGCGCAAGGCGAGCAACCCTTAAGGTACGTGTACATCGCTAATTGAAAAAAATGAAAGAAATCCAACTTCAAGATGGCTCTGAGGATAGAAATGGAAGAGCAGCTGAAGGGGTAAAGACACTGTATGCATGGTATTTTTTGGCAGTACACTGCCTGTATGTGCAAATGCTCTGTCACTTCACATACAAATGGTGAGATCATAAGAAACTCATCATCTCCCACCAACCCACCCTTTAAAAGCATTCCAAGAGGTGGTGACCTGCAATCTCTCCATGTATCTCAGAAGTGTTGGGGCATTGGCATAAATGGCCATCAAGCCCAAAATGTCACACAGGTTCAACCCCTCAGCTACTTCAGTTGTTGATTGAAAGCCTCAGAGTGAGTTTTGTGACAGGTAAAGTCACCACCTGGTGACATTTCCCTGTCATTATCACATGAAGCAATGTTCTTGCAGAAGCACCTCCAAGCTTTATATTAAAGTTTGTTTTTCCCTTTAGGGTGTGGGGAAGTTAGTTATTATACCTTGCATTTTCAACAAAAAGCTCCAATGCATGCATCAACACGCTTTATAAGAATGTTCTTTTACTTACATAAATGCGCAGAAAGCATTCTAAGCCTTTTCTTCCCCTGAAGGCAATCTTGCGGTTTCTGCTTCTGCACTCAATCAACAATCCCTATTATCTGCGTGCGTCGTAGATTTAAAGAGTGGAGCTGGAGCATGACCGCAAATACCGCCATGTTAATTTCAGCTACTTTTTAAAATAAACTGGGGAAAGTGGAAAGGATTCAGAACAGAATATTCTTTTTGATGCTTCCTGCAGGCACATTTCTTGTTTTTCTGTTTACATTGCCTTCCCACCAGAATTGGGTGCTGTTGTTGTTTTCTTTCCCAATGCCTGTTCACTCATTGCAATTTGCAAACAAGCTTCTAGTCTTCACTGAAATCCCTCCAGATCCTATTCCTCTGCATCCGAACACTGTTAGACTTGGTGACCACCTCCAGCAGAAATGCAGCATGCTCCATTCCTTGTTTTCATTGTTTGGGTCTACGTTAGAAGAATATGCTTTGCATATGGTTTCCTCCACTGAGTATCTTTGCAATGGCTTGTCTTTGGGGTTTACTTTCTGTGTACCATTTCAGTACAGTCCCTGCCTCACAAATATAATTCCATTCTCCAAGAGAATTCCCCCAAGCCTGACAGTATTCTGGAAGCCTCGTAAAACCCTATTTATTTCAGCTGGCTTTAAGTGGTGCCAAGGCTGAGCCTAGTTCATGTATTGTATTCATCTTAGTGGGCTTTTCTAGACAGGTGTGTGCGTGCGTGCGTGTGTTTAATCTCTGGCTGGCCACTATGAGCCTTCAGGATGGGTTGAGTAATAAAATGTAAATAGCTGACTAAATCATCACACCCATTAATCTTTTAGCAATACAATCAATTCTAATACAACAGTGAGGTTGGAAATGTCAGCTCTAATTAAAAAATAGTCAAGTTCAACTTTGACTGTGCCGATTATTCATCATGAGATGTGCTCATTAGACGTTGCTTTCCATACAGAACTAACGAGTGCTACTTTCTGTGAAAAACATGGGTGCATTTGTTTGTTTGATCCTGTGTCTTCAGTGTGTATGTTCCTCTGTCTCTCTCTTTCTTACACATGGTGAGTGGGAAAATAACTTCCATAACCTTAGCTTAATAAAGAAGTCAATCTTTGGCTCTTCGGCCCCTAATGAAGTAGTTCCTGTGCTACAGGGGTGGGGAACCTCAGGCTTGAGGCCAAATCTGGCCTTCCTGGGATTCCCATCTGGCCATCTGAGGCTCCCCATTTGCCTGTGCCCCTTTCCCCAACTGCCAATCATTTAATGGCTTCATGGCTTTTGCGCAGTTCCCCCCCCCCCATTCGAAAAGGTCGAAATGCCTCTCCGAAGGATTACTTGCTGGCAGTAAGAGCACACTCAGAATTGTCACTTGGGCAGACTCACAGTGCATGTTATTTATTATTTATTTATTTATTATATTTATACCCCGCCTTTTTTCCTGCAAGGAACTCAAGGTGGCTTACATAATCCTCCTCCTCTCCATTTTATCCTCACAACAACCCTGTGAGGTGGGTTAGGCTGAGAGTCAGTGACTGACCCAAAGTCACCCAGTGAGCTTCATGGCAGAGCGGGGACTAGAACCCGGATCTCCCGAGTCCCAGTCCAACACTCTCACCACTATGTCACACTGATGGGAAAACTCCCCTTGGCTAGCTGCAAAAACTATTTTCTTTTATTTAACTTTCCTGGAAAATGGAAATCTCTCTCCTGTATTTTCCAAGAAAGCTCAGAAGCATACAGCTCCCTTGCCAGTCCTCCATCCCCTTTCAGATCAAACCCACCCACACACACACACACACACCTCCCTTAGCACTGACAACTGGGAGGAGGCTTACTAGCCAAAGGACAGACCTTGCCAGCTCTCCCTAACCAGAAGTGAAGAGACGTCTGCCCAGGAAGCATGGGATATGCACTTTCTCTGCCTTCCAAATGTACTGGAAGGCAGATTAAACTGAAATCCCATGCACTCTGGAAGAAAATAATGGATGGGACATGGGGTTTGTGGTTTCCTCTGCCTCCTGATTCAAATTGGGATGCAGAAGAAATTACACATCCTATGCAGGAAATCATGTCCCTGAGCATGAAGAGGAGCACAATTTCAAGATAAGGAGAAGCTGGAAAGGGTTCTCCTATCTAGTAAGTCCTCTCCAATGCTCACTATCCTCCCCATTCTCAAAACGAAGGGATTGGGGGGTATCTGGGATGAGGCAGAGAGATTGGCAAGGATGGCTAGTGTGGCAAAATGGAGGATCACTTGGCAGCAGCAGGCCCCACAGGTATACATCATTTCAAGCCACAGCCAAGTTCAGTCTATGGGTTAAGGCTTTCCAGACTGAGAGATTACCTATTTCAAATTCTGTTCAGTGTTTATTCACCCTCATCTCCACTGGTAATGCTCCACTGAGGGTAGGAGGTTCTTACTCCTTCACATACTCTAAAAGTAACCCTCTCTGTGTATAAGAGTGTAGTACAGGCAGCCTCCCCCATCCTGGTGCCCTCCAGATGTTTTGGACTACAACTTCAAGCATTCCTGACCATCAGATGTGCTGGTGAGGGCTGATGGGGGTCCAAAACATCTGGAAGACACCAGGGTGAGGAAGACTAGTTTAGTACATCTCCAATTGTAATTCAGGGAAAAAAAGCATACCTCAGCAGCTATCAGAAGTTTGGGGGAAACTGTCCTAATGGTACATACACCAAAGAGTATGGCTCACTTTTTCACACTGAGTCTCCATAATGAAACTGGATTAATAAATCTCATGGTTTCATTCTCCTCTTCAACTTGAATCATGGAGATAATTAGAAAGGGTCTCCTAGCTTCTCATTTTCAAGATTTCATTATGATCTTCCTAATCTCCTTGTGTAGGTGGTAGCAGATGATTACTCAAAGTTCAGTAAAGTTTCTCTTCCCTGACTCCGTAATAATGAGCCCTTGGATTTATTTTTTTATAGTGTGTGGTTATTCTTTGCTTCCAATCTGTTCCTCTTTTCATACCCTCTTTTCATGAATGTTCCTTCCATTTTATTAATTTTTCAACATTTACATTTTGATTTCACTTCCATATCTCCCGTAACCTTTTAAAGTTGTCTACATACAACAATTCTCCTTTCAAAGGGACAAAATAATGACGGCAATGTATATTTATAACATGTAGTTCTATGCACATACAATGATTTATCTGAGATTAAAACCCTTATGGAAAGGAATGGGTATTTTATGAAATCATAAAACTCTACACCACAGGTAGGTATTACAAGAAGCAAAGGTATTACAAGAAGCAAAGTCATGGCAGGCACATGACGGTCATTAGACCAAGGTAACTGGCATGATCCTGGTCTGGTCAGACCTAGCCATGGTCCTGCATGTATTAGTTACATTTCATCTGGGGAACTGAAACATGCTCTGCATGGGGCTGCCCTTGAAAACCTCTCAGAAAAAATGTTAATGGATGCAAATTGCTGCTGCTAGAATTTTGACTGGGATAAAGTGCTGAGATTATGTGATCTTTTTATTGTATCAGCTCTAGGGACTCCCAGTTCATTTCTGAGTACAATTCAAGGTGCTGTTTATCACCTTGAGAGCACAATCCTATGGATTGCATTCTCAGTATGGAGAGCTCTCACCTCAGAGCCCTCCATCTATCCAACACCCTGCCAGAAAGAGCTAGGCAAGCTAGGAGGAGGTTGGAGGCTTTTATAGCCTCCTGTCCCTCAGAAGTTGTCATTTTCAGCGAGATGGGTGTGTGTCTGAGCAAGGCAATGTCTGTTAGAGTCCTAAAGGATTTTCTTCTCTATGTAGTGCTATCGCCCAGAATAAATGGGAACACAAAAAAAGAGAGCAGTTCAGACTTGATGTAGCAGATGCCTGGCACAAAACCCCTTTGGAGGGGGGAGCTGTGCTACTGCTACAATCCCTGCCGGTGATGAGGACTATGAAAAAATGTGGAGAATTTCTCCTCTCCCTGGAGAAATTCAGTGAAATTGCAACCACCCACCTACACACACACACACCTCCTCTGTCCACAAATCGGGTACAGAATTTCAAGAGGCCATTTATGCACAGCTCTAGAACGAACTGTTCAGAAAAGTCTACGTTTTAGAAGGGAGCATAATGGGATCAAAATTCTGTTCTGGATTACAAAAATAACTGGAAGGAGGCCTCTTTGCTGATCCCTTCAGGGCTGCCCAGATGGGGGAGGCAATCGGGATGATTTTCCCCTATCCCCCACAAAGCAGGCTACCATTGCCCTGTGACCCTTGGAAATGGGTAGTTGATGATTGGACGTAGGGTGTTTTCTGTGCTGGTGCCCATGTTGTGGAATTCCCTCTCCAGGGAGACTTGCCTGCCGCCGACTTTAGTGCATTTTAGCTTCCAAGTTAAGATACCTCTATTCACCCAGGATTATTGTGAACAATAATATTGTTGTTTAAGCTGCTGCTGCTGCTCTTTTTGTTTCTTTTAGTCAGCTCTTCAACAGCTGTTTTCTTTAAATTTTTATTATACCACACTGCCCTTTTATGAATTTATTGTTATTTGTTTCAGCAGCTGCCCTGTAAATTCACTGAGTCAAAAAGACAATTTTAAAAAATCTAACTAGCAAACAAATAATGGAGATAACCTATAATTTCTGCAAATTTTGTCATTACTGGACTACTTTTAGGCATTCTTTACCTGTTCATCCACCTGCCAACTGTCCCCTGAACTGTCCTTAATAATAATTTGCCAATCACCTGCTCTCTTTTTCCTTCTCCATCCCACATCTTTCCCTCTGATCTTTCAATGATAATATATATCATGGGCATGCATACATCTCTGGGCAACTGCCCCTGTATTCATGCGATGCCACTGTAGATGGATTCTATGAGCGCTGTGTGGTTATGATAGAAAGCAACTCAATATTATCTCCTCATTAAAGCTGGCCCATATTCCATCTGCCCGTGAAGAACTTTTCCATTGGCATGAAAGAGGATCTGATTTTGCAAATTCCCTGTTAATAACCCTGGCAAGGATAGGGGTCCAACTTGACAGAGAACCATTTCTTTCCCACGTGTTGCCATGGATACTACCTCTTGTCCTCTGTTCTGCTTCTCCTCTTCATCATATTTGACTCTTTGGTCCTGGTGTCCATGGTGACACAGTGCATAAAATAACTGGTGTGTGTGTGTGTGTGTGTGTGTGTTCAGCTTTCCTCCCAAGGTTTCCTGAATGGTAATAGGCTGGAGTGTACTATCATCATGCAACAGAAGAGAAGATCCCTATTTTTCTCCCTTACTCATTATATATTGGCAAGAAGAATTACTGGTCTAATTGGATACCCATCTAAGTTGTCACATCTTATTATCATTAGTTTTCCATCTTCTTTTATTGTTTTCTGAGGACAGGTGCCATATATTGAACACATCATCTAGGTAAATGAGAGAACAGCTTGGTTCTGCCCTGAAGAGTTTGGGCAGGGCACAGAGCAGATTCATTCCACTCTGCCCAAAGTCCAGAATAAATTCTGGAATTCAGAATGGTTTTCACAATCCACCCAGACATGCCCAGAATGCTATATAGCAGGTAGATCCATTTTCTTATGACCTTGGGCTTCTAATGCAATGGCAGGAAGAAAACATATCTAGACTGTGCTATGTCTGTTTTCTAAGCTATTTCTAGAATGGGCCTAGAACGCAACACCTCTGCCTCAGGTGATAACTAGGCTTTTGACCGATATTTCATTTTGGGCAGAATTCCATCAGATCCCTAAGGAAGACAAGAAGCAAGCAAGTACTGTAGTTCACAGCTGGAACATCCAACTGGTGTTGTAGCCATGATTTTCCTTCAAATATCCAAGCTACATGTTTTATAAATAAACATATTTCCCTAATGTTACACTATCTTCTTCCATTGGAGTTTCCCCTGGTGTCTAATTTTGCATGAAAGTTAGTATCTCATTAAAGAGGTACAGTAATACCTTGGATCACGAGCATAATTCGTTCCGGAACCATGCTCGTAATCCAAAATACTCGTACATCAAAGCGAGTTTCCCCATTAGAAATAATGGGAACTCAGATGATTCGTTCCACAACCATTTAATCACTGCTTTGCCGGCTCCCTGGCAGGGAGCCCCATGGAGGGAGTCGGCAAAGCAGTGATTAAATGGTTGTGGAATGAATCAGTGGAGTTCCCATTATTTCTAATGGGGAAACTTGCTTTGATGTGCCAGCTCCCAGGGTCCCGGCCACGCCTCGCCTGCCTCCACTCGCTCTGCCAGGAGTGGACAGGAGACGGGGGCTTCCCTGGAGGCGCAGTGCGGACGGGCTTGGCCACTGCCTCCCGCTGCTGCGCTGGCTGGCTGAGTGTCCAGGAGGTGAAGGCTTCCCGCGAGGCGCGGAGCGGCCGGGATCAGCCACCACCTCGCGCTGCTGGGCCAGCCGGCTGAGTATCCAGGAGGTTACTGACGGGGCCAGATGTGACGTGACAGGACCGCCGGCGGGCGGAGAGGCGAGCCGCTGCTTGCTTGCAATGGTAGGAAGCAGCGGGAGCGGCTCCACGCATCTCCCTGCGAGGGAGCCGGCAAAACACTTGCCGGCTCTCTGGCAGGGAGATGCACCTCCTGGCCACTCGGCCGGCCGGCGCAGCTGCGCGAGACGGTGGCCAAGCCTGGCCGGGCCGCGCCTCATGGGAAGCCCCCGCCTCCTGGACACTCGGCCGGCCGGCGCAGCAGCGCGAGGCAGTGGCCGAGCCCAACCTCGCCTCCAGGGAAGCCCCGTGGAGGCATAAGAACACTAAATATAATTTGCAAAATATCAGAACAGTAAATATAATGTACAAAACATGAAAGAACACTAAATATAATATTTTTAAAAACCTTACAAAATATCAGAGAGCAGTAAATATAATGTACAAAATATCAAAAAAACACTAAATATAATATTCAAAAAGTACAATAGAAATAATTAGAGATAACCATAAACAATTCAATAATAATTATACTAAGATTTAAAAAAAAAAAAAAGAAGTAGCAGCTTTTGTAGCTGGAGTCAGTCAGACCCCACCCTCCCTGGCCAGGTGTAATGAAGCAGGGGCCAGGTCTTGCTAGGGATGTTACATTTTTCTCTCGCGGGCAGAGTGGGACCGAACTCGGCCCGGCTCATGCCCGTGCGAGGCTCGTGCGGGCCTACGGGCCTACGGGCCTACCTGGTTCCATCAGCGGCTCGCCTCTCCATGGCGAGCCGCCCGCGCTGGTCCCGTTGCGTCACATCCGGCCCTGGAAGTGATGCGACGGGACCAGCGACGGCGGCTCGAGTGGCGCAGAGAACTGCTCCACGCCACTCAGAAGATTGAGGCGGGGGTTGCCCCCGCGGAGAGCCGAGCCGCGGAGAGCCACGAGCCCCCCCCCCAGGTTCGTGTATCTTCCCTAGGTCTTGCAGGACTCAGCTAGATGGTCTCTAGGCACATTCAGCAGGAGCAGCAGCAGCTTTTGTAGCTGGAGTCAGTCAGGCCCCACCCTCCCCGGCCAGGTGCAATGAGCCTGGGGAAAAGGACCAGGTCTTGCGGGACTCACAGCTAGATGGTCTTCCAATGTAATTAATATTTTTTTTAGTCTTGCTCCAATGAAATGATTTGGGTAGTCACTCAGATGATATTGCCTTAATCCTGTTCACAAAAGGTCCAGTCATTTGTTACAAAAGCAAGTAACGTACAATCAAGTGGATATTCAACTCTGGGCTTTAGCAAAGCATATGGCTTCTTGAGCAAAGAGACCAGGCAGGAACCAGCCAGCTGAATATTGAAGGTTTTCATCTAGTTCATTTACAAGGAGATAATCAGGCACCTTCAAATGATTTCTAAGAAACAGGCAGCCACCCATGTCATTTCAGTAAGAAATAACAGTATGAAATTCACCAATGACATCAGATACATCAACCCAAACAGACCCTTCCATCCCAGGGGCTACTTAAGACAAGAGCCATGTGCCCTGATGGGAAGGCAGAAGAGCAGATGCCTAGGTCAGGAAATGCATGCCATCAACTCCTGTAGAAGCCACCAATGGCCTGAGACAACACTGCTATTTTATTATTTTGCCATGTTTATTTTGTTTGTCATAGTATTTTAATTTGTAAACTGCCTTGGGTGTCTTTGCAGAAATGAATTGATCAACATCATCCTCAGCTATGTTCTTTCTGTGCCTCTGAAGTAATGCTGTGCAAAAATGAGTCCTTCAATTTCCCGAAAGATCTCTTCCTCCAATTTTTCCACTTCATTCTCAGAACACTTTAGAATTCCTTTTGAAATTCTTTTACTGGTGTTTTTTGAGTGATCCGGAAGTGACGTGACAGGTCCCAGCGCTGTGCCAGGAACTGACGCGATGGGACCCCGGTGCTGCTTTTTTCATGTAAATATCATAGAAAACCACCTTAAAATGGCCGTGCGGCTGTTTTAAGGTGGTTTTCCTATGGTATTTACGTGAAAAACGCAGCACCGGGGACCCAGAAGTACCTCTCCCTGGCTCCTCTCCAGGGAGATGTGCCGAGCTGGGGGAAAGGTAAGTGCTGCGGGGCTCGGGGGGTCAAGCGGTGCAAGTTCACCCTGCTTCCACCCCCTATCGAGATCTGAGCACATCCCTACCACCGCCTGACTCTCTGGATGCTCCATTAGCGCTGCTGCTATGCCTGCTGCGCCGGGCCAAAAGTGAACGCCAGTTGAGCCGCTCGTCGGACTTCCGGGTTCCCAGCGGAGAGCTTTTTATGTAGAAAATGGGGTAAGATAGGTTAAAAGTGAACATGATTTGCGTAACTTGCGCAATTTTTAACGTATCTTACGCCATTCTCTATGTAAAAAACGCATCGCTGGGAACCCAGAAGTTGCTTCCCCGGCTCGGCTCGGGAGAACACAAGTCAAGCCGGGGAAGCAGGTAGGTGGGACGGAGTTCAGGGGGTCGATCCTGGCGAATTCGCCGGACTTCCACTCCCCGAACAAAATTCGCATAAATGGAACTACTGTGTTTTCCCCTAGCCATTTGCTCTGAATCTGACAAACTCCCTTTTTTGACCTACTGTATATCTAATAAAACATACTGTATTGAGACACTTGATGTTCCCCGAGCTGCCTGTCATATCTTTAAATTACATCTCCAGATTAAAATATACATTTTTCCACCTGCCTTGCTGGACTTCAGCTCTAATAAAACAGATAATTAGATTCCAGCTGAACAGAAGCTAATTTGTGGATTTAATACAGAGCTGATTTTAACATGGTCATAAAATTCTTTTCCAAAACACTAACCGTACATCATCATTGCAATAAATCAAGTGGCTTCCAGTATCACTACTCAGATCTCTTTTTAAGTTAGATTGCTAATGATGATGCAGTTATTTACTGCTATCTAATTGCTCCCTGTTTTGGAAACAAGGCACTACTCTTAACTTTGAGGGAAACCAGAGGGAGTTACAACAGACTGCCTGGTTTTTGTTTTCCCCCCATGCATCCTGCACTGTAGCAATCTGTTGCTCAGGTTCAAGGAGGCTGTTGTTTTCCTGTTCCATCATCTGCTAGATATAATTGTGAGGTTTCCACAACATGCAAAAGGTTCACATACTCCTGTTACTAAGTATACCACCCAATATTGTCCAAGCCCTGCACCTAAGCCAGAGGTAGCAACATTTTTGCAGTGGAACAGGCCTCATCGTAGTGCATTCTGGGCCTTCTTCTGAACATAACCAGAGGCCTCTGTGCGGCAAAATGGCTGTGACGTATTCACTGATCCCTTCCTATGCTATGTGAGGGGATGCAGTATGGGGGTGGGAGTGGTATACTGTGGCCTGGAGTTGTACCTGAAGCAAACTATGCCTTTATTTATGGAGACACTGATGCATGTCTCCAATGTGGTGAGGGAGAAGGGTTGGTTTTCGTTTTCGTTTTGTGGGCCCATCACCATAACTGGAGAAACTGGAGCAGTTATTAATGCCTACACCAAGGCTGCAGAACTTCAGGCATGGGCCAGATCTAGTCCTCCTGGCATCCCAATCTGGCCCCCAAATTGGGGGGCCCAGATTGGGACCCCCACAACCAGATTGGGACTTCCAAACAACCACACCTCTGCTCTTCCCCTGTCCCCACCCCTTTCCCTGACTTCCGATGGTTTGGTGGTTTCCTGGCTGTTGTGCACTTCCACCATCTCCATTCTAAAAGGCAGAAATGCCTCTCCTAAGGCTTAGTTACTTCCAGTAAGAACTTCAAGCTAAAATATGTGAGTACTTTTGGTGTTTGGGGCTGTGCCCTTTTTGCTTTTCACCCCGTCCCCTCTCCTATCCCAATTACTTTTCATGGTTAAGAATGCATAAGAAGCAGGACCGGTGCAGGGCAGTTTGGCGCCCTAGGCAAAATTATATTTAGTGCCCCCCCTCTCGTGCCATGGGGGGGGGGCTCCGGAGCAAAGCAGCCGGGAAACGCCTGCTTGCCCAGCGCCCCCCCCTGCCCTGACCGCCGCCTCCGGCAGCCGCTTTCCCTGCTCCCAACTTGGGAGGCTTCTGATTATCCAGTACAGGGCAGGGGGATCAGCGGAGGAGATCTTTGCCTCCCCGTCCTCCTGCCCTACATATTTCGCTAGACGGGCTTCACTAGCAATGGCACTTCGGGGGGGGAGGGAAGGAGGCTGGGGAGGCCTCGCTCACCGTGCGGCATCTTCCGACCGGTCGCCGCCACCACGCGCGCCGTGCTCCTGACTCGGCCTAGCTCCGGGTGCCGAGCAAAAGCCGAGCGCGACTCCTGAGCCCGCCCGGTGCCCGCAATCCCCCCACACTGACCTGGTGGTGCCTTTGTCAGCGAGGCGGCCAGGCGGGGCAGGAGCGCGCCGGCAACGAAGAAGAGCCGGCCGGAAGGAGCGCAGCGTTTCTGCGCCCTCTTCAGCCACGCGCCCTAGGCAACCGCCTAGTTTGCCTAGCGGTAGCGCCGGTCCTGATAAGAAGCACAACCTAAACAGATACCAATTTAAAGCATACAGGGGGACAGGGAACACAATGACTACATGCCAGAATCTAAACCAGTGTTCACCAACCTTGGGTCCCCAGATGTTTTTGGCCTACAACTCCCAGCATGCCCCAGTCAGCATAGCTGGGGCATGCCGGGAGTTGTAGGCCAAAAACATCTGGGGACCCAAGGTTGGAGAGATCTAAATGTTCTTCTTTTTTTATTAACTGTGGCCCATAGAAGCTAACCCTCTACCGGGATCAATAAACAGAAGACATGGTGATGAGGAATTAGTGTGAACTGTTCAGTGTCCAGCACAGGCGTTTAGAGTAGCCAGCATGCAATGGATAATTGTTAAGCTTTAATTGCTGTGAGAAACCTGCAGGACAGCAGGGGCCCCAGTGAAAACATGAGATCACCAGGTACCAGCTTCTGTGAACTTCTTACCTCATTCCTGAGATAAGGAGATTTATGTACACTTTTAAGTGCATAATTGGGACTTCTGGGACTTCTCTTGCCCTCCCTCCTTTCCCCCGCTGGCAGCTTTTGGCTGTGTCTGGCAGCTTCTAGACATCTATAAAATCCATAGCATGATCGCTAGTATTTTGGGCTGGCTTTCTGCTTGGGATGAGGCATGCACAGGTGTCCAAGCATCGTAGTGCCCCCAGGGTGGCATCCATCATATTAGGAAGACCTGCAACTGGAAGGACGTGTGTAAGCTTTGCTTTGCGTGTTTATTGATGATCTGCATCCATATTCCATCAATCTATATTCATTAAACTGTATGTTCTCTTTCACACAGTGGTCTTGTCTCTTCCTGATCATCCTCAAATACAAACTGAGGTGCCTGGGTTGGACCAGGCCCCTGGGGGAATACAAGCCCAAAGAAGAAAGCCTCACTTAAGGCTCAGACATTCAGCTGAAACACATGACATTTTCTATGGGAATGCCCCTGTGAATAGGCCTTCCCATCCCCATTTTGTGCCATTTGTAGTTGGTGATATCATGTTATTATGAGTTTCCAGACCCCCGCTGTTCATTTGAGTTTCCCAGCAGGTTCTAGGGAGGACACAATGATTCATAACGTGATGGCTTCAGTCTTTGTGATCAGGCATGGAAGGGAGGGGAATCAGTTGCCACAACGAGACCATGAGGCAAACATAATATGCTCTTACATTCCTCACGAGCAAGTTCTTTATTGGATGGACTCCCAAGAATATCCCTGTACATGCCCTTGTCGTTCAAAATTGGCATGCGGTTTATATAGTGAAGGGTGAGTTTATGACTGATCTTGATGTGGAATGGAAGGAAGGAAGACAGACAGACATTTTATAAGGATGTATGAGGAATTTGTTTCAGTTTGCTTTAGATCAGAATTCAACTGTGGTTGAAAGCCATACCTTTTTGAGCTTGCAATGTGATACACACACACACACACACACACACACACACATTGCATTCAATAGCATGTTTACTTTTGAAACAGGCACATGAAAAAAATGGTACTTTTGGAAAATGTACACAACTACACTTTAATCAATGGGAGAAGAATATATACATTTAAAAGATGCACACAACTGATGTGTACATTTGGAAAAATATGTACAAAAATACATATGGATTTCCATGCAAAACGAAAAATAAAAGTCGCAATATGATCCAGATTCGAGTCAAAATGAGCTTCAAGATTGAAATTGGAGAACTTCAGTGAGCTCAGATTTTGTTGATTTGCACATCCCTATGATGTATGTGTCTTTCATACTGTGTAGAATTATAAATATTTTGTATTCATATTTTAGTAAGCCCTCTTGCATTCTGTCACATATCCCTATATCTTCCTCTTCTTATTCTTAACTCATTTTTCCTGTTTAAATCATATTCATGTAACCGCACTAATATTAGCTGATCCCATAACTGAAAACATCCCACTGGCAATTATCAATGTATTAAGTTACAGAGCTGAATATGAACGAGGCTTGCAGTTTCAGCAGAGTTTTCACCATCAGGTATTATGCAAATGAGTATTTTTATTGACATGGTTCCTGTTCTGTGAGGTAAAAACAATCTCCCTGGATTTCATTTTTATTTTTAAGCCTGAAATGAAATGTTTTCTTTGGTCAAAATCCAAACAACTGGACACTTTGTTCCATGTACCCAAAGGGGTTTTGGACACATTTAAGCCCTTGGTAACAATGTAATAATTATCCATGATGGCTTTGTTTCCCACAGTGGAACTGCATAATTGTACTAGTGCTGAGTGACTTAAATATAGCAATAGGAGTTATTACAGATCCCCAACCCCACCTCAAATAATATGCAAACTATTTCACAATTCAACCTACCGTATTAGGAAAAAATGCACATGTGAAACTGCAAAGCAGGAAATTCACAGTAATAATTGGGATGGTTTCATATATGCCAAGCTCTTAGGTATGCCTAAAGTAGCTTTTAAAAAGATCCCCGTCTTTGTATTTCATGTTTTCCCTTTGTTTAAAAGAGTAATAAGTTGAATGCTTTAAGAGAATAATTCCCTTGGAATCCTGCTCTCCTCAGAACATATCTACTGTTTCTTGCTGCATCCTGCGAACAGCTTCAACCATCGATATTTGCCAACAACCTGGCTATTCATTTGATGTGTCTTGCTTTGTTTGTGACCTTGGATATGCAAACTGGGGATGAAAAATGATGCTGTGAGGAAAGCTCCCTTTAAAACCTTGGAAGATGAACACAAAAGTATCAGCGAGAAACAGAGCTTATAATACAAAGGAGGGTTCATCTTAAGTAATGCTGCAGTAGATTCGAAATGCTTTTGCCATTAACAATCTCAAAATACCAACACTGTAGATGTGTAGGTGATGGCCAACTAGCAGCCCAAGAGCCAAAGTCAGTCCCTGGGATAATTTTATGTGGTCTCTCAAGGCCTTGATTACATCAACACAAGGTAACATTTTTGGCCACAGTTTCATTTGCAATTAAGGAAAAACATAAGAACATATGTAGAGCAATTCTTGATCAGACCAAGGTCCATCTAGTCCAGCATTCTGTTCACACAGTGGCCAACCAGCTGCCCATGGGATCCCACAAGCAGGACATGAGTGCAACAGCACCCTCCCGCCCATGTTCCCCAGCAACTGGTGTACATAGACATACTGCCTCTGATACTGGAGGTAGCATATAGCCATCAGGACTAGTAGCCATTGACAGCCTTCTCCTCCAGGAATTTGTCCAATCCCCTCTTATAGCCATCCAAATTAGTGGCCATCACTACATCTTGTGGTAGTGAATCCCATAGTTTAATCATATGCTGTGTGAAGAAGTACTTCCTTTTATCTATCCTGAAGCTCCCACCAACCAGCTTTATGGGATGACCCTGGGTTCTAGTATTATGGGAGAGGGAGAAAATTGTCCCCCTATCCACTTCCTCCACACCACATTCCAAGCTAGAAGATATAGACATATTTTACCATTTAGCATTACTGTACATTTCTCTTTTTGAGTTTTGCATATGCAAAATGGAAATGCACATCTGTGTTGTTGATGATGATACAAAGGGTTGCATCCAATGTTAGTCCTACTTTGAGTAGACCCACTGAAGTGAATGGGACTTTACTTAGTCAGGACTAACTTAACTTCCATTTATTTCAATGGGTCTAATCTAAGTAGGACTAACATTGGATAAAACCCTATATCTGGAAAGTCCTTACTGCTCAGTAGGACAGGCCTTTGCCATGTGTGAGGGATCAGTTTATAAAGGGGGAAAAATGGAACCTGGAACACACCATTACAGTGTGGGGAACCTGGAACACACCATTACAGTGTGGGGTGGTGCTGTTCAATAATCCAGCTATTCCTCTCCATTCCTGCTCCTGTCCCCCCTCTGAAAGGAAAACATTCCTGGCCACTGACCACATTCAGTCCTCATTGGCTATTTTGTACCCCTCCCCCTGAGAATGTTCTGAAGATCTTTTTTTGTACATCTGCAAACCTTGTGGTTTTCCCTAAGCCTGCTAATACCTCCCTCTTGTGGTGCTGTTTTGGCTACATAAGAACATAAGAAGGGCCATGCTGGATCAGACCAAGGCCCATCTAGTCCAGCATTCTGTTCACACAGTGGCCAACCAGCTGCCCATAGGAAAACCACAAGCAGGACATGAGTGCAACTGCACTCCCCCACCCATGTTCCCCAGTAACTGGAGTACATACTGTAGGCATACTTCCTCTGATACTGGAGGTAGCATAGAGCCATCAGGACTCGTAGTCATTCATAGCCTTCTCCTCCATGAATTTGTCCAATCCCCCTTTCAAGCCATCCAAATTGGTGGTGATCACTAAATCTTGTGCAACTATGCACTGTGTGAAAAAGTACTTCCCTTTATATGTCCTGAATCTCCCACCAGTCATAAGTGACAGCAATCTAAGTCTGCAGATCGGAAACTGAAGGAGTAGGTGAGACCTGTTCCGGATACAAAATTCCATTCTTCCTTCCATGCAGTTTTCATCTCCCCCACCCTTGATGGTGCAACTTGACTACAGAGGGACCAGCATTCAGAAAATTGAGGTTCTTATTAGTAGGGCTGGCCCTCCATTAGTCAGAGTGAGGCAGATGCCTCCGGCAGCACGCACACACACACACACACGGTGTAACATCAAGTTACAGGAACCTAGATTCCACCTAAACATAAGGAAAAATTTCCTGACTGTCAGAGCAATAAGACAATGGAATCAACTACCTAGGGAGGTGGTGGGCTCTCCCACTCTGGAGGCATTCAAGGTGCAGCTGGACAGACATCTGCTTTGACCTGGATTCCTGCATTGAGCAGGGGGTTGGACTCGATGGCCTTGTAGGCCCCTTCCAACTCTCCAACTCTACTTTTCTATGATTCTATGATTCTATCACACACACACACACACACACACACACACACAAGCCATGGTAAGGTGTTCGAAGACAGAGTTGTGTGTGCTACAATTCAGGTCCTGCACCCCCTCAACTAGCCTGCTTTCATCAGTCTTGAGGTAAGATTCATCTGCCATTCCCATTGGCTTCTGTATGTCTTGGGCTGGTCCTGTCTCTTAGTTTGTTATCTACATGGGATCTTTCCATAGAATCATAGAGTTGGAGGTGGCCAAGGGAGGCTGCTGGGGCTCCTTATGTCAGTGGGGCTCTTTATCCATTGCAGTTTTTTTATTCTGAGTTTCATAGGAGCTATGATGGAGCACAGCACCATGGATAGATCCTATGAAGCTCAGAATAAAAGCTCCAATGGATAAAGAGCCCCACTGACACAGGAGTCACCAGTCTCCCCTGGAGGTGGCCTTGTAAGTCGCCTAGTCCACCCCCTGCTCGATGCAGGAAATCTAGAGTTTGGGCATCCTCAGCCAATGGCTGCCCAGCCTCTGCTGAAGACCTCCAGCGAGGGAGCCTTCCCTGCCAGGCAATCAGCTTACATTGGAATCAACTCTTCTGCCTTCTGCCAGGGGACCCAGGGACACTGGGAGGCTGCACCACCCAGGAATCATGTCAAGCCAAGGGGGAAACCAACCTGGCCCCATCCATAGGCCACAGAAAGAGCAGCTGCACAGGGCTCACTTCCCCGCTCCCTGCCCCTCAGCTCCGACAGCCTCTTGCCCCGAAGCTAGGGATGTCAGAGGAATCCGCAACAGGAGGAGTCCAGACTTCTCCAAGTCAGCCCCACAGGATTCCACAGCGGACAGGCTCACCAGGTCTCACGGAATCCTCAGGGTTTACAGACCGATTTTTGTAGTTTGCGTATTTTTGTGCAAATTTAGCCACAGAAAAATAGACCAAAACCCACACACAACAACAACAACAACACTGATGGAAAATGTGCAACACCCCCCCCCTAAAATAAAGCGTGAGAATACATCTTATGGGGAGATGTGTGCATTTTGAGCCAATTTGCATATTTGGGGGGAAGTGAATTCGTGCAAATTCTGAGTCCATAAATCAGCAGACAGTGGAGCGAAACTCACCCAAAAATCCAAAATGGCTGGCTGAGCAGCTTTCTCTCCATTCACACATCCCGACCTGGAACTGCAGAAAGAAGGGGAAAGAACACTCAGGACCCATCCATCGGCCAAAGGAGCCTTCAGTGCAAGGACACCAGGAAGGGGAGATCAGCCTGGCCCAAGTTGTTTACAGATCAGTATTGTGTTCTGGCCTTGAAGAACTGATCTATCTTCTCTCTCTTTCCCCCTGCACTCCTTCTGTCCCCTTGCATGGCTTTTCTTTTTAGTTTATAGGCCTGGCCCCCTTCTCTCTCATGGACCAAGACATTTTGGGCCCCAGGGTTCAGCAGTAAAAGGCGCCCCCTCACCCCATCTAAGTCAAGGTACAGAGTACCGAAAGGAGCAGCTACGTTATTTTGGCACACTAGGTAGAAAATCCCACAAGCTCTTCTCTCCATCCCTGGCAGTAAAAACATATCACCACTACAACAAATTAAATAATTAGCCATTTTGCTGCTGTTTCATGACATCCAAATTAGCTGCCTCACTCTGCCTAATGGTAGGACCGGCTCTAGTACATCCGTCCTCTGGAACATTTATTTATTTATTTATTTATTTATTATATTTATACCCCACCTTTTTTCCTGCAAGGAACCCAAGGCGGCTTACATAATCATCATCATCCTCTCCATTTTATCCTCACAACAACCCTCTGAGGTAGGTTAGGCTGAGAGTCAGTGACTGGCCCAAAGTCTCCCAGTGAGCTTCATGGCCGAGTGGGGACTAGAACCCGGATCTCCCGAGTCCCAGTCCAACACTCGCACCACTTCGCCACACTGGCTTATACATCATGTGTATAATAGCATGGCCTGTGAAATACAGAAGATGGTTGTCCCTGGATTTGATTAAGGAAAACACAGGGGTTTCAAGATTATTCCTCCTCACCCAATATTATTTTGTTTGTTTGTTTCAAAGCTCTATTGGATTTTTTTTCTTCCCACAAAATTCTATACCATCTTAAAATGTTAACTGCTCCAGAAATGTAGGATATTGATGGGGGGGGGGGTGTTCATTAGAAATTGCTTGCAGAACTTGACCCTAGTGACACAATCCTCTTCGATTAAGCCCTGGACAATTTAAGTTCGGTAAGCATACTTCCTACAATTTCATCACCACAACAACAATGGCCCCAAGTGTTAAGCGTTATGATACTGCTTACTCTTTTGCTTCATCTCAAGTAGATTGAGAGCTGTTAACTTTTTTTTTTCTCTTTAATTCCTACAAAGGCTTTATAGCAACTGTGATATTGCACCTTCAGCGTGACTGCAATTTTAAATTTCAACGTCGTTCATCTGAGCCGCAACCATGTGAGGTCAATCTCTTTCATTCATGCTGTAAACCTTAAGGAAATGGGAAGGCTCAAAATCATAGCCACCTAGTGGTAGAAAGCAGATTCTCTCTACAGAGTTGACGGAACAGACCTTCACCTGCATAGCTGGGTGGACTTATGTGTATGTTTCATTGTACAGTCCAGTGATTTGGTGAGACCAGAGTTATGATTGTAACACTTCTGGCTGTTCTGGCTCAACTAACGGAGAAAAAAGTGTAGTGTATACAGTACAGGCATCTCTTTTTTGAACCATGAGTGTCACTGGGAATATGGAAGTTCTTCTGCGATAGACCTAGTTGACAGAAGGAGAAGGTTATTCAGTTTCCTTGGGTTGTATCTGCTTGCAATTTTTCATTTGGCCTTGCTTGTGAAGTCTGGATGCAAGAGTGCTGTTAAATTGTGGTGTGTGTGTTTTCCCTTACTTATTACTATTTTATTTATTTATTTTAAATATAACCTTCATTTTTCTAGTGAAGAAGCTACTAATGTAGATGTTTCTTCTTGGTCATCTGCCTGAATTGACTGATGATGGCTAAACAAGCTACAGAGAATACTATCCAACATCCTCCACCATGCTTGATGCATGTAAGCCTCCAAACACGGAGGCTTACGTTCATCCAATGCAGGGTGTGAGGCGTGGTGACAGAAATCTCCACTGCCCTGTGCCTCACGCCCTGTATTTTATTTATTTATTTATTTATTATATTTATACCTCGCCTTTTTTCCTGAAAGGAACCCAAGGCGGCTTACATAATCCTCCTGCTCCTCTCCATTTTATCCTCACAACAACCCTGTGAGGTAGGTTAGGCTGAGAGTCAGTGACTGGCCCAAAGTCACCCAGTGAGTTCATGGCCGAGCGGGGACTAGAACCTGGATCTCCCGAGTCCCAGTCCAACACTCTCACCACTACGCTACACTGGCTCTATTTCATCTAGACAACCATTTTCAGCCACCTAGATGAAGCACTGTGGAGGGGGAGGGAAGGTGGCTGGGGCTCCATTTGGATACAGTGTAAGCCATCAGCTCCAGTCTCCTCCCCTCCCTGCCCCAGGCACACCCCTTTAGCCCTCTCCAAGGACCATTTCCAACCTCGGAGATGCAGCTGGCATGGTTCTTTCCATGCTGGCTGCAAGGGGGGGGGGTGGAACGGAGGCTCCACATTCAGATTCCCAGCTCTGCAGTCAGAGGACCTTGGAGAACCTTGGAGCTGGGACTCCGAATAATCCTATGGCACCCCATACAGTGTTAGGAGGCCATAGCCTAGGATCGTGCCCTTATACTTTCATGTTATAACAACTTATTTTCTGAATTCTTCAGCTATCTTTTTTTTTTCCTGGTGTAACCTCCCTTCCACACCACTTTGGTGAAATCAGTGACAGGAGAAGACATCTGGGTCCCAGGGCATCAGATCACTGATGGGCAGCAAGCTATACGTAATAGACCAGCAGCCTGCAAACAGCAATGTTTTGGACTTGTAAGTTACCCCCAAAGTGGGGTGCATAGGATATTCTACAGACACTGTACCCAGAAGACCTGTGGGTCAAACTCCCATAGAAAGATGTTTAGCTGTCCACCTAGACCAGGGATGGGAAACTTGTGGCCTTCCAGATGTTGTCGGACTGCAATTCCCATTATTTCTCACCATTGGCTCTGCTGGCAAATGCTGATGGAAGCTGCAGTTCAACAACATCTGGAGAGTCCACACATTGTCCATCCCTGGCCTTGACTTTCTAGGAAAAGTTTCCATGAACTTGCGGGTTAGCAGTTGCTTGTTTTTGACAAAACAGCCATTTTTTTAACGTTATTCTTCCTGTCTTTGCATTTGAATAATTGTGTGTTGACTTTCTTAAATTACAGGTAAGTGAGTGGGAATACATTTGTCCAGATACACCAATGAAGGTCCCAGGTTTCCTGGATTACTTATTTATTATATTTATATCCCACCATTTTTCCTTTTCAAGGAGCCCAAGGAGGCTTACATAATCCTCTCCTCTCCTGTTTTTTTCCTCACAACAACCTCTGTGAGGTAGGTTAGGCTGAGAGTCAGTGACTGGCCCAAAGTCACCCAGTGAGCTTCATGGCTGAACAGGGGACTAGAACCTGGATTTCCTGTGTCCCAGTCCAGCACTCTTACCACTATGCCGCCCTGGCTCTCACTGCATTTTTATACACAGATTAATGTAGAAATGGGATGATATAGTACAGACCTCTGGTTATGGCTGAATACATGTGAAAGTAACATAGTCCTCAGAAAGATTGATTCCTTTGCCCCTGCCCTGTCCAACTGTGCCACTCGATCCATACCCCACTGTATCTTTCCCAGTTTACTGTTACAAATGGTATCTTCACTGGGGAAGTAAGGGTAGCACAACACACTCCTTAGGTGGATCTTATCTCTGGCTGGCAACAATGGCTTGTTCTCTAGGTTCTTCCCCCCCCCTTCTTTTTTCTTTTTGCCAAAAAGGATCATCTCGGGTGGCCTATCTCCCTTTCTCCCCATTTGTTCAACTAATGCCAGCAGTGAGGATTTAAAATTAAATTACAAAAAGAGTATTCATAGATCATAGGGATAAGGCTGGTATCTTTTGCAGCACTTGACAGGACACAGTGTATTAATAACAATGCAATAAATAGCTATGGCTCACGCCTGTTCTTTCACACGTTGGTGATGTGGGCTTTAAAATAATGAGGCGCACAGGGCAGGAAATGCGACACTGAATAAGTCTTGCCGCCGGGTCTAGTAAATATTTGTTTGGGGCTCCATCTGATGAAAAATGCGTCGTTTTTTTCTCATTGTGAGAGGCCATGCACGAGGGGGAAATTTGACTAGCCTAGCTACTCCACCTAAACATAATTGCAGCATTGGGAGCTGCCTGTCACATGCAGCAAATGAGCCCAAGCCACAGTGGTAAAAATATAAAAACTGACCCAAGGCCAGAAGGAAGGAAGGAAGGAGGAGGGGGAGGCGAGGAGTCCTTGGTGTGAGGCCGTACAACAGACCGGCAAGTGCCGCTTATGTAAGACTCGCTGAGGATAGGACTAATGTATGAGAAAAGCATCAGCCTCTCTGATGAGCCAGCTATCTTTCGTTTTAAGGTCAAGCTGGAAAAATATTTCACTTTCTCACAGAGCTGAGTGAGGCTAGACTATCTCTGAGAGGCGTTATCAAGAAGAACTGATCACACTCATATATTGTAGGGGTGGGGTGGAGGAGAACCAAGCCTTTCAAGTCTCTTGTTTGGTTGTCCCTGAAGGAAGTTCCCCTGGAGTATAACAACCTATTCACAGAAAGGTTGGCCAACAATTCTCAAAGGAGAACTCTTAACCAAATGAGGACAGGTACCTCTTTCACTGACCACTTCCTGTTTCACAGTGGTGGCATCGGCTAGGGATGTACGGACATTGTAAAATCATTATAAATATGCTCAGTTCCTGGAGGTGTGTGAGAGCAAGCGCTAATGTGATTCATATCCTTTTCTGGAAATGTCCAAAACTTATACTATGTGTTGCAAACTAGTATTATATCACATTAAAGAAACAGATGGATAAAGTATTTCATTAGAATCACTCAGTGGCAGTATTCACTTTCGCTGCCCTTCCACTGTTTCTGATGCACCTAGTGGGAACCAGCACAAGTGCAACAGGAACTAGCACTTCCAGGAGGAACCCCCAAAATTACCAGAAACATTTATTTCCAGAATGGAACAAGTCAGTGGAGCTGCTTTCTGCAAGTTCTGCTGACCTGCCACATTTCAGAAATGACAAATGAGAATATTGGCTCATTTCTGATTGCTGCAGCACTTGTTATCTTCCCGTTGCACTAGTGGAAGATCTTGCTAGTGCATGAGGAGCATTGGATACTGCCCTCTGTCTATGGCTGCTGGAAATTCCTAATTAAATCAGAAGATTTAGAAATGCTCGCGCATCTCATAATAGCAGCAAGAATGGAGATTGTATGTAGATGGAAAAAATGTATCCAACATGTATAATGTACTAGTAACTTAAGGTCTGGGATGTAGTTTCTGTGATCAAATTGACAAATGTGATATGACCCACAGAAAGAAGACAAATAGGCAATTTGTTTCTGTCTTTTTGGAACACTAAAATACATGACAATGTTCAGCCATATACTTCGTTAAAAACCATTATGATTTACTTTAAATATATTCTAATCTAATACTTATATCATCATATAAGATTTATTTTTCTATGTACTACATTAAATATTTAAAAATAAAATTTTAAAAGATTTATATCTTTGTTTTAATCATTTTCTATTGATCTGGGTACTGTTGTTTCAGTGCAGTATTGATTTTTCTAGTTGCCTTGAGCATGCCAATAGAAAGGTAGGATATACATTCAGACACCAATCCTAAGCACACTTACTGAGTAAGTCAATGAGACTTACTTCTGGGTAAAAATGAAAAGTTAATCACCATCAATAGATAGCACACTAAGGCTGCAATCCCATACCCACTTACCCAGGAGTAAATCCTACTGAACTTCATGGGGCTTATTTCTGAGTAGATCTGTATAGAAATTGTGCTGAATCACCATCAATAGATAGCACACTAAGGCTGCAATCCCATACCCACTTACCCAGGAGTAAATCCTACTGAACTTCATGGGGCTTATTTCTGAGTAGATCTGTATAGAAATTGTGCTGAATAGAACTCTGGATAGAATTGAAGAATAGGAAAGATTCAAGCCCTGACCTTCACTTGTCCTGCTCCACCACCCTTAGCTATCCAAATGTCATCCCCTCCCATAAAGGAGCCTTCCCTTTCTTCCTTGGTGCCTTCCATGCTTGGAACTGCTTCTAGAACATTTTTGTGTGATCAATTCCTTACATCCCTCAAATCCATCTTCACATGAAACACCACCCACTAGTCCTATTATCTTACTGTATTTCAGGAGTACACAACATGATGCCCGTGGGCACAAATGTGCCGCTGGACACCTTCCTTGGTGCCCTCAAAGGGGCCCATTTTTAAAAGAAATTGACACTATTTCTTACTGGCACATGGATTTCTGTTGCTGCTGAAAATTGTGGGTTCAAAGGAGTTGTTTAGTGTGTTGGAGCTCAGACTCCACCTCTGCCTTGTACCCAGTCTTTGGGGCAGGTTACTTGTCCTTTGCCACCATTCTCATGGCAGCTATTTTGTCATAGTGCTCAAGACGTTGCCTACCCCTGCTTTGTTGTCTAGTCGCAGTGTGTGAGCTGAGTGCTCCCGCCGTGTGAGCCAAGCCGAGTGTGAGCACCAGCTGAGGTGCTTGCTGGACTTACAGGTCCCTGGCTCTACGTTGTTTACATAGGAAAATAGTGTAAAATATGATAAAATGGACGCAATTTGCTCAAATTAGGCCACAATTTGCTCAAATTATGCAAATCATGAACGTTTTTAACATATCTTACACCATTTTCTATGTAAACAATGTCGTGCTGGAAACCAGAAGTTGCTTCCCCAGCTCGGCTAGCAAGAACTATGAGTCGAGCCTGGGAAAAGGTAGGGCAAGCGGAGCTCGGGGGGTGGAGCCTGGTGAGTTCGCCAGACTTCCACCCCACAATCAAGCTTGGATTGTTAAGTCCCTTGGGATAGGGACCTGTCAAACCTACTCCTTCTAAAGCACCACATATGGTACTATAAAAATAAATGAATAAATCACTGTCATCGATTTATATCTGACAGTGATGTAAAGTCCAAAGGCATTCAGTGGGTATGCAGCTAACTACTTGTTGGCACAGACTAGCAATACCCTGTTCCATGAATGGAAGGCAAAACAAGCAAAATAGTCCTGCTCTGCCTAGTGCCTACACTCTTTTTTGCCATTCCCTTCTGGGGCCTTTTCCATTGCAATCAGGTGGATTCTCCCCTGCCCCTCTGGTTGCCTCCACCAAACTATCCCTAAACCTCTTGGGGTCTAGGTATCTACATAGGTGTTGGCGGCAGTGGTTTGGCTAGTAGGTATGGGATGGGTAACTGAAAAAGAAAAGAGACAACAAAGTTTCAAAGAACACAGGGTTTTTTCCCCCTTGTTGTTTGTTTTTACTGAAGAAAAATCGCAATAGGAAAAGGTTTTAAAATCTGAATGGGCACACACAGAACACAAACACTAGGGCAATAAAACAACAGGGATAAACACATCCAGCTAACCCTACTAGTCCATGTTCCTATTTTATACAGTTCCCTTATCCGAGCAATTATTTTTTTTAATCATTGGACCAGCTCTCTCAATCATGTCTCAAGAACTCCAGTTGCTCTAACTCTTTCCTCTTGGTCTCCTTCATTCTTCCCTCCCTCCCTCCTCCCCCTCCTCCTCTCTGCTTCTCTGCCCTTCTTCCTTTGGCTTATATCTCTAAAATTATTTTACACTCTCCAATTCCAACCTATTAGGAGGGTCGTTCCTTCCTTGTTCATTTTTGCAAACTGAATTTCTATTTCCTGAGTTGAAACTCTCCCCCCCCCCCTGCCGCCGATCTTCTGTTGACGTTTAAAATCACTTGCTCCTCTGATCAGCAATTTCCTGGCTTCTACATTGTAACTAAACATTTGACCTATAAACTATTAACCTTTTGGCTGGAACTGACTAGTACACATACGAGATTTAACCCCATAATATCCTAACACCAAACTAAATACCATAATAAAGGTCAGTTCTGTTCATTCACACTACTATATTTATTATATGGGTTTGATTATTTTTTTTTTTAATGTACATATCCTGTTTTCTGTAAATATCCAAAGTGGCGCACAAAGATATCAAACTACACATGAAAACAATAATAAAACACATGCACACACAAAACTACTGTATACATTGCATTGGGGGAAGGTCATACTTTCCTTACTATCCTCATTTGTGATGTTGGGTTTAACTTGCTTGGTAACATGTTGCAATACACCCTCAATCTTCAGGCACAGCTTACCAGAGATATAAATATAATATGACAGCGACAGATGACATTGCATCTTTAAATTGATACTACCTTGATATCCTTCAGCCAATATTGGCATTAGGCACTGGCTTCTCCAGTTCACCCCTTTCTTTTTTTTTTTTTTTTTTTTTTAAATATTTTTTATTCTTTTTTTTTTTTAAAACAATACAAAGAAAATAACATACACACATAACTAATATTGTGCTCCCATCACCATGGGACCAAACAATCCAATAACTCTATAATTGTTCATTATTCCAAAAATACAATATATCTTGACAGGGTAAACTCCCTTTCCCCCTTTTAAACACATATTCCAAAAATAAACCCCAAATATCCTTAAAATTATTTTTCTTTAATTGACCCCTTTTGCATTTAATATTACAAGTCAACATATCATTCAAAGCCATATCCCATACTTCCTTATACCATTCAGTAATAGTGAAAACTTGCTGGATTTTCCATTTCCTTGCTATCATTAGTCTACCTGCCGTTAACAAATTTATGATTAATTCTTTAACATTTTGTGAACCGATCACCTTTTCCGTTATTGTTAGCAAAGCTAGTTTAGGGCATACCTCTAAATCAACTCCAACAATTTCTGATATTTCCTCAAAAATCATTTTCCAAAAATCCATTACATTTTTACAACTCCACCACATATGAGCATATGTACCCAATTCCTGACATCCTCGCCAACACATTGGAGAACATTTATTATCTATTCTATTTAATCTCACTGGGGTCAAATACCATCTCCAAATCAGCTTATAAAAATTCTCTTTAATTCTTACAGACATATTTTTCAATATTCGCCTATCCCAAATCTTATTCCACTCATCCTTTGATATTTCCTCTTCAAACTCTGTATCCCAAACTATTTTAAGATTTTCTGCTTGCTCTTCTGATTTCTGCAACATTTTATATAACATCTTTGTAAGACCCCTAGCTGATGCATTTCCTTCTACAAGTTCTCTAGACATAACCACCTGCTCAAATGCAGTGAAATCCCTTTCATGCTCATGTCTTCTCTTCCATTTCTTACCCCATTGTAGTAATTGAATTAAATTTAACCAAGAAATTCTTCCTGCCCCAACCCTATCAATTATTTGCTGTCTTGTCTCCATTTTTTCCAGCCAATCCATTAAAGTTATCACCTTTTTCTCTCTAAAATTCGTTCTAAATGTCTAACATTCTCGGGAAAATCTTCCATAACCACCACTGGAGTAAGCGGGGATATACCTGGTAAAAATATTTCCTTATTTCTACCCCAAATTTCTAACATATTTTTTAAAAAGGGATTTTCTAATCTTTTGTCATAATATGTCCTTGTTTTGTAAATAAGAATTTATCCACCCTATTACCCAATTCAAATGCTTCTATTTCCCACCACATAAATTCTTTTCTAACAATAATATCCATGATATATCTAAGTTGATTAGCTATATAATACCATTTTAAATTAGGGAGACCAAGTCCCCCTATTTTTTGAGCTTTATACCATCTATTCTTAGTAATCCTTGATTTTTTCCCCCCATTACAATAGCTATTTAACATTACTTGCCACTCTTTAATTTCTTTCTCTGATATCTTATATGGTATCATTCTAAATAAAAAATTAAACTTCGGTAAAATCTTCATTTTAATCAAAGCTATCCTACCAAACCACGATAATCCCAATTTTTTATAATCCTCTATTTGATTTTTAACTTCATCTTTTAGTTTTTTAAAATTACATTCCCCTATTTTATCCAAATCTTTTAATATATCAATACCTAAATATTTAATTATATTTTTTATCTTTATATCCACTCCCCTTTGTTTAAATCCCCTTTCCTCCAGTTTACTATAATTAAATGTCATTATCTCCGATTTATCCCAATTAACTTTTAACCCTGTTACTTCTCTAAATTCATCTAAATGTTTCTCTATCCAATCCCAATTTTCTATAGGCCGTTCTAATGTTAACAAGATATCATCTGCAAAAAGGTTTATCTTACATTTGGTCTCTATTCCTATCCCCAATAATTTCTTCTCCTGTCTTATCGAATTCGCTAACAATTCCATAACTAACACAAATAATACTGGGGAAAGGGGACAACCCTGTCTAGTTCCCCGGCCTAGGCTAATAGTTTCTGTTATTCCATCGTTTACAATTACCGACGTGACATTATGAGTATATAATTGGTTAGTAATACCTATAAATTTTTCTCCAAACCCCATAGTTTTTATTAACATCTTTAATGCAGGCCATTCCACACAATCAAAGGCTTTAAAAATATCCAATGCAAGAACCCCCGCTTTCAAATTATTTTTCTTTATTAAATAAATTATATTCAGAACCCTTCTTGTTAAATCTGCCATTTGTCTTCCTTGAATAAACCCACATTGATCTATCCCTATATACTTATTTAGAAAACTATTCATTCTTCTAGCTAAAATTGCTGTCAATAGTTTAGCATCTTGATTAATTAATGATATTGGTCTATAAGAACCTGGTTCTGCTAAATCCTTCCTTGGTTTCGGGATTAAAATGGTCAAGGACTGTTTCCATGACGGGGGGATCTCTCCCCCTGTAAAATATCATTAAACAACCGTTTTAACTTCGGAATTAACATTTTTTTAAAGACTTTATAATATTCCGCCCCCAGACCATCCAGTCCTGGCGTTTTCCCCTGTTTTAATTTATTTATAGCACTTTCTATTTCAATTTCTGTGAATGGTTGCTCCATTTTCTCTCTATCTTCATCCTGGATTTTTATTTTTAAATTTTTCTCGATATATCTTCTACTCTCAGCTTCCGACCATTTTCCTGCCTTATATAACTCTGTGTAATATTCATGAAAAATTTTCAATTTATCCTTACTAGATTATATTCTTTACCCCTCTTATCCTTAATCATCCCCACTAAGCTTTTTTCTTTTTTTTTTTTGTGCTAATCTAGCCAACATTTTAGAGTTTTTATTACTATTCTCAAAATACTCCCTTTTTGTGTAAATCAAATTCCTTTGTACCCTGTCCAGTTCTTTATTCTCCAATTCTTTTCCTTTTACCCTGTAATTCTGCAAAAATCTTTTATCCCTCTTCTCTAAATACTTCTTTTCCAAATCCCTAATCTCCCCTCTAGCTTTGATAAAAAACTTCTTGTTGTTTCCTCAAATTTATTGTCTCTCTCAATCCTATTCCTCTCATTACACTCTTCATTGTATCCCATATTATCGCTTCAGTACATTCTTCTGTTTGATTAAGTTCCCAAATTTCCTCAATTCCTTCTCTATTTTCTCTGTTAAATGTTTATAACGAAAAATATTACAATTCAATCTCCATCTTTCGCTTCTCTATAATCCTTATGTATCTTCAAATCCATGTTAACCAAAGCATGATCTGTAACTTTTATCACTCCTATCTCTGTGCCCAGGACCCTTGAAAACAGTGTCCTGGACACAAAAATAAAATCTATCCTAGAATAATTCTTATTTGCTGATGAGTAAAATGTATATCTTTCCTCATTCCCCTTGACCCCTCTCCAAACATCTAGCAACCCTTCCTTACTAATTAACTTATTCAAGATCGTTAGATTATTTCTCTGATCTTCTCTCGTCGGATTGGATTTGTCTTTTCTTCTATCCAATACCATGTTAAAGTCCCCAGCCATAATAACCCTTTGATTTTGAAAATTACCCATTTCTTTAAACACATGTTGATAAAATTCTCCTTGATTTTGATTGGGAGCATAAACATTAACAATAACATATTCTTCCCCTCCCAAGGTCCCATACATTATAATATATCTACCTGTATCATCCTTTTTCACCTTTAGAACATTAAAACCACAATTCTTTGAAATTATAATTGCTACTCCTCGCGATTTAGATGATCCACATGCTATCTCATATATTCTAGACCACCTCAATTTCAATTCATTGACTCCTTTCCTTGCCTGGTGCGTTTCTTGCAAGAATATAATATCTGCCTTATCCTTTTTAAGAAGTGCTTCTATTCGCCTTCTCTTAGTAACTGACCCTAGCCCCTTAACATTTAAAGTTGAAATTCTTAACTTATAATCCATCTATTAACAACATTTTTTCTTTTTTGGTCCCCAAAAGTGAAAATAATACACAATAACATACCCCTTAACCCACCCCCACATTCATCTAAACTATCCCCCCTGCTTAGCCAGGGCAACTTGCCCCACCCTAAACCTACCCACCTATCCCAGGGGGGGGGGAAAGGACCCATCACCAGCCCGAACAGCAGCCCCTCATTCCCTCCCGGATAACTTCTTTATAAAACATTTTCTATTTCTTTTTTCTTCTCGTGTTGAAACGACCTCTTATACAATTCCTCCACTGGCTCCTTCTTCTTCCAGTTGACCCATCGATTCTGGACCCTCCGCATCATCATGAAGCCCCAACTCTCCCAGCAGGCCCATGCCTTGATCACATGATGAAATCTTGTATCTCTTACTGTTCCACACAAAAGTAAGAAAAACTGGGTAACCCCAATTGTATTGTAATCCCTTTCTGATCAAGACTGCTGTACACGGTTTAACACTTCGCCTCCACTTTATTGTTTGCTGACAAAGATCATTGTAGATTTGCAAAGTAGCCCCCTTGAAAGCTACTTGACCTTTCTTTCTAATCTCTTTCATGAAGACATCCTTCTTGTATAAATTTGCAAATTTCAATACAACATCTCTGGATGTCATACCACGCCTTAATGCTCCCACTCTATGCACAATCTCAATGTCCATATCATCCCAAAAAATTGTTTCTCCAGAGACAGCTTCATTCATCCATTCCAAAATACTGCCTCTTAACTTATATCCAGTCTCCCCCATCTCCATGGGGAAGCCTCTGATCCGAATGTTGGAACGACGTTGCCTGTCTTGCATGTTAATCATCTGTATTTCCATCTCATTAAATTTCATTTCATACTTTTCAAAACTTTTTTCATCCTTCACCTGGAGTTTTTCCACCTTATCCACTCTAGCTTGCAGCTCTTTAACTTGAACCCCTAATTGATCTATGGAATTTCGCATTTGCTTCATATCCTCTTGATGCAGATTTTGAAATTTCTCAATTGCTTCTATTTGTTTCTGCTGGCCTGCTTCCATAGAGCTTTGAAACTGTGATAGAATTTTCTCCCAATCTGGTGCTGCCCCTTTAAGCTTGACTGGAGATATTGACTTTGGCTTGGCACCAGCAGGGAATTTGCCAGCTGAATCCGCCATTTTTCCGCCCTTCCCCCTCGCTGTCTCGAAACTTTCACTACCTCGTGGCTTCTTATCAGGACCCTGTTGCACAGTTTGATAAGAACATTCACTATCTTTAGTGTCAAGGATCCTAATTAGCCTTTTCAAACTGTTATCCGAGGGATGCGCCCGATCGCGTTTCCAAAGAGGGGGTAGGGACTTTTTCACCCGTCTGGAGCTCATAAACAATCAGGAGCGAAGCACATCAAAAGAAAGCTATTCTTGTTATTTCTTTATTAGCTCTATATCTGCATACTTTCCAGAAAGCAAACAGCAAAGGAATTTAAACTCACGCTTTGTCTCTCCTGTGTATTTGCAGATGTTTTCAAATCATTCCGGGAGCTCGGCAGAAAAGCTACTGCTCCATAGCCAGCGCAGGCTCCTCCCCTGTTCACCCCTTTCTAATTGGTGTTGCATTCATCAGTTTGGAAGCACTGACAGATCCCTAGACATCTGAAAAATGGGGTACACATTTAACAATAAATTTGTAACAATAAATTCTTCAAGCTCTTTCACTTTCTCAAAGCAGCTATTTTTTGCTCAACAGTTTCATGTCATGTGTCAACTATGTGGAAGCTATGTGTCAACACCTATGGTACATGTGTCAAGCAAGAACAGTGGTTCTGAGTCACATGAAGAGATGATTGAGGGAATTTCTAGACCACTAAATTATCGACAAGATTTTCTTTTTTATCCAATGCCCAGAATTTTTCATAGATGTTTGTTTCTAAATATGTCTGATTTGCTTTCTAGTGTTTTGAGGGAGTGCTCCAGATTCTCCAGCTGTCTGTGTACTACGGTTGCGATTCCCAAGTTGACCACTATGGAGAACTCCAATGGAATTATAGCAGACATAGACTAGAGTCTCTTATATTTCCCCCGATCCTATTCCTTTATCATTCCTCTGGTTTACTCTACCTTACTTATCACTCCTCCTGGATTTTAGCTTAACTAGGAGAATTTCTGAAATTCATGTCAGAATTGGATCATACACAGTTTGCCACAGCTTTCAATTTTTTCATTGGCATCTTCCACCCTCAATGTCTGTTTCCAATGTACATAGTACCTACTATATTGATGTGACTATGCATATGACTGCATCTAGATTCTATTTCTTAAGCATTTTACCAAAACACCCCGATGCACAAGAGTCGAAGGTTGATCTGTAAAACACCGTAGAAAAAGAAACTTGATGCCTTCATAGGTACTATCAGTTTTATTACTTTATTGCAGTGTGTTTTACGAATATGTGCATCAGTAATGGAGTGAGTGTGGAATGGACCACTAAACTAAAGGAACTGAAAACTGTGGGGAAGCTGTGCATGCATAGAGCCATGCACATTTTATATGGAAATAAAAATGGAACAATGGTGGATTCGTTCCACTTCAGAAACCAGAGTCCAAGACCGGATAACTGCAAGCTCCAAAATATGTGTAGAAGTTCACATATGTGAAGAAGAATTTCAGAAGCATTCCTAGCTTAGACACACCCTACAAAGCCTCTACATGGCCTGTTTCTAGCATATGATATTTTAGGGAATAAGCCAGTCTGGCATAGTGTGTTGAGTGTTGCATTTGGCTAGGGCAGCCTTCCCCAACCATGCTGGGCCTGATGGGAGTGGTATTTAAAAACATCTGGAGGGCATTATGTTGAGGAAGGATGGGGGGGGGTGTAGGTTCAAATCCATCTCAGTCATCATGAAGTTCCCTGGATTACTCAGGGCCAATCACCAACTTCAGCCTACTCTACCTCACTGGATTGTTGCAAGGATGATTAAAAAAAAAACCCTCTGCATGCCATTCTGAGCTTCTTGGAGGAATTGAGGGATATAAGTATGATGAACACTATCTGGTTCCGTATGTGCTCGCCCAGTCCTTTCCTCTATAACCTTGATTTAGCCAGCCTGAAAAGGAAGTGAGTTGGGAATCAGATGGAAATGTGGGAAGAAGGGAATATCTAGTGAGCTCTGATCAGATTATATTCGGGGGGCGGAGCCAAGTTACTGCTGATGTTTTGAGAAGTAGCTCGGGGTTTTTTCCATGCCACTCTATGCGAGCTTCAGAAATGGCATCCATTAAACACACACACACACCTTTTAGTATCTTATAGGAAATGCAATGACATGATGCTATGAGGGGACTACTTCACGGTCTCACACTGAACGGGTGAATCATTTTGCCCACTTTTGCAGCCCCCTTCCTGAAAAATTAATAAAACAGAGAGTGTATTTGGGACCGATGAGGAAGTATCCCCACCCCCACCCCCAAAATCCCCCTGAAACATCTGTTTCTACTTCGCCCCTTTCAAAATAAAAAAGGGGAAAGGAAGCTACCCTATACCAGGTCAGACTATTTGTTCCTCAAGCCCAGGGGTGGGCAATGTGCAGCCTGCAGCTCAAACGTCCCCTGCTGTGACCCACCCCAACTTCCACCCACATTGTAAAAAAAAAAAAAAAAAATTAAAAATTTTAAATTAAAAAAACCCCAAATAGTGTCAGAACCAGCCATTTTGAGGTGGCCCGTGTTGGGACAGGTGCCCCCCCCAGATCTCATGAAGTTGCCCACCTCCGCTCCAGCCTAGTATTCTGTGCTCTGACTAGTAGCAGCTCTCCCCAGATCTCCAGCAGAGGTCTTTCCCTTGCCCTGTTACATGGCCCCTTTGAACGGGAGATGTCAGAGATTGAACCCGGGATCTTCAATATACAAGTATGGGCTCTGCCACTGAGCTGGGTTCCCTCCTCAAACACAACATTACTTTGGATGGATTCACACTTCTGATCCTGCGGAAGCCCACACTGACTTCCTGCCTTGTTACCATCAGCTGAGCCTGTCATGTGACTGCCGACTGTACATCTGACCACAAGAGGCCTCAGAGGTGCCATTTGATAAGAGCATTGTGAAACTATTTTCTTAGTTCTACACCTAAGAGGCATTTTAAAATCCATGCAAGCAGATGAAGTATGCCCTGTAGGATGTATTAGAAAATTATTTTTCAATCCTTGTTTATCAAACACTGTGTTTCAATGTAAAGGGCTGATATTTCTTGTGCAAACGTTATTTTATTGCCTGGCAGGACTGATAAGGGTAATTCTGAATTCCGAGCAGGCATCTGAAATCTGGATAGCCAAGTTATTTGTTTAGAAGAAAGGTGGCAAATGAAAGTCTAATTACAGTCTCCTGCAGTTGGTGAGTGTGCATGTGGATTTTGCGGAGAAATTTGCTCCTGCAATCTTGGTTTACATAAAAAAATAGTCTTAGGACTTATTTTCAAGGTATTTACATGGTTTATATGCATGCACACGTGTGTGTGTGTGTGTGTGTGTGCGTGTTGCAATGCTGTTTTAAAAAGAGAGATGTTAATAATAAACTTCATTTATTTTTTTATTAAAATAAGATAAATAACAGCAGGAAATCCAAGCGAGATTTGTCGCAAAGCAACCAAAAACAAGTCTCCAAATTGGAAGGAAGCAGGGAAAAATACATCAAGTGTGAATTTCAAGTTCATTAATGAAGGCTGCAGTGCTCTACATATTTACTGCAAAGTAAGTCTGACTGAACTCAGTGGGGCTTACTTCTGAGTAGACATGCATAGGATTGTGCTATGAAGAACATATTTGCTGAAATGCCTGAGTCAGGAAGCATTCAATAATATGAATGCTGGGTATGAAATGACATTTGACCTCAATGACACAGAAGTTCTCATGTTTGTAGAGGCAATCCTATTATTATTGGTATAAGCAAAGGCATGTTAACAGTGTGAGGAAAATGGAATACATTCATAGGAAAGGCTGTTCTGAACATGTTGGGTTTCATTTCATTTTGGGAGCAACTGTAGGAGAGGGCTATTGCCTGCAAGCCATTCTTGTTGGCTTCCGGGAGCATCTCTCTGGCGATTCTCGGAAGCTGGTTGCCGGGGAGCCATGCTTGAAGAGAGCAATCGTTCTGAATTCTTAAATGAACTAATCTGAACTGCACCACCAAGACCTAGGGATGTGTGTGCAGAGCTCGATTGGGGGGTGGAAGTCCAGCAAACTTGCCAGACTTGACTCCCCGAGTTCCGCTCTTCCTGCCTGCTTCTTCTGGGTTCCCGACGGTACACTTTTTACATAGAAAATGGCATAAGATACATTAAAAACGGCCGTGATTTGCGCAAGTCATGCAAATTGCAACTGCTTTTAATGTATCTTACGCCATTTTCTACGTAAAAAGCATACCGCCAGGAACCCAGAAGTCTGGGCTGGCGCTCGCTTTCGGCACGGCTCAGCAGTCATGGCGGCGGCAGTCACTGAGTGCCCAGTGAGTCGGGGGGGTGGGCAGATTGCCCACCCCTAGGCTCTTCTTATGCTCTAGAATAAAAGTGAGAGATCATTCCTAAAGATGAACTACTGTGGGGACGGGAAACTTTTTTCTTCCATTTAGGAGAGTGTGAAGTGGTAGGAGTGGTAGGCTGAGTGAACCCTTTTGTCTCCCATGAGGGTGTTCAAAGAGGAAGGTGATGTCTACTCTGAACTAGGGAAGGGTGAAGCTGTCGGTTTTGCTTTCTCCTGAATTCTTATTATTATTTTTTAATCTCAAGTTCTTTCTCTCTAATATGAAGAACTTTGTGAATTTTGGTAATTCTTATTAAAAAAATTCAAAACCAGAGATGAAACTCTCACCCATCTGCTCCAGCCAAATTCAATAGCTCAAGCTATTCCCAGCATGGACCATGATGTACCTGCCTGCCATGCAGCTGTTAAAGATGAGGATTGTGTAAGAAAAAAGAAGTGGCAACCCTAATTCAGCACCAACATGATTGAATACACAGGAATTCAAATTGAGACTTTTAAGAACTAAGCAGTCAAATCCCTGGGCCTAGAACAGGGCTCTCCAACCTCTTGGATCCCCAGATGTTGCTTGCCTACAGCTCCCAGCATACCCAGCCAGCATGGCTAATGACAAGGAAAAGTGTTGGACTGGGACTCGGGAGATCCGGGTTCGAGTCCCCGCTCGGCCATGAAACTCACTGGGTGACTTTGGGCCAGTCACTGACTCTCAGCCTAACCTACCTCACAGGGTTGTTGTGAGGATAGAATGGAGAGGAAGAGGAGGAGGAGGAGGAGGAGGATTATGTAAGCCACCTTGGGTTCCTTGCAGGGAAAAAGGTGGAGCATAAATCTAATAAATAAATAAAATAATAAATTTTTTACACCCTGAAGTTCTTTTTGTCCCAATTATGGAGAACTTTATGAATTTTAGTAAATTCTTATCAAAACCAAACTGAAATGAAATTCTCACCCATCTCTCCTCTGAACCCATAAGGGACAGTCTCCAGAAGTGTAGCTGGGCTGGAATATAGCAGATCCGTAAAACTAGGGGGACACCTCTTGCCTCACCAAGCTAATGCTAGGGAAGGGATAAAAGATTGAACTCAGTGTGGCGGCTCCACTTCTATGGAACTCCCGGCCTCTGGAGGTCAGGCAGGTTCTAACTCTGTGTTTTTTTGGTGCCTGCTGAAGATGTCTTTGTTCCAGGGAAGCGTTCCTTGCTGACCAGCCGCGGTTTTAATGTTATCCTGTTTTTTTTTAATACATTTTAAAAAAAATACTTTTACCTGTTTCATCTTTTTATTGTTCACAACTATGGAATCTGTTTAGATGTGGAGTGGTATACAAATGCTGAAAATAAATAAATAAATAAATAAATAAATAAATAAATAAATGCCCCCAACTCTCAGGAAGGTGACTGATATCAGGATTCCTTCACTGATATACTGTAGGGCTAGTTTTTGGGTGGGGAGGGGATATTATTTCCACTGTTCTTTAGGCTGAGAAGCAGCTATTTCTATGGTGCATGAGGCAGGGAGGTTTCTTCTGGCTTCCAGCCTACCTCATACCAGCCCCAGACAATTGTGCTTTGGATTGAACTAACCAAACATGACACATTTGCAGTGTTTTACTTCTGGTAACTCTGTGTTGGCAGGTGTAGCCCAGTATTGTGATGTGATATGTTCTGCATCAGAGCTAGTAGGGACCTGTAAGTGCTCCTCTTCCTCCCACAGGTAGGAGGTGGAGGGTTGACTTGTTTCTGCAGTTCCCCAAAGCCTTTTAGACAAAGAGACAATTGAATCAGTTAGCATAAGTAGACAAATCTCTACTCTGGGATTCTCTTGATATTTTTTGTGGCTTGGGTAGTTCTTTACCACTGTCGCTTGCTGGACTACACTTGCCACTGAAATTCCACCGAAAGCAAAGTTCAAAGCAAACATGGAGTTTCTTCTCAGGAAATTAAAAAAACAAGAACAACAGTGTACAAAGCTCAAAGGAAGGGGGCAACTGAGACAGCTGTGAATCTGACAAGACTTGTCAACTCTCCAATTTCAAACAAAAGAATACTAGCTCAACAACTACAACAGTTCTCCCCAAAAAATCTGATAGGGTCTAGGTCCACTTCTCTGCTCTCCACAATCACCCCCATCCTGAACAATCCAACCACAGTGAGCAAGGGGAGGGGTTCTTTCAAGAGTTGCCTAGTCAGTCAGTCTCTCCTTTACAATGCCATTTCATTGGATTTCTGTAGCACTGGCGCGTATGTTCCCTTTCTTAATTGCATATACCGTGGAGACCATTTGTCCAATCTGTTTGAAACTTGGAGGGCTCATCTTTTGGAAAGGTAGTAGAAAGCATGAACATATCATGGTATTTAAATGGGGAAAACAGGGAAATTGAATATAGGATGTGTTTTCATTGAAAATTATGGGAAGCATATTGAATCTCACCCCATTTTAATTACATATAAATTAGGGTGCCTTTGTCCAATGTGAATGAAGTTGATAAGTTCTGATCTTCTTGAGGACCAATAGAAAGCCTATAAACTTCATGCTATTTGGATAAAACAAAACAAAAAAATTATGGCAGCTGAGTGAGGAGGAGGAGGAGGAGGAGGAGGAGGAGTCCTTTAACAAAAATGCCTCGCTCAGCTTTCAGGCACTCATCATAGGCAGCAGTTCTGGAAACCCCCAAGGGAAGAAGTCCTGCCTAAGTCCTCTAGGGGCTTTTCAAAAAGCACAAGGAGCCAGGGAGGGTGCAAAACACAGGAAAATAAGATCTAAGCTGAAAAAGAAAGAATGCACACACACACAGCTCATCCAACTCGTTACAGAAAGGTAAACCCTTAAGCCCTGCCCACGAAGACATTTCTCCAAAATTCTCACTCCAAGTTCCCTCTATTTTAGATGTCATTTATGTCACCCCTCCCCACCAATGAATGGTCACAAATACATAGACTGAAAATTCGGCACAGGCATTAGCATTTATAAAAAGAGGGAGCTGTACAACTGATAATCATTCCCACGATAAAAGGGACAACCATGTGACTTTCAGTTAATATTTTTAGACCATGAAAGAGAAAAATGTGCACGATATAGTTGGGTTTTAATGTTCAATCCTGAACTCACAGCTGTCATTGTTGGCCGTGTGATGAACAGCATGGAATCCTTGTTTCTTTTCTTTTTTAAAGGACAACATTCTTTATTGAAACACAGTGTTGTGATTTTCTTTTCAATCAAAGTCAGGTGATCATGCTTTTGACCCACATTTCTTTGGAGTGCCTTGATGCCTTCTGTGTGAACAACTTACATTGGTACCTAATCTAGCAACATAAATACCAATCCACAAAACATTTGGGGGGTCCTTCTGATATTGCCTTAGCAGCAAGGAAACTGTTGCAGTACTTCTCTCTCTCTCTCATGTCTCTCTAGTAAATTCTACGCCTCATAGAGAAGAGAAGAGAAGAGAAGAGAAGAGAAGAGAAGAGAAGAGAAGAGAAGAGCCTTCTTCCCCCATGCCCTTCTTTCTCCAGTTCCTGGTGATGTTACAGGCTCCTCCCACATGGTCTAGATGAAGGGTGGGGAACCTTAGGACCAGGAGCTAAATCTGCCCCCCGGGGTCCCAATTTGGCCTTCTGGGGTCTCCCAGATGGCCACACCCCTTCCCCATTTGTTGGCTTCCTGGCTTTTGCACAGTTTCACCCCATTCTAAACAGTTGAATTGCCTCTCCTAAGGCTTAGTTACTGGCAGTACGGGTTTTAATCTATCCATCTAAAATTATTCATAGACTGCCTTTAACGGTGGAACCGGCTACAATATGCAGACATTGTTTTCATATATATATATATTTTCATTTTAGCCCCACCTCTTTTGCCTTTGGTCCTGCCCACCACTGGAATGTGGACCCCGAGAGCTTCTTCAAAATTGAATTCAACCCTAGGGCTGAAAGAGGTTCCCCATCCCTGATCTAAACTCTCGCAAACTACTGGAGCAGCATGGGAAGGGGCAACCGATGCAATGACTCTCAAGTTGGGAAGGGAAATTGCTCCATGGTGTGGAACAAGTTGATAGAGAGAAGTATCTCTCCCACTCCCATAGCACCAGAACCTGGGGTCACCCAGCGGGAGATTCAGGACCAGGGAGGGATGTTCAGACCCTGTAAAATCCATTCTGTCTGCATTCTGTGGATTGTCTCAGGAGCCTTTCGTTCCGCCGTCCACTCATTGGTGGAATCGGATTTTGTGCAAATGCATTCGTACGCATTTACACACATTTGGAGTTGTGCAAATTTGCACTCCTGAAAATGTGCAAATCCCCCCCCCCAAATATGCAAACCCCCAAAACAGGTGTATTTTCATGATTTAGCCTATGAGGGAAATGCACATTTTTGGTTGCTGTGGGTTTTTTTTTTTTTACATAATTTTCAACAACTAAGTTGGCATAAAATTATGTTTTTTTTAAAAAAAATTAGGGTCTGCAAGTCGGTGGAATCTGCACAACTCAGGAAAAGCCGGCCTGCTGCAGAATCTGTGGGTCAGATTCTTAGAAATTCAAATTCATTTGAGTCATAGAATCATAGAATCATAGAAAAGTAGAGTTGGAAGGGGCCTACAAGGCCATCGAGTCCAACCCCCTGCTCAATGCAGGAATCTAGGTCAAAGCATCTCTGACAGATGTCTGTCCAGCTGCACCTTGAATGCCTCCAGAGTGGGAGAGCCCACCACCTCCATAGGTAGTTGATTCCATTGTCTTATTGCTCTGACAGTCAGGAAATTTTTCCTGATGTTTAGGTGGAATCTAGGTTCCTGTAACTTGAGCCCATTATTCCGTATCCTGCAAACTGGGATGATCGAGAAGAGATCTTTGCCCTCCTCTGTGTGACATCCCTTCAGATTTCTCCGACATGCCTATCAAGACAGACTAAAAGAATTGTTGTTGTTGTTGTTGTTATTTCCTACCCACCTCTCCACTTGGATCAAGGCGGGGAACAACAATAAATATAAAATACATAAACTGGTTAAAACATATTATTAAAACATTCTTAAGAAACTTTTTAAAATATCCTAAAATTCCTAAGGTTCCACTGGGTAGGCCAGCCGGAAGAGATCAGTCTTTATGGTCTTTTTAAATGCCAAAAGATTATTCAGTTGACGAGTCTCCTCCAGCAGGCTATTCCATAGTCTGGGAGCAGCGGAAGAGAAGGTCCTCTGGGTAGTACTCGCCAGCCTGGTCTTGGCTGACTGGAAGTAAATTCCTTCCAGAGGACCTAAGTGCACGGGGCGGATTGTATGGGAGAAGGTGATCCTGCACCTGCAGGTAACCCGGACCCAAACCATGTAGGGCTTTAAAGGTAATAACCAACACTTTATACTTCACCCAGAAACTAATTGGTAGCCAGTGTAATACTTTTAAAGCCGGTGTAATATGGGCACCTCTAGATGTACCGATGACCAATCTGGCTGAATGTTTTCGATCACACAGTGTTTAGTCAACTTATATAATTCGTTTCCACAAGATGTGGTGTGGTGGTGGCCTGTGGCCAACAGCTTAAATGGTTTTAAAGGGGATTAGATAGATAAATTCGTGGAGGAAAACTCCATCAATGGCTAGACAAGTCAGGATGGCTATATGCTGCTTCCACATTCAGAGGCAGTGTGAATGTCAATTGCTTGGGAGAGGGCCACTGCCTTCATGTCCTGCTTGTGGGCTTCCCAGAGGCCCACTGTTTTGCCACAGGTCCCCCAAAAGGGATTGGCAAAGGTTCTTTGAGGGATTTTTCAGGCCATAATAAATACTCCTCCAGGAAGTTAAAGCCAAACATCTTTATTGCAAAGCTGAGCATGAAATACAACAAGGCTATGCCTTCCTCCAAGTTCCCTGGTAGAACTCCCACCCCTTAGCGACACAGTCACTGTATTATTTCCAACCAACCCTGCTAGTTCCAGCAGCTCTCCGCCTGGGTATCAGCTTTCAGCGTTGGGGCTTCTGCAGGGCTCTCTGAACAGCTTCCTCTGCTCCTCCTTGCTCCTTCTGATTCTTCAGCACTACATCACTACACACACAACCAACCAACCACCACTACAAACAACCACCACTCAGTCTGCACTTGCTAGTCTTAAATACTCTTCTAGCACCAAGCTTCCTGGGTTGCAGGTCTCGTGCTTAATTGCTAGCACCTGGGCTGTTTGCAGTGTCATCCTTCTGGCCCGCAGCCAGGTCACATGCCTGCAAGTTGCTGTCCATTGCATCAGGCTGGCAAGCCAAGGCCATTTACTGATAACACAGCACAGTAAACTTTAGCTTTCTAAATCAAGCCCGGAGCACAGAGGC
Organism: Shinisaurus crocodilurus; assembly: GCA_021292165.1. Taxonomy (NCBI): domain Eukaryota; kingdom Metazoa; phylum Chordata; class Lepidosauria; order Squamata; family Shinisauridae; genus Shinisaurus; species Shinisaurus crocodilurus. The sequence goes on along the minus strand of CM037879.1, from coordinate 27,932,189 downwards.
AGAACTTTGGTTTGTACAACATTCCTGTACTCCTTGATTATCTTTATCTTCTGCAATTCCCAGTACACCCACTTCCTGAGGAGTGCAGAGCCTTAAAGGGACAGCCCTCCAGCTCGGAGCTTAGCACTTAGCATTCTGTTGTCTCTCCTGCATTGGCTCACCATGGAATACACACTGTCCAATAGGACGGGGATGTGGTATGGCTCTTTGGCAGTCACACAAACCAAGGAGGGAACATACTGGGAGAATTTAAAGGGATTTGCCCAAGAATTAGCACAGTCTCCCTGGGAGCTTTCACCAGGTTTGAGCTTGTTAGCACAGGGACTGCATTGCTCCCTGGAGCCTTAAAAAATGAGGGTGGGGGAGAGCTTTTGCACAGCCCTGCCTGAGCTGTCACTGGTGTCAGGCAATTAAAAAATACACAAAATTCCAAGACATAGTCACATTTCTACCAAAACAACAGAAACCACAGCACACCCACCCACGTACATTTCAACGAAAATAAATGTGAAAATGAAACTAAATAGACTATTTTAGCTCAACTCTCTTTGGGATAAAGTGGGGTTCAGCAACTTTTGGTCTACAACTCCAATGATCCCTCACCATTGGCTATGCTGGCTAGGCCTGATGGGAGTTGTAGGCCAAAATATCGTGGAGGGCCACAAGTTGCCTACCCCCGGCCTATAGTGAATCCTCTGTGTGGGTGCTTAATAAGCCGAAGTTACAGTACAAGAATTCCCCCATGTTAGAACTGGGATATGGGACGGGAACAATGAGTATTTAGATATTCAGAGAACCAATTCAGTAGCCACTCATGTAATTACTTTGTGCCTTCACTCAGCATTAAATATCTTGATGCAAATAAAACCGTCAAGGAAAAATGACTGCTAAAATAAAATCAAAATGAATTGGAAAAAAGCTTTTTTCTTTTCTCGTCAGACACAAAGCTATAGTTTGCTAGCACCTAAGCAGGGCAAAGCACTGAATTTGGTAAACATGGGTTTTAAATAATCAAGCAATCATAATAAAATTGAGTGCAAGGGGGGCAGAGAGAGATTTGTATGCCCTGTACAATGGAAGCTTAAAGAAATAATCAAGCAGAAAGCAAACAGCATAAATAAGAGCCCCTTTTCCCTTTCCTTATAACAGAGAGGAAGAATTTTAGAAGCCTCTAAGTTGCTAAAGCAATCTATTGATTCATTTGCCTGAAAGGCACATGCTGTTCATGCAAATGTTTTGACAGCCGCAAGAGACAATGCAAATATTTTAAGACATTAACAGCATTCAATGATTAGGGCTCATCAACACATGTCATATGCATTGGCACATGAGGCAAAAGGCCATAGCTCAGTGGTAGAGCACATGATTTGTCTAATTCCTTGGCATCTCCAGGTAAAGCAGGGGTGTGGAACCCCGTTCAGCCTGGGGGTTGAATACAAGTTTGGAGAAGCTTTTTTGGGGGGGGTCACATTCCAGTGGTGGGTGGGGGCAAAACACCAAAAATACCCACATATTTTAGCTTAAAGCCCTTACTGCCAGTAACTAGAATCATAGAATACTGTAGAGTTGGAAGGGGCCTACAAGGCCATCGAGTCCAACCCCCTGCTCAATGCAGGAATCCAGGTCAAAGCATCCCTGACAGATGGCTGTCCAGCTGCACCTTGAATGCCTCCAGAGTGGGAGAGCCCACTGCCTCCCTAGGTAGTTGGTTCCATTGTCTTATTGCTCTGACAGTCAGGAAATTTTTCCTGATGTTTAGGTGGAATCTAGGCTCCTGTAACTTGAGCCCATTATTCCGTGTCCTGCAAACTGGGATGATCGAGAAGAGATCCTGGCCCTCCTCTGTGTGGCAACCCTTCAAGTACTCGAAGAGTGCTATCATATCTCCCCTTAGGAGAGACATTTCAACCTTTTAGAATGGGAAAAAGGCTTTCCATGGTGCTGAACTCCATCCCCCCCCAAAAGGTTCACCACACCATGGAAGTACCATGGATAGCTCCTATAAAGCTCCAAATAAAGCCTGCAATGGATTAGGAGCTCCACCGAACTAGGAGTCACCAGCCTCCCATGGGAAAAGCCATGCAAAAGCCATGGAACCACCAAATGACTGATGGTCAGAGGAAAGGGGGGGCAGGGGAGGAGTGTATTGCCATTTGGGAAACCTTGGAGGTCTGTTGGTCCATGACCAAAATAGATAGATTGATTGATTGAGCCCTGGAGGGCTGGATTTGTCCCTGAGGCCTGAGGCTCTACACCCCTGTACTGCTTGTGTGGGTTTCCCCAGGGCAGCTGCTTGGCCAGTGTGTGAACAGAATGCTCACTCCAGAATGCAGGACTAGATGGACCTCTCAGAGGGAAGTATTTCAAAATCTGTGTGGCACAGTGGAAAGGGAACATAGGATAGGAAGCTGCCTCATATGGAGTCTGACCATTGGTCCAGCTAGCTCAGTATTCTCTCTGCAGTCTGCCAGCAGCTCTCCAAGGTTTTAGTCGGGAATCTTTCCCAGGACATGCCAGGGACTGAATGTGTCATCTTCTGCATGAGGCATGTGTTCCACGGAGATAGAGGCCTTGTTTTTGTCCCCTCCAACCTCACTTACATTGTGGGTGGGGTGGGGAGACAAGAAGCACCTCTGAAACTGAATGACATTTTCAAGCATGCTCAGATGGGAGGAGGCAATTCCAGAGATACTCTTGTCCCAGACAATGACACAGGCAGCAACTAAGGGACACTCCACATGTTTATGACTTCTCACTTGCCCTGGCCATCACTTCATATCTCCATTATGCATGGGTAAAGTATCGAATTTGCTACCACAAGATGCAGTGACGGCCACCAATTTGGATAGCTATAAAAGAGGATTAGATAAATTCATGGAGGTGGATAAGGCCATCAGTAGCTACTAGTAGTCATGATTGCTATATATCACCTCCAGTAATGAGGCAGTACGCCTCTCAATACCACTTGTTGGGGAACATGAGTGAGTGGGAGGGTGCTCTTGCACTCATGTCCTGTTTCTGGGCTTCTCACAAGCATCTAGTTGGCCACTGTGGGAACAGAATGCTTTGGTCTAGTCCAGCACAGCTCTTCTGATGCTCTTCTCTGATGGGGAAAACCAATTCTATAGCAATTGTGAAATGAAGGTGGTATGGAACTGGTCCAGGGTATACACAGAAAGGAGACTGTGGCGTAACCCCACAATTCAGTTCCCTGGGGTATGTCTGCTTTAGTATGTATAGTATAGTCTAGAATGTTGAACTGAGTGGGTGTGGTTTGTGATGTCTTGGAAAGGGTGGGGGTAGGAGTATATAAGGAGTGTTTGAGTGATGTCAGAGTTTGTCGAGTTAAGGCAGTTAGTGTGTTAAGAAGTAGAGTGTTGGTTGTAGTGTGTTGGGAGTGTTAGAGAGTTTGGGAGTTAGGTTAGGTGGGTTATTTGTGTCTTGTCAGGAGTTTTAAGAGGAATCAGTGATTGTATGAGGAGTGAGAGTATTTGGAGTTATAGGGACTTAGGTTAATTATAAAGTGTTTGGTGTAGGCAGGTTTATTTTCTGGAACTAAGATTTTGAGAATTAAAATAAACTTATTTTTATTTTGTTTGCTACCCAAATCCTACGTGTCAGCTTGGCGTTATTACCTGCATTACTTTTAAATCTACACACACACCTTTGTACCCACAGTATCATAAATCTAAGCTAGATCCTAAATATCCAGTATTAATATTTCCCTCATTGGTAGGGGAAAGGTTTCATTTGACCCTCCCCTCAGGTTTTTAAGTGTTGATGCTTAGCCTGAGAAGGGTTTATGTGCCTGGTCCTAAAGTGTAAAAGGCCGTGTCGTCGCAGAGACCACCTTGATCCTCCTGTATGCCACTCTAGATTGATTCAAATTATACTTTAGGATAAGTTCAGTGGCCGCTCTATTGTTTAATGTGTGAGTGGCTGAAAAAAGTGTCTTCACAATCTTGGATGCTACTGCTGGCTGAAAACTATGACCAACCAGAAGTCACATTCTTATTTCATTGTGTTTATTTAATCAAGCCAAGTCCATTAAGGCTGGTAATGGTGATTTGAAAAGCAAATGGGAGGAAGGGAGCGAAAAAGCAAAATATCGCCCAACTGAAAACATAATACATTATGGATGAAAAGACTTTATGGAGGATTTGGGCAGAGGAATGGAGGAGCCACAATGGGTAGGGAGGCAGATTATAATAGTGTTCCCAGGGGAAGAGAGAAGTCTTTTCCTCATGAATTTGTAGTTATTGATTCCAATCAACATTCATAAAGCAACATTCAAGACACTTGTGGAAGTTTCTGCCCCCTGAGAGTACCTGATGGATCTGCAAAACACACATTGTATTGAATCACTAAACTGCATTAAACTAGTTGAAAGCATTTTAGCAACTTAGATTGCATATGGCCTTCCTTCTGATGGCACATCAAAACCTAATGTCAAGGAGCCACATATTTTTAGCCAGAAAACTTCTATTTTAAGGTTCTTACTCAAAATGCTTCCAGCACATTTCAGCTGAATAGACACACAAATCTGTATCATTAACTTGAACTGGCCTATTACAATAGAATTGAATATTTTCCCCATAAAGTTTCTCATATTCTCTGAGGCATCAGATGAAAGAAAGGAAAATGGGGTATTACTTGGGGTGCACTGGTGGAGTATTTCTAACAAAGGATTCTCTTAGATGGACTTGTCCTTTTATTATTATTATTATCAGGAATTACCCGGTTCTCATCTTCCAGACTGAACACAGACTCAAACACAATCTGCTTTCAAAAGCCAGCCATTTTCAAACTTGCCATGTGATCCATGGACTCCACAAAAAATGTGTTCAAGAGCATGCATACATTTGAAAAATGTGTATGAAAAAATGCATGCTTTTGAAAAATGCACACAAATATACACTTTACTGCCCGTAACCCTCCAAGCTCAGGGGATTACGGGCATTGCTCACCCTGCAAAAGACACAGACAGCTGATTTCAGCCGTCTATGTCTTTTGCCCCTACTGGCGAGGAGGAGGGGTTGAGGTGCCACCAGGCCAACTTTTCAAAGTTTTAGGGCAGGGGTGGGCAATTTGGGAGGTCTGGGGACCATTCTCCACCCCTGGAGCACCCTGGGCTGCATTGCTGGTACAGCCACACCCAGCAGAGGCTGGTGACTCCTATTTCAGTGGGGCTCCTCTTCCATTACAGGTTTTGCAGCTTTTATTTGGAGCATCATAGGAGCTATCCATGGTGCTCCATGGTGGTGAAACTATTTGGGGGATGGAGTTCAGCCGGAAATGACGCGACGGGACCCCGCGCTGCTGGCGTGGCTGCTCGAGCGGCACAGAGAATCGCTCCGCGCTGTGGAGAATCCGGGCATCGGGGGTGGGAGAAGCGAGGAGAGGCAAGGCGGGGGGTCCCACCCGAAAGGTATGAAATACCGTCCTGGGGTATTCCCTGGTATCTATGTAAAAAATGCAGTGCCAGGGACCCGGAAGTACCTTTCCCCAGCTCCTCTTGTGCTGAGCCGGGGAAAGGTAAGTCACGTGGAGCTCGGGGGGGGGGGTCGAGCAGGACAAGTTTGCCCCGCTTCCACCCCTGAAAGCTCCGCGCACATCCCTAATTGTGGGAAGAAAGGAGCAGGGTGTGTGAGCATCTGGAGAAACCAAAGGATTAGGACCCCAGGAGGGCCAGATTGGGATTAGCACCCCAGGGTTGCCAGATTTGCTTCCCAGGCCTGCGGTTCCCCACTCCTGAGCTGATGGAATGATATTGCTGTATGCTCTACAATATTTCCTCTTGTTCGTTAACATCTATGGAACCAAATCCTTCCTTCCTCCTCCAGTAATGGTCCTCACCACCCACTGATTTCCATCAGACTAATTAGTCTTGCATCACACATACACACACACACACACACACACACCTTTATAGCCCTGCATAACAATGCTGCAATTGCAATGCATCCATAGGAGAAGATGGTACATTATCTAGCCATGGATGAAGAGGATTCAGGCAAAAGGTTACTGTCAAGCCACCAGTGGTAATAGATCTGTAATGTACTGTGTAAATTACCCACCCCTGCCTGTAGAATCATTCATCTAGAAGCAGTATAAGTCCAAACACAAATAATGGCTTGTTCTTGGATGCATGTGGAAAAATCAGGTATTAAATCTGTCGGAACACACAGAGGCCTCTGCCCCAAACACTAAATATTTCAAGTTGTACGCTGACCTTTCCTGCACCTTTTGCATGTGCTTCTCTCCTGTTACAAAATGCTACAGTGAATAGAACTGTTGTCAATTAAGTAAAAAGGGTGTTTTTATCAACCTTTTCATGTGAGGAATTTAATGACATTTTAAGGTTAAAGGAAAAGTCAAACATTGATTTGTGCTGTCTGCCTTTAATGTGGCTAATGAATAGAGTCTTCTATAAAACCTTTGTAATCCGTTTTAAACCTTAAGCTATCAAAAGGCTGTGTTGTTGGGGTTTTCCCCGCCCCTTGCAAAAACTCTCAGCATTGACAGTATGGTAAGACAGAAAGGAAAAAGAAAAGTGAGCACAGATGTATACAGATGAGAAAAATGCAGGGAAAGAATTTAAATCATGATCCACTAGAGTGCCAAGTACATCATTCATGCATATAGAGTTCCTCTATTGCTAAATACAACACTTTTTCTTCCTTCCTTCCTTCTTTCTATCTTCTCCCTTTGTGTCATCTATCTATCTATCATCTAAACACAGAGAGAGAAGTGGGGGAAAAGAGAGATAATATTAGCTGTCTATGATCTCTAAGTGCTGATGCGTATGTAGCCAAAACAATCCCCTTCTCCCATCAACGCGTAGCTGTTGGTGGGAGGACTATTTGTGCGCGTGGAGGAATTAGAGGTGAGGCTGTTTAATTTTGAAACCACCTATGGGCTCAAGGCGGGGGGAGGAGCGGCAGAGGCCCTTATTAGGCAGCGTTGCTCCACCCTCTGCCTCTTTTCTCAAAGCAGCTCCCCCCTCCTTCCCAATTCACAGTGTGGGATTTCTCGTCGCCGGTTGACGGGGCCGAGTAGGAATTTTGGCTCACCATTGCTGATTGGCCTGGTGGTGGTGTGCGTGTTTCCCCTACTCTGCACTGTGTTCTTGGGTTGGGTCCTTTTTTGTTTTGGCGTAGTCTCCCTGATATGGTCACATTGGCGGTAAGTGCGGGTTTTAGGCAGTGGGGTGAGGTTCGGTGATCATCCCACGGAACCTTTCAGGTGACTGGCAATACCTGAGGCTACCCTGAGCCCGGTTTCACGGCACGGCCAGGGAGATAGGGTCCGCCTTTGAGGCCAATTCCTTTCACCCGCATGGCATTTCACGGCCCCATGCGGTGACATGGAGGAGGCCTTCTGACACTGCACGGTGTAAAATTGGGGAGTGGCGAGTTACAGCGCCACACCTCCGATTGGGATGCTTTGCCCATTGAAGGGTATACTGGCCGAGAGGCGGTTTAGCTAGCACCTGCACTCGTCCCTTCCCAGATCCTCGAATCAATAAATGTGGCCCTTAATTTCACCATCATTCTGTGTCTCGACTCTTATTTCCTCTTTTGCGTACCATTCACACACAAGAGGAAGGTATAGGCAGGTTAAGGGGGACCCCAAGATTTATAGAAGTAAAAAAAAAATAGTTAGGGGGAGAAATGTAAGGGAGGATAACCACCACCCCCTGCAAAGATCATCATCAGGCGATCACTCGTGACCGAGTAAGATTGTATTCCGGGATAAAATGAGGAAATTCTAAAAGAAGATTGTGTAGACTCTAGCGATGGGTCCGTAAGTGACTGTGGAGGCCAATTCTAGATCCACACAGCTTCCCACAGTGAGGACACAGGTTACCAGATAGAAGATGGTCCTGTAAAGGATTCATTTGACGTGCTTTTCGCTTAGCACGTTTCTCCCTTTCACCTTGCACTCGGGCTTCTTCAAAGTCCATGGAACCTTTGTGAAAGGCCAACCTCCATTTAGATCGTTCATGGGCCAGAGCTTCCCAGTTTTCGATGTTTATATTGCATTTTTTTAGATTAGCCTTATGAACATCTTTAAACCTCTTATATTGACCACCGATATTCCGCTTTCCATCCTTGAGTTGGGAGTAAAGTAACTGCTTTGGGAGACGGCAGTCAGGCATTCGAACAACATGACCGGTCCACTGAAGTTGGCGTTGAAGGATCATTTTTTCAATGCTAGTAGTCTTTGCTTCTTCCAGTACACTGACATTTGTTCGCCTATCTTCCCAAGTAATTTGCAGGATTTTCCGGAGGCAACGTTGATGAAACCTTTCAAGGAGGTGGAAGTGACGTTTATAGATAGTCCATGTTTCGCAGGCATACAATAAAGTTGGAAATACAATGGCTTCATAAACCAGTGTTTTGGTCTTCTTACAAATATCCCGATCCTCGAACACTCTATGTTTCATTCGAGAAAATGCGGCACTTGCGGAGCTCAGACGATGCTGGATTTCACTGTCGATGTTAGCTGTAACAGAAAGATAGCTGCCAAGATAGAGAAAATGATCGACATTTTCCAGTATTGTCCCGCCAAGCTGGATAGATGGCATCACCAAAGGATTGGCTTGCACTTGCTGATGAAGCACTTTGGTTTTTTTGATGTTAAGTGAGAGACCAAGTTTTTCGTATGCTTCTGCAAAAGCATTTAGGATAGTTTGGAGATCATCCTCTGAATGTGCGGAGACCACATTATCATCAGCATACTGAAGTTCCACAACGGAGGTTGTAATTACCTTACTTTTTGCTTTCAGCCTGCTGAGATTAAAAAGCTTTCCATCTTTTCGATATATAATTCCCACACCGGTGGGAAGTTTCCCCTTGACAAGATGTAAAACCATGGTGATGAAAATGGCAAATAATGTTGGGGCGATAACACATCCCTGTTTAACACCTGATCCCACTTTAAATGGAGCACCATGAGAGCCGTTGTTGTCCAAAACCGTTGCCGTCATGTTGTCATGGAGAAGTCGCAAGATATTCACAAGCCCAAGGAGGACTGAGCATGCTCAATGGCAAAGGAGCATTGACTGTTGGGAAAAATGGGGAAGGGAGGGGAAATGGAATGGCTGGAATCCTGAGCTGAACCAGTCAACACTTCCACATCCTCCTGCAGTTGCCACTTGTTGACTGAAAGATGAGTCACCTGCATGGGTCAGAGAGCTTGCGGCACATACAGTATTTTTCCATGTATAAGACTATACTTTTTCCTAAAATTGTTAGACTAAAAATTGAGGGTCGTCTTATACACGGAAGTAAGCGGAGGAGAGAACCGCGCGGTTGCAAAACTGCCCAGTGGGGGGCGTCTTATACATGGGGGTGTCTTATACACGGAAAAATACGGTAAGATGTCTGCGTACATGTGGCGGGGGAGAGAAGACAGGGTTATTTTGCATCCCCTGCAAATCATCATCCATCCTTATATAGCAACAGGCATCAGCTGTTATACCTACATGGATCCTCCATGTACAAAGACAGTATTTTGAATACCAGATGGCCTAGGAATGGGTGAACGAGCGATGTTCGAGATTGCCAGGATTCTCTGAACATCATCTCGCTGCTTATCTCATTCCCGGTTCCTGTTTGCAGTTGCTATTTGCTCTGCAGGAATGGGAAAGCTGCATAAATAGAGCAATGATTGAATGTGAAATTTGCGCAAATTTGCTGCAAATTTCTTAATTAGCGCGACTTTCCTCCAGAGACTAAAGCGGGGCTGATTCAGTGTACTGGGGAATTTGTGCACATGACAAAATTTGTGCAAAATCAAACTCGGATTGCACAGTCAACCAACCAAATCAAATGCAAGCACAGTGTCCAGAAATTTGCGAACATTTTCACTTTGCGACACATCCTCACACTTGTGTTTGGGGATTCAAACAGTTCATGGTCACATATTTTGCAAGCAAAAATGATATTCTCATACATCCCTACCAGATGCTGGGAACAAAGTACAGGAAAGGCCGCCATCACCATCATGCCTTGTTCAAGAGCTTCCCAGATGGGCAAATGAGAGATGTTCGAGTTCACTCAGATTATCTGAACATTGTCTCACTACTCATCTTGTGCCTGATTCCCGTTTGCATTCATGGTCACTGCTCGCTCTGCACAAACGGGAAACCTGCACAAATCGCGCAGCAATCAGATGGGTGTAGGGATTGGGCCCAGCACCTCTGCAGATGTGATCCAAGGAAACATGCTGGGAAGTGCTTCTGCATCAGATGAGGAGGGGAAGGGGGAAAGTGCTGACGAGGCACCAAGGATGAGGGAGCATAGCAAGGAAAGGAAAGGGGAAATCCATCTGTCACCTAATCTTTCAGGGGACATCCCAGCTGGGCTTTCTGAACCCATGGGAAGCACAGGCCCATAATGAAGAGAAGGAGGAGGTGGAAATACGAGACACGAGAGTTCAGATGAAAAGGGAGGGGCAATGCAGGGTCACTCAGCACTCAGGGACTTGCAGCCACATGAACAGACCCACCTTGAGAGTGGGACTTGGCATGGCAGCCCACTCAGCTTGAGAAGGGCCAGCCATAGTAGACATAATCAGTTTTGTAAGGACTCTCTTTCACGGTGCTCTAACCTAGGGAAACTAAACTGAAAGCTAGCAAGGTCCTGTGTTATGCAAAGCTTGCCTGAAGTGTCTCTTTCTTTCGGTTGCATGGGAAAGCTGGCTGTAGCCTGAAGCAACACTTACTTGTTTGTAGTTCGCATAATAAAGGTAATTGACTGGAAATACAACTTGATTGTGTGAAGACAAAGGGAGCCAGGGGCTGGGGCTAGGCGTGGGGCGAGCCTTGCGGCGGCTGGCAGCTCGCTCCGGGTTCGGCCTTCTGCGGCAGCGCCAGCCCGAGCTCGCTCTTCAGAGCGGTGCGGAGTGTTCTCCGCACCGCTCGAACCGCCGCCAGAGAAATCCCCCATGGATGCCCCCCCCGCTGCCGCTGGACCCCCCCACCCCCCGCCGCTCCCGCCGCCGCCACCACAGGACCCCTACCTGGTCTTGCGTGCCGCCTCCACTGCCACCGCTGCCTCAGCCACTGCCGGAGCCACTGCGCCATCACGCTAGACCCCCTGCCCGCGCTCTGTTTTAGGCGGGAGGAACCAGGGCAACAGGGCTTAAACAGCCAAAACAGAGCGCGGGGGTCCAGCGCGACGGAGCAGGGTCCCGTCGCGTCACTTCCTCCGCGCCGGAAGTGACGCGATGGGACCTATCGGACAGAAGAGGACGGCTCTCCGCTCCGCGGAGAGCCCAGGTAAAGCCCGCGCGGGTGGCCTCACTCGTGTTCAGGCCTCACTCGTGTCCGTCGGGCTGCTCGGCTACACCCCTATCAGGAGACCCAGCAACAAGAGATCTGTGCTAATTAGACATGGAAATAAGGCTGGGCATGCTGCCCCCTCCCCGCCTCCCCTGCCCCTCCCCACCTCGTTTTTTCGAGCGGCGCACAGCACTGCTCGAATGAGCCACTTACCTGGCTCTCCGCGTTCGGGCCGGGAAATGGGCGGAAATGGGCCTCTGCGCAAGCGCAGATCGGTCCCGTCGTGTCATTTCTGGTCCTGGAAGTGACGCGACGGGACCGATCGAGGAGAGCGGGCAGTTCTCCGCAGGAACGAGCAGCGGGGGTGGCTCTCCACGGAGTGCGTGAGCCGCCCCAAAGAGGAGGTAAGGCCTCGCCGGGGCTGTGAACGGGGCCATGCTCGGCCTCGTTCTGCCCCGGCGAGGCTCGTTTGCACAATGCTAGCGAATCTCCCCAGATCGACACACATTTCCTCAGAGGCTGATTCAGTTTACTGAGGAAATTTGCACAAATCAAACTGGAGATTGGGAACAAGGCAAACGCGAGCATGAGTTCGACAATTTGTGAATATTTTCAGTGGAGATGTGCTTGCACTTGCATTTGGAGCTTTGAATGGAGCATGCTTGCATGTTTTGCAAGGAAAAATGAAATTCTCTTACGTTCCTAGTTCAAGCATTTGGCTGGCTACAATTTTCCTAATATGATGTACACATTTTCGTACACATTTGTACACATTTTTGTATGCATTTTTGGATTAGACAACTCCACTGCAAAATTCAGAGAAGTATAAATTTTGAAGGTTAACTCAGTGTTTGGTTCACATGGTGGTCTGAAAGTACAAAAAGTAGGTATATTTTCATTTTTTAAAAAGAGAGCTGAACATCTGAACCACTTCTATCTGCAGACAAGTCACTATACTATGGATGGTCAAAGTTGAATACTGTTGGTCTTCAGACTGAGTATTGACATACTCTAGAGCAGTGTTCTGCAACCTTGGGTCCCCAGATGTTTTCGGCGTACAACTGGGAGTTGTAGGCCAAAAACATCTGGGGACCCAAGGTTGCAGAACACTGCTCTAGACAGTGACATAACCAGGGGAGACTGGTGACTCCTATTTTGGTGGGGCTCCTTTTCCATTGCAGGTTTTGCAGGCTTTATTTGGAGTTTCATAGGAGCTATCCATGGTGCTGAACTAGGCTTGTATAATCGAGCCTCACCGGGCAGAATGAGGCCGAAATTGGCTCCGCTCATGCCCGGCGAGGCCTTACCTTGTTCTTCGGGGCGGCTCGCCCTCTCCACAGCGAGCCGCCCGCGTGGCCCGTTCCGGCCCGTTCCGGCCTGTCACGTCACTTCCGGGACCGGAAATGATGTGCTGGAACCCTGCGCAGGCGTGCTGGACCCCTGTGGCGCGTTCTATGCCTGCACAGGGTCCCATTGCATCATTTCCAGTCTCAGAAGTGACGGATGGGGCCTGAGAAGCCCGATTGAGTGGCGCGGACAACCTCTCCGCGCTGCTCAGAAAATCGAGTCGGGTCGGCGCCCGCGTGGAAGATCGGTTCGGGGGCGCGACCCGGCCTTGGAGCCACCTCTATGCTGAACTCCAACCCCAAAATAGGTTCACCACCATGGAGTACCATGGATAGCTCCTATGAAGCCCCAAATAAAAACGGCAAAACCTGCAATGGAAAAGGAGCTCCACCAAAATAGGAGTCACCAGCCTCCCCTGAACATACCTGACAAAGCTATGTAAAAACACAGTCTGCGTTATTGACCATCCAGGGAATTTATTTTTTTTTAAGTGCAAAACCCCCCCAAAAAATAACTGTTGAGGCTTTCAGATGTTTGCTTTCATCCTGAACTGAACTGCATTTTGATGCCTACAGTTGCAGACAATGCAGGTTAAGGAAGGCAAAGAAATATACATGAGTTTCTGTTAATGTCCTACAGAGTTGTTTTTTTGTTTTTAAAGTTTCTGGATGTGAATACAAATCAGCATGGAAAAGTTAGCTTTAACATTTCCAGAATTCCTAATCAGGAGACAGAAATGAGACAACAAAATCAGCAGGAAATGTGTGTGCAGCCTCCAGAAAACAAAAGTAAAGTATATCCAAAGGCAATATGAGACTGCTTTTGTACAATTGTTTGATAGATGAAAATGTGCCATTTTGATAATCTCTTCCAGACACACGAACACACTTTCGTGTTCAGTTTGATTTCTGTATATTGATACATCCAGAGACAAAAGCTGTCTTTGCTCATTCACCTGAATGCATAAGGAGGGAGAAAGGCCGCTGTCCATTTCGGTTCCATTCAGTTTCCCATTTTACTGACCCTAAGAGTGCTTTGGCCGCTTCGGCATCAATGTGCAGATGCTAATTTGAAAAGTCCACATGAGAATGTGTATGCATTTTCATGCTGTTGGGGAATTTCTCCGCCACCTGGAGAAATTCAGTGAAATGGTCTCCCCTAATATCTCTGCCAAAAACAAACAGGGCAGAGAATTTTGGGAGGCCGTTTCTGCACTGCTCTTTGGATTCATCCTGACATCTGGGGAATCTAAGGCAAGGAAGGCACATTTCTTAAAGCCCAATCCCATGGCTACCAGAAAGAGTCTAGGTGGCCATAGGAGAAGTTGGAGTCCGAGCTCCAAGCTCAGAAACGCACTCCGAGGTCGGAGCTGCGACTCCGAATTCAGAGCGCCCTCCCTCCACCCTCGCAGCCGGTGCAGAAAGAACCATGCTGTCTGCGGCTCTGAGGTTGGAAGACCGACCTTGGAGCCAGTGTTTTGTGGGCGTTCCAGGGGGCGGGGCAGGGATGAGACAGGCTCCGCCATACATAGTATCCTGGCAACAATGCCTCAGCCTCGCCTCCTCATGCTCCGGGGCAAATGACTTAGAGGGCTGAAATCGGCCATCTAAGTTTTTTATAGGTCAGGAGGGGTGTTTAGGCCTCCATGGGATGCCCGTAATCCTCCAAGTTGGGAAGGCTACGGGCCACCTCACTGGATTACACTGTTAGAGAATCTTAGGGATGCTTGAGAAATACAAGCCCTATTCAGGCATTCAAGGAAGGGTTTCCAATCAATGTGTGAGGAGAAGGAGTGCTCCAGCCCTGCCAATCCCCTCCGTTGTATTTGTACACATGGAGGGCGACTGTCTGAAGAGAAGAGCCTCTTGTATCCATGGGGGCCCTCCACGCAAGCCAGAACATGGATTTTTCAGCATTCTGGTTCATGAAGAGAGTCCCCACAGATACAGGAGCCTCTCTTCTTCAGACAGTCTCCCTCCATGAGTACAGGGTGGCAAATGCAGTGAAGGAGAGGGGTGCGGCTGGAGCACTCCTTCTCCTCACAAGTTGATTTGAACTCTTTTTCCAATGCCTAAATAGGGCTGCAGTCCTTGTGGATTCTGATCCAAATGAAACTGATCTGTACTTCTTGAACTTATTCACTTATTATTAGAACTTATTCACCGGCTGTCACGCTCCCATGTCTTCTGATGCAGTTCTCAGTCAAAAAATAAATAAAAATAAAATAAAAGTACATGCAGAAGTGTGTATTTGGGGGGGGGGTTGGAAATACATCAAGGCTACAATCCTATACCCACTTACCTGGGAGTAAACCCCATTGAACTCAACAGAGTGTTCTTCTGAGTAGACATGGATAGGATTGCACAGCTTTAAATATGTGTTTTTACATTGTAAATACGAATTTTCATGAAGCTTTTTTTTTTTTTAATTGCAGATTAATGTGGTAGCAGGACAGGTCAGATTGGAACACATGTGAAAGTGATGCAGGCCAGAAATAGATTGATTTGCTCATCACTAATGGAGATATGGGTGATATAAGACTCAGTCACAACGAACCCACATGAGAAGCTCCACTTTCTTAGGCCTCGCATGTAAAACAGATAACACAACAGGACAGACACTTGCTAGACAAATAAGACTGATGTTTCTTTGACCGAGAAGAGAACATGAAAGAAACTTTCCCCATCCCCTTAATGATGCCTTTTTCTTCTTACATTAGCATTAATGGCTGACAGTGAAACCAAACACAGGATAAATGGATTCAAAATGGCTCCCGTTGTGCTAATGTCTTGCTTGCTATTTAATTTGTCACCTGCTAGGGAGCATTCAGCTTCATGGGGAGCATTCTTAAGCTACAGCTTGGAGGCAATAGTTAGGAAAAGCAAAGTCATTTTATTTGTTCAGTCAGTTGGACTCGGATATAAAGTTGTTTAGGTGCGGTCCTAGTGAAAGTTATCACTGCAGTTTTATTTTATTTAGAGGCATTGTGCATTTAAGGATGTTATATTATATTGAGATTATTTCGTGGCTGTTTTGGTGATTGTGTCGCTAGCTGCAAAGTGTTCTAGAATTGGAAGAAGGGCAGGATATAATAATATTGAATGAAATAAGTGAATGAATGAAAACACAGAATTCCAAACACGAGGCATTTTCCTGTCAGGTAGGAAGCAAGATTACTTCCACGAAATAGTCCTCGACTGGTTTGTCTGAGAGATATGAAAGGAGAACAAGGCTTCTTCTATACCTTTCATACTTGTTCAGAAGAGGGAATTTTGACAGAGGCAGGCTGATAAAATGATCACTGAGGAGAAAACGTTCACTTTCTGAGGTATGCTCTTCTACAAAACTATACAATATACTAGAGCCCAGTCAGATATGGGCAGCACAGCACAATCCTATGGGTGCTAGACAGCATCTAGATGGCCATAGGATTTTTTGGATTCCCAACTATCAGGGCCGGAAGATCACTCCCACCTCGTAGCTGGGGGTCCGTGCTTGGATCCCCCTCCCCTGCCAAGAGTGAGGCCATAAGAGTGACCTCAGAGAAGAGCTTTTGGGGCGTTTCAGAGAGGAGGGAGGGGAAGGAGGAGACCGGTACTGCCAAGATACGACATGTCCTTGCAGCACCTCAACCTCCTTCCCTCCCCTTTCAAAGCGCCACACTTAGATGGCTGAAATCGCCATCTAAGTGCTTTGCAGAGTGAGAGGAGTGCAGGAGGAGACTGACCTTCACCTCCATGCTTGTCCCGCCCTCCATCGGAGGATGCCCATGCCTGATTGGATTGCACCCTCATTGTGTCATATCAGATAATGTAAAATGGGGTGTAGCCTGCTATATGCCAGCTGTGTGTGATACTGTCAAATGTTGAGTTTTACAGATGAGAATTGCTCAAGAACTGACTGCTTCTGCGTGTCAGCTGCTAGATACTATCAAACATTGACCACTATATGTCAGATAATACAAATATTTGGTATTTGTTAGAGCAGTTTGGACTGTTCAGGGCAATTCATAAACATCTTGTAGTAATCACAATTTCGCAAACATCATCTTATTACAACCCTAACCATGAATTCATGGTGGTGAGAAATGAACTAGGGGCTTCCTGATTTGTAGCTCACTCTCTCTTATCTACAACACTACACCAGCTCCCTGGCCATGCTATACCACACACTGTCAAAATATTGTCTCCTTATTGCATGCTACCTGTCAGATACCCTCAAATGTTGCAAAATCTTCAGTTGTCAAATGCACCTAACGAACACCAGACAATCACCAGAATACTGGCACCTATTATAACCTCCACGGAATTTTCAGAGGACAATGACATCCATCTTTAAATTCACAGCAGGGAATTTCTAAGCAATCATATGAAGCTGCCTCCAACTCTAGCAAGGCCCTGGTGAAGAAGGCAATGGGGATAAATTGAGTTCTTCTTCCACACTGGTACCACAGCACATGGCATAAAACCAAAGCACGGCCCCGTTAACTCCACTGCACTTTCATCTCAGAGCTGAGTCTCAGCTGCTCATCAAGCCCATTCAGGGTATAGAAAGGCTCATTTGAAGTCTTTTGGGAACACATGGCCAATATGCACCAGAGAACTTTAAAACATGCCTAATGAGGGTCCATGTGAGATCATCACAGAGATATGGCAACTTCAAGGATTGATCTAAGCATGGCATTTAAGATAGCCTTGAAGTACTCCATAATATGTCCACTGAGAACAGTAACCCTGGCTTTTTAAATAGAATTATGCATCCTTACAAGTGTGGAACTCTCCACTTAAGTGGAAATGACTCATCATCGTCTCCTGGTCTTCCTGGCATTATTTTTCCCAAGTGACATTCAGAATCAGGATGCTGGATCCCGTCCAGTTCCATGGCTCTTCATTTTGCCTGTTAGCCTCTAAGTCTGCTCTTCCTCTTCCTGGATTTTCTTGCTCTTCGAACTCACAGTGAGAAAGAAATGCTTCCTGATTGCATGTTCTGTAATCACTTTGCTGATGGTTTCCCTGTTACGCTCTCCTAAATGTTGTTCCCTGTGTAAGAATTAATGTGTTTGGAGCCATATACTCATCTTTCGATTTCTGCAGACATCTTTCCTTTCTGCGGTCAACACCCTTTGATCAAATCTGTGGGCACTTTCAGTACAAAAGATCTTTTTAGCAGGTAATGCCCAGATAGGAAATCACGTGCTCTGCACAAAATAATTATTTGCTTTTATGATGAATAATAAGTGTCTGCTCAGTGTTCTTTGCAAATGGATGTGACCTTGCAGATGGCCTTTCATTCATAAATGCTTTGAGATTTTGCAGTCACGGAATGGAAACATAGCACATTTCACTAAAAGCAAAAAGATTGTCACTCATAGGGTCTGTGTTTGGCTACATGGAAGAATTTCCAAATATTTTTTCCCCCATTGGTGTAAGGCAATTTTGTGTACACACACTTTCCTCGAATGTATGCATTTTGTGTACACTCCTCATTAATATGCACATTTTATGTGCATTTTCCCCAACAAACTGCATTGGCGAATGACTCTGTCTCCCCAGGGTTAAGTCCAGGAAAACAAGCTGGGAGAGGCATAAGGAGCAGCAAAGAGCAGAGGAGCAAGGATTTAATCCATGTGATATTATAGACAGAGACCCATGGCTGAAAGCTAAGGGAGCAAATGGAGTAGCAGGAAATATTGCACTGCTGCTAGTAGCCTTGCTGTTTGTTTTAATCTGTGGTTTTAAATTTTATAGTTATATTATATTGTATTTTATGGTTTTAACTGTTGTAAACTGCCCAGAGAGCTTCGGCTATTGGGCGGTATAAAAATGTATTAAATAAATAAATATAACCTTGCTTCCCATTGGAGTCATCACTACTTCTCCCTGTCTTTCTTTCTTTCTTTCTTTCTTCTGTCTGTCTTTAAGTCTTCCTTCCTTCCTTCCTGTTTGTCTTTCTTGCTTGCTTTTGCAGGGAAATATTTTTTTTCACCTTTTGTATAGAATTCTACCATGCAGACTGGAGCTGTGCAAAAATGGCCTTTCAAAATTTTCCACCCTGTTTGAGGGCAGAGGAATTGTGGGGAGGAGAAATTCTGCAACAGTCCCTCACTGGTAGGGCTCACTATTGGCACAGCTTCTTTCTTTTTTCCTAAGGGTTTTTGTGCTGCCCCTGCAAGTGGCAACAGCAGCAACTGTGTTGGCAGCCTAGTCTTCCATCTTGCATCCTCCACAATGCCCCATACCTAGCATCATTCCAGGGCATTGGCAGTGGGGAGAAAGGGAAGGTGGACACCCTGGTGAAGAATCTACGGAGAGAATTCTGCAAAGTGGCCTTTCCTTTCTAGGCAGGTAAGAAAAAAAAAATCTCAGAACTTTTCTCAAGGAAGTGTCCTTCTGAGAAATGTTGTCTCAGCTCCTTTATCTCAGCTAGCTGAAAAATGTTGGTTCAGCTAGTTGTGTGTCATTCTTCAGGGTTCAGCACCTTCCCCAGGGTCTTCCAGACATCACATTTATGAGGAGTGATTGTGGATACATCTTGCCTCTAATGCAGATGCTTATAATACTGCTGCTTCCCTGCAAACTCCGTAGTGGATGTGAGGAGAGCAGTGTTGTGTCCAGTTCCAAGGGTGGACCTAGTTCTTTGCTAAAATCGCTCCTCCAATTTCCTGGAAGTTTTCTTCCCACATGAAAGAGGCTTCATGTTTTGGTTTTTGTTTTTGTTTTGCTTTTTGCCTCATTCTCAGGGTATTTTCTAATTTATTTTGAATTTATTTTGGTGGTGGTTTTGAGCTTACCTAACAACTGCAAGGTGGCTGAGGGTGTTGTGTGTTTTTCTTCCTCTTTCTATTACACATCTCTGCATGGCTTTGCAACCATCCAGACTGCCTTCACTTCCTGATATGAAAAATCCCTATGGGAGGAATTACCTCTTGGTGTCTTCCCCTTAACAAGGCTGCTGAAGATTGTACAATGAAAGACAGGGCACACATGCACACTCCTGCCACCCCATAATTAAGGTAAGCACAAGAACCCCAAATCCAGCCATGAGAATTTCTCCCAAATTTTCTTCTCCTTTGAATTTCATTTCAAAAGCAATTTCTTTTTTGTAGAAATGAATGAGAATAGTCAAAATAAATGTGGAAGACATTTTGTGCCCAGCACTAAACAAACCCTTCCAATAGGCAGCCCATATGGAAACATATACAGCGCTGAAGGCTACCATCTACAAGCATGGCCCTGTGTCTGTCAGCATTGACATCTCTCACAGAATCTTCTCCTTCTATTTCTGATGGTGCTTACTACAAGCCCAAATGCAGAAACAAAAGGGATGAGCTGGAGGACATGGTCGTGCCTGTCAGATAAATTGTCCTCCAAGGAGAGCTTTACTTGTTTGTCAAGAACTCTTGGTCCACTTACTGGCCTAATGGTGGCTATGATCTTGTGTCCATGAAAGTCAACAACTGCAGAGTCACTACTGATGCTGGACCACACCATGGCATAGCTGGAAGATGCCATGGCTATTTCCTTCAGGCAATCTCAAAAGATGATATAGTATTTTTCCCCCTCACAGAAATCAGAATTCCCCATATTCCCAAACTTCTCCAACATATTTGTTCATGTACTGGAATCTGAGTCATAGAACACAGGGAATTAGAATCATAGAATCATGGAATAGTAGAGTTGGAAGGGGCCTATAAGGCCATCGAGTCCAACCCCCTGCTCAATGCAGTTGTTTGTTTGTTTTTAATTGAATTGTTTTATGTTGTATTTCTACTAGCTTAATGAGATTGTAACCCACATTGTAAAGGTATTTTTGCCTTGAAAAGTGGGGTATAAATACCTAAATAGACAAAAAATAAACACAGATGAAGTTCCTGATGTTACACTGGCAAAACCTCTGGATCTAGCCTGGTTCCTATGTTGTGGTATTTTCTGTGCCAGATTAAGACCTTTTTATTTTCCCAGGCTTTTTAGTCCTTCAGTTTTAAAATAGTGGGCAGTATCCAATAGGGTCACTGCACTTACATAATTGATGTAGTGCTAGCATAAGTGTCCTCTAGCATAACACCAACAGTGTAAGTTAGTGCAATAGGTTTCCCCAGAAAACTGATCATGCCACCTTATGCTATTAGTGTTGCACGAGAGATCACTTATGCTAGCACTACATCAATTGCATAAGCACAGCACAGTAGCCCTGTTGGATACTATCCCATGTTACTGCACTTTTAGATCTTTGCACAGCTGCTGGGTTTTACTTCTGGTTTGTTTTTGTTTCTTTTACTTTACTTTTATTTTCTTGTTTTAATTTTTTTAGGTTTTTATATTGTGTTGTATTACTTTTTTTAATTGTATGGTTTTGCCATCTGTTTTGTGAACTGCCCAGAGAGCTTCAGCTATTGGGCATAGAGATTGGTTCAGTTTGGACCAGAATTCATCCAGCCAAACTCAAATGCAAATTGCCAGTGGAAGTCTGCATTGCATTTTGGGGAACAACAAAAAATGCATTCAAGGGCATTTGGGAAATGCACATTAAAAATACACAGAAAAATGTCTTAGTCAAAGGGGGAAAGTGCATAAAACTGAAACATGTGCACAAAGATGCATACCTTTTGAAAAAGGTTCACTGAAGTACATACACATTTCCATGCAAAAGAAAAGAAAAGAAAGGGAAAAAACAAACAACTTTCAACCCAACATGGACCTGGGTTGGAATGAGCTTTGAGGTGGAAATGGGAGAATGAGTTTGAGCTTGGCAAATCCACATATCCCTAATTGGCTAGTATAAAAACGTTATACACACATGCATATAGAATCATAGAATCATAGAATAGTAGAGTTGGAAGGGGCCTACAAGGCCATCAAGTCCAACCCCCTGCTCAATGCAGGAATCCCGGTCAAAGCATCCCTGACAGATGGCTGTCCAGCTGCATCGTGAATGCCTTCAGTGTGGGAGAGCCCACCACCTCCCAAGGTAGTTAGTTCTAGTGGTGGAAATAAGGCTGGGCACACTGCCCGAGCCTTATTTCACCCCCCTCCCCGCCCCTGCCTTGTTTTTCCTTACCTGGTCCACCGGAAATGGGTCCTGCGCAAGCGCAGAACGGTCCCGTCGCGTCATTTCTGGTCCCGGAAGTGACTGGACCGTTCGAGGGGAGCGGGCGGTTCTCCGCCAGAACGAGCGGCGGGGGTGGCTCTCCGCGGAGTGCGCGAGCCGCCCCGAAGAGGAGGTAAGGCCTCGCCAGGGCGTGAGCGGGGCCATGCTTGGCCTCATTCTGCCCCGGCGAGGCTCGTGTGCACAACTCTAGTTTGTTCCATTGTCTTATTGCTCTAACAGTCAGGAATGTTTCCCTGATGTTTAGGTGGAATCTGGGTTCCTGTCACTTGAGCCCATTATTCCGTGTCCTGCAAACTGGGATGATCGAGAAGAGATCCTGGCCCTCCTCTGTGTGACATCCCTTCAAGTACTGGAAAAGTGCTATCATATCTCCCCTCAGTCTCCTCTTCTGAAGGCTAAATATGCCCAGTTCTTTCAGTCTCTCTTCATAGGGCCTTGTTTCCAGTCCCTTTATCATCCTTGTTGCCCTCCTCTGAACCCTCTCCAGTTTGTCTACATCCTTCTTAAAGTGTGGTGCCCAGAACTGGATGCAGTACTCAAGATGAGGCCTAACCAGTGCAGAGTAGAGGGGAATTATCACTTCATGTGATTTGGAAGCTATACTTCTATTAATGCAGCCCTAAATAGCATTTGCCTTCTTTGCAGCCACATCACATTGCTGGCTCATATTCAGTTTGTGATCTACCACAATTCCAAGATCCTTCTCACTTGTAGTATTGTTGAACCAAGTGTTCCCCATTCTGTAACTCTGCATTTGGTTTCCTCTCCCTAGGCAATCTATCCCTATTAAATTTCATTCTGTTGTTTTCGGCCCAGCGCTCCAGCCTATCGAGATCACTTTCGAATTTTGTTTCTGTCTTCCAGAGTATTAGCTGTTTCACCCAACTTTGTGTCATCTGCAAATTTGATAAGCATTCCCTGCACCTCCTCATCCAAGTCATTAATAAAAATGTTGAAGGGTCCCTGTAGGTACCCCGCTCGTTACCTCTCCCCAGTTTGAGAAGGTACCATTGATAAGCACTCTTTGCATTCGATTCTGTAAGCCAATTGTGGATCTACCTGATAGTTGTTCCATCCAGTCCACTTTTAGCTAGCTTGCTAATCAGGATATCATGAGGCACTTTGTTGAAAGCTTTGCTGAAGTCCAGATATATTATGTCCACAGCATTCCCACAGTCCACAAGGGAGGTTACCCAATCAAAAAATGATATCAGATTGGTCTGGCAGGATTTGTTCATGACAAATCCATGCTGGCTTCTAGTAATCACTGCATTGTTTTCAAGGTGCTTGCAGATTGACTTCTTTATAATCTGCTCCAAAATTTTCCCAGGGATTGATGTCCGACTGACTGGTCTGTAGTTGCCTGGTTCCTCCTTCTTGTCCTTTTTGAAGATAGGAACAGCATTAACCCTCCTCCAGTCATCTGGCACTTCACCTGTCTTCCATGATTTCTCAGAGATAATAGACAGTGGTTCTGAGAGTTCTTCTGCTAGTTCCTTTATTACTCTAGGATGCAGTTTGTCAGGCCCTGGAGATTTAAACTCGTTCAAAGTAATCAGGTGTTCCCTGACCATTTGCCTATCAATCTCAAGCTGCAATCCTGCCCCTTCAGCTTGTACTTCAGGTTTGCCAGGGGGGACATAGACCCTCTTTCGGGAGAAGATCTGAGCTAAAGTAGGAATTGAACACCTTCTGCCTTTTCTTCATCATCTGTTATCAAGGGGCTACCAAGCTCATCCTCCTGTATTTCTGTGCAGAGATATGTATTTTTAACATGCAGTGAGACTCCACCTCCCTTTCTGTTCCTTCTGTTCTTTTTGAACAAGTTATGTCCTTCAGTTGCTGTATTCCAGTCATGGGAGTCATCCCACCAAGTTTCAGTTTCACCTATAAAGTTCTATTTGCCCTCCTGTATTAAGAGTTCAAGTTCGTTCTGTTTGTTGCCCATACTCTGGGCATTAGTATATAGAAATCGAAGACCATATGCTTCATGGTCTGGCTTTCTTCCCACATTTTGTGGTAGACTATTATTGGGTGCTGTTGGAGCTGTTTTCTCCATTGTTGTGCATAAGCCTTTGTCCATTGTTACCCCCGAGCTTACATCTCCCTCCCCCGTTGGATTCAGTTTAAAGTCCTCCTGATGAAGTTCCTCATGCTGTGGCCAAACACATTCTTCCCAGTCCTTGTGAGGTGTAGCCCATCCCTTGCCAGCAGTCCATCTTCCAGGAAGTGTAGCCCATGGTCCCAGAATCCAAATCTCTCATGTCGACATCACCTTCATAGCCAGTCATTCACCTGGAGTATTTTTCTTTCCCTTTCTATCCCTCTCCCAAGTACTAGAAGGATGGATGAGAAAACTATCTGGGCCCCAAAGCTCTTGAGTTTCCTTCCCAAATCTTCAAAGTCTGATAATTAACATGGGGATCTGCCTTATTCTAGTCAGACAGTTTGTTCACGTGGCCCAGTATTGCCTGCTCCAAATGACAGCAGTTCTCTGGGTTCTCAGGTAAAGGTTTTTCACATCACCCACTATCTGGTTCTTTAAACTTGAAATGCTGGTGATTGAACTTTGCACCATCTGTATGCCAATCATGTGCTCTACCACTAAACCACAGACCCTCTGATTCTAGAACCTGAAGTCATCCAATGAAGCAACGGGGTGGTCACCACTAGCTTAGATGCCTTCAAATGAAGACAGATGTATGGAGGTCAGACCTATCAATGGCTAGCCCAAGCTGCCTCAGCAGAACAACAATATACAGAGAGAGCCTTGAAATAATATACCTCAGAGTGCCAGATGCAGGATTCAAGCAACAGGACAGGGCCATCCCATTTGTATCCTGCTAGAGAACATCCTGAGAAATCTGGTTGGCTGCTTGGGAAACAGAATGCTGGACTGGATGGACCAATTCCACCCACCGACATCTTCATATGTTCTAACCCCTATACCACAAGAAGCAATTCTATAACTAGGCAGTAGACTGGGTGGGTGGTGTGATTGGGTGCATTCCAGGGAAACAAAATAAAACAAAATGGTTTTACCTGAAGTCCCTAAGTCTGAAAATAGTAGGGTCTAGGCTGCAATCCTAAACACACTGATTGACCTAGAGCAGGGATGTTGGAGAAATCTGCAACAAACTCAAATGAGTTCAGAATTCTCCAAATTCGACCCATGGGTTCCACAGTGGTTCAGTTTTCCAAGGTCTCACAGATTCCATGGGGCTTGCAGACCATTTTGTTTTATTATTTTGAGGGGGGGGTTGGGGGAGCAAATTTAGATACAAAAATGTGCAAAATAACCAAAAACACATAGATCGCCCCATAGACTAAATCGTGAAATACGCATTTGGGGGCAATTTGTGCATTTTTGGGATCATGAATTTGCAGCGAATGCAAATTTGCACAAATACACACACACAAATGCATTTGTGCAAATTCCGAGTCCATCAATGGGCAGACGACAGACCAAAAGCTGCCCTGGAAATCTGCAAAATGCACGCTGAGTGGATTTTTGCCACTTTGTACATCCTTACCTGGGAGTAAGTCCCATTGAATTCAGTGGGCCTTACTTCTGAGTAGGCATTATAGGGTTGCACTACTGGAGACACAACTAAGCTATAACTTCCTATTGATTTAGTGGGTTTTGGCCAGGAATTGTTTTCTCCAGATTGCACCCATTATGCTATTTTCATTCATTACACAGAAATTGACATTAAATAATTGATATAATTAAGGGGTTGAACATTAATTACTGAGCCATTTTATTGCCATTTGATGACCACTACCCACAATGGCAAAACTGCAACTTAGAGAGACCAGATACTCAGTAAAAGAGAGAGGAGGAACTGTTGGTTTTTTTTTTAAAAAAACTAGTTATTACCAATAGCATATTAGGCAGATGGAAATGACCAGATCCCGCAAAAAGATAATCTTAAGACGATATGGGAAATGGAATTTGAGGAGGAGATATTGAATGCGGGGTGGAAAAATATTTGGGGCAGATGTATATTAAGAAATATGTCAGTAAGGATAAAAGATAATTTTTTAAAAAACTATTTGGAGATGGTATCTGACTCCAGTAAGATTAAATAAAATAGACAGTAATTGTGCTCCATTGTGTTGGAGAGGTTGTCAGGAACTTGGTACTTATGCTCATATGTGGTGGAGTTGTAAAGGCGTATTGGATTTTTGGAATAAAATTTTTGTAGAAATTTCAGAAATTATTGGCATTAATTTGGAGGTCTGTCCAAAATTAGCATTGTTATCAATAACGGAGAAACTTCTGTGCTCACAAGAGAAAAAGGAATTAATTGTAAAGTTTGTTCATGTCAGGGAGATTACTGATAGCAAGGAATTGGAAAGTTCAACACCAGTATTTAATTATAGATTTGTATAAAGAGGTCATAGAATCATAGAAAAGAATTCTATGTGGGATATAGGTGTGGGATATCGTTTTAAATGATAAACTAACATGTAGTATTAAATGTAAAAAGGGACAAATAAAGAAAAATAATTTTAAGGATATATGGGGACCATTTTTAGATTATGTTTTAGTAAAGGGAAAAGGGAGTAAGCCATGTCATGGTATGATGTATTTTTGGAATATAGATTAATAATGGATTATGTGGATAGAATTTGTTTTGGCCCCGGGGTGATGGGTGCACTTGGAGTTTATGATTTGTAGGTTTATGTTGTTTTTTGTATGTGTGTTCATTTAAAAATAAAAATATTTAAAATAAGGAAATGACCAGATCCCTTCTGAAATTTATTGATTTGTTTGGTTATATTTATATCCCCCCTTTTCCTCCAAAAAGCCCAATGCAGCATACATGATCCTCCTCTCCATGCTTTCCTCCCAACAACCTTGTGAGGTAGGTTAGGCGGAGAGTCAGTGACTGGCCCAAAGTCACCTGGTGAGCTTCATGGCTGACTAGGGACTTGAACCCGAGTCCCAATCCAACATTTTATCCACTACACCACACTGGCTCTCACCACTAGTTGTTGCTGTCATTTACTACTACTACTACTACTACTATTATTATTATTATTATTATTATTATTATTATTATTATTTTACTTTCCATTTAAGAAATGAGTAGTGGAGAAGAGAGGATTTCTTGTGAAAAGGGAGAAAAATAGACTATTTTTGTTAGGCAGTTTTAATAACTATGAGCCCAACTACTGGGAGGGGACCCCTGTGAGGACATTGTGAGCAAGCCCCCCTCCCCCGAAGAACTGGAGCCAACACTGAGCTCCTACACCACTGAAGTAATGTCAGAAGAGACCCTGTGCCTAGGATCCTATTCAGTTCATTGCAGAGCTGTACAACATGCACGCTCTCTTAATTTCATGCCCAGGAAAATGTGGAAACCCTTGCAGATGGAAGAGTTCTGTGTGCACATTAGAGCCTCCCACCCACCAAGAAATCCAACTGTATGAGTTGCAAAAGGCTGCAATCCTAAGCGCAGTTAACTGCTGGGAGACCATCAACTTTAATGGCATTCAAGCAGCCCAACAGAGTGCAGGATTGCAGCCAAGGATGACAGCTGATCCATTTTAATTAAATTATCCCGTTTCCTAATTCGATGGCTTCCTAGTGCGTGTTGAGTCAATGTTCTTATAAACCATCTAGACAACTGTTGGCACACTTAATTTCTTCTTTTTTTTTCCAGGTCTGCAGTGTGTCTTGTTTCCTTTAATGGTGACTTTAAAGTCTTTGGAAAACCCAGAGATCCAATTATTTCATGTAAAGACAATGCAGGCATTTGCTGAGCCGCCTGTCAGATGTAGCCTGCAGTGCAATGCTACCTTTGGTCTGAGCTCAGCCTTATGCATGAACCTTCCAGCTATGGTATGCTCCTCTCTGCTCCGCTGTAGGCCTTCTCTGCGGAGATCCCAAGGCTCATACACCTTGTCATCTCAATTAATATTAAAGCTTTCTTCTTCATTTTGATCATGGAGCACGGCAGTTCATTGCAATGGCTTGTTATCTGTCTGGCATATGAGATACTCAGATGAGTCTCCTGGTAACACCTTTTTTATTTTTTTTTGAAGAATGAAATAAAAAATAAACACAGTGGATTCTTTTCTTTTTTTTCTTCCTGCCCTCCCCTGAGCAGGGTAGGGGTGGGGGTGGGAGGAAACAATCAACAGAGAACTCTATTTTAAGTTTCTCACAGGTGTTTGCAGTTTCAAGAGCCCACTTCAGCTCAGAGATCGTTTGTCATCATTTGTTGATCACCTCAGGAGAGGTTTATAGGATTGGATTTTGTTTGCATGTCCGAACTCACCCAGAGCAGTGTGCACTCTCAGAACTCAGTTGAAGCCCTGGACACACCAGGGAGGGTTTGAGGGTTTTTTTACACAAACCATTAAGAATTCCAAGGTTGCTTGTTTATTCATAGATTCTAGAGTTGGAAGGAGCCTACAAGGCCATCAAGTCCAACCCCCTGCTCAATGCAGGAAACTAGAGGAGGGGTCTCCCATCCAAGTAATAACCAGGCCTGACCCTGCTTAGCTTTCCACGCTCAGACAAGCTGAGCCAGCATGAGCCACAGGCCTGTATATACATTCAGAACATTATTTTTAAGAACCCAAATACAGACATCATTGTCCTTGCTGACACACTGACTTATTTATTTATTTGTTTGTATCATCTTGGGTCAAAACCGGTTTAGCAGGTTTTGGAAGTATGAGAAACCCCCCCTGCAAAACCTGTTTATCAGAGAGAAAATTGGAAGAGTGTGCAAACCACAGACAGCAGCCCATTTCTCATATCACCTCTGTTGGTGATATGAGAAATGTATTCCTGTATTCCATCTAAGACTGACACCATTTACTGTTTCCTGCTCCCTTTTCTATAAGTTCCAGAAAATCCTGTTTGTGGAATACAACAACAACAACAACAACAACAACAAAGGAAGTAGGTGGGGCTTTTCCATGGTGGAGCACCACAGGGAAGGTGTAACATTTAAATGCTTCCTATACCAACCATTGCAGAACCACATGCAAAATCACTTTGCTCCTCATATTTGTAGGCAGCAAAATATCCAGCAGAGCCAATGGTGAGAGATGATGGAAGTTGCAGTGCAGCAACATTGGGCGGGCCACACCTTCACCATCCCTTCCCTACAACAAGAAAAGCTCTTGATCTTGGAGACTGCATTTGCCCCATTCCAACAGTCCAATATTGAGGGGATGCTGGTGACTCCTATTTCGGTGGGGCTCCTTTTCCATTACAGGTTTCGCAGCTTTTATTTGGAGCTTCATAGGAGCTATCCATGGTGCTCCATGGTGGTGAACCTAGTTTGGGGTTGAAGTTCAGCACCATGGATAGCTACTATGAAGCTCCAAATACAACCTGCAAAACCTGAAATGGAAAAGGAGCCCCACCGAAATAGGAATCCCAGCCTCCCCTGCCAGCTAGCAGAGCTCCATACCGGCTAGCAGAGTTCTTCCTCTAGCTTTCCACAAACATATGAATCTGCCTTATATTGAATGAGGCCATGGGTCCATATAGTCCCATACTGTATTCTCTGCATTGCAGTGGCTTTCCGGAATTGCAGGCAGAGGTCTTCCCCAACACTGCTACCTAACAGATCTTTCAACAGTTAGATTTTAACAGGAGATGCTACACAGACTGAACATGCAATCTTGTGCGTGTAACTGCCCGTGTTTTACCACCATCATTTATTATAAGTCTAATAAATAAATAAATAAATAAATAAATACAAAGTGCTTGATATATATCGCACCAAACTATGGCACCTCCTATGGTGGGGCCTGCCACTTGAGGTCCATCACATTATTATGACCTTTATTAAAGCCCAGTTATCTTTGAAGGTGCCCAAGGCAGTGGATCTGGTTCTTTCTCCTCCTCCACATTTTAATTCATAACAAACCAATTGAAGTTAAGCTGAGAGATAATGACTGGCCAGAACCCACCCAGTGAGTTTCATGGCTGAGTGGGGATTTGGACCCGTGTCTCCCAGATCTGAGTCCAATACTCACCCCAAAATTTATCTTAGCATGGCTCCATGAAAAATGTAATTCGATGTAAAACTGAAATCAGATCAGGGGCTAAATTGCATTTAAAATTCACCCAGATTAGATACAGAATTACTTTTAGATTTAATCTGTGTACCCAATAAATTGATTTAAAGTGTACATCTGTTTGAACAATGAATAAACTGATTCAAGTGAATAAAAAAAATACTGAAACAATTTAAACTTAAGCAACACAAACTAAAGGGAGAAGAGAGGCGTGGGCCTGAAAAACTAGCCTATTCTGTTTTCAGAATGAAAGGCTTATATTATTGTCATTAGAATTATACAGAAGAGACCATACACTGTTTGAGTAGAACAGTAATGTTCTCCACAGTGCATATCTGTTCTTAATTCTGACCTTTGGGCTATTTGTCTTACTGCCTAAACTCATACTGAATGATACAGCCCAATAACATTGTTTTGTTACGTTATCAGAACAGTAAACGACATCTGACCCATTGGCCAAAGTGAATAAAATCTGTGCATATTGAAGCAGGGCAGGGGTATGTCTTCAACAAACTGCTCAAATATAGATGTACACATAGTCCAGCACAGGTGGGCACAGGAAAGTGTGTTCTACTTCTTGCCTCCCAAATTTTGCAGGAGAAAAACTGTGTAGTGTATTTTTCAAGCCTTGGTTGCAGACTCAATCCTTGCTCCAAGTGAGCAAGTGAAAAACATTTGCATGTTCAACACCCGGCGCCACCTCTGCAGTTGCCTAACTCTTCCTCTGCCCCGCGTCCCCACCCCAAGGCATTTCCAACTTATCCAGTAATTAGGAATGTTGGAAAAATCTGCAATGGACTCGAAGGCAGCGATGTGCATGGAGCTAGATTTGGGGGGTGTAAGTCCAGCGAACTCGCCAAGCTCGACCCCACCAAGCTTCGCTCACCCTACCTTTTCCCCAGCTCAACTTACATTCTCACAAGCTGAGCCATGAAAGCGACTTCCAGGTTCCCAGCGCTACAGTTGTTTACATAGAAAATGGCATAAGATACATTAAAAATGGCCATGATTTGCATAACTTGCACAAATCACAGGCGTTTTTAATGTATCTTATGCCATTTTCTGTGTAAACAACGTAGCACAGGGGACCAGGAAGGAAGTCTGGCGACCACCTCAGCTGGCGCTCGCGCTCGGTTTGGCTCAGCTCACGCGCCGGCAGTGCTCGACTTGCGGGTTGTGAGTCAAGTGCTGGGCAGATCACCCACCCCTACAAAGGACTTCAAATTTCTAAGAATCCAGCCCATGGATTCTGCAGCAGACTGACTTTTCCCTGAGTTGCATGGATTCCACAGACGTTTGGACCATTTTTTTAAAAAGCCTTAATTTTAGTGATGTTACCTTTGCCCGCGCGGGCACGAGTGAGGCCCAAACTCGGCCCGCTCATGCCCGCGCACAGCTCTCCATGGCGAGCGCGGGCCTACCTGCCTCCTCACCAGCTTGCGCTCTCCGCGGTGAGCAGCCCGCGCCGCCTGTGCTGGTCCCAGTCCCGTCACTTCTGGTGCGGCGGAAGTGACGCGACAGGAACCTGCTCCGGTGCGCTGGACCCCCGTGCTATGTTTTTGGTGGGGGGAACCAGGGCAACAGGGCTTAAACAGCCCTGTTGCCCTGGTTCCCCCCGCCAAAAACATAGCGCGGGGTCCAGCATGCTGGAGCAGCAGGATGTGATGCAGCGGCAGCAGCTCCAGCAGCAGCGGCTCCAGCGGCGGCGGCTCCAGCGGTGGCGGCTCCGGCTCTGGCGGTGGCGGCTCGAGTGGCGTGGAGAACACTCCGTGCCGCTCAGAAGAGCGAGATCGGGCCGCTGCGGAGGACCCAAGGTAAGTCTCGCATTACACCCATACTTAATTTTTACGCAAATTTAGTCATAGAAAAATACAAAAAAATAAAAAACCTTTAACCAAAAATGCACATTTCCACCATAGGCTAATGTGAAAAGATGCATTTCGGGGACATTTGTGTATTTTGGGAGGATTTGTGCATTTTCAGGAGTGTGAATTTGTGCAAGTGTGAATTTGCGCAAATCCGTATGAATGCATTTGCACCAAATCCGATTCCTCCAATGAGTGGACAATGGAACAAAAGGCACGTGACAATCCATGAAATATAGATGGAATGGATTTTACAACGTATGTCTGTACATCATTATCCAGGATAGAAGAACAGAGGGATGTGGAAGCAGCACAGATGGCTCCAGCTCCTTGGCAGAGCTTCCTTTCCCACCGAGGACCACACTGAGAATCTACGTTACCAGTTGGTAGTGGTGGATTTCGTACCTTTTGGGGGGGGGCGTATCATTTCGGCTCTCCGCGCTGTGGAGCCCCCCCCCGATCCTCTTTTTCTCCGCAGCGCAGAGGGGCTCTCCGGCTGCTCGCCGCGCCACTCGCGCAGGCTCCCGTCGCATCACTTCTGGCTGGCTGGAAGTGACACAACGGGCCCTGCGCCAACATGGCTGAACCCTGTTGCCCTGGTTTCTACGCAAAAACCGCAGCAACAGGGTTCAGCTGCGTCGGTGCAGGGCCTGT
The DNA here is from genome assembly GCA_021292165.1 of Shinisaurus crocodilurus. NCBI lineage: Eukaryota > Metazoa > Chordata > Lepidosauria > Squamata > Shinisauridae > Shinisaurus > Shinisaurus crocodilurus. The sequence continues at coordinate 27,899,873 of CM037879.1, read as the reverse complement.
CACGTCACTTCCGGAAATGACGTGCCTGGAGCCCGCGCGGGTGGTGCGGCGCGGACCGAGCGGCAGCGGACCGAGCGGCAGCAGACCGAGCGGCGCAGCAGGTAAGCTCGCGAATATCGGGGAGCTGCAAGCGGGGCCGATTTCAGCCTCGCTCCAGCCCCGATATTCATGGTGACATCCCTACCAGTTGGAAATTAGCATGGTCCACATCAATATTAAGGACTTGGAATCCCAGGGTGCTGTTCAATAGGAAATCAAACTTCACTGAAGAGCTGGAGCTACCTCCTCCCCATTCTCCTATCCTGAGTACATTGGGAGAGCATTTGCTGGGAGAGGGGAAAGGAGAAGTAGCGGTTGCAAAGGTGGTGGAGGGTGCTCACAGTGTAGGTTGTTCTTTTGCCTATTCACATGCTTCATATTTCACAGTGGGCAATATTTTTAACACAGTATACGCTACCCCCATTCCAGCTCAAACTCTAACACAAACATGCATTATATTCTCATTCTACTTAGATGCCTCATGAAACATTGCTACTATGGAGGATTATGCGTACAATAAACAGCTAGGATCCAATATGCCTTAGCATTATTATTTTTTTAATGTTTACCGGGTGCTTTCAAAAAACCATTCACCCCAAGTGGTTCCAAGAAAAGACAACGGAAGAACAAGCACAGTGAAAATGTCAGAAATACCTCCCCACAAAAATGAGGGGGGTGGAATGCCATCTGGGGCTCTTTCCTCTGAAATCTCTTCTTATTTACATATAAAATTGTACATATAAAAAATGCCACATACATTTCCTCACCACTACCACCCATTGATAGAGCGGAATGATAGAGTTACACTTGGAGCTTGGATATGCAGAGTACGATAAAGAGAGAGAGAGAGAGAGAGGTATTGAGGTCAGACAGAAGAATTAATCCGCTCTCCCAGGATTACACAAATTAGTTAGGAAGAGGAAAATTTAATCTAATAAACTAAATATGGCTTACTCATAAACTTCACTATCTTCAGCAGCTTTGAAGGAATGGAGGGGGGGAAAGAAAGGACCCCATGCAGTATCTGGATAAACAATTAATGGACTTTCTATAGTGTGTGGAATATATCCATTCTAAATTAAGATTGCATTAGAAGTTGGGTTGATGGAATATATATATTTTTTTTTTTAAAAAAAAAAACCAATCAAACAAACACAATCTGTCTTCCCTGCAAAAAATAATCATCAGCTTTCCACTTAGTGTTCCCTACACTCCTGACAAGTTGAGCAGCACATATGTGACTTACTTATTTTTTCTTATTGATGAATGAATTAAGTTAGAAAACCACCTAAAGTGGTTCAAGACCACAATCTCAAAAAACATGAAACAAGAGGAGAGGAGACTTGGAGGGAGAAGAGGGAAACGTTTCACTAGCTAGGAGAGACTGACCGTGCAATCCAAAGTGGCTGCCCCTGACCCTCCGAACTCGGAAGATTATGGGCATCCTATCAAGGGTGGGAGAGGCGTGGAGGCAAAGGTCACACCCATGCTTCTCCCGCCCTGCAAAAGACTTAGACAGCCCATTTCGGCCACCTACGGTAAGTCTTTTGCCCTTGCTTGCAAGGCTGAGGCACCACCAGGATACATCGTACTCTGGCAAAGCTTGTCTCCTCCCCTCCCTCCTCCCCTCTCCACCCACCACATGCTGGCTCTGAGGTTGGCCTTACGACCTCGAAGCCACAGCCAGTGTGGTTCTTTCGCATGCTGGCTGTGAGGGCGGAGGGAGGGTGCTCCGATGTCAGAGTTCCGGCCCCGACCTCGGAGCGTGTTTCTGAGCTTGGAGATGGGACTCTACATTTTCTCATGGCCATCTAGACTCTGGGCCAGTTCACACGACATGGGAACCGCGGGGGAGCAGAAGCCCCCCGCGGTTCCCGTGTCGAGCAAACGCCGGCAGGGGGCGCCCCCGCAGGATGGCTGCACGTGGGAAGCACGGAAAGTCACCATGGGTGGTAGAGGGGTAAGCCCCTACTGCATGTGGCCACTCTGCCATGCGAACAGTGGACGGCCGTCCCGCGGGGGCCTCCTGTGGCCGCAGAGAGGCAGCAGCCCAGAGCGGCCGGAGCTGCAGCCGCTCCAGCCTGTAGGGGCAAACGGCCCTGGTGGGCATCCTGAGCTGCCGCCCCCTAGCGCTGGGAGGCACACGCTGCGGTGCGGGGACTGCCGGCTCCACCGCGGTCTGCCCACGTGTGCTGGGCGCAGGTCATCTGCGGTGCCCCGCCAGACCCCACGGACGGCCTCGTGGTGCCTCCCCTGCTCGCCACCTGGGTCATAGGAACCGGTCCTCTGTCTAGTGGCCATAGGATTGTGGCCTGAAAGAAGCAGAAACACTTCAATAAAGCATTCATTTATATATTTATTTAAAATATTTATGGGGTGCCTTTCAGGGCAGGAGCCCTCACAAGGTGGCATACAGCATGAAAACTCATGTGGTATTAAAAATGGTAAAAAAAAAAAAACACAATAAACACTTTAAAAATACAATAGGAACAGCAATAAAAGCAGCAGCAGCAGCAAACATTCTAAAGAACAGCAAATACCAGCATAAAAGAAAACTTACAACAGACAACTGCAGCCCAAACCTAGTCTGATAAAACTTCATCAGGGGAAGGCCAGAGTAAAGTAATAAGTTTTCAGGGTAATCTTAAAAGCCTGCAATGGTGGGGTCTGCCAGACCCCTGATGGCAACTTATTCCAGAGGTGTGGGGCCATTGCAGAAAAGTCCCTCTCTCGTGTGGTCGGCCACCTACCTGCTCTCACAGATGGGTAAACAAGGAGGGCCTCTCTTGCTGATCTTAATGTGCGGGCAGGCAGATGTGGGCGAAGGCGGTCCTTCAAGTAATTTGGTCCCAACCCATTTAAGGCTTTGAAGGTCAAAACCAGCACTTTAAAGAAGGCTCAGAAACACACTGGTCAAGTGCAAGTGATCTACACCAATTATGATATTGGTGAAATTGGGGCAAAGCCCATTGCTCAGTAGTAGAGCCCACTTTAAAGTGCTTGTTTTGACTTTTAAAGGCCTTAAACGGTTTGGGACATGGCTTGGCATGCAAAAGGTCGCAGGTTGCATCCCTGGCATGTACAGGATGGGACAGACTCCTGCCTGAAACCCTGCAGGGCAACTACGAGACTGCCAGTGTAGACCAGCGGTAGGTACCTAATATGCAGCCCACGGTCCACATGTACCCCCTGCTGCTCCCGGGCACGGCCCCCGCCTCGGTGCCACCCAAATTCTGCAGGAAAAAAAATAGTTGCCTTGCCATTATTAGCACTCTGTACCAGCTTGCTGCCAAAATTTGGCAGCCATTTCCCCCCCTGCCAGCAACCCACAGATTGCGCAGGGGCCCATGCAGTGCAGTACATGGAAGTGGGAATCCGTAGGGGTGGAAATGGTGCAGGCCAGTGCTCTCCAGCCTTGGGTCCCCAGATGTTTTTGGCCTACAACTCCCAGCATGCCCCAGCCAGCGTAGGCCAAAAACATCTGGGGACCCAAGGCTGGAGAACACTGGCGTAGGCAATGCTGATGTGGACGGACAGACCAAATACCTCTGACTTGGTATAAGGCATCTTACTCTTTTCCTAGGTTTATAACACAGCAGCGGCTGGGCTATATTGCGTCATCACATACCCGTCTAATTGAGAATGCAATTGGCAAAGGAGTAAGAGAAGAATCAAAGGAGTGAAACAGGGCGCTAAGAAGAAAATGCATGGGAGAAAATAGGACTTTATAATAACTATAGTGAGACATTGAGGAGTCCAGCTGCATATATAGGAGAGCCAGTGTGGCGTAGTGGTGAGAGTGTCGGACTGGGACTCAGGAGATCCGGGTTCTAGTCCCCACCTGGCCATGAAGGTCACTGGGGGACTTTGGGCCAGTCACAGACTCTCAGCCTAACCTACCTCACAGGGTTGTTGTGGGGATAAAATGGAGAGGAGGAGGAGGAGGAGGATTATATAAACCGTCATGGGTTCCTTGCAGGAAAAAAGGTGGGATCTAAATACAATAATAAATAAATAAATAAATAAAATATAAAGTGAGAGAATTGGTAACTTGTAAGTTTTCAGAAGCTTCTGGCTAACCATCACGTATAAGAAAATGTTGGACTAGATGGACTTTGGTTAATCCAGCAAGGCAATTCTTGTGGCCTCACTGGCAAATGTTGTAGTTTTAATATTTGGCGGTAAGGAGGGAAGAAGTATGGTTACTATCATCTTATCTTTTTCTTTTTCTAAAAAAAAAAGCCACTTAAGGGTGCAATCCTATGCCAGTTTAGAAAGAAAAAGACCTACAACTCCCAGCATGCCCCAAGGCTGCATGCTGGGAGTTGTAGGCCTTTTTCAATCTAAACTGGCATAGGATTGTGCCCTAATTTGGATATTAACTTCAGCACAGTTAGTGAAAAGACTGGGTTTTTCTGCTCAAAACAACAAGATGGTAATGGGTAGATTCACTGGTGGGCACCAATTTGCTCTTGAAAGGAGGCAGAATTTGTTCATTAACAAGCCACAGTATGAAAGCTTATCATTTAGTCACTGAGCAATGCAATTTAGAGAGGGTTTCAACAACAGCATTTTTTAAAAAATAAAAAATTAAGGGACAAGTCCATTTAACTTTCTTTATAAATCACTGCAATGCACAAAGCTTTAATAACAGCACAATAAATTTTTGGTACATCATTTAGTCCTTTACCCTAGCTGACAAACCACATTGCACAGGTCACCTTTGTCTGAGTCAGAACTGCTTTTTTATCCAGTGTAAACACCCAATGTGAGTGGCTCTATGACATCCAGAAGCCTTCAATCTGAAAACAAAAACACAAGAAATATAATTTATCCAGCTTGCATTTTCATAACAAGCATTCTTTTTGCAACAGCAACAACAAAAAGTTCAGAACTTTAAATGTTAATTACCAACAGCAGCACAATTAAGGAAAGAGCTGATGGATGCTTTTGCTCATGTTGATCATTCAGGGCCCAAACACCAATGGCCTCTTGAAATTCTCCACCCGATTTGTTGGCAGAAAAAACTGTGAGGACAATTTAACTGAATTTCTCCAGGGGGAGGAGAAATTCTCAACAATTTCTTACAGGTAGGGCTCACCATTGGCGGGGGACTGTGGGCACAGCTTCTTTCTTTTTCTTTTTCTTTTCTTTTTTCCCCCTTTTCTTTTTTTGGTAAGGTTTGTGCCGGGGAGGGGGCTGTGCTTGCCACTGCAGGTGGCAACAGTGTCAATTGTATTGGCGGCCTGCCCCCCCCTTTCATCCTCCCCAATGCAGGTGTGAGGGGAACACTGTTGCGTCCAGCTTCAGGGAAGAGGTGGAGCGACTGCTGTGCCTGAATCTGCCCTCCAATCTCCTGAACATTTTCTTCCCCCAGGAAAGAGGCTTCCATTGTTCTGCCTCATTCTGAGAGTGTTCTATAATTTATTTTTGTGGTGTTTTTTTTAGTGGTGGTGGGCGACTTCCCACCACCTGACTCGCTGGGTGCTCGCTGTGCCCGCCAAGCTGGGCTGAATGTGAACACCGGCAGAGCTGCTCGCTGGACGTCCGGGCTCCCAGAGTAGTGCTTTTTACTTAGAAAATGGCATAAGATTTCATAGATTTTATAGATCATAGAGTTGGAAGGAGCCTACAAGGCTATCGAGTCCAACCGCCTGCTCAATGCAGGAAACTAGAGGAGGGGTCTCCCACCCAAGTAACAACCAGGCCTGACCCTGCTTAGCTTTCCACGCTCAGACAAGCTGAGCCAGCGTGAGCCACAGGCCTGTTGATAAAAGCGGCCTCGATTTGCGTAGCTTGTGCAAATTGTGGCTGTTTTTAATGTATTTTACGCCATTTTCTACGTAAAAAGCGCTCCTCTGGGAACCAGGAAGTCGCTTCCCCAGCTCGGCTCGGGAGAGCGCAGGTCGAGCCGGGGAAGCAGGTAGGTCGTCATCATCATCATCATCATCATCATCATCATCATCATCATCATCATCATCCCTGAGTCATGGTGGCCATTTTTCCAGATGATGCTCATTGCCATAATGCCACACACACACACACACACACACACAGAGACACACACACAAATGGTCAGCAATGTCCTTTGTCAGACTTCCACACCCTCATCTCACTTGCATCTGTCGCAGAACTGGGCACATGTGCTCTCAACGATCAGGCAGCAATGGCCTTTGTAACTGTTTTACTAAAAAAAGAAGGGAAAAAAGTCTTTGCTCCTAATGCAGTAGCTTACTGAAGCATGGAAAAGTCATTTCCACATTAATCTACACCCGAAAAGGCTGCACAGATAAGACCTGGCCTGAGCCAGTAAGTCCTTCTCAACTCATCTTGGTGCTGTGGCAAGGCTAATTGTGCAAGCAACAATAATCTATCTAGCAGAGGGATTGACTTAATTTCTTAAGCTCCCTTTTATAGTTTGGCCATCACACGGTTCTGTGCTCTTTCGTTTGCAGTATCTGGAGTGTTGCAACTAGCATGCTCCCCCCCCCCCGCTGTCGCTGCTGATGTAGTACTAATAGTCCCAAAGAAAGATTTTTCTCCTCCCTGCACAACTCCAGTGAGTGCTGGATTACAGGATGTAGAGTTGCTGTATGGAACTGTAGGATGGGGCATCACATCTTACTGATCCGTACAGCACATGTGCAGATCAACAAAATGTGAGCTTGCCAAAGTTCTCTGAATTCCACCTCAAAGCTCATTCTGACTCAAGTTTGTATCAGATTGCAAGCTTTGGTTCCCCCCCCCCCTTTCTGTTCCCATGAAAATTCATGCACATTGTCATGCACATTTTCCAAATGTATGCATTTTTCTCCTGTTGATTAAACTGGTATGTTTGTGCACATTTTTCAAATGAATGTGTATTGTTGAACACCGTTATTGTATTATTTTATTTTATTTTGGTCTGCAAATCCCATTGCAAACTCATCATCCTAGAGACCACCGTCCACCGGCTCTTTAATTTATAACTTTATAACTTTTTTCTAATTGTGCTACCAAGTGGGTCATTTATATCATCATTTGTCCATGTGGTCTTTTGTATGTGGGTAAGACTACTAGAAGTATAAGAACACGTATTTCAGAACATCGTTCTAAATAAAAATATCATATTTTAGATGACATTTCAATGAAAAAGCACACAGTTATGATGACTTCCGTTTTCTTGTCATAGAAAGAATATATCCCCATAAATATAACTGGAATGACCATGACAATTTGTTACTAAGAAAAGAAGCCGAATCATAGAATCATAGAAAAGTAGAGTTGGAAGATCCTACCAGGCCATCAAGTCCAACTCCCTGCTCAATGCAGGAATCCAGGTCAAAGCATCCCTGACAGATGGCTGTCCAGCTGCACCTTGAATGCCTCCAGAGTGGGAGAGCCCACCACCTCCCTAGGTAGTTGGTTCTATTGTCTTATTGCTCTGACAGTCAGGAAATTTTTCCTGATGTTTAGGTGGAATCTGGGTTCCTGTAACTTGAGCCCATTATTCCGTGTCCTGCAAACTGGGATGATCGAGAAGAGATCCTGGCCCTCCTCTGTGTGACAACTCTTTAAGTACTGGAAGAGTGCTATCATATCTCCCCTAAGTCTCCTCTTCTGAAGGCTAAACATGCCCAGTTCTTTCAGTCTCTCCAGGGATGGGGACTCGGACTCGAGGACTCAACTCGTGAGTCGGACTGAGTCCCCCCTTTGACTCAACTCGGACTCGAGTCCCAATATTTTTAATGGGACTCAAGACTCGACTCGGGACTCAAGACCAAGGACTCTTCAACATCGCTGGGCTGTGCCAGAAGGAGTGGAGAGGAGCGCGTTCACCAGCAAAGAGCGCATGGAAGTGAGGTGTGCTGCTGCTCGGCCACTATGGACGGCTACCAGGAGTGCAGCCCCAACAGTGTGTCAAGATTTATTTTTGATTGATGTGTTGCGTACTTGGGAGAGGCAGAAGAAGGACCTGGGATTACTCTGTGTGGCTGCTCTGAGTGTGTTTCTGGTTCCAGCAAGTTCATCACCAGTGGAGCGGGTGTTCAGTGAGGGTGGAATTGTGATGAGATCTCACCGTTCCAGAATGGGGGCCAAACATTTAGAAAAAATCATGTTCCTCAAATGCAACATGGATAAGTTTTAGGAAGTACAGCAAGTTTATTTTTTTAAATCATTTTTTTTTTAAATGCAATGTTTCAGACATTTTGGGTTTGGCTGCCTCTGCCTGCCTGTCTGGGGTTCCCAGCCTCTTCTGCCTGCCTGGTCTCTTCTTGATCAGTTCAACAGTTGAATTGTCCAAGACAAAGGCCTCTGCCTGCCTGCTTTGGGGTTCCCTGCCTCCTCTGCCTGCCTGGTTATTTTGGGTTTGTCTGCCTGGTCTGTTCTTGCCATAATCAGTTGCAGAGTTTTGAAATAAAAAGGCACACTTGTGCCTAGAATTTATTTAAGCCACACATCTGAAGTAGCCTTATTTTGTTGGGGAAAAATCCCACTGATTTTAATAGGGACTCGTGGACTCAGCTTTGGGAGTGACTCGTGACTCATGAGTCACCATTTTGGACCAAGGACTCGGACTCGAGACTCGGGTCCAAAGACTCGTGACTCGACTCATGACTCGAGACCAAGGACTCTTCAACATCCCTGAGTCTCTCCTCATAGGGCCTTGTTTCCAGTCCCTTTATCATCCTTGTTGCCCTCCTCTGAACCCTCTCCAGTTTGTCTACGTCCTTCTTAAATTGTGGTGCCCAGAACTGGACGCAGTTATCAAGATGGGGCCTAACCAGTGCTGAGTAAAGGGGAATTATCACTTACCGCGATTTGGAAGCTATACTTCTATTAATGCAGCCCAAAATAGCATTTGCCTTCTTTGCAGCCAGATCGCATTTCTGGCTCATATTCAGTTTGTGATCTACCACAATTCCAAGATCCTTCTCACTTGTAGTATTGTTGAGCCAAGTATCCCCCATTCTGTAACTCTGCATTTGGTTTCCTTTCCCTAGGTGCAAGAATGGAATGGATCTTTAAATTAGACTCAGTACATCCACGTGGTCTAAACGCCAGCTTGGATTTATCATCTTTTTTAGGGAGGTGATTGTTTGGACTATTAAGTCTCCCTATCAGCTGTTCGCATGATACAGGACTAGGACGCTGTACCTTTAACTTCTATATATACCATTGTACTAATGAGAGTTGAAACACTTGGAAGCCAACTCTTGCTGATTGTAAGTATAGGAATTTCCAGCTAAGGCGAAAGGTTTGGTTCTTTACAGTTTTTACCATGTATATAACATTGCACTGGATAGTTAAAAGTTGTCTTATTATACAGAAAGAAATGTGGAACTGACATTGTCTTCACTCCCACGGGAACTGCCCGTAAACAGTGGTGAGTGTGTTATATCTAAGAAGGTTATACATAAAAGCTTCTTTTTTGAAATAATTGTTTTCCAAATCTCATGTTGCCATTTAGTTAATTCATGGCTTAATAATTGCTTGCAGACTCAAAGAAGAGTATTCTGATGAAGTCATTACTGAATGACAAAACAGGATTGACTACCGGATTCCTGTATCCAACTATATACTCTGTCTGTTAAAATCTGTTCACTCCATGTCTTGTACCCTTGTACTCAGTTTGCCACTGTAATTATTTAATAACACTTGTTCACCAGTATACATCATATTATATTCCGCTTTTTGTTGTTGTTGTTAGCCTCATTTGTTTTGCACCTCTGGATTTAGAGGGCCAAAATCATTGTAATTCTCTTTTTTTCAAATTGTTTTTTGTATTCAATTGTTTATAATGAAGTCAAGTTCTTTGACTCATTACATGTTGTTTTCATTATAAATTACTTACCTGGTTTATTGTGTTTAACATTTTGAGACTGTGTTCCTTTGTGTGTGTATATATATAACTTTTTGTAGTTATATATATAACTTTTTGTAGTTGTGTGCGTTCTGGCACTTTCATTTATTGGGTTTATTTATCAACTACAGCCTGTTGGTTTTTGGTTTCATAAATGAACTGAAACAAATGTCTCATATATCCCTAGATGTGGTACGTTGACCTTGCATTCTCCACAAATTGATCATACTTTTCTTCCAACTTGCTAGATTATAACTCCAGATTGCAATTTGCTACATCAGCCATCCACCACAACCTGCTGCCCTCCTAATGTTTGCCATGCTGAATGGAGTTGATGGGAGTTGAAGTCCAAAACATCTGGAGAGTACCAAGTTGGGGAAGGTAGAGAAGGTTGTGCTACATCATCCCTGAACCCACGTTTGGAACCATTTTGAGGTGGCAATGCGTTTGCCAGAAGCCACCGAGCTTGAACCAGGTGCTCCGCAGATCAGGCAAGGATTCCCTACTCCATGGCGTGATTAGCGTGTGTGTAGAGCCCTGAAGTGGACAAAGCTGTCTAGATGCATATATGTGAGGTGTGCACAGGGTCCCCATTGGACACAATTCCCTGTTGAACACTGGGTGAATGCGCCTGGATATACTTAGCTTAGGAGAAGCAGTGGCATGGAAGGGAGGAATGAGCAGGCTATCCTGAATCCTATGCTGATTCTTATTTATTTATTTATTTATTTATTATATTTATACCCCACCTTTTTTCCTGCAAGGAACCCAAGGCGCCTTACATAATCCTCCTCCTCCTCTCCATTTTATCCTCACAACAACCCTGTGAAGTAGGTTAGGCTGAGAGTCTGTGACTGGCCCAAAGTCACCCAGTGAGTTTCATGGCCAAGTGGGGACTAGAACCTGAATCTCCCGAGTCCCAGTCCAACACTCTCACCACTACACCCTGGGGGATGGATCTCACCCTCACACACACAAACACACATGCAAGAGTAGCACCAGTCACCCAGCAGTAAAAAATAAAAAATTGTCTACTCTACAGAAGCTGAAGCAAATTAGATGAAGTGGAAGCTACCAAAATGAATTAAACCAAGTGTAATATGTCAAAGCCAATGAAACAACCTAGAAGTTCTGAATGAATGGGAATGAATCTGGATTGAAATATTCATCAGTGTAAACCAATATCTTCTAATGTGATAGGTTTGACAATAAATCTAAATGTGGCAAAATCAATGGCTCCTCACAGGCCTTCAGAAATCTACATTATGAGAATTCGGCAGCTCTGCTGAAAGGGGTAGTAAGAAATGTAGCCGTCACATCATTCTTTCTTGGCATGTTTTCCCATGTGTGCCATCTCTAGCCAAAGGCTTTCAAATCTTCTTTTCATTTTTGAATATTTTGGCCTGAAAAAACAGTCAAATTTAGCAGCTGAAACTTCCACTCCTCTCATTAGAGGTATGTTTTACATCTTCCAGGAGTCTCGCTATAAAACTTTGAATGGGTTGGTGACTCTCTAGCTAATTTACGAAGGGAAAACAACTTCTCCCACATTCTCCTCCACTTATAGATGTGATGAAGACTGGTGCTCAGGGACCAAACAAGAAAGACATCATAGCGTGGGTACATTCGCTCATGATTTAACTTTGATTGTGCCAGTTTCTAGTCACCTGGAATATTACATTTGATGGTGAAACTGGCTTTGGGATGCCATTTTCTCATTCTGTGGTCATGCCATTGTGTCTTTTGGAGTTTTAGCTAGCTTGGAACATAGGCAGCAGTTCTCTGGGGTCTCAGGCAGAGCTTGTTCACTCACATACCCTACTACAGTGATGGTGAACCTTTTTGAGCCCGAGTGCCCAAACTGCAACACAAAACCAACTTATTTATTTCAAAGTGCCAACACTGCAATTAAACCTGAATACCGAGGTTTTAGTTTTAGAAAAACAACTCATACAGTTGTCCGAACTAATTAACATCTTTTGTCTTAAAAGAAAAACACAATAACAGAGCTTTCAATGATACAAACAGTTTTTTGTTGGGGAAAAAAAATCAACTCAAAAAATTATTATAGTACTACATTGTACACATAGCCTGAATTTATACAAACTTTTTAAAGTAATTAGGCACATGCATTTTTGGATAAGGGATTCTCAACTTGTAATATGATTATATGCCAGACTGAAATTGTATAGGGCAAGCTTTACTCCGGGTCCTTTCCCTGCTTCTACAGGTGTCGGATTAGTAAAAGTAAAAGTCAACCTGCACTAGGATGAGCAAGATAAACAAGAAAACTAAATGTGCTTAACACATTTTAAACACTTTATGTCTTGGACTGCAAACACTGCATTAGGTAAAAGTTTGCATTGGGCATGCTTTTGCACAATTAATGTGATTTTTGCTAGATTTTTGCTAGATTTTTGCTAATTTGTCAAACCTTGGCTCATACTCCGTTAGTTTGAGAGCAACACATGCAGCACTCAGGTCAACTGTTAGGGCTTTACATCCAAGCCATGCTTTGTGCATCATTCTTCAAAATCTTTTAAATGTGATAACAATGTAGAAAAGAATTCTGTAACAGGAATTCTAGAATAAAATCATTCTGTTCCACACTGTGAGAAAGAACAAGATCATTAGTGTTTTGCAGAAGGGGACGGTCTTTTCGCGATCTGGTGACCAATGGCTCGAGTGCCCACAGAGAGGTCCTTGCGTGCCAGCTGTGGCACCCGTGCCATAGGTTCGCCATCACTGCCCTACTATCTGATATCCTTTTAAACTTGAGATGCAACAGATTGAACCTGGGATTTCTGCATACAAAGCATGTGCCCTCCCATAGATAGGTAGATCCATCCATCCCTTTATCCTCATGTTGTCTCCGACTATGATGAGCTGCGGAGGGGTGGGGGAACAGAGGGATTGGAAGGAAGACCTTTGCAGAAAAATACCTGTGTCCCAACCCTTCCAAACCACAGCAGACAAAGGTTGTGCATGCCACCGAGGAATATCGCAGGCAACAGAGGATAGCGGGTGGGTGGTCATCTTTAGCTGCTGGAAGTCAGCACAAGCGAAGTGGGATTGAATTCTGATGATGCAGTCAGAGACCAATCCCCCTGCCCTGAAAAGATGGTTCGTTGTTGTTGTTGCAGAATGGAATGAGAGGAGAGGGGATGATTTTATTCTTGTTGTGTGTTTTTTGTTGTTGTTGAACTTGTATCCCACCTTTTTTCCTCTTGCAAGTAATCCAAGGTTTACATGGTCTTCCTCCTCTCCATTTTATCCTCACAACAACCCTGTGAGGTAGGTTAGGCTGAGAGTCAGTGACTGGCCTAATGTCACCCAGTGAGCTCCATGGCCGAGTGGGGACTAGAACCCAGATCTCCCGAGTCGCAGTCCAGCACTCTCAACACTACGCCACGCTGGCTCTCAAACTGAGGATATTCATCCTGTGGAACATGACCTCACAGACCAATTCATCTCCCCTCTGCCTCCCACCCCCCATCCCCAAAAAGAAAAATGATGAAGAGGAGCTATCACCTCCTTGGCAAAGGATTATGAGAGGAGGTGAAATTGGCCTCCCCCTTGAATTTCCCCCATTTGTTTTTATTACTAGCAAAATGCCCATCACTTGTATACTATTTTTTATTTTTATTTTATTATATTTATACCCCGCCTTTTTTCCTGCAAGGAGCCCAAGGCGGCTTACATAATCCTCCTCCTCCTCTCCATTTTATCCTCACAACAACCCTGTGAGGTAGGTTAGTCTGAGAGTCCGTGACTGGCCCAAAGTCACCCAGTGAGCTCCATGGCCGAGCGGGGACTAGAACCCGGATCTCCCAAGTCCCAGTCCAGCACTCTCACCACTACTATGCCACATTGGGTCTATACAGTGGTTCTTGGTCGATGAGTGCACATTGCATCCCTATGTGGGGTATAGTAATAGGCAGTCACCCAGGGAGGGAAGGCTTTGCCATCACTATGACAGTGTCCCCAATAGTGCTTTACTTTTTCTCATGCATAGGGGTGAATGTTATCACTTCTCCAAGAAAGTAGATAGAAATGGGATGTGTCTGAGGATACCATTGGGATGGGATTTAAACCTACTCCCTGCTCCTGTTCATCCAAGCCATTGATAAGGAAGCATTTCTGTATAGCCATATCCTGGGTTCTTGACCTTGGTCATTTTAAAGTGTGAGAGACTGTTGGGAATCTCTCTCTCTCTCTCTCTCTCTCTCTCTCACACACACACACACACACACACACAGATACACACACACACACACACACGTATGGAAATTTCAGCAGTATATTCTAATCCAGAACTTCATGCACGCTCCAGTGTGTGAAGCACATGGAGCCCTCGCATTGCACACCACTATTTCATCATCCCTTCCATGCCCCCTTTGAACATATGGAGTGATTCTAATCGCTGAAACAAATAGGGTAGCCCTTGTAAACATGAGAATTCCCTTTGCACACCAGGAATTAGCTATTCCTGCATAGCTAATCCCAAATTGCCAAAATATGGCTTGATATATTCATATTTAACAGACATTTAAAATGTTATTTAAAATATCTCTAGGTCGATTTTGAGAGCAGAAGCCCTCAAGATTACAGAAATCATAACATAAGATGAGCCATGCTGAATCAGACCAGGCCTGTCTAGTCCAGCATTCTGTTCACACAGTGGCCAACACCCCAGATGCCTACGGGTAGCCCACCACAGAATATGAATAAAAGAGCACCTACTTGTGTTCCTCAGCAACTGGTATGCATATCTAGGTAACATATTTTTTCCCCCAGTCATGCTCTGTTGATGCCTGGATGTGTGAATCGGCAAAACACGAGCTCGATGAAGTTCTCCAAACTCCATCTTGAAGTTCATTCTGATTTGAGTCCATATCAGATTGCAAGCTTTGGTTTTTCCTTTTTGCACAAATATCCATGTGCATTTTCATGCATATTTTTTCCAAATGTACGCAACAATTGTGCACATTTTTAAATGTTCACATTATTCTCCCATTGATTAAAGAGTATTTGTGTGCATTTTTCATGCACATTTTTCAAATGCATGCATGCTATTGAGCACATTTTTTTTTTTGTCACATTGCAAGCCCAGAAATGTACAGATTGCATCCTAGTCCATGTTCAGGCCAGAAGGTGCCGAACATGGGGGAAAATCCTGATCAAAAACGAGCTGAAACAAATTCCTCATACATCCCTACGAGTATCTTTTCTTTGTTTTTGTTTTTTACAAAGGCTTGAAGCTGTTTGGTTTGTGGATGTGTCTCTACAGCTCTATTGGAAACATTCATTTATTTTTGACAATTGCCAGAGCTAAGAGGAATATCTGTTTTGTCACATAGGCAGATGTGTATATACAGGCAATTGTATGTAGCAGCCTTCCCCGACCTGGTGCCCTCCAGATGTTTTGGATGACAGCTCCCAGCATTCCTGACCATTGGCCATGCTAGCTAGAGCTGATGGGCACTGAAGCCCAAATCATCTGGAGGGCACAAGGCTGGGAAAAGTGGATATTTTTTAGGAATGGCTCCATTCTCGCTCTAGTCATGCACAACAGCTATTGGTCCCTGATGGGGATGTTCAGCCCCTTCCGCATCAAAAGCCTATGCACATCCAGATGTGGATATGCAAGCACTGTGTGCTTAGAAGCCTGTTCCGTTTTCAGAACACTAGTGCTGGTTTCGAGCAGGTAACTCTGACAGCTACCAGGAACTGAATTCCATCAGGCATACCATGTGTGTGTGTGTGTGCGTGCGCGCGCACGCATGCGCGCATGCTAATTTTTAAAATATATATAAATACAATGCCTGATGATAGTCATTCTGTTATCATAATATTTTCTTGGCATCATTCTGCATCATTACCTTTTTCATCATCTTTGATTATCGTTGGGGCTGGGAGCTGCTCCTGGCTGCACATGAAAGCACATTCAGACTGCTCTGTTTCAAATCAGGAGGAGATTATATGCTTCAGGATGGCTTTTCATGGCTAAAAGACCTATGGGGGATTAAATAGCCATTTCGATTTTTTACATTATTATAATTACATTCCAGTTGTATAGCAGCACAGTTTAAAAACATTTAGGCTGGTCCTACCTAACTGAAGCCGTTATTAGGGCACATCAGTCAAATATTAAATTAAGCAAGGTTTGGTGGGAAATGCTTCCGCTTTAGAAGAAGGTGGAACATACGAGGATCTTTTCTGTGGCAAATGGAAAAATGTTGCCAGTTTGCTGTGGATAGGAATGGGAGACATTTTTCTCCTTCTCTCATAATACTAGAACCCAGTGGGGTCATCCCATGAAGCTGATTGGTGCCGGAGATTCAGGACAGATAAAAGGAAGTACTTCTTCACACAGTGCGTAGTTAAACTCCGGAATTCACTTCCACAAGATGTAGTGAGGGCCACCAATTGGGAGGGCTTTAAAAGGGGATTGGACAAATTCATGGAGGAGAAAGCTATCATTGGCTACTAGTCCTGATTGGTTATTTGCTACCTCCAGTATCGGAGGCAGTCTGCCTATGTACACCAGTTTCTGGGGAACATGGGCGGGAGGGTGCTGTTGCACTCCTGTCCTGCTTGTGGGTTTCCCATGGGAAGTTGGTTGGGCACTGTGTGAACAGAATGCTGGACTAGATGGACCCTTGGCCTGATCCAGCATGGCCCTTCTTATGTTCTCATGGGAGTGTGTGTGTGTGTGTGTGTGTGTGTGTGTGTGTGTAGGATACTGGCTCCTCTGGCACTGACCCTCAAAACACAATCCCTGCACCTCAGGACACTTTCAGCAGTGAAGGGGAGCTTCCCCTGCTAGAGACCACCCTACCGTTAGGCAGAGGGAGGCAGCTGCATCAGACAGTCGATTTGGGGTGTCATGACAGGGCAGCAAATGGCTAGTTATTTAAATTATTGTCTTTTTTAAAATTATTTTTAGTGCCAGGAAGTGAGAGAAGTGTCTGTGGGATTTGGGGTATCAGGTGCCAAAATAACTTGACCGGCCTTGGGTTCTATGTACCTTGAATGGGGTTAAGGGGTGTGGAGTGGCACCATTTCCTGTTCCACTTCAGGCCATTGCATGATTCCCAAGCAGAGGAAAACTGGGCTCTGAGTGTGCGTGACACTGGGGGGGGGGGAGTCTGTCCTTGGACCCCAATGCTGTTCTGTGGAAAAAAGACACACACACCCCTCAAATTGAAAAGATGCCTACTTTCCATGCCTAGTGCAGGCCTTCTACATTTTTTGCATCTGAATGGACCAATGCTGGGGCAAATTTTTGGAATCCAGAAAGTTCAGCCTGAATCATCGAGGGGTGCGGCAAAAAGGGTCAGAACATAAGTGGTGCCAGCCCTAATAAGCACTAACATGCTTGAATACACAGGGATTCACGCCCAGACTTTTAAAAGGAAATCACTCAAAGCCCTGGGCATGGGTGCATCTGTCAATTTTGGTTAGGATGTATGAGAAATTAGTTTCAGGTATTATTTTTGATCAGGATTTTACCCAGTTCGCACCTTCCGAACTGAACATGGACTCAGGTACAACCTGCAACCGAAGTGTATACATTTACATGCTTCCAGTGTGATTCACGGACCACCCTGAAATGTGTTCAGCAGCATGCATACATTTCAGAAATGCATACATTTCAAAATAAATACATTTTTAAAATGTGCACAAATCCACTTTAATAATGGGAGAAGAAGGTGTACATTTCAAAAATGCATACATTTCAAAATGAGTACATTTCAAAAATATGGCCAATTGATGTGTACCTTAGGAAAACATGCAGGGAAATTCGCATGGATTTCCATGCAAAAGGGGGGGGGGGAAACAAAGCTCATAATCTGAGTCAGAAAAAGCTCCAAGATGGAATTCAGGGAATTTCGGTGAGCTCAGGTTTTGCTGGTTTGTATATCCCTAGTTTCTTGTCATGGTCGTCTCTCTCCCTCTTCAGAGGTAAACACAGGAACTGGTTGTTGTTGTTGTTGTTGTTTTTAATCACAGGCTTTTATTAAGATATCAGTTACTGGGAAGGGAAGGGCGGTTAATACTAATTAGTCTAAAAATCAACTTTCAGCCAGGTCATATTACGCTAATAGACTAGTTCTATCAAAGCTAACACAGCTGGTTTCTTTTGTTCCTGATTCCCATAAAATGCTACAGCCAGCTTGGCTTGCTTACAGTTTAGCTTGCGCCCCTACCTTCCTAATCATCTGTTCCCATCAGTGGTTTATGCCTTGGTCTCCTCTCGCCTAGACTACTGTAATGCGCTCTACGTGGGGTTGCCCTGGAAGACGATTCGGAAGTTGCAGCTGGTACAGAATGCAGCGGCTCGCCTAGTTAAAGGCTGCCGCCAGCGTGACCACATCATTCCAGTGCTCAAAGAGTTGCACTGGCTACCAGTTGTTTGCCGAGCCGATTTCTTTCAAGGTGTTGGCATTGACCTTTAAAACCGTGTACGGCTCCGGTCCAGTTTATCTCAAGGAGCGCCTCCAGCAACATCAAGTAGGCCGCTCAACAAGATCTGCCACGGACGGCCTCCTCCCTGTCCCATCAGTCAGAGAAACCAGGCTGGTGGGGACTAGGAGGAGGGCCTTTTCTGTGGCAGCCCCCAATTTATGGAACTCTCTCCCCAGTGACCTCCGCCATGCCCCTTCCTTGATTAGCTTCCACCGGGCATTAAAAATGTGGCTTTTCAGGCAGGAATATGGGGTGTGTTAGGATTTTTAGGTTTTGTACTGTTTTTAATTGTGTTTTATACTGTGTGTGTGTGTGTGTGTTTCCCCCCCCCCCTTGTATTTTATTGGACTGTACATCGCTCAGAGTGGCCGGATGTCTGGCCAGATGGGCGATTCATAAATATAATAAATAAATAAATAAATAGTCTAAAAATCAACTTTCAGCCAGGTCGTATTACACTAATAGACTAGTTCTATCAAAGCTAACACAGCTGGTTTCTTTTGTTCCTGATTCCTATAAAATGTTGTAGCCAGCTTGGCTTGCTTACAGTTTAGCTTGAAGACCAAACCCTCAAGCCAGTTCCTTATTTCTCAGAGACAACCTCTTGGAATGTCTCACTCTTTGTCGTTGGTCTTCCCCCCTTAGCTGATGTTTCACCCTGAGATTGGCCACATTTCCCATTTCCCCCTCCTCCTCTTCAGAAAGACTGTGGTTTATATCACAGAGCAAATTGACTCTCCCCGCCCCAGCTCTGTTATCTCTATTCCCTCCCTCCTTGGTGTTGCATTTGCAGCTTCCCAATCCCCCTCCTCATCTGAATCAGAATCTATTCCCATATCTCTGGAGGCTCCTCTGCAGAGCTAGTGGGCCCAATCCCTACATTTCGGTTTCTCCTGAATTCTTAAAAAAAATAAAAAATAAAATCCAAATAAATAAATAAATCTCAAGTTCTTTCTATCTCATTTATAAAGAGATTTGTGAATTTTGGTAAGTTCTTATAAAAAAGAAAGAAGAAAGGAACCAAACAAAATTCTTACCCATCTCTAAATTTCAGCCAATATGAGAGCATAGGCATTGACTTTCCCTAAACATTCATCTGCCTAAGCTGGGACAAAGGAATTCATTACACATTATTCTGTCTCACAAGCTCAGATTGCAATGCAAACACGTGGGACTGAACTCCTCGTTGTTATTCTCCTATGGTCCTGAATTTTTATTTAACATGATGTGCTCAGCTCTAATTGGATGCCAAGTGCTACCATGTATTGTGAAACAGGAACATCTGCTGCTGTGTTACATATCTTTCTGCAGTAGTGATTTCTCTCTCTCTCTCTCTGTCCCCTTAACAAGAGAGAGAGATAGGAAGAGCACTCATCAATTTACTGTACCTCTTGCCTTCCCAAGAGGCTCTATTTATTCGTGCAGTGTACTACCCAAGTTTTCCACTTTCCTTGGGTCACTGTGAAAGAAAATTACCTTGGAGTGGAACAACTTGTATAGGTGTCATACTGTCAATCAAGACTGTCATCACCTTAAGCATATTTAAAGTAAGCCCCATTGATTTCAATGGGCAAAATCGAGTAAAAATTAGTTGAAAGTAAATTGTAAGAAAACCCCATTCTTTTTCTTTTCATGGGACTTATAGTCATACAACTTACTTTTGCTGGATTGAGCTCATTGGGCAGTATCCAATTTGGCACTAGCACTAACATAAATTATGTTGTGCATAAAAATGTGCATTTTCGATCGGGACAAAAATTCCCAATCAGCTAAAGGGTGAAAAAATGCATATTTTTGGAGGATTTACGCATGTGCCCATATGCACAAGTGTGCAAATACATATTTGTGGGAGTGCACATTTGTGCAAGTGTACACTTTCAAATGCAAACACAAATTTGGGAAATTGCAAATATTTCCCCCAAATTATTATTCTGCTTGTGTTTATGTTTGGGATTGCAAACAGGACATGTCCGCATGAATTGCGAACAAGAGCACATTTCTCATGCATCCCTAGCTCAGGTATCTACTTTAGATAATGTGGAGGTTGGATGTTAGATATGGGTTGGGCAACCAAAAAAAAGACACCACAAAATTTCAGTTGACAAGGTTCAAATTTTACTGAAGGGGAAATGCCAGTAGAAAAAAGTTTTAAATTTGAATAGATTCACACATGCATACACAACACAAAACCCCACTTGTGCAACAGAGGAATAATAATTTTTAAAATGGATTAAAAAACATGGATAAGGTTCCCTTATCCAAGCCATATCTTACTGTCATTGGCCCAGATCTTTCATCTAGTTCTCTAGTTCCAGCAACTCTGACTCTTTCCTCTAGGACTCTGGCTTTCTTTCCTTCCCAGCCTCTCTTCTCTCTGCACCCCCTGCCATTCTGGCTTTGGCTTATATCTTCTAAAAATATTTTCTCTCCCCCACTCCAACCACTCAGGAGGGTGGTTTCTTGTTCATTCCTGCAAACTAAGTTTCTATTTCCTGAGTTGAAACTTTTTCTCTATTCCTCCGACCTTTTATTGAACTTTAAATCTCCTCCTGACCGCTACGCTCTAACTAAACTTTTGACCTCTGAAAAGCAATCCTGTGCCCCCTAGGCTGCATCTGAGAAGCTACAGGATGCAGTGGATCTCCTCCTCTGAGGCTGTAGATAGAGCTCTGACCTCAGAGGAGGAAATTGAACTGTGGATCTCCCCAACCCCAGAAGCCTGTCTCAGTTGTCATGGAATAGAAAATTCCATGGAGACTGACTCCCTCTCCTGAGGTCAGGACTCTCCTAAGATCAGGTGTATTGGGGGCAGGCCAGTGGGAGGAGAGAGGACATGAACGCAATGTATCTAAAGGCCTCTCACCTTCGATCCCTACCCCAAGCAGGGAGGGAGGGTGGGTCAGATGAGCTCAGAGGTCCATCCAGTGTAAAAAGCTATTTCAGAGGATGGAGAAGCAAAAATAGTCTTTGTCATACTTTCCACCCTGCTGACAAAAAGCCCAGCATGGCTTAGTATGAACAGAAGGCTCAGAAATTGAAGCCCTCCACCCTTTGGTTATCTGACTAGCACAGACACAAAGCATTTTAACCCCATTCCATCCCACAATGGCTGATCATAGATCCTCGACAGGTTCATACAGACGTAGGTGGTCCTCCAGACAACCTGTCCCCAAGCAGGTTAGGATTTCAAAGATAATCACCAGCACTTTCAATTGGGCTTTGAAATGCAAGCAATGCAGCTGGTACAGATGGGTGTCACGTCCTCTGTTTGACTAGCCCTGCAAGCCTCTGGGCAGATGCATTCTGCATGAGCTGAAGTTTCCAGACCATCTCTAAGGGCAGCCCCATGTAAAGTGTCTTATAGTACATTTAATTTATTTATTTATTTTATATATGTATTCACTGCCCATAAGCCAAAAGGCTCCCTGGGCAGTTTACAAATCAAAGCAACACTAAAACAAAGACATCAATAATAATATAAAAACACAGACATATTAAAATGTAACAAGATAAAACCAAGCAGCCAAAATAAGTACAGTAGTCTGCATGTAGCCATAGCATGAATGAATGTACCAAGGTCCACTTCCTCTAGATAGGGGTACAGCTGATTAATCAGCTGAAGCTGATAAAAGGCACTCTCAGCAACTGACACCACCAACACCTCCATAGATGGTGTAGAGTCCATGACCACCCCATACAGTAGAATACACACACACACACACACACATATATCCAGAGCTTTTCATGAGTGCCTGCAGTGCATTCTAAGTTCTTTGTTATTGTTCTCTTCTGTTTTAATGTTTCCCGTTAGATTTGTAGCTGTGATCCATTGGGGCCATTCTATTGAAAGAGACAGAATGTAAATACAATGAATGAATGAAGGAATGAATGAATCAGTAGGACACACACCCCTCCGTGTGATGGAACATGATAAGCATTTCCCACCAATTCTCTTCCCCCCCCCCCACAATAATTTATTGTTGTTGCATGGAAGTTTGAATGAAGCATTTTAATTGAGTCCAGATTTAACATTCAATAGGACAAGGGAAGGCAACTGATAAAGACCAGGATGCCAATAAGCATAAAGCAATGTCTCAAAAGCTGCATAAGATGCCATGCTTGTAGCTATTGTGAAGAAAAACAGCCTAAATGTTTTTGCTTCAGCTTCATCCTGAGATAAATAAAACCCAATGATTTCTAAAGAGATGGCTTGGTTAGATAAAGTCATCATATTACTCAATAGCTGTAGGGGGGAAAGCCACCATTATGAGAAAGTATTAGTCTAAAATTCTATCCTCCTGTTGGTAAAATTTACTGTCTTGACGAAGAGGCTACCCCATCAGCATTGTAATTTAAGTTTTTTCCATGCGTGTACATTGCTCTAGAAATATGTATATGCTGTATCTCACATTCCCCTTAGCATCCAATACCACTTTTCTCTTAGCTTGCTACTAAGAACCATTTCTATAGAATGTTATATTTTATTTATTTGACAAACCACAATGAATAAATAAGAGGTTTTTCTTTATCCTTCAAATCTCATATATCATAATACATCATATAAAGGTATTATTTCTTATATTTATGTGCAGTATTTCCAAACCACTTTTCTAATAAAATTCTCAAAGTGGTCTATATAACATAGAAAATATAGCTAAGATGTTCTCTGTGGCCAATTTCCACGTGCACAGTTCTGGTAAATAATATTAGGACAGTCCTATTCACGCAGGCCTATTCACACAACCTATGGTCACCCATTGCCTCGATTCAGAAAGAGAGTTCAACCGATGGGGCTGTACATCTGAAAACACATCCCCATCCATATCATAACATCCATCTGAATCCTAATCGATCTGGATGCTTGCTTTGGTGTGAATGGGGACTGCATGTACATCTGGGGCCACCAGTTCTTAGACATGACTAGTCACCTACAGTGGCAACTGGATCATTTTTCAGTTAGCCTGCTGGCTGCAGTGCCATATGCTGAACCAATTGGTTGCACTCACATGCTATCTACTATGTGCAGAACTAATAATGGATCTCCTTTTCCTGCCTGATTAAAACTGAGCCATCTGAGTTCAGTGCATGGCTATCAGGGACACACAAAACCAGCCCAACCTGTGGACTGTGCAGGTAAGCTGTCAGAGCCTTGGTTGACTTCTTGGTAAAAGCCATAGATCAAAGGGTCCTTTGAACTGGTCTGACATGTTGAGTCATGACCTGATGTGATGCCCTCTCAGCTGACATCCTACTTTTGGAGTCTGTGGAACCAAATTTGGTATCCTGGCCAACTGGCGAAGTACATCGGTCGCCCACCCCATCTGCAATCACAAAGAAGGAGGAATAGTAAAGAAGGAGGGCCACTACTCACCATGCTGGGCAAATAAGGTAAAGAAAGAGACAGCACACAACTTTTACTCTCTCCTGAACCTACTTATTCAGTTATTCTCACCACCACCACCTGAATATTTGCAGGATGCCCTCCCACAGTTTGTCCTCTGGGGTGGATAAATACACATGCCTATTTAGGGCTAACATGTAGGGGGATGTTGATCAAGGCAAGAGAGCATTGGATATGAACAGATGAAACTGCCCTGAAATTAGGCATGCGCCAAAACAGTCCAGTCCAGGTTGAATTTTTTTTTTGCCACCAAGTGGTGACATTTTCATGGCTGAATAAGCAGTGGGATTTGGGTGAAATACATCCCAAAAGTGGTGTGGTGGTTATGTTGTTTTGTTGACCATGCCTTTTTCAAAAATCCAAATCTTAAAAGCACTCTGTCTTTTATTCTTGTGAGGAGGGAGGGAAGGAGGGAGAGAGTGCTCCCCAGGGCCACTTGTTGATATTTCTCCTCAAAGAAGGCAATGGCTACAGCGCTATGTCATGTGTCAAGATGTGGCACCAATGCTATTGCCTTCTGGGAGTAGAAATGGCAGCTGACTGCCCAAAGAGTTTTGAGACAGAGAGAGAGAGAGAGAGACAGAGAGACAGAGAGAGAGAATGAGAATTATTTTAATTCTCCCAGAGCATTTGGGGATATTCTGTCACATCCTAAAAAAATGCTGCAATAACCACCCCATTTCTCTGAATACAGCAGCAAAATATGGGGGGGGGGGATTTTGGTTTAGCAGTACAAAATTCCTTAGATGTTTTATCTAAGCAGGAACATCCACATTCATCTAAAAATGCCACTTTAGGTGAAGTCCAGTGGCAATTCTATTCATGTCCATATTTATCTTCACTGGCCATGTCACACATCGATTCTTTACATTCACTTTTTTGCCAATACGTATTGTCAGTGGAAGAACTTGACATGCCAGGCTGTTAGTAGCAAAGACAATATAATAGGACTCTAGGCACTTCATTCAGTAGTAATGCTTAGCCTATGTAATGGAATAATTAGAACGTTAATTAGTTCACTTTTGTGGAGCACTCTAAAGGCATAAAGCCCTGACGTTGCCCTTACTTAGCTATGTTGAATTTTATTTTTAGCCATCATCATTTGGAGTGTTTTTCTTCTCTTAAGATAAAGGTGCCAAAGTGAGCTGTGAGACTCCTGGAAGAGCCATAAAGAAAGATTCCAAATATGGGGGAGGAGGAGGAGGAGGAGGAGGAGGAGGAGGAGGAGGAGGAGGAATGCATGCAGTGGGGAACTTGTGTTATCATATCATTTTTCTCTCCAGAAAATAGGACACATCGCATCAGAACAGCACAACGGCTGCTTCTACTGCACACTAGAGTGTTGTTGGAGTTACAGCAACATCCCACCAGATGGCACATGTGGAAGAATGGTATTATGACAAGGCATACAACCCCTTGCAGCGGCACTATTGCTTTGCCAGTGCCATGCCAGCACATGGAAGATTTAGGATGGCACCAGTTCACAAAATCAGGATCAGAAAGTGCCAGGAAGTGGAACCAAGAAGAACATGAGAACAGATGGGCCAAAGAGCTGTTTCAGATTCAGAAAATGAATGTTGCTATTCTCAAAAAATGTTGTAACATTTGAAGTAGACCTGAGTCCTACCACAAAGGAGGTTCTTGAGTCTAAGTCTTCAAATGACCGGCTCTAGGGATGAAATGAATATTGGGTGGGTTTTGATTCCAAACGTGAAAGTCACATATTAACAGCCACAAATAAGTGTCCTGAGTAACAAGATGGGTTTCTCTGGACAGTTGGATCTGCAGGTCAGGGTGTCGTGTGGAGGTGAAACAGATAGTGCTCAGTGCAGCCAATTACACAGAATGAAGAAAGGTGTGCAGTAGTTTCATTCAACAGTTTCATTCAAGAAACAACTTGTCACTATGTGCAATAGCAAGCTAGTCATCACTTTGACAGGAGTGACAATAGGCAATAACAAGCAGGCTAGTACTTACATGACCAACAACAACCCAGTACAGTCAGTGTGAGATAGCAAGCTGATTAATGCTTAGGAAACAATGCACACATATGATATGATGCAAACTTACATGTTAACTACCCATTCAGAGAATTCAGCCATTGTGAAATGTTTGCTCATTTATGTATGCATAGACTGCCTTTTGGAATAAACAATATTCCATGGTGGCATAGAGCAGAATACATATTTCCCTTATGCTGGAGGTGATGCAAGGGAGGTCCATCTCATGCACATGTGGTGGACATGCAAGGCTGTTAAGACATTCTAGGACAGTGTTCTCTAACCTTGGGTCCCCAGATGTTTTTGACCTATAACTCCCAGCATGCCCCAGCCAGGCATGCTGGGAATTGTAGGCCAAAAACATCTGGGGACCCAAGGTTGGAGAACACTGTTCTAGGAACAGGCTTTCATGACATTATACAGCAGATCATACTCCTTAACCCAAAGTTAGTGCTTTGTTCAACATATTTATTTATTTAAGCTAAGCAAATTATATACCACTTCCATCTCTCTCATATATATATATATATATATATATACGCTGTTACAAAATGAAAAAAAATAAAATACAACAGAATAAATACAAAATGTCACCAGTTAAATATACAGTAAAACCTTGGATTGCAGGTAACTTGGTCTGCAAGTGTTTTGCAAGACAAGCAAATTTTTTAAAATAAATTTTAACTTGATAAACAAGCAACGTCTTGCAATACAAGTACTGTAGTACGGTCAAGAAAAATGAAGACTTTACACTATCATTCTTTATTGCAGCTTAAATTAAAAATATGTGTACATATTTCTTATGGGGAATTTCACTTTGATGTACAAGTGCTTTGGATTACAAGCACATTTCCGGAACGAATTATGCTTGCAATCCAAGGTATTCCTGTATTTTAAACCAAAACTAAAAACACAATCAGTACTAAACAAACCAACTAGGAAGGCTTGAGTAAAGAGGTGGCTCTTTAACAGGTCCCTAAAACATGCCACAGTTGGCACTTCCTGAATGCCAAGGGGAGGGCATTCCCAAAGGTGGTACTACCACAGAGAAGGCCCACTTCAGGGGCTGCAATTGCCCACCAGATGGCAATCTGGCACGTCACTGTACAGTACAACCAGTAAGGCATCCTCTGGACTATACTTCAAAGCTCAGTTCAGCTCACTCTCATTCTTGTTTGTGATCTGTATTTTCCCCCAGTTCATTTGAATAGAAAAAGTGCACTTCCGCCGCCCCCCAAAAGTGTGCACTTTCCCCCTATTGACTAAAGTGTGAAAATGTGATTTTTAATTTTTTTAAATGCGCAGTGGTGCATTTTTAAAGTTGTGCATTTCTTAATTTGGGCATTTTTAGGAGTGCACACTTCCCCCCCCCCCGATTAAAGTATGAACATGGGAATATTTAAAAGTGTGCAAAGGTAGCTAGTGCAATTGCTTCAACGCTGGCCAGGCACCTGACTCAGCATCCTGGAGAGACTCAAGAACAGCTTCTCACGAAGACCTCATCCTATTCCTCTTACAGCAGTTAGACTGGCGGTAGCTTGACACTGGATTCAAGGTATTTAATCCAGAATAGGTTCATAAGGATTTGGGGGGTTGGGGCATTGTTTGAAAAGTTAAGATATTAAAGTAAACAGGAAAGAGACTCCTCCTTTGAAACATGGTTTCCTTTCCTCTCCCAAGTCAACAAAGTGGTGTTTGGAATTTGTCCTCTGTCATCTCATTTATCCTTCAGAAAAGATACCCTTAGGGCACAATTCTATTTGCACCCTCGCTGCTCGGAAGCCTCCAAACTCGGAGGTTTCCAACTTAAGATCCCTGTATCATGCTGGGGTGAAGCTGGCAGGGCGCAAGAAGCGTAGGAGATGATCTTTACTACCCCACCCTCCTTCTTTGGTGATTTTCCACTAGATGGGCTGTTCAGCCTGTCTAGCGAGGATGCTTTAGAGGAGGAGACTGGAGTAGGCTCAGGATACCTTGTTTCTTGGCCTCTCTGGTCTCCTCCCCTCCATACCCACTGGAGCACCCCTTTTCCTCCTCCTCCGAGGTCGCTTTTCCGACCTTGGAGGGCAGCTGGAGCAGTTATTTCTGCACCAGCTGCAAGGGGGGGAGGGAGCCGGATCTCCAACTCGCCCTTCTGAGGCCGGAGCGCTGTGTCTGACTTCGGAAGGGCTTTTCTGAGCAAACCTATGGTCCCTGGAATGCTCTCCCAGGCAGGGACCACAGGATTGCTCTCTTACTTGACTTATAGTAATCATGTTGTAATCTACCTTCTGAGTGTTTGGGGCCAGGCTTTCATTTATATTTGTTATATCCTCTCTATCCAAATTTATTTTTGTTATTCATTTGGTCATGTTGCAGTACTGTATCTGTGCTTCAAAGTTCTTTTTAGAAAGGTTTTTAGCATTTAGAGAAAAGAAGAAAAACCACTCTAAAACCATACATCACAAAATACAAAACGAAAACAACTCAACAGTGAAACATTCAAGAGCCGACCTAGAAACAAGCTAAGAAGGTCATGCAGAAAGATCAGTATGTACCCCAGAGCTAAAGACTGGTAGAGAGGGGGGCTTGGTGGTGTTTCTGGGGTAGCGAACCCCACAATTGTGGAGCCAGAGTTCTACTAGGCCCTGTCCATAGCATCTGTCAATGTCACCTTGACTGAATAACAGGACACTGTGCAATGTCACTTTTTGGCAAGGTACAAATATCCAACGGAAATGACGGTGAAGGTCTCACACGTCTATTTTAGCAGGTCTCCAGCCAAAGGCTCCCCCTGTTATTATGCATAGAGAAAGTGAAGTGGGCACATTTATTCCATAGGGAAACATCCTCCAACCCTTTGGGCTTCCTCTTCTACATGCTCCAACCCTACTAGGCCTACTCATCTTCCAAGACTTCACTAGATTATACCACAGGAGAAAATTTGCATTGTTAGTAAATACATACACACACACATTGCATACACACAAACATTTAGTTACTCCAAGTACTAAGATTTATAGCACTCCCCTTTCACAAAAGAGTAATTTTTATCTCAACCATATTCAAGCCATTAAAATTAAAACAACACATGGCCAGATTTACAACTGTGTACCTTTTTTTATTGGGAAATGTTAATCTGATTGGTTTTACAATATGCGTTACTCATTCCATAGCATGTCTCCAAAGTTTATTAAAGCCCAGGGCAGACTGCCTCTCCGCCTATTCCAAATGCAATGAGGTTGAAGTATTTGATGTGCTTTTCCACCAAGGGTTTTCCTCGCCAGAATGTCATAATTGCCTGCAACCAGTTTCAATTAATTATGTGGCATTTCCTTTCAATGAATGAACTGCTTCAATGAATGCTCAAGCTGGCTGTGTCTGTTTGAAATCCATGAGCCTACATTTATGATAAGATAATGAATGCACTCTTGTCAAGTGCAACCGTATTGAGAAAGGCTGTGGGCAACAGTACAGTATCATAAATTTTGTTAAGTGGGGACCATATATATTTTTAGAGACAAATCATGCTCTCAGTGGCTGGCAGAGAATGGCATAGCCCATTGGCAGCTCCTTATTTGGTTACATAATGTAAAATGGTGGGAGGCAGGAAAGACCCCTATTATAGGCTTTCCTCTGGGGTATCCCTGGGCTCAAGCAGAGAAGCCAGCCATGCACACGGCACTATCCACAATGAGTCTGTCTGCTCTTCTTAGCCACCTTGAGGCTTACCAGAAGACCAGCATGGGCTACATACACTGCAGGGATCAGGAGCACCAACACTGCACATCACCAACAGTATCCTAACATGAATGGAGCTGAAATACACAAATACGGTGTCCTACCTTAGATCTGAAATACACATTCCTTTTTAGCACTGTACCTCTTGAGATTCCAGTTATAGGGGATGATAGGGTAACATATTGGAATGCTCCCCATATGAAAAATGCCCTTCACACTCACTCATTCATTCATTCATTCATTCAGGGATAGGCAAACATTTTGGGCACATTTGGCAAACTGAGAAGCTGTCCTGGGGCACCACCATAAAATGGTTGCCATGGGAGACAAGACACAGGGTTGTGGTGAGGAGGAGGAGGAGGAGGAGGAGGAGGAGGATTATGTAAGCCACCCTGGGTTCCTTGCAGGAAAAAAGGTGGGGTATAAATATAATTAATTAATTAAGGACAAGTAACCGTCCCAAAAGGCTGAGTACAAGACAGAGGTGGGTGCAGTCTCAGCCCCAACACACTAAACAACTCCTTTGAACCTACAGTTTTCCACCACGACTATCCAATCCTGCGGTATAGGAAAAGTTTGTTTTGTTTAAAGAGTGGGCATTGTGGCAAAATCTGGTGTGCATGGTCTAGGACATATTGTCTATCCCTGATTAATTGTTATTTTTCTTCTAAAATTAGTGAAGTTTAGTTACGGGTTGAATTTTCTGCCAAAGAAGGAATGGGCAACGGATTTAGGAAGGGGCAAGCAGAAAAGGTCCTTGAAGTTATGGTGGTGCAAAAGCTTGCCGTTGAAGCCTCAGGATGCGGTGGGCACATGAAGCAGTCCGATAAGCATTTGGGCCTGGGCTGAGATTGGTGGCCTTTTTCTGGAAATAATCTGAAGATGCATTATTTAAAACAATTACATATTTATTACATTAAGTAATAAACCCTGCGCTCATCATAAGGTGTCTCCTTCCCCAATTTAAAAAAGAAAAGGCCACACAAAGGAAGCTTTGCTTGAAAGGGTTTTGGCTTGTGTTTCGTTTGTTTTTTTTAACAGCATTTGACAGAGGCGATCAAAGATCTTTGCTCGATGAAGGGTCCCTCTTGAATATTAGACCTACACCCCATGGCTTCAGAATGTTAACATGATTGACATCCAAAACCACGAATGTATGCAACAGTCTGCTAGCTTGCCTCAGCCGTAATCGTGGCTTAGAACACCTTCATCAGAAAGGAAGTCAGAGCTACTCAAATCGTGCCACGTCGTCCTATTTGTGGCTTTTCGAGGCCTGGAGCGCCGCTCATAGTAATCGCCCGTAGGAGTTCTGTCTATTGTACTATATCCGGGTGGTCTATTATTTTTTCACATAAGCCATCATTTAGCATTGCCATCATCAAGTGATCCCCATGTACAGACACAGGCCAAATGTTGGGTAATGAAGTGCCATACATGGATGTGTGAACAGGCCCACACCTGACTGCAGGCTTTGCAGAGGCAACCCTGAGGTCCTACTCTGCTAATCACAAGCTTCAAATTCATCTATTGCTTGTGAAAAGTACATTTGGAACTCACTTGTCTTATCTTCCAAAGAACAAACACTGACAATTGATGCTAATCAAGAACAAGAGCTGTCTTTGAATGCCATGTATGGTAAAAAATAAGGTCTTCTAGGACTTTAACAAGTCTTCCTCATAAATGATGTACTGTGTTTTACTTACCCCAAGCCTTGTGACTCTTCACCATTACAAACTTTTCAATTTAAACTCATTCCATCTCTGATCTGCTCTGGCAATCTGAGGACCAGATCTCCTGCATCTCTCTGGGCTTGCAGCTTTCTGGTTTGCTTCTGGCTATGCAGGAAGATTCTATCAAGCGTTCTGGCCATATGGATGTATTAGGCGGCAATCGTATACCCACTTACCTGGGAATACATCCCATTGAAGTCAGTGGGGCTTACTTCTGAGTAGATCTGTATAGGATTGCAGTGTTATAATCATCTTCTCCCCAAGAGCATGGCTCCACAAATTGTTGGTTCAAATTGCCTTTGTAGACACAGCGTTTTTAACTGCATGCGGCTTTTGAGAAAGGACAACAGCTAATTCTAATTGTTCCTCTGACTGCATCTTGGGCCTTGGTGACGTCTGCTAAGAAGACTTTGTACTTTTGTTTTGAATGCATTAAAAACAATAACGTGGCTGTCTCCAGTAGATACAATCCAAAGAGAAACTGCTTGACCTTTGGCCATCCTCCAGGCATCTTCTCCATGACTAAACAATAATGTGTTCGAAACAGAAACCTGCAAATGCAGTGAGAGAGAGACACTTTCTCCATCACTAGGCTCATCGCCATCTACACAGAATCCCTGCTCAGTCACCCTTCAGTAATAAATCCATGTTGACATGTGCTGTCATGCAGTTTTCGACACACTCAGCAAATCCTTCCTCCGTCTAAGCCTGTTTCGTGGTTTCAGAGGTATGGCATGAAGATCAGCTGCAGTGGTTAGTGAGATCGATCCCCACTCTTTTGATGTTTCTTATGCCTCACTATACTTCTCAGTTTGGAACCCTGCCTGTCCCTGCTTTGCACGTCTCTGTTTTTCTCGTTACAATAACAATACTTATTGATTCCAGGTGAACTAAAGCTAGTCCCATTGAAAGGGGAGCATGAGACGCCATGCAGGCTGCATGGCTGCCACAGCAACCAACAGCAGTCTCAGGTCTTCTCTTCCAGGGGGCAGTGAAACTCAGAGCATGATTCCTTTAAGTCAATGTTCTCCAACCTTGGGTCCCCAGATGTTTTTGGCCTACATCTCCCAGCATGCCCCAAAAACATCTGGGGACCCAAGCTTGGAGAACACTGCTTTAAGTCATGTGTTTTGTATTACTAGAGGCTGCCAGGAAAAGGACAAGAAGATAGGGTTGTTTCTTTCCACTGCAGCCACATGTCTTAATTAACTTCATTTCTATCCCATTGATCCTCCAAGAATCTCAAGGTGGCATACAAGGTTCTGGTCCTCCCCGTTTTACCCCCACAACAACCCAGTGTGGTAGGCTATGTTGAGAGAGGGCGTCCATTGAACCAGTGCGACATAGTGGTTCGAGTGTTGGACTGGGACTCGGGAGATCCAGGTTCTAGTCCCCACTCAGCCATGAAGCTCACTGGGTGACTTTGGGCCAGTCACTGACTCTCAGCCTAACCTACCTCACAGGGTTGTTGCAAGTATAACAGGGAGAGGAGGAGGAGGATTATGTAAGCCACCTTGGGTTCCTTGCAGGGAAAAACGGTGAGATATAAATATAATAAATATATATATAAATAAATAATGTTGAAGCTTGGTCTCCCCAGTTCCAGTCTGACACTCTTATCACTACTCCAAACTGGCTTTACATAGTTTGGTGGGCAATCCTATGTCCCTCCAACTTTGTCTGGAGGGGCACAGGAATTCCCTCCCATGGTGCTGCACCCTCATAAATCCCTTACGGGGGTGCAGTGCCACAGAGTGCCTGCCTCCCACCTCATAGCTGCCGCGGTTTCCTCCGCAACAGAAGGGAGCCAAGCATGAAAGACCATCCTCGGTTCTCCCTGGGGCGGTGCTCCTGGGGGTGGGGAGGGGTGAGGTGCCGTGCCGCCAGATTACAAAGAATCCAGGCACCGCCTCAGCCTCTTCTCCTTGGGAGGAGGGGGGAAACATTTAGACAGCCGAAATTGGCCATCTACGTACATGTTTTCCAGGGCAAGTGGAGCGCAGAGGATATCCTATCCTCTGTGTGCCTCCCACCCTGGATAGGATGCCCACAATCCTCCAAGTACAGAGGGTTGCGGGCAGCCTCACTGGATTGCACTGTTATGCACATAATTCTTAGTACATATGTAACCAAGGCCAGAATTATTACCTCCACGTTAAAGGATGAGAGCTGTGAGACTGTGGCTTATCGAAGCCCATTACATGAGCTCCCTGCTGAGATGATGTTTTTCTCCCCTCAAAACAGTATTACCCTCTTCTTATACCACTCCCTAGACTTTTTCAAATATCACCCTGGACCTGGAACCCCTTCAGACATTCACAATGTGTGAATGTCTTCATTCACACATTGAAATCCCCATTCACACATTACCCCACAAATGTATTGTCAAGGTTCCACCTAAACCAGGACACCTTGATCAGCTCCTTAAAGATATTTTGCCTCTTTAAGAGCCCCTCCTGTATCAGGATGCCAATTCTCTGCCTTTTACCTTCTCTTCCCAGTAATGTGGGATTAGGCCTTAGGCGTGGTGCAAAAGACACTCAACTTGATGTTAACAATAATAGTTTACTTTAGTAAATTTTGGTATATTAGATTCACAATAACTTAAGGTAATTACACAAATAGAGCTGTATACTTTCAAAAAGCAGGTATAATAGAAATAAAAGAAATAATAACACAGATCTCTCTAACCTAGGTACTATTTCACCTGTAACTTTAATAGAGATTTCTTCCCAGCCTAGCCCTGGCTGTTCTGCATTTTTCAGTGATAGTCAGTCTCTGCTTCTCTGTCTGCTTCTTGGTGGCTGAAGTTTCTCTGCTCTCTCTCTCTCCCCAATTTCGCTCTCTCACTCCTGCAGCTTTTCCACACCTCTTTACATACCCTCCCACAGAACTAGAAGGTTACAATCATGTGACCTAAAAAACTGGGGAAATGAAACTTAACTCCATTAGGGGGAAAAGGAGACTTCTCTCAATGAAAAGGAAACTTTAACTCCATGAGGGGAAAATGAAACTCACGAATGCCCTCTCCCATCAGGAGATGTTTGGGCCTACAGGCTTCAACCTAACTCAAGCCTGTGTAGGTCTCAATCCTTCACATGTATCCCACCCCCGCACCCAGGGCCGGATTAAGATAGGGGCTATTGGAGCGGAAGCTCCAGGCCCGTCCCAAAAAATAGGCCCACCAATAGGGACCCGCGGCGCCGGGGGAAATGAGGGTCACCTCGCTCAGAGCAAGGTGATGTCCAGTCGCGCTCACCTGCTGTCCTGCGGGGCGTTGCCGGAGCGAGAGAGGCGAGCACGCCGAGCGGTTGCCAGCCATTGATTGCCACGCTCACGCTGAGGCTCTGTCTGAGCTGCTAATTGGGCTGCTGCAGCGCAGCCTGCAGAGAGCGGCCCAGTCCCAGACGCCGGAGAACGAGTCGGAGAAGGGCCGACCCGCCCGAGGCGCAGGGCGAGGACTTTAGCCACTCAAGGTAAGGCTGTTGGGTTGTTGTTGTTTTTTGCCTCCTTCTAGGGTTTCTTCCCCTCCCCGCAAATATTTTTGTGTACTTCTGCAAATCTTGAGGTTCCGCAGAACCTGATGATGCCTCCCTCTTGTTAAAGTGCAAACGAGCAGGGGCTGCATCCAAGGGGTCGCAACACAAAAATTGATCCCCTACTCCTGATGTGGGGGAAGAATGTGTCGCGGGGTGTCTGTCTTGGTGCCCCAAGAAATGCTTCCTCCACCTCCTACCCCCCACCCCAAGAACCACACCAGACCCGCTTCGTAACTTACTGATCTCGGGTGAGGCCTCCAGCTTCTGCCAAGGGAAAATAAACTGCTGTCCTATTAAGCACCCTTGCTGGGAAGCTAGCCCCACTGAAGTTCAGCCGGATTGGAACACGTGGAGGATTTGCAATGTTTATAAAAAATTTTAAAATATTTTTAAAATTAATCAGCTTGCAGTTTTGCAGAAGAGTAGGTCAGGAAGGGGCATTCAATAGAAAGAAAGGCCCCACCCCTCCGCTGGCCCCAAATCCCCTTCCTCTCTAGCAATCCGAGCTGAGCTGATTTAACCATCAGATGACCCAAGGAGGAGCGCTCTCTGCCTAGATATTGGTGAGCCTTGTTTTTTAAATGGATCAAAATTAAAAATGCATGCGGTCTCGGACAGCTTGCATTAAGTGTGTGTGTGGAGAAGCATTTTTGCATTTCCCCCCTCCTCTTTAATGAAAGCTCAATCGAGGGCAAGGGAAAAGTTGATTATTATTATTTTTTTAATTGCATAAAGGGGCTCAAAGAGTTAAAGTGACCGAGTGCTGATTCCTAGGCAGGCTTGGAAATTCATAGGCATTTGAGTTGCATTGAATTCCTTTTCCTGTCCTGCCTCCCTTTGGCTGGAAGTGGGGGGGGAGGGGTTAAATCCACTGTCGAAGTTTAGACAATGAGGGCGCAATCCTATGCAAGTTTAGACAGGAAAGAAAGTCCTACAAATCCCAGCATTTCTCATGATGGCTGGGGTATGCTGGAGTTGTAGGACTTTTTTTCTGTGTAAACATGCATAAGGTTGCACCCTTAAAATATAAATATAACATAAAATATAGTAAAATATAACATGGGGGAGGGGGAGTCCTACAACTCCCAGCATTCCCCAGCCAGCATGGGAATGCTGGGATTTGTAGGACCTCCCCCCATAACAGTTACAGAGAGGCAGCTGGTAGGGGAAGAGGCGAGACATGACATAAGATAATAATGGAAAATAGATGGAGATGGGGGGGGGCGAAGTAGCAGGAAATTGGGGGTGGAAAGAGTCCCCAAAACATTACTTCATTTCAGATCAATTGTGGGGGTGGGGTGGGGGGTGGATCTGATCTCTGCAGTGTAAGCACGTGTAACTGAAATAAAGGCATATTCTTCTGCTGTTTACCCTTGCCTCCACCTGCCTCATCCTCCATCTTTTGCCACCTCTGTGTCAAAACTGCAAACACCTTGGGGCAGGGATGTAGCATTCTGTAAAAGAAGGGTGGGCAACTGAAAAGACCATGTGCCACAGAGGATCCCATGACAATAGTTCAGTTCTATTGCTTTAGGCTAAATGAATAATAACAGACCTTGAAAACCCAGTTGTTCCAAATTGCTTTTAGCCCTAAATGTTGTTTTTAGTTGAGATCATCCTGGGCTGTTTTCTAATGATAGCTGTATTGCTGCTGGTTTATTTATTCACCCCAGCCCACACATTTTTTAACTACTAGTTTTATTGATCGCTGGGCTGGACTCAGATGTTTTTAACTTCTGTTTTAAATTATTCTATTTTATGGAAACAGTATACTATAGTTTTATGTTCGTATTTATGTTAAGTTCCCTGGGGAAGGATGCCCTGAAAAGGTGCCCAAGAAATATTTAAAACAAATAAAAATTATAAATAACAGAGCACAAAATGCTGTCCACAGGCACGCACACTAGCTGAGCACTTATTTAAAAACTGGAAATGTTGAATCTCCACAGCACCAAGAAATTGAGCAAGAGAGTTTGTTAAAGCCAGAATAAATCAACCCATTTTATGAGTTTCCCTGATGCTACTTTTTGCAAATTTTAAAAACAACAGCAACTTTACTTTAAAGGTAGATCAATGTGTTTTTCATATTCCTGGAAGAATATGAAAATTGCGTCTTCATTTTATTTATTTCCATAAAAAGGCCTACCAAAATCCTCAGCACCAGGCCCATAATGGTCTTAATCCGGCCCTGCCCGCACCCACCCCCAGCTGCTTAAACTTGGGCCATGTGCCCTTCTCAAAATCACACAAGAAATTGGGGACGTGTTTATTTGGTTAAAATAATAGAGAAAACTGACATGCCTGAAAAGTCCCCACCTCTCTTCCCCCCCCCCCCCGCCGCATGGGTGGGAAAGCACCCTGGGTCCATCTTTCCGTGAGCGAAATTTTGATTGGACAAATAGCAGGGAGAGGAAAGCTTAAGCATAGCCAACACCACTTCACTCTCGCTATTCTTCTGTTCTTGTTTGAATCCTTGGTGGCTACTTTTCAGGGAGGAAAAAAAAAATCCAACTGGTGTGGGGAAAAGTCGTATTGTTGAGCTGACTAACAGCCTCCAACTTTGCTTTTATTGACATAGATCTTAAGACCCCTTTTAAAAGGTTCATGTGAATATCGTTTTAGAAAGGTTAGTGTGCTATTTTCTCACTGCTACATTCCTGAAACCTCCAATTTCTCCCCCCCCCTTAAATGGGTGTGAACCTGACACACAACTGACAAATGTGTTTTTTCCTAAAGTGACATACACATAGATCAATTGAACCTTACCAACAGTAAGTAACATCTGAGGCAGTTCTAACTTGGGCTCAAACTACACGTTAAGTGGAGTTCCATTATTCTTGCTTCCAAGGGTTGCTTTTTGAAACCAAAGCAGACTCGATAGGCTGTGAATATGAGAGGAGAAAAAGAATGATGGCTGCTTCACCCTTTTTCCTGCCAGCTCTTTCGCAGATCAAAATTATTCTCTCCAACCTGCTTTTTCAACACGGTGGGAAAACTGGGTCCATGTGGAATGTTAAAAAAAAGGAAATGTGGAAGC
Source organism: Shinisaurus crocodilurus (assembly GCA_021292165.1). Taxonomy (NCBI): domain Eukaryota; kingdom Metazoa; phylum Chordata; class Lepidosauria; order Squamata; family Shinisauridae; genus Shinisaurus; species Shinisaurus crocodilurus. The sequence goes on along the minus strand of CM037879.1, from coordinate 27,862,091 downwards.
AAAATAATTCAATACAATTTTGGGTAGCATGTGATTTCAGCCTGAGTGAAAGAGAAGACATAGCCACATTTTTAAGTGTTTTGATTTTGTGGTCAAAAGGTGCATGTTTGATGAGGGAGCACCTTTTTCTTGATTTTTTTTCCTTCATTAAGAAGGAAAACTGATAAGCAAATTATGCAGAAATCAAAAATGTCTCTCAGATTTCCATCCACATCCTGGAGACTAATTGGAGCTCAGGAAAAGATTTGGAAAAGCCCTCCAGACTGATTGATTGGCTTTTCATTCATTCATTCATTCTTCTTTTTTAAAGTCTCCAAGGGGCTGTGGGTTAACCGAGGCAAGTTCCTGAACCTGAGCAGCAAGGAAGCTATGCAGTCTCTGAACTTGTCTGATGAAACCCGGACAAGCTCTCAGATCAACCGGGCTGCACCTTAGCCCAGCCTTCTCTAATCTGGTATCCTTCACATCATCCCCACACTGGCCGGTGATAATGGGACTCGTAGTCTAACACACCAGGAGAGCACTAGGCTGGTGAAAGGCAATCTGCCTTAGGCAGGCTCCCATAAGACCTTCCCCAACCCATTCAACTGGTCATGGCCCTGTGTTCCCCTTACCTCAGTCCTGACCTGCAGTCCTATGTGGTGAAGTACATGTAGCTTTAGCACAGTCAGGTAAGTGAGCTTCCTTGAGACAAGTTCAGGAATGTCCTTGAGCCAGTAACTCAGGGACTGCGTACTCAGGGGAGGCTGGATGACTCCTGTGTCCGTGGGACTCCTTATCCATTATATCTTTTTGTTTGTGTTTTATAGGAGCAATCCATGGTGCTCCATGGTGGTGAGTCTATTTTAGGATGGAGTACAGCACCATGGAAAGCTCAAACAAAAAGATGTGATGGATAAGGAGCCCCACTGACATAGGAGTCACCACCAGCCTCCCTTGTGTGCACTTCCCTGTAGCCTTCGTCACCAGCTTTTGGGAGCTTTACCACCATTCCATCCATGTCCAGGACTTGAAGAAAAAAATAGGCCAAAACACATGAAGTGTGGACAATAGCCAAAGTGAAGCCTAAATTAGAGAAATGCCTTTGGCTGTGCTCGACTTATTTCGGTATGAGCCAGTTTATTTAGTGATGGGCGAGCTACCTGTGGCTCACATCAGCTTTGACCTAGAAATGAGCTGAGCTACCCCCAAAAAAACTGGTTTATTTCCAAGCCAAGTCTAGGGATGTAGGAAAAGTTTGTTTCAGTTCATTTTTGATCAGGATTTTACCCAGTTTGCACCTTCCAGACCAAACACAGATTAAGACACAATCTGCAGTAAAAGTCCATACATTTCCAAGCTTGCGATGTGATTTGTGGACACCTCCCCCACCCCAAAAGTGTTCGACAGTATGGGTACATTTCTAAAATATGTACGTTTCCGAAGTGTGAAATTTCCAAATATCACATATGTGCACAATTGATGCATCCATTTGGGAAAAAATCTGCTTGGAAATATGCATGGATTTTCATGCAAAAAGGGGGGGGGGAAACAAAGCTCATGATCTGATACAGACTGGAGTCAGAACAAGCTTCAAGATGGAATTCAGAGAACTTTGGGGAACTCGAGTTTTGTTGATCCGCACATCCCTAAAGCACACTAGGAAAAAGGGTCCCTTGGTGGCCCTCAAGAAATGTTGTTTCAGGGGCTATTGACATCAGGTTTTACCCACACTGAAAAATAATAATAATTCATAATCCTCACATCTTTTTTTTTTTTTTTTTTGAGGCAAGCATTAAAAGTTCCTGAAATTCCTAAAAGAGCCCTGGAAGTACAAGTTTTACCCACACTTATAAAATTAATAGTAGCTGTTTGGTCTGCAGACTGCACTGGCAAGTAGATATTTACTTTGGGGTTAATGCAAGTGGTAGAGCAATATGAAAGCTACAACAATCATCAAGCTAGTTGGAGAAATGTATTTCCACCATATATGTTCAATATCCAATGTATGCCAAGGAATTACACTGGTGGCAGCCACAATGACTGGGCACCAAAAAACTGGGCACCATAAATGTTTGTTTATTTATTAAAAGTATTTATATCCCACCTTTCCATTTCTTTTCAAATAAATGCTGGAGGTAGCTTACAGCATATATTTAAAAAGAACAAAAAACATCATTCCAACCGTTAAAGGGGGGGGGATGCAATATAAGTCCTACTGAGAGTCTATCTATGGAAATGAATGGTATTTATTAGTCATGACTAAGATAAGTCCCATTCATTTCAATGGGTCTATTCTAAGTAGGACTTATGTTGCATTTTACCCAAACAAAAGGCTGGGACACGGGCTGGAGCAGATGAAACAGACATGAAATTTAAGAAATCGCCAATGGTCTTAAACATCCTCTCCCAGAGCCATGGAAACAATCCAAACTGGGGGTCCCTGAAGATAGCCAAAATTTAAAGTGCTGCGAGAGGTGACAGCAGATCTCCATCATCTTGTCCAGTTTGATCCTTCCTTTGTTCATACCATCCACCGAAGAACATTAATTGCTCATAAGAAACAGAAGTGCAGAGCAGCTGATAAGTTCAATTCCAGGTGCTTCTCGAAACTCCATTAAAAAGGAAATGAAATTGGAAATGAACAGTTTACATTGATTTACACATGATTTTGTAAGTGTCTAATTCATTAATCAGTAGCTGCTCTTTAAACGTGTGTAAATCAAATTTGCATAATGTATGTAAGCAATTTAATCTTTCAATTAGCTAATTAATGTAAATGTTAATACAGAAACTGAACATTAACACTGGGTTGCTCAAATTTTATTCATTAAAAAAAGAAAAGAGGCAAGCTTTGTGAAGCAGCCCCCACCCTCTTGTGTATGCACTCTTTTAAAATTTGGGTCGGCAAACATCACACATCCTAAATAAGTGATACACTTTCAGCAGCACACATTTATATTCCAGTAAATCTTATATTCAGCGTCGTGTCTGCAAATAGAGCTCAAAGAAGACAAGCGGCAAGGACAATAGGAAGAGTGGTGGAGTTTTTGTCAGAGGACCAGTTCACGCAAGGCCCAGGCATGCAAGTTACACATATGTACCCACTATTTTAGAATGATCAGCAAAGGGAAGAAGAAACCTATTTCCTTACGGTTTTTGACAGATGAAAATGGTTGCGATTTTGGGATGATGGGGCAGAAGCTCTTTTCAAAATAGCAAGGAGAAATGGACATAGTAGAACATTTACTACTCGAGATATAGACAGGTTGTCGACGTAAGTGGTCAAGAGGAAAAATGGCTTTATCATTTCATTAAATAATTAAGGCTGTAATCCTATCCCCATGTAGCTAGGATGTAGCCCCATTGAACTAGTTAGTCAACATGTATAGGATTTCACTATAAATGTATAAACAATTCAGAGAAGATTAGGGCCAACCAAGCCACACATACTGGAGGAGATCAACTGTTGGCTCACCTCTTTTCTCCTCCTCCTCCTCCTCCTCCTCCTCCTCCTCCTTCCTGATCTTCTTTATTCCATACTCTGGTTCTGATCAGAGCAATGGTTCTGGATGAGGGGTGGGGTTAAACTTTTCCCCCATGCCATTTTCTGGATCTAAATCAGAAAATTTAGATCCACTCTGCTATGAGCGCATGGGAGAGTGGGCCATATAGTGTCTAGCAGGGGAGGCTGGTGACTCCTGTGTCAGTGGGGTCCTTATCCATTGCAGCTTTTACTCTGAGTTTTATAGGAGCTCTCCATCGTGTTCCATGGTGGTGAATCTATTTTGGGGATGGAGTTCAGCACCATGGATAGCTCCCATAAAGCTCAGAATACACGCGGCAATGGATGAGGCGCACCACCGACATAGATGCCACCAGCCATCCCTGGTTTCTAGAGCAACTGATGTCCATGCAAAGGATTCAAGTGCCTTGGGACAGTTAAATTTCCCAGAATCCCTGGCAACTGGGACCATGTCAAAGCAGCATTTCAAAAGGGATGAAGCTGAGGTGCTGCTGCCGCCACAATGGCCTTGCCGGTGCTATGACAAATAAGTGGAAATGGGTGGTGGGCCAGGCTACAAGGCTTCTCCGTGGGAGCAGGCAGGTGTGTGGACCCCGTGAGGAGCAGCCAGGGTTGCTGTCCAGGTGCCTGGGTTTCCCCGGTTACTGTGGGGGGTTACACGAACCTGTCCGGTGCTCGCGGTTCTCCGCGGCTCGCCTCTCCGCCATGGTGGCTGCCCAAATTCGTTCTTCTGAGCGGCGCGGAGCGTTCTCCATGCCGCTTGAGCCGCCAGCACCGGTCAAGCTGCTTCCAGCTGCTCCGGCGCGCTGGACCCCCTCGCTATGTTTTTGGCGGGGGGAACCAGGGCAACAGGGCTTAAACAGCCCTGTTGCCTTGGTTTCCCCTGCCAAAAACATAGCGCGGGGGTCCAGCGCTCCGGAGCAGGGTCCTGTCGCGTCACTTCCGCCACGCCGGAATTGACGTGACCAGCGCGGGCGGCTCTCCGCGGAGAGCCGAGCCAAGGAGCCGCTAGACGCCCGCAGGTAGGCCCGCGTGGGCACAAGCGGGGCCGAGTTCAGTCCCACTCGCGCCTGCGCGAGCCACCGGTTTCCCCAGTTACTCAATGACAAGATCCTGCAACGGAAAGGGCTAGTTGACTGTTGAACAGAACAGAAGGGAATTAGGAGTCAGGACAAGGACTCTTTCAATGGCTCAAGGACTCTGAGGTAGGTGGAAGAGGCAGGGCAGAAGCACAGGATAAAACGCTGGAAGCTGGAGGCACACGTGGAGGAGTGAAGGAAGCCAAAGCAGGACTAAAGAGGCTCAGGAGGAGCGTCTGGAGCAGAAACCCTTACGGAACTAAGACTACTGTAAAAGACAGGAAAGGCACCCGCTGGCTCACTAGAAGGACAAAGAACTGAAACAATGTCTGGCTGCTAGGAATGTTATAAGTGACCTTCAAGCACAGACAGAAGTGAACACACAGATGCAAAAAGGAGTGAGCACAAACAGACTTAGCCACTTTTGCAGCAAATTCAGTAATGTTACCTCCTGACACTACAACTATTCACTGTCACTGATGGTTACTTCATGATGTAGGTAATCTTTCTGATCCTGCAGGTACTTACCCATATCACACCATTGGCATTCTGCCTCATCCTGTATTGACTTAGCTTTCTCTGTGAATTTTAATCATGGCCCTGCAGATGCTTACCAGTGTCACCCACAGACATTTGTCCTGGTCCTGTAACTACTTACCAGTATTGCTCCAGTTCATACCACTTTATCCTGTGACTACTTACATAGTAACCTAAGAAGTGGTCCTGATCCTGCAATATGGACTAAAATGATCTTGAGCGATGACAAGGATCAGTACATTTTATAGCTGCTATATTTATGTTGGCAAGTTGTTCTTTTCAGATGGAAGTAGTGGGAAATTATATGTTTCCCTTGATAAAGGGAACACCCCTTGTGAGAGACCTCATCACACTCCCAATGATGTCATCATGAGTGCAAAATGAGATGCATATCTTTGAGATGGCGCAGAATAAACTGAACTACTTTCTAATTTTGGGGTGGGTGGGGGGATACCTCAGTTTGCCAAAACCAATTCCAAATAAAATAGGAAGGGCTGTGTGCCAAAAAAAACCTTAGACTACTGCAATGCACTGTATGTAGAGCTGCCCTTGGACACCCCCTTGTCACCCTGCAGCATGGAAAAGCTGTTCTCCCTGATCAGAGATGACAGTTCTTCACCATATAAAGAGCTGATCGGTGCTGGCAGCCTTTTCAGGCTGCAGGGAACAAAGGGCTGCCTTTGTTATAGCAGGGGAAGGCAGTGGGGGAAAGGGGGGCCTGGGGAAGAGGCTGGTGGACCAGATGGGGAGACCGGGTGGTTCTTATCTAGCCTGGGGCTGGAGGTTCCCCACATCTGCTTTACAGCCTGAAACAAAGTAGGCCTGGCTATCCAAGGTGTTCCCAATCCCCTTATCAGGTCCTCCTGAGGATACCATTGCCTGCAGAGGTCCCTTTGCCAGGTACATGGAAAAGGGCTTTGCTTTTTCCTGTCCTGCTCCCATATTGTGGAATTAACTCCCTCCAGGATTAGACTTGCCCTCTCCCTACTCCCTTGGCTTTCGGGGGGGGGGAAGTGTTTATTCGGGGGGGGGAAGTGTTTAGACACATCTCTTTAACATGGCATTTCTAATTATTTTCGGTGTGCTATTCTTTAAATGATTTTATGAATGGTCTTTTGTTTTTATGGTTCCGTTTGTTTTATTTTAGATTTGTGGCACGCTGCCTGGCCCTTTTTTTGGGGGGGGGGCAAAAATAATAATATTAGTATTAGTAAATAAATAAATATTTCCCTGTCACTAACTAGTTGTGCTAGAATGTGGAATGGCGTGTGCTTCTGAATATGCAATACAATATTCACCTAATTGAAAGCAATGCAATGTGCATAGATAGCATGCACACTCAGATGTGCATTTCGATAAGCATCAGATTTAAAACTGGAAGTTCCTGATACAGCAAACGATATACATATAGACATTTGCTTGCATGGATAGATTGCTCCTTGGCTAGATGTGGGCAATCATTGCATAATGCATAGCAAACCCAAATTTCAGGTAAGGAGTCAGTTCCAATGATACATAAAAAGTCTGACTGGCAGAAATAAATGCTTGTGCAAGCTGTCTGTTCACATGAACAGTCGAATGTCAAAGCTATAAACTCATGTGAGATCATGGCCCATATTCCATGAAAAGGCAAATTGCAATTTGCAAGTTGCAACTGAGATGGGAAGGGACCTTGCTTGCCTACTGGTCTGTTTGCTGTTAGGTGATGGAGAAGAGGCCCCAGAAGAAGCCAGGAACTGCAGGCAGCATCATGGCACATCTGCGCAGCTACACTCAGTAAATTGGCTCTTTCACTTCTGCAACCATTGACATGCAACTTTATTCCAGTATTTTTGAGCAGTGCCAACATCTCCTCAGAAGTTTCTGGGGTGTCATAATAATATGGGGATGTGAAAGCAGGATTTAAGTCTCCCTTAGCTGCCAAGTTCTTTTTCTGGTGGTTGCTTCAAATTTTATATCTATCTATCTATATCTATCTATCTATATATATATACACACACACACACACACAGTCATTTATGACTCGCAAAGTTATTATGACGATCATTGTCTATGGCCATAATAAAGCATTTTAATTATGCAGTTTCACATGCCATGAATATAAAGCTAGTTCTATAACATGCGATGCAATTTCAATCACTTAAATGATTATAGTCACAGTAGTTTTTAAGACCTTCTTTATTGCGGCTTAGGCATTTTGCTACTGTCCACTGTCACCTCCATGCCTGCAGATCATGCTTCCGCTGTAGAGGACAAGACTCCTCATTCATTATTCTGGAGCATTTGTTCTGGTATATATTTTTTTTAAAAAAGAAACCAACTTTAGCAATCTTACGCTCAAATTACATAGCGCACAGTTGCAATATCTGCAACTGGACCTCCTGTCCTTTAAACAACAGAAACAGAACAAAACTGAAATGCAATCACAGGAGACTTTCCATTTGCCATGCTAACAATGAACATTTAGCCCTTTTTTTCCTATGTTGCCTTCCCAAATTAAGGGTGCAATCCTATGCTAGTTTAGACAGAAGTCCTACAACTCCCAGCGTGCTCCACCAACCAGCTACATAGGGTTGCACCCTAAATTACTTACTACTGGGATCTGCAACAAAATGCTGCAGTATGGAGTGCTCCTGTTCAGGATACTCCATTCCATTCCCCCCTCCCCCCCGCCTCCAGATTTCTATCCCCCACCCCCAGTCGATTCAGAATTCAGTCCTCAGTCCTCATTTGGCTGTTGGGGGAGGGGTTGCTCCCTTCAGGGGTTGTTGGGGGTTTTTTTGGCTCCTAAAGATTCATTTATCGATGACGACTGAAGTGCCGATGGCAGAAAACTCGACTCATATCTGACAATACACGACATAGAGAACATCTTCGTTCCTATGGGGTGGCAATACGTGCAGCAAAGAAAGCTTTCTTCTCTGCACGCATTGCGTCTGCGAATTTGCGTCCAGCTGAACTATTCAGGGTGGTGGGGGTCTAACGCAGACATCTTCCCCCCTGAATCCACTTTTAGAGTCTATGGTTGTTCGCTGTGATGCCTTTAACGATCATTTCACAGATAAAATCTCTGGGATAAGAGCCAACTTGGACGCCCTCGTTGTAGCAGAGGTAGACAATGAAGTGTCCAGTAACTCCGTAAGTAGGATTACACTGGATCAGTTCCAGTTGGTGAGTACCGAGGACGTGGACAAGCTGCTTGGTCGAGTGAGGAGGACCACTTGCCATCTCGATTCCTGTCTTCCTGGTTGGTCGTCCAGGGAGGAGATGCAGTTAGACGACAGTTACACTGTATTATTAATGCATCTCTCCAGGGAGGGAATCTTCCATCATGTTTAAAAGAGGCGGTGGTACGGCCGCTTCTTAAAAAGCCCTCCCTGGATCCCCTGGACTATAACAACTATAGACCAGTATCAAATCTTCCATTTTTGGGCAAGGTGATTGAGAGGGCAGTTGCCTTCCAACTCCAAGCAGTCTTGGATGACACCGATTTTATAGACCCATTTCAAACTGGCTTCAGAGCAGGATACGGAGTTGAGACTGCTACCATCGGGTAGATTCCAGATGGTGATGCTTGGGGATAGCTGCTCCTCAAAAAAGGAGCTGCTATGCGGAGTGCCACAAGGTGCCATTCTGTCCCCAATGCTATTTAATATTTACATGAAACCGCTGGGAGAGATCATCCGGAGGCATGGGGCGGGGTGTTATCAGTATGCTGATGACACCCAAATATATTTCTCTATGCCTTCGGTAACAGCGTCAGCTAAGGATAATGTGTCTCCTCTGAATGAATGCCTGGAGGCAGTAATGGGCTGGATGAGGAAAAATAAACCGAAACTGAATCCAGACAAAACGGAGGTGCTTGCTGTCAAAGGCCACAACCTGGGTTTGGAGGTGTGTCAACCGGTTCTGGATGGGGTTACACTCCCCCTGAAAGACTGTGTTCGCAGTCTGGGGGTGCTTCTGGACCCATCGCTTCAAATGACAGCTCAGATAAATGAGACGGCTAGAAGTGCCTACTATCAGCTTCGGCTGATACGCCAGCTGTGCCCCTTCCTAGAGTTGGAAGACCTAAAGACGGTAGTGCACGCGCTGGTAACTTCGAGGCTTGACTTCTGCAATGCACTGCACATAGGGCTACCTTTGTACCTAGTTCGGAAACTTCAATTGGTGCAAAATATGGCAGCCAGATTGGTCATCAGTACATCTAGAGGTGCCCATATTACACCAGCTTTAAAAACATTACACTGGCTGCCAATCAGTTTCCGGGCGAAGTATTAAGTGTTGGTTATCACCTTTAAAGCCCTACATGGTTTGGGTCCTGGTTACCTGCAGGATCGCCTTCTCCCGTACAATCCAGCCCACACACTTGGGTCCTCTGGGAGGAACTTACTCCAGTTGGCTAAGACTAGGCTGGCGAGTACTACCCAGAGGACCTTTTCTTCTGCTGCTCCCAGACTGTAGAATGGCCTGTCAGAGGAGACTCATCAACCAGACAGTCTTTTGGACTTTAAAAAGGCCATAAAGACTGACCTCTTCCAACAGGCCTACCCAGTGGAATTTTAAGTGTTTTTTTAAAAAAAATTAGGATACTTTTAAAGGTTTTAAAGAATATTTTAATAATGTTTGTTGTGCTTTTAACTACTTATGTATTTTATGTTTGGTTGTTCCCCGCCTCGATCCGAGTGGAGAGGTGGGTAAGAAATAAATAAATTATTATTATTATTATTATTATTATTATTATTATTATTATTATTATTATATGGTATTCCTATACCACACTTTAGAATATTTATCTCACAGCCATTTGTTCACTGTTCAGCCTCGCCCTCCTCAGAGGCTCCATTCCAACCCAGTTTGCACCCCCCTCAAACATTCACTCAGTATTCCTTGCCTAGTGAACACACACAGTCCTCATAGGGCTGGGATTTTTTTGGGGGGGAGCAGGGTCCCTCACTTAGGGTTTCTTCCTTAAGCTATTTTGTTCTTCTGATCCTGCGTGGGAAGTGACATTTTGGCTACATAAAGACTGGTACTTGGAGAACTGAGTTTGCTATTGGTACATTATGACTGCTGAAAATTATGCCTTTTCCTCTAGGGATGTGCGTGGAGCAGAGCTCGATTGGGGGGGTGGAAGTCCAATGAACTCGCCAGGCTCAACCCCCCAAGCTCCGCTTTCCCTACCTTTTCCCAGGCTCAGCTCACATTCTCGCGAGTCGAGCTGGGGAATCGACTTCCAGTTTCCACCGGTGCTACATTGTTTATGTAGAAAATGGTGTAAGATACGTTAAAAACGACCGTGATTTGTGTAATTTGCGCAAATCGCTACCTAATTTACACAAATCACGGCCGTTTTTAACGTATTTTATGCTATTTTCTACACAAACAATGTTGATCGGGGGACCCGGAAGTCTGGCAAGCACCTCAGCTGGCGCTCGCACTCGCCTCGTGTGCTGCAAGTCCAGTGCGGGGCAGCGGGTCACCCACACCTTTAATGGCCATTTGGCATTCCCAGGGCACCTTACAAGCTGCACACCAACACACACACTGTTGCTGTTTGTCAAAAGGTTAAAAAATAATAATCAGGATTTTGGTCCATTCGACAAACAGTTTAGATGGGCAATTTAGCTTGGGGAAATGTTGCCAGGGAAAGAGCTGAACACCACCACCACCGCACACACTGTGGGCAAATTAACAGTCTCCAACAGTTTCTGTTCAGTTTTGTTCTGGGTTTTTTTTCTTCTTATCTTAAGGTGAGCGGTCCAGTCATGAATCTACCACACAAGATTTTATTTATTTATTTATTTATTTATTTTATTATATTTATACCCCACCTTTTTTCCTGAAAGGAACCCAAGGCGGCTTACATAATCCTCCTCCTTCTCCTCTCCACTTTATATCCTCACAACAACCCTGTGAGGTAGGTTAGGCTGAGAGTCTGTGACTGGCCCAAAGTCACCCAGTGAGTTTCATGGCCGAGCGGGGACTAGAACCCAGATCTCCCCAGTCCCAGTCCAATACTCTCACCGCTATGCCAGACTGGCTCTCGAGTGTTATTAACATGTAACTGGGCCTGTTCACAATAATCCTTGGACAGCGCAATCCAGTGCGGCTGCCCATAACCCTCTGAACGTGGAGGATTACAGGCATCCTACTGAGAGGGCAGAAGGAGCGCAGAGGTGAAGGTGCTCCTCCTGCCCTGTAAAAGACTTAGATGGCCAATTTTAGCCACCTAAGTCTTTTGCCCCTGAGAGCAAGGAGGAGAGGCTGAGGCGTTGCCAAGATACTATGTATGCTGGCGGAGCCTTACTCCTCCCCTGCCCGCCCCCTGGAATGCCCACAAACCACCACAGCAGCTGTGAGGGCAGAGGGAGGGCACTCCGAGGTCAGAGTCCCAGCTCTGATCTATGAGTGCGTTTCTGCGGTTGGAGCTGGGAATCTGACCTCTCCTATGGCCACCTAAACTCTATCTGGAGTCCATAGGATTGTGCCCTAATATTGGCTCTCTGGAATACATTTAGATGGTCCTTATCTGCTGCAGTCTCAGTACCAACTTCCCTTATTCAAAGTGTGCATCTGTGTGGAAGTGGGTCAAACTGGATTGTTCACTGTGTAACTAGATTCAAATAAGTGGTACGTGAAAGGTATCATAATCTCTGTGAAATGAGCAACATAAATGTCCAATGATGATCTTCTCAATATTGCCAGGTATGGGATTTTATATTTATACCAACCAAATCAAGAAATACATAAAGTTAGCAAAACAACCTTCTTTAACTAGGTTCAACACAATGATCGAAAGATACTAAGGCAATGAAGGGACTAACATCTACATTTTATTTTCTGTTGTTGGAATGAGGGGGACATTCTGGAAATAAATTATCTTGAGAAGAAAAAAAGGTTGTCACAGATTTTGAGAGAGGGGTTGGTTTGGGACTATTGGATGGGTTGATGAAGGTTCCTGGAGAAAATGCTAATTCACGTCCCTCAAAGCTATATAAACATCTTGTTATAAATGTCTACATTATGAAATGCTGAGCGGAAAGCAACTGAAAACGGTTCATAGTGAATAAATGGGAATTTGTAGATGTGAATAAATGAGAGTATTGATTTTATGAGGGAAGACCCAAAGCAGATTATGATGTGTTTGAGAATCACTTAGAGAATCTTGGGTGGTAAGATTCAATCACTGAAGTTCACAGGTTTACTTAGAGCAGGGGTGAAGAACCTGTGGCCCTCCATACATTGCTGGACTACAACTACTGTCACCCTTGACCATGTGGACATGCTGGTTGGGGGGTAATAGGAGTTGGAGTCCAACACCATCTTGTGGGTCTCAGTTCCCATACCTGAGTTGGAGTATTGCTTATCAGTTAACAGTTTACAAAAAATGATGCGTAAACAGTATGGGATTGGATTCAGGCTTAGTCATCTTTACAGTGGACCCATTGAAATCAATGGGACTTCCTCTTGGTTTCAGTGGGTGTACTCTAAGTATGACTAAGTCTGGATGCAACCCTATAAAGTTAATGTATCTATGATTCCATTAAAGTTCAGTTACGAGTTGTCTAGTCTTATCTAGAAGAAATGCATTCATTCAGAACTCACCTTATCTAGGAAAAAAATATGTATATCTGTTTGCTTATGTTTAGAAAGTTTAATTTTAGAATGTGAACCTAATTCATGTCACAGGAAGATTATGTTAACAAAGGTCTTAATGTGATGCAACCTTTAGAAACAGATAAGTCTCAAACTGTTTATTGATAGCATTTGTTTTTTAAAAATTGAGCGTACATATTTTTTAAAATGGGGAAATAATTACTAGTGCTAGTATTCCTTGGAGAAAAAAATGAAGGAAGGAGTTTGAAGTCCAACAACATCTCCATGTATCAACCTTACAGAAAGCCATTATACAATTGTGTATGGTTGGTATCTTAGCCCATAAAGAGTATACAAGATTCAAGAGACTGATAAATGTTGAGACTGCAATAGACATAAAGTGGACATTTTATAGATCTGGGCTACTGACCTGAAATCTGTGTATATTTAAAAATATAGTACCTGTGCAGCGGAATCCTAGGGATGTTTACTCAGATTTATATCCCACTTTGTTCACTGTTATCAGGTAAGTAAGCATAGGATAGCAGCTGCAATCAAACTAAAGACAAGCGTTGATATTCTCTTCATTCCAATTAACATTCTGTTAGGGTGTCTAGATAATTCTATAAGAAAGGATCATAATGGATTATTTTAGAACCTAATAACAGCCGCAGAGATTCTAATTGCCTCTAAATGGTGCATTCCAGCCATACCATCTTCTAATGAATGGCTGCGTAAAATGTAAAAAAATCGCTGAAATAGCAAAAGAACGTACTAAGATTGTCACACTAAAGGAAAGAGAGAGAAAAGCAAACTTTTGAAACAGCTTGGTATCCATTTGTTAACTTCTGGAAGTGTTTATACAAGCTAGACATAAACAAATGTAACTGCTTTATTAACTTTTCATAATGTTGATTTTTATTCAAAAAAATGCTTTCTTCTTAGACTGCAAATTTTAAGGTGTTTTCCACCCTCCTTTATCCTTTTTATACTACCTGTTGTTTTGGCTACATGAAAGAAGGTATTTGAAAATATGACAGTACGGGTGCAATCTGTATGCATGATTAGACAGAAAGAAGTCCTACAACTATCAGCATCCCTCCAGGCAGCCATGCTAGCTGGGGTAAGCAGACAATTGTAGGACTTTTGTAGGATTTTGTAGGATTGTGCCCTAAAAGAGCAAGACTATGGCCCTAGACAGTATCTGGGGCGCCATAGGGTGCTATGGATCCCCTACTCCAAGGCCAGAGACAAATCTCTGGCCTTGGAAGAAGACATCTGATCATGGCTCTCCTCCCTCCCCAGCCACCATGGAAAGATTTGTGGTGGCTGCTCGGCCAAGGTTGGAACCCTGACCCTTGGAAGAGTGGGTGGGACAGGGAAGGGAGATGACAAGCTGAGGATCCACCAGATCCAAAGGCCTTTGAAGGCTCCAGGCCCACCCCAGCAGTGCATGGTAGTTAGTTGGGCTCAGAGGCCCATCTAGCAGAAATCATGGCAAAGGAGGCTGTATGAGCCTCTGCCAGTCTTCCCATCTTACACGGCTCCTGCTGGTAGGGCACTGGATGGGTGGAAGGCACCAGCCTTGGGTCCCTCTGTCTAAAGAGTGGCAGTCCTTTAGGATTGCACTCTGACTTATTGATTTATTGTATTTTAATAGCAAAGACTTAATATAAGAAGTTGCTCAATCCAAGGAACAGAAGATAACCCAGGGAATTTTGATATGAGTAAGAAAGCTGCTGCCATGTTACCCATCCCAGCCAATCAGAGATCAAGAACAGGCAACGTATGTTATTCCCACCGTTATCTACCTTAGCTGGCTATGGTGTCAGCCTATGGGACTGGCCATGATTCATCCTTTCCCTGAAAGCCAAACCCAAATTTGGTTTGGTTTGGTACAGTTACCCAACAGCATTGCTATATTGCAAGTCTCTTTTTCTTCTAGTGTGAATGTTCCCTTTAAAAATACATTTTCTCAGAAATACACTTACTATTCACGAAGAGCAGTAAAATAAAAATAATTCTGAAAATACTCCAGATTGTCACAACACATTTAAAAATAATTCATCTTCCTTCCATAGTGTATATTGTTACTGTACCCTCAAAATAATATTTAGGCCACAGTCCCATGGAAGAGTTAGGATTGCTTAATAAAGTCGGTTGATTTCAGAGAGTATAAGCTTGTTAGGCTGCAATACACACTTACATGGGAGTAAGTACTATTGAACTCAGTCAGCAGGACTTATGCCTGAGTGGACATGTATAGGATTTCTGGGGATGGGCAAAAGTGTTAAGTTCACTTTCATTTAATAAATTCCCTGATGCCCACACTGCTACCTTTTCGGCACAAGGAGAATACTTCCTTTTTCTCCCATGTCTTTTAATTATTTTAAGGTGCAATCCAATCTGGATGCCCGTAGCCCTCCAAACTCAGAGGATTAAGGACATTCTATGCACGGTGGGAGGAGCACGCAGGCAAAGGTCGCTTCTGTGCTCCTCCTGCCCTGCAAAACACTTAGGTGGCTGATTTCGGCTGTCTAAGTGTGGCGCTTTGCAGGGATGGGGACTCGGACTCCAGGACTCGACTCGTGAGTCGGACTGAGTCCCCCCTCTGACTCGAGTCAGACTCGAGTCCCAATATTTTAATGGGACTCGAGACTCGACTCGGGACTCGAGACCAAGGACTCGTGTTCCAAAATCGTGTTCCTCAAATGCAACATGGATAGGTTTTAGGAAGTACAGCAAGTTTATTTTTTAGAATCATTTCCCTAAAATGCAACCTTTCAGACATTTTGGGTTTGGCTGCCTCTGCCTGCCTGTTTGGGGTTCCCAGCCTCCTCTGCCTGCCTGGTCTCTTCTTAACCAGCTCCACAGTTTGAATTGTCCAAGACAAAGGTCTCTGCCTGCCTGCTTTGGGGTTCCCTGCCTCCTCTGCCTGTCTGGTTATTTTGGGTTTGTCTGCCTGGTCTGTTCTTGCCAAAATCAGTGGCATTGAAATAAAAAGGCACACTTTGCCTAGAATTTATTTAAGCCACACATCTGAAATAGCCTTATTTTGTTGGGAAAGAACCCCATTGATTTTAATAGGGACTCGTGGAGTCAGCTTTGGGAGTGACTCGTGAGTGACCATTTTGGACCAAGGACTCGGACTTGAGACTCGAGTCCAAAGACTCGTGACTCGACTCGTGACTCGAAACCAAGGGCTCTTCAACATCCCTGGTGCTTCGGAGTTCGAGGGAAGGAGGCTGAGCTACTGCCAGGATTCTTCATATCATGGCAGTGCATGTCTCCTACCCTCCACCACCACCACCCCAGAATGCCCACAAAGCCCCGTCTGCGAGGACAGCGTTTGCAACCTCAGAGAAGCAGCCTGCGTGGTTCTTTCCAGGCCAGCTGTGGCAGGGGGCAGGCACTCCCAGCTCGGACTCCTGAGCTCCAAGCAAGTTTCCGAGGAGCTGGGACTCCGAATAATCCTATGGCCGTCTAGACATTATCTAGCAGTCGTAGGATTGCACTGCTAAAGGTTTTTTTTCTGGAAACAATCCTATGGCTATGGGTGTTAATCGAGCCTTACCCGGGCTCGAGGTTCTCCGTGGCTCGGTCCTCCACGGTGGCCCGATCTCGCTCTTCTGAGCATTGTGGAGCGTTCTTCACAGCTGCTTGCACCGCCGCCACTGATCGAGCAGCCAGCACCCAGCTTACGGCTGCTCCGGTGCGCTGGACCCCTGCGCTATGGTTTGGTGGGGGGAACCAGGGCAACAGGGCTGTTGCCCTGGTTTCCCCCGCCAAAAACATAGCGCGGGGGTCCAGCGCGCCGGAGCAGGGTCCCGTCACGTCACTTCCGCAGGACTGGTGCGGGCAGGCCGAGTTCGGGTCCCACCCGCACCCGCGCGAGCCAAAAGATACATCACTGCCTATGGCCCCTAGACATTGGCTGAGGGGCCAAAGGGTAGTTCAGAGACAGAGCTCCAAGCTCGGAGCTGGGAATCAGTGCTCCGCCCCCCCCTCCCCTGCCCCCTCACAGGCAGCCAGCATGGAAAGACCCATGCCAGTTGCTCTCTGTGATTGGGAAAGCTGTCCAGTCCAAGTCCAGTTTAAAGATAAAGGAACCCTAAGAAGGGAAAGCAGGGGTCCTGAAATTGCCCAACCAACAACAGTTAGCATCAGACAGCAGACTGAGCAGGGATCCAGGCCACCTAGTCACAATCTTCCACGCTATGGTGAAATGTAGTGTATTGCTATTTAAATTGTATTTATGTATTTATTATTATTATTTACAGCATTTTTATCCCACTCTTCAGTCAAGAAAGCCTCCCAGAGTGGCTTGCAAAGATTAATATTAGATTAATTATTATATCTAAATTTAAACCTATACAAATAAATTAGCACATGCAAATTTTATGCAAATTGGTGTCCTCTTTTTTGCTAATGTATTTCCTCTTTTTTGAGGGGTTTCGTAAGTGGCTAGGATGCCACCATAGTGGCTAGGAAAGGATGCCATTTTTCATATCCATGCAAAGGCACCAATGTGCACATACACCAATCCCTGTGCAACTGTGTGTGTTTCAATCTGGACAAAAGAAGCTGAGAACCTTTCATCGACATGGAAGTGGATAAACACCAGCATTTCAAATGCATGCAAGAAACATCAGATGCTTTTCTTGTGCCTGTTTCCATATAAGTTAAATTCATAGGAAAAACAGTTCTCAAGTGTAAAGCATTTAACTATTTTTTTTTAAAAAATGTAGCTAGTTATCAAATTGGATAAAGGCAATATATTGTGCTAATGTGAGAATAAAAATGTTTATTTCCTTTTTCTTAAGGCTCTGTTTGCATGATGGCTGTCTCGAGAGAAGCCCTAGACAACTCTGCTGACTTTTTGTGATCCTAAGCACTTGAATTAAGCAACTTAACTAGATGTTGAGACACCAACATAAATGTGTGAATTGGGCAAATTTATTATATGAAACACATGTTTAAACTTGGGGTCATCTAACAAAACTGATTGGCAGGAGATTTGGGAAGGAAGTACCTCTTCAGGCAGTACTTGGTTAACTTATGGAATTCAATGCCACAGATGTAGTGATGGGGAAAAAACTAGCTTAGATGGCTTTGAAAGGGGCTCAAATCCAATAGCTACAGGCCATGATGGTTATATGCTACCTCTAGGATCAAAGGCAGCAAGCCTCTGAATTCCCTTTTGTAATCTCCAGCAGCACCACCATTTGTCAATGGTCACTGTTGGAAAACGTGCTGCAGATATTGGGGCAAGCAAGCAGGAGCTCACCTATTGGCAATAAAAAAACAATGGAACTTCAGTGTACCTAGCTCCATCTTAAACAGTGACCTCTAATGTTTAACCTCTGCACCTTCCTGGCATTTGGTATAAGCAAGAGCTTAGGCTGTTGGGTGGTATATAAATAAAATTCATCATCATCATCATCATCATCATCATCATCATCCATTTCATTTCTAGTTTTGCAGTGAAGCTGGTCTTCAAGTCAGCCAAGGCTCAAGTTCTGTTTTCTAGAAGATACAAAGGGGGAACTTCACTTCTCGAGGGACCCTTTATTTCTAATATTTTGAAAACATATACCCGTATACTTCTTTACCTGTATCATGCAATCTTATCATGAAGGGTAAGGCTATCACTGGCTACTAGTCATGATAGCTATACATAAATATGCTTATTTCCTTTTTCTTAAGGCTCTGTTGTTTGCATGATGGCTGTCTCAGAGAAGCCCTAGACAATTCTGCTGACTTTTTGAGATCCTAAGCACTTGAATTAAGCAACTTAACTAGATGTTGAGACACCGACATTATTGGAGGCAGTATACCAGTTGTTGGGGAACATGAGCAAGACGGTGCTATTGCATTCATGTCCCACTTATGGACGTTCCACAGGCAGCTGGTTGGCCACTGTGTGAACATAATGTTGGACTAGATAGGCCTTTGGTCTGATTCAGAATAGCTCATTTTATGTTCTTGGGAATAGTTTTTCTTCTCCATCATTTATAAAAAATATATACTATATCTATAGCTCAGTTCCTGGATAGGTCCAGTTTATAAGAACCTGTTTGAGCAAGTTGCATGGATAACATTTTCCGATGAAGCATGTTTCAAGTTGATTTCCATTAGATTTTTTCCAAAATCCATTACACGGAACTAAAATGTCACATTGGACATCTAAGCCGTGTACAGTAACCTCCTTGACACCTTCTTCAGTTTAATTTGGACTCCCCATGGTTTTTATGAGCAAAGAATAGTGTGGCAGACAAGAAGTTATCAAGAGTGCTTTTACTCCAAACACAATGACAAAATTGAGCATGGTAGCCAGAAAGTAATTAAACTACCTATGAGCAGAGAATGATTAAATTACTTGAGAGACTTGGGTTTGCCATAGCTTATAAGGATGTACATTTTCTTTACCTTTCTTAATTTAAAACTTATGATTAATATAAAGTTGGCTGCTAGACAGCTTTCACTGCAGTGTGAAAATGCACAGTTTATTAAAATGAATGACCCCCATGAAAAAGCATTAGCATTTGGCAATTTCTGAGATGTAATGAAGCAGAATTAAAATGATTAAGAAATAAATTGGAAGAAAACAGTGCAACTTCTTGTGTAAGCGAACTTCTCTTCCAGAGAAAATGGGCTGTGCAGAATTCCCTTCTCCACCGTATGGACTCACCTGGAAACTAGGCTGAGAGACAAAAAAAACTTGGAGAAGCATAGATACCATGAGCTTTTGAACCTGGAGTGCATAGATTTCATAGATATCATAGAGTTGGAAGGAGCCTACAAGGCTATTGAGTCCATCCCCCTGCTCAATGCAGGAAACTAGAGGAGGGGTCTCCTGTCCAAGTAATAACCAGGCTTGACCCTGCTTAGCTTTCCATGCTCAGACAAGCTGAGCCAGCATAAGCCACAGGCCTGTATGGTGTGTAAAGTAGATCATGAACAGATAACACAAAACCAACAACTTCAATAATGAATGAGTATTGCAAACAGGATGGCTGGGGCATGCTGGGAGTTGTAGGCCAAAAACATCTGGGGACCCAAGTTTGGAGAACAGTGCACTATAGTCTGTCGTGGAAAGGGCATAGTGGAGAACTGAGGAATGACAGACAGGTTAGTAAAGGCTAGTACATAAGGTGGCCAAATGCAAAAGAGAACAGGGCTCCTGCGCCTTTAATAGTTGTGTAGATGAGGGAATTTGTAGCAGGTATATGAATGGCAAGCTTGTCCTGCTAGAAACACCTCTTCTATGTGACGATTAAAGGTGCAGTTATCCTGTCACCTTTTGCATCCAGCCACCCTACCAGTGGGTGAGTACATTCATATAAATACATACCCTCCAACATTTCACAGATGAAAATAGGGAGACACATGTGAATTTGTAAGAGGTATGGTTAAGCAACATGAAGGTGTGATCAAGAGGCCATGGCCAGGCAACATGAGGGCATGGCCAAGGGCATGGCCAGGCAACCAAAGGCATGGTCATGTACAAAAGTTATCAGAGGAAACACACAAAATCTGATATATTATAATTATTACATTATTCTATTATATATTATTTTATAATATTTTATTAGTGGCTTCTGTAATATTTTTAACCTTACTTAAACCCTTAATTGTTGATATCTGGTGTTTTTCATGGGGGGGGGGCGGTCAGTGCATGCAGGGCAATTTATTTCTTTTTGTTTTAAAATTGTCAGGATTGGTCCCGCCTTTTCAGGGCAGTTGGAGAAGGAGGAGAAAAGGAGACCTGGAGGAGGGGGAGATTCTGGGTGGGGGAAAATACAAAAAGACACATTAGGGTTTTGAGCCCCTTCAGCATTTTGCTCCAACACCTCTTGAGCTCTGGTTTTTAAGCACAAGGAGTAACTTTGAGCGGCTGAAGAGCTTTGTTGTTGTTTGTTATTGTGGAAAGGCCCCAGTTTAAAGCACTTTTTGTGTTCCCACACAATTTAGATTTAAAGAAACACTTGAACTGGAATAATCTTACAGAATTTATTTAACTAACTTGAATTAAGTTAAAACAATTCAAGTTAAAACAATTCAAGGATCTGCAATCCTACGCACAGTTACTCGGCAGTAAGTACAAATGTCTTCAATGGGTCTTACTTACTTACCAGGGGGCCTGCTCAGAGGCAGCAGGTAGAGCGCGCATACACACACACACACACACACACACACCCTCAGTCTGTTCCCTTCCTGCTTGAAGGGTCCATGGGCAAAATCACAGCTAAGCTAAATAGCTTGCCCGGAGGAGGCAGGGGAATTCCTGACTCTGCATAACAAATCGGGACTCTGCATAACAAAGTAAGAAGGTGTGATGGCTTAAGTGTTTGCTGCACTGTCCTGGAAAATTCTGGGCAACTGGAGAGTATGTAAATACCTTCTGACACCTACACATGCAGGAGGGGACAGATTGTGTATTTAGCTTTTAATGGAGTTTGTCTGTTTGTTTGACCACTGGCAGCTACTTGGAAGATCATGTGAGTTGAAACATACCCTAGAAAAATAAAAAATAAATAGGAATTAATAAATTGACAGTGTGAGCCTGTTCATGTGATCTACTCAGAAGTAAGATCTATTGCATTCAATGGGACTTATTCCCATGAAAATGTGTAGCATTCAAGGAATAAGATGCCACACCCTCTAGAGCAGTGCTTCTCAAATAGTGGGGCGGGCCCCCCAGGGGGGGGCACGAGGCTCCGTAAAGGGGGGCTCGTTTGACCTCAGTTAAAAGTTTTATTGATCCACATTTCTTTCTTTTTTTATTCTCTTATACGTTAATAAGGATACAGTGTTATGCAGAGGTGTACTTATAACAATTTTATAGACAAATGATACTATTTACAGTTGCGCGGGGGGCGCGAAATGTTTTCTTCTTCCTAGGGGGGGCATGACAGAAAATAATTGAGAAGCACTGCTCTAGAGGCAACTTATTCCATCGGAAGCTGCTGTTGAATTTAGGAAGCCATGTTAGGAAAACAATGATTCTAATTAGCTGGGACAAATCTGGGGGCAAATCTCACCCTCAAAAGCCCAAGGTCAAGGAGAACTATACACATCTGTGTTTCTTTGTAAGGAATGGCCTCCATTTCATTAAATGTATAGATGTATCAAAAAAAAATTCCATGTCAGGGGGAAAAGGCAAAGAAATAATAGTTTGACACCAAAACTAGACCTTTCTGCAATACCATCAACTGAAAATACAAAGGTCTTTTTTTATTATTGAGGTGAGCTCCAACTTCCTTATTGATTATTTCTGTGCCAAAAAGAGAATGCATACACACACATATATAAATACACACACACACACCTATAGTGGAGAAATGTTTCTTACTATTATAGGACTATGAGAAATTGATCTTGGATTACACAAAAGAAGAAGAAGAAGAAGAAGAAGAAGAAGAAGAAGAAGAAGAAGAAGAAGAAGAAGAAGAAGAAGAAAGCATAAAGTAAGCAAACAAATTTATTGTACTGTTTCAAATGTCATAATGTCCTGCTTTTCTTGAAAGATGCATTCACATTGTAAGTGATGATATACATCAGTATGAGAACTGAATGAGACTGTCTAATCGGGAACAGGAATCCAGACCACAAAAGAGGAAAATATACACCCTTAGTTTTATCAGTATAAATCCCAACCACAACAGAAATAATTACTGAACAACAGTGGCTCTCCGCTTGTACATACAATTAACATGTTCAGGAATGGGGGACTTCAGGTGGAAGTGAAACCTGGACCTTTTCTGATGAGCCCAGAGTAGGGCCAGCCCAAGACATTTTGCTGCCTGAGGTACAGCGGAAAATAGCACCACCCACCCACCAAGTCAAAATGCAGCGTATCCAAGGCCAGCCAGGTTGTTTTGGCACCTGAGGCAGAAAGTCCCAGAAATGCTCCTCCCTCTCTCTGGCAGTAGGAATGAAATAATAATGACTGAATAACTAACAGTTTGCTGCTGCCTCACTCTTCCTAATGGTAGGGGTGCTGTGGGCCCAGGGCAATGCTCCAGGGACGGAACAGGCACATTGTCCTATTTTGACTGAACCAGGAGTCTGTTGAATGTGAGTCACCTCATCTTCATCACCAGAAGTCGAGCTGGTTGTGTTAGTTCTTGCTTAACTCTCCTTTGTCTCTCCCTAGTTTCATACCACTTTCCTTTGTACCAGAACTCTTGTACTTCCACTCCTTGGTAAAGATGATTAAGAACCAATTTCCAGCATGTGTTGAGGGAGTGCCTGTTGATAAAGGCCTTTTTGGAGGAAGTGACCCATACATTATTTTTATTGACCCTTCAACAATACCTCAAGACTCCTTAGTAATTTTGGGCAGTATCCAGTGGGGCCCTGTGCCCCCACTGATACTGTTGTACCTGGGAGTAAATCCCATTAAACTCAATGGGGCTTCCTTCTGTGGAGACATGTAAAGAATTGCACTGTAAATGTATGTGTTAATATAACATATAGTGTATAATTATATTATACGTTATGTATGAGTATGTTTCCCCCGTAAGAATAACACTTTTGTATCTATATTTATGATAGATTTTTTTAATAAGGCTTGTAAATAAATTGTATTTTATTCTTTTAAATATTTGTATTGTACCTTATATTTTTAACTGTATTTTAAAATGGCATTTTAGTTTTTTAACTGGTTGTAATCTGCCCAGAGGACATCAGTAATCAGGCAGATTAGAAATATTCTAAATACACAAATAATAAATAGTGTCATATATTAATTAAAGATGAATTATGTATTTATTAATTATGTAAATATTTACATATCGTGAAGGATCACCGCCAGTCCTTTTCTGTGAATTCGGGAGCTAAGCGGTTAATTGACAGCTCAGAGCTCCCGTTCGCACACCCTGGGTCAAATCAGGTCGAACGCACTGGATTAGGCACTGAGTCAGAACAAAACTAAGGCTCAGTCAAAAGTGAAACTGATTTATTTATAGAGGTGATTGAGCGAATAAGGTCAGGGAGATAAGGGAAATTATAGTAAACAAATCAATTAAGTCAGGGAATACAATCCACAAAAGTGAAGGAAGTGTACTATACACAGGCAGATCAAACGATCAAAGAAAAAAGAACCTACGCTATTCTTATCTAACATTAAAGACTCTACCCTAGTCTAACACTAACAACTAAGACAGACTTATGGTGAAGTACCCAGGCGGTCTGCTTGGAGGTTGAGTGTCCGGGTTGGCCTGAGCCGACGACCCACTCCATGCTGTTTTGCACCGTGTTCCCAACAACCCGTGGAAGCTTTGGCTGCTTCTTTTACTCCCTTGCTCGCCCCCCTCTTGATTCCCTGACCCCTCCTTCTGCTTATAGGAAAAAACGGTCTTGCCCAGTGGGAAGGGAGGCTTCTCGGTGCCACCTTGCCCCTGGTTCCTCACGGGTGCTTTGGCAGGGGGGTGATTGAGGGTACTTGGCAGCCCATTGAGAGTGTGTGGGGAAGAACCATTGAATTGCATGTAAATGTGTGTCTCGGTTTTTGACAGCCCATTGAGGGTGCTTGGCGAAGACTACCTGAAAGCAAATGTAACCGGGCTGAGCTCTCCTGCCTTGGGCATGAATAATGCAGGTGACTGGTCAGGCTTTCTCTCCACATATATTATAACATAGCATGATACACTGTAATATATACTGGATATGTCATTAAATTTCTGATAGTTTTGTGAGCTGCATATATGCATTGATGATGTCATGCCTCTTCTACGTTTAATGCTATATTTGTAACACATGAAATACGTGATGCATGCATGGATGTCTTTGGAAGCATCTGTGTGAAAGTGGAACCCTCCCTAAAATATGGAACAAAGGCCAAGATGATACTTTCAGTAACCATTTATCTGGGCCCCACGGTCAGCTAGTGGTGACATCCCTCCCAAAAAAACCTCCAGATCTCTTCCCCATGCATCACACACACATCCTGTTTTTCTTACAGTTTGCTCTAAGTTCCACATGGACCATCTAGTTCAAACTAGTTCAGCCTTGTCAAAATCTGATCAGAGGAGCATCTCTTAGCTACAGACCACTGACCCACAGTACATCCTCGTATTCAATATCAGCATAATATAGGGGTGCAGAACCTTTTAGCCCGAGGGTTCAGAGAAACTTTTCAGGGGGGGCACATTCCAGTGCCAAAACGGGCAGAGTAAAAAAAAAAAAAAACACCAGCCACACCTGTATATTTTAGCTTAATGCTCTTCCTGTCAATAACTAGGAAACCTCTTCAACCTTTTAGAATTGGGGGATGGGGGAACTTCACAAAACCTGGGAAACCACCAAATTATTGGTGGTCGGGGAAAGGAGGTGGGGACACAGCTATACAGTGAACCTTGAAGGGCCACATCAGGACTCCAGAAAGCCAGATTTGGCCCCACGGCCTGCGTTTTTGCACCGCTGGCATTATACTTCACACAGATTCTTAGGAATGGTTTAACTCTTGCTAGCCCTAAGGAAAACACAGGACATAGAATCATAGAATCATAGAAAAGTAGAGTTGGAAGGGGCCTACAAGGCCATCGAGTCCAACCCCCTGCTCAATGCAGGAATCCAGGTCAAAGCATCTCTGACAGTGGCACAATATTAGGAACTGGGCTTTTTGTTTGTTTGTTTAAAGATAGACTATTATGGTTAATGTTAAACAAAAAAAAATATTCCCCTTTGTGAAGGAAGGACCCCACCTGACTTTTGTGATCATTTCCTAGTACTCCAATCTCCCCTTGAAGGTTTTTGAGTACTCTCTTACAAGGAACTGAGATCACAGACCCAAGAAGCTCTTTTTTTGTTTGTTTTCCCATCCCTAATTACTGGTCCATTTTAAAAGTTAAGAATTTATCCACGTTATTTAACAAATATGTGAACGTATACAACAATAGCCAGTCCACCATTCCAGACAAAAACAGAAGAGCAGTTCCTCTCCAAAAACCCTGTAAAAGGAGCAAAACAATATATAATGAGCAAGTTCATGATCAATAGCTCCTGGACCACTCGAGCAAAGCCTTGTTTCATCAGATATATTATTATACTGCCCTAACTTAATTGAAAATTTCATGGTTTTGCAGTTGAAGTGAAATAAAGGCCTTTTTTTATTATTAAAAAGGCTTAGATTAATAAATAACTATTTAATGTTGGTTTATTTCTATGAATATTTTTCAATGGAGATTGTTTACATCAGCCTTCCCCAACTGATGTGTGAGACTACAATTCCCAGCATGCCCCAGTGAGCTGTAAGTTCAGCTGTAAGTCATGAAACAATGAGTAATAGTGATGATGACACATTGAACAATGGACAAGTATGTGTGAGTTAACCTGCGTCACAGGCCTGGTTTGAGAAATTTTCCACCTTCTATAGTTGATGAGGCAGCCCCAGCTCTTGTCAAAAATCAAACCATAAAACCATCTATTACTTTGTATGAGGGCTTCCTGTTACTGCTTCCTTGTTTCAAAGGCAACATGAAGTATGTTATAATACCTATCATATATATCACATTTCAAATGTTCTAAGCTTTATGACTCATACTTGCTAAAATTCCCATTGCATATCCAACCAGTGTGGCTGCAGCCAGATGGAGGAAGCAACATGGGAGCCAACAAGACCACAAAGATTGTCAGTGTTAAAATCACTGGGGGCTAAATGGGCCTGCTGACTCATTACTTCTTCCACACAGCTATGGACATGGGGCCTTCAGAACTTACACTAACTTCAGAACCTACACTAATTGGTTCTAGACACTTTGGTGGGTAACCAAGCTAAGGGTGCAATCCTATGCACGTTTAGACAGAAAAACACATCCTACAACCCCCCAAATGCCCCAGCTAGCATGCTGGGAGTTGTAGGACTTTTTTCTGTCTAAACATGCACAGAATTGCACCTTAAGTCTAAATAGGCAAATGTCACTACAGACAAAAATGTCAACTGAAATCTATTAAATGTTTATCTAATTATAAAAATAATAATAATAAATTAAGAAAATATAGCATACTGGTTATACGAGCATTAGAAGCTTTTCTGCCCCTTGTGATTACATTATCAGCAGTGAAAGCGAATTAACTTTGGATTTAACTAGGGTCCACCCTTGGAACTGGACACAACACTGCTCTCACAGCTACTAGAGCAGGGCTCTCCAACCATGGGGCCCCAGATGTTGCTGGACTACAGCTCCCAGAATCCCTTGCTATTAGCCATGCTGGCTGGGTATGCTGAGAGCTGTAGGCCAGCAACATCTGGGGACCCCAGGTTGGAGAGCCCTGTACTACTACTAGAGAGTTTTCAGGGAAGTAGAAGTAGAAGTGGCTACTTCCCTGCAAACTCTGTAGTAGGCGTGAGGAGATCAGTGTTGTGTCCAGTTCCATGGGTGGATCTAGTTAAAGCATCTGCATTAGAGAAGGTGTACCTACAATCACTCCTCATGAATGCTGAAGAATGAAAACTAAAGCCAAGTCAAAATTTCTTGGAAGACATCTTTTCTCAAAAGCATCCTGAGATTATTCTTTTCTTACCACCCTAGAAATAAAAGGCAATGTTGAAGATTTTTTGACAATTTTTCTTCACTAGTGTTTGTGTGAGGGGTGTGTGTGGACACCTTCCCTCTCCCTCCCACCCCCATAATGACCAGGAATGATGCTGTGTATGTGGCATTGGGGAGGATGCAAAATGGGGGCCAGACTGCCAACACAACTGCTGTTGTATCCACCTGCAGTGGCAGCACAAAAAACCAAAAACCCTTAGAAAAAAATAAAGAAGCTCTGCTACAACCCCTGCCAATGGTGAGCCCTACTGGTGAGAAACTGTTGGAGAATGTCCACACATCCTGGAGAAATTTGGTGGAATAGTTCCCCCAGTTTTTCTGCACACAAATAGGGTGGAGAATTTTGAGAGACTATTTGCACACAGCTCAACTTCCCAGCTTATACTCTTAGCCACTACACTAATACATTAAGAGTAAGTTGTGTTTCATCTTCCTGGCTTCATCAAACCTTAACTGGAGTACTATTGGATGCTTGCTCTAGTAATTAAGCACTTTTCTAGCTGCCAGAGGTGAGTAACAAGCTGGAACAGTAGCAGAACAAATTAGCGCTTCATTGTGTTTATCCTCCAGCAGTCAAATGACTGCAGTTCTTTTGCACTGACAGCACCAGCTGGGCTGGGAATCATAAACATTGGTCATATTGTAGCTCTATGCACAATGAAGTGAGCTCTATAACTGATTAACTGATGAAGTGATCACCTTTAGCCGAAGAAGAGAAGAAGAAGAAGAAGAAGAAGAAGAAGAAGAAGAAGAGAAGAAGAAGAAGAGAAGAGAAGAGAGGGTCATTGGCAACAGCACAAGGGTGGAAGTGAAAGTCATGGGTGTTGTTGGTCTCTGACATTCCAGGGAAGGGTGTCCACAGTTGCCAAGGACAACTTCATGTTCATATTTCATCCAAATATGAAATTGAAATTCTGTGTGAATTCCAAAATTCGTAATCAGTAAAAACAACTGTGGGATTTTGTGGGAAGCCAAAAGGTTTTTGATAAAAGTACTCTTCAGTAACCACATAGGTACTGAGGGTGTCCCTTAGTTAGTAGTCAAGCAGTGAGAAGCTGACATCTTCCTCCCACCAGCACTAGAAAATCATCTTCTTTGTCAGAATTCTGGGGCTGGTGAAGAAACTCTCCACGTAGAGCGCAACGTCATTAGACCTGGAAGCAGAGGTTTCACCAAATTTCTCCTGAAGTGAAATTCTGAGAAATTTGGCAGTTCCTACCTGGAAGCAAAAATCAAAGAACCAAAAAAGTTTAGATCAGCTGTCCCCACACTTGTGCCCTCCAGATGTTTTAGACTAGAACACCCATCATCCCTGATTACTGACCATGCTGGCAGGGGATAATAGGAGGTTCAGCCCAAAATATCTGGAAGGTACCATGTTGGGGAAGGCTGGTTTAGAAGGAGCCTAGGAAATTTCTCAGAGAGGTTCTGTACATTTTATTTATTTATTATATTTATACCCCACCTTTTTTCCTGCAAGGAACCCAAGGCGGCTTACATAATCCTCCTCCTCCTCATCTTCATTTTATCCTCACAACAACCCTGTGAGGTAGGTTAGGCTGAGAGTCAGTGACTGGCCCAAAGTCACCCAGTGAGTTTCATGGCTGAGCGGGGACTCGAACCCGGATCTCCTGAGTCGCAGTCCAACACTCTCACCACTACGCCACACTGGCCACATTCTTATGGTGAGGAATGGAGCTGAATCATGCCAGACTCTTTTGCCCCATTGCTAGGGAAGGGAGCACATTTCAGCATCAAAGGTACACACCCCTTCATTGCAGCTTGTGCCTTGGGAGCTTAGATTCACTCATGGAGTGTCAACATTTCATATTTTTTGCTAGCATATCCCATGCAAAACACTTATGCTGGCCAAGGAAGGATAATATTTAGCTATTAACACCACTTTGACCTTTTTTTATATGAAACAAGATCTCTTTTTCTTGTCCTTTGCAAAGCTGTTTATTCCACATTTCAAGAAATCTGTCAAAGCAAAGCAAACTCCTTTCCAGCTAGACCTAATTCCCCTAATACTCCCAGAAATACTTTTCCCAGGGTACCAAATAGGACAATAACATATCAAAAGTGATATGTTAATGACTGTTATGAACTGGATGTTACTCCATACAAAACAAACCATATTCCAACCAGGTAACATTCGTGTCTCCTTGAACGTCTTTTCCCATGGCAACAAAGAAGTTAATGAATGGACTGTGTTGAAACAAAGCCTTCATCATAGGCTACACAAGGGTTATCCATTTTTAGTGGTTTGCAGAGTGGGCTGCAACAGGGATGAAGTATCTACCCACCTTACTGGTAGCAAAGCGCCTTTTGGGGAACCTTTTTGGCCACCCTGCCCAACCCCCCAAAATCCTTGTAATACCAGAAATGTTTGCCTCAAAACATTCAGTGTAGCCTTATGTAATGGCTGTTATAAACTGGATTCATACTAGTGTTGGGTGGGCTATCCTCGTCTGATTAATTTCTGGTCTGTACTTACCCAGCTTATTCCCTGGGCATTCAGGGGGTGGGGAATGATTGGCAGTCATCTTCTCTGATTGATCTTGACAAGCCTGGACCTGCATTACTGTGTCTGACACCAATTGGCCCAGTTCCAAAACTGGGTTTGGCTATCCCTTTTGACCATTTCTGCATATTAAGGAGTAGATTAAATTGAAAGTGAGATTCCTATTGGGAGAGATTCTACTTCATGCTTCTAAGTTTTTAGGAGAAACTAAAAATATCATGCAAACCACCATGACGGGAGGTGTAAATTAGACTTTGGGCCTAAGAAATTTTATATTCGTGTGTGTGTGTGTGTGTGTGTCTGTGCCTGTGCGTGCATGCACGCTTGTGTGTTGTGTTTGGTATGTCGGAGATATCTACAAAGGATTGAAATGAGTTCAGATTTCTATTAATCCAACCTGTGGATTCCACAGCAGTGTTCTGCCAAAGGCAGCAGTTCTTGTTAGGATCCAGAGACAATGAACACATTTATGGGTGAAGGTTGAAAATCAGAAAAGCTTTGTTAGCAAACCACAGAAAAGAGATTACAGAAGCAAGATTGGTGCAGAGTATGATGCTTACTTCCCTTCTGTTGTTGGAACCCCTCAAAGAAATGACAATGGATGGACTCCTTGGCTGGCACACAGCACCTCCTGCAGCCAGGTCTGTGTCAAAGTTCCGCCCTCCTAAGGATTCCCTAATCTTATATAGGTTTTCTCTGTTTACGATAATCACACCTGGTCTCATTAAACTGGACAAGATTAATGTGCTTTGTCCCGGTAGACACTTCCGTACCGGTTTCTCAGACTATCTAACTATAAACAATCCTTTCAAGTTGACCATGAAACCATCTGGAGTCACTCAGTTTCCCTTCCGGTTGATGAGCCTCTGCTTACCTAAGTCATTGAAATCTGGCCAGCTGATAACCAAGTTCCTTCTGATTAAGTGCCATGGGAGTCCGGCCCACAAATGGATGAAGTGCTTCTAATCATCAGCCAACATCCCTGCCATGTTTAAGCCTGTCCAAGACAGACTTTAATTGGGAATCTTCTCACAACTTAGTCTAAACATTATGAGCTCACTGGTATTACACGCTAAATATCAAGAGTCAACATAAACAATAGTGAATTCAGGCCTACTAAAGACACAAAGAGCAGGTATGTTCACACAAAAGAGACCCAGGCACAGGTACAACCATGGTCTTACACCACTGTCTCCTCGAGATCACAATGGTCTTCCGGCTTTTTCCACTACAAGCAGACTGACTTTTTCTGAGTCATGCAGTTTCCTCAGACTGTTTGTTTGTTTGTTTACTTGGGGGGATTTCCAGACTTGTGCTAATTTTCATTAGTGCTAATGCACACTTGTGCAGATGATGGAATGAAAGACATCACACAATCCACGAAACACAGCTGGAATGGATTTAATGGATTCTCTCTCTCTCTTTGTGTGTGTGTGTTTGGGGGATGTGTCGCCATTTTAAAAAGTTTTCCCCTTTTACTTTTAAATTACATGTCAATTCTGATTTCCTTAAATGAATTACACGTTACTTCTGTAAAATTACATATTCTGCCTTGTCCTTCAGTGCTGGGATCATCATCATCATCATCATCATCATCATCATCATCATCATCATCATCATCATCATCTATTATGATGTTTTGCTCTCCAGATAATATTGGGGTTGTTTTTATATGATGAGGTCAAGACATTCTAGCCACCTGTTTAAATGCTATATATGGTGAAAGAAAATTGATATTTGTATAAGTTTGAACAATTGAGGATCAGCAGAGAGTAGCAGGATGCAGAAGAAGTAGGAGATTAAAAATAAGTACTCCCCCCCCTATTTCTGCCACACCCTCTACCTAAGATCCATTACCTAGGGGTTGAAGCATCCTGCATGCAAAGTATATATGCTCTATCACTGAGCTATGGCCCATTCCTTTGAATTATGCCTCCATCCGTTGTGAATTCCAAGTGCCACCACATTATAATAGGCCAGTCTTGAGGTTACCTGTGAATGGATCACTGCGGCCAGGCGATCCCTGTCCAGGAATGGTCATAGCTGTCATAGCAGCCTAAGCTGGTGCAAGGTGCTCTTTGCTGCCGAAGCCACTTCCCCTTTTCTGCCACGAATTGATGCCGATTCCCAAGTGAATGTTTTGAGCATCAGGGGCACCAGAAGCAAACCCCACTTTTTTCCTATAATTATCATGGTGCTATGATGTAAGTGAATTTAAAATGCAAAACTACACATGCTCAGGGTATTTCTTTCCATTGCTTTTTATTAGGGTTGACATGTAGGCAGGGCCGGTGCTACCTAGGCGCCGGGCTAAAGGGGGTGCCAGAAACGCCTTGAGAAAAAAAAACACTGCGCTAAAGAGTTGGAAATTGAGCCCACTTTTGAAGCAAATCGATCGAGACAAAGGAGAAAGAGAAGGCAGTTAATAATGTCCCCCCGTGACGTGGCAGGAGAGGAGAAAAGAGAGGTGGCTGGGCGGGGAAACAAAGTTTGATGTGAGCGTGCAGGCAGCGTGGAAATAGGCGGCAGGCTGCGAAGCTGGCAAAGAGCTGGAAGAGAAGCGACAAGGGGACGGCAGCAAAGAGGAGATCCGCCACACGTGAGAGGAGGAGTGGTGGTGGTGGCGGCGGCAGCCGACGGGGGGGTGCTGAATGAAGCCCGTGGAAAGAACTTACACGGAAGTAAACCCCCTTGATCTCGATGGAGCTGGAAACAACATGTTTAGGACTGGAGAGGAAGGGTGTGTGTGTGTGTGTGTGAATGCGGATTATGCATAATGTGCATAGGGCTGGAGGGAGGGCTCAAGTGGGAAGGGGGGGCGCTAAATATCTGATCTTGCCTAGGGCACCAAACTGCCTTACACCGGCCCTGCATGTAGTGTGTGTGTGTGTGTGTGTGTGTGTGTGTGTGTGTGTGTGTGCAGGGCCGGTGCTACCATTAGGCCAACTAGGCAGCTGCCTAAAGCGCAGGGTTAAAGGGGGCACCAAGAAACACCTTGGGGGGGAAAAGAATTTCGGAGCTAACTTCGACTGAGTGGAGGAGCCGCTGCCGCCGCTGCTTCTGCAAAGTTTGGCTGCGAACTCGGCAGCGCCATCTCCCCCTCTCACTTCTCTCTTTCGCTCCCTCCCTCCGTCCGTCCCTGGAGGTGGGTCTCCTCCGTGCCACCAGCAGTGGCTTCACCAATAAACAAGCCCCCTCGCCTGCCGGAGCCTGTCTGTCTTCTCCCCCCCCACCTCATCCCAAGCCAAGTTCTGCAGTGTGGGGAGGGGGAGGCAGGCGGGACAGGCGTAGCCCTTCTTACTCGGGCTCTCCGCTGAGGCTCAGAAAGAAAGCGCCTAGACTGCGGCCTGGGCCCAATCTGATCGAAAAGAAAATAAATGGGGAAAGGAGGGGTGGGGGTTTGTAAAGAGTGTTCTTGCATTTGGATCTGCGGGCTGGAGGGAGGGAGGGCTCAAGTGGGAAGGGGGGGCGCTAAATATCTGATCTTGCCTAGGGCACCAATCTTGCACCTTGCACCGGCCCTGTGTGTGTGTGTGTGTGTGTGTGTGTTTGGTTTTGTGCTCCAACATATCAGGAATGTAGAAGCACTTATACAGCATGGAACATAAGTATGTGTGTGTGTTTGTTGGAGCAGGGGAGACAATAGAACTGTTAGCTTAGCTGTATGTTTCACCACTGAAATAATACACAGGGGCATCTAACGGGAGATGTAAGGCCTTTACATCCAGGGTGTAAAATTACCTAGCTGCATCACTAAAGGCACCTCTAAAAGCGAGGGATGTTGGAGAAATCCAAAATGGGTTCAAATGACTCCAGATTTCTATGAATGTGACCTGCAGATGCTGCAGTTGCAGACTGGAAACTTCCAAACCGCATGGATTCTGACACCTTGTGGACCATTTTTTTTACTTCCTGGAATTTTATGCAAATTTAGTCGTACAAAAATATGAAATACTGGGAAATATGCTAATATATACTAAAAAAAAAAAAAAAAAAAGCCAAACAAACCCACACACAATGTTTTAAAAACTCTGATCACCGACACTTCAGCCCCTGCAATGGACAGGGGAGGCTGGAGACTCCTATTTCGGTGGCGCTCCTAATCCATTGCAGGCTTTATTTATTTATTTATTTATTATATTTATTTATTATATTTATTTTACATAATCCTCCTCCTCCTCCTCTCCATTTTATCCTCACAACAACCCTGTGAGGTAGGTTAGGCTGAGAGTCAGTGACTGGCCCAAAGTCACCCGGTGAGTTTCATGGCCGAGCGGGGACTGGAACCCGGATCTCCCGAGTCCCAGTCCGACATTCTCACCACTACACCACACTGGCTTTTTATTGGAGCTTTATGGGAGCTATCCATGGTGCTGAACTCCATCCCCAAAATAGGTTCGCCACTATGGAGCACCATGGAGAGCTCCTATAAAGCTGCAGTGGATTAGGAGCCCCGCTGAAACAGGAGTCACGCCAGCCTCCACTGGCCGTGGAGCTCTTTTTGCAGCTGTTGTGCTTTCTTCTCATTGATTGTATGCAGAGCTAAGAAAATATGGAAAATATTACAAGCCCATAAAAGTTATGTAAATTGAAGCAGAGCTTTTTCTGGATTTTTCCAAAAACTGGGGGGGGAAACTGATTCTGTCGATGAGCAGACAATGGAACAAAAGATGCCCAGCAATCTGCGAAACACAGACAGAACTGATTAAACAACATACATACAGCCCTAGCCACAGCACACTCACCAGCTGCATTTGGACATAACAATAAACCATACATGAACCATACATTAGGCAAATGAACCTGGGTAAGCTTTGGGCTTCCACACTCATTCCCTCCATGAGAAGGCGATCAGAAGCTTTCGCTTCTATTCTTAAATAACCACAGTTTACTGTTATGTCTGAGCCTGGACAAACTGTGGTTAGTCTTAATGATGGCCTGTTGAAACAAGCCAGCTTGAAATCTTGGTTTATGAAACTGGCGGGCTTCAATAAACCATAGTTAAGATTAACAAGTTTATCCAGGTTTGGACGTCACATAATGTAAAATTGTGACTAACTGAAAATGGAAGCGAAAGCTTCATATCCTCCCCTCATGACAATGCCGGGGAGGGGAGAGAGAGTAGAGATGTTAACGTACCTGGGGGGGCACCTCGCCTCTCCGTGCTGCCCCGTCGCTCGATTCTCAGCGGCACGGAGTGATTCTCCGTGCTACTCAAGCTGCCCACGCCCGCTGCAGCGGGCCCCTGCGCCAGCGTGACGGGACCCTGCGCAGCGTCTTTTCCGTAGAAACCAGGGCAACAGGGCTTAAAACGGCCGTTTTAAGTCCTGTTGCCCTGGTTTCTATGGAAAAGACGCTGCGCGGGGTCCTGTCACGCCGGCGCAGGGGCACGTCACAGCTGGAAGTGACACGACGGGACCGTCACGGTGGGCGCGGGCGGCTCATCGCAGAGAGGCGTGCAGGGCTGGGACCCGGTAAGGCCCGCTAGTCTTGGGCGGGTGTGAGCGAGGCCGATTTCAGCCCACTACACCCCCCGAGGCGAGCGGTTACATCCCTAAGAGAGAGCATATGACCCTGAAACTTGTGTACATAATGATAAACCATAGTTCATTGTTCCATCTGAATACAGTCACCTTAAACTGCCTTGGGAGGATAATCTATCCTAAATGGCAATTTTAAACATTCATTAAATAATAATAACCTATCCTTTAGCAGAGGATTATTGAGAGGTGACAGCAGAAGTGTCCAAGTTCTTCAAGAACTCTGACACAAAGTGCTGCTCCTCATATAAGCCCCTCCAGCATGTGGAGTGTGCTATTCCAGTGTGTATGTACATCTTGTATGATGCAAATATTTTAATTTGCATGGAAGACACAGGATTCTAGAAGAAAAGCTTTTCTCAGCCTTGCCATAAACTGAAAAGGTCAGGGAAATATAAGCTGCGAGGATATCTAATCCAGAATGCATTAAAAAAAAAACTTTGCAAAAGCCATAGGCTGATTAGATCAAGTTATTTCTCAGGGTTTGGTCAGTTAAATTCAGTGATTACACAGCAGGCTGTTGAGTGAAGCAGCATGGAAGTGTCAGCAGTCTCTCATCAGGACTGAAAAATTGCAGCTCCCATGTTGGTCCATTTTGGATTCCCTCTCCCCACAATAATGAGAATCTATGCTCTCAATCAGGAGTCCAGGGCTCATGAAGAAACTCTCCATAGAAGGGATAAAGTTATAAGGCAGTATTCTCCAACCTTGGGTCCCCAGATGTTTTTGGCCTACAGCTCCCAGCATGCCCCAGCTAGCATAGCTGGCTGGGGCATGCTGGGAGCTGTAGGCCAAAAACATCTGGGGACCCAAGGTTGGAGAACACTGCCTTATAAGGCATGCGAGCTGAACTTCCACCACATTTTTTCCAAAGTGAAACGTTGAGAAATTTGGCAGTTCATGCCTGGAAGCAACAACGAGGTTCTATACATTCCTAGCTAAGCATGGAGTGTCACACAACACTCTGTCAACCATTTATTATGGTAAGGTAGGGAACTGGTCCAAGCTAGGCAGTCTTTCCCCATTCTGGGTGCTTCTTTTTCTGCACAGAAATCCTTATTGATTTTTCGGCACATCCCCCCCCCCCAAATGTAAGCATGTTTGTACTCATGCATTCATTGACTAAAGTGTGTTTGTGTGTATTTCAGAAATGTACGCATTTTGGGCACATCTTCCAAATGTGCACATGTTGTCAAACACCTTGTTTTCTTTTTCTTTTTTTTTTCTTTTTTTAGAAATGTATCACAAGCTCAAAATATATATGGATTCCTGAGCACAAATTGTGTTTGGGTCTATGTTTGGTTTTGGGAGGTGGAAAATGGGTAATCGTGCATAAAAATGCAAAGCCAGCCAATTTCTCACCCATCCCTAGTAGGAGCAACAAAGGCACACGTCCGTCATTGTAGATTGAGCCTTGGTAGCTTAGATTCACCCATCAGACGTTAGATTTTCATATTTTGCTGTTAGCACATCCCATGGAAAACACACTGGCCAAGGAAGAATAATATTTGACCATTCATTAGGTGAAGTACACCAATGTTACCTTTTTATGAAACAACCTGTTCTTCGCAAAGATATTTACTTCAGGTTTCTACAAATGTGTTTGACAGTCAAACCAAAACAAAACCATTTCTAAATGGGTCTAACTTTCCTAAATCTCCCTAACATTCTTTTTCCAGGGCACCAAATATTACAATAACCACCCACTCAAACTGATATTTTAATGGCTGTTATAAGTTCAATATTACTCCATGTTCCAAAGACATTTGTACAGGCAAAACAAATCGTATTCCAACTACATATCATCCTTGCAAAGCTCCTTGAACTTCTTTCCTCATGATACCGTTTCCCCCCCCCCTTTAATGAAACAAACTGTTTCTTGCCCCCTGCAAAGATTTGAAGGCTTCTGCCTGGGGGGAGCACTCAACCACCAGCCTGCCCACCCCCAAAAAAAACCAACAAAAAAGAAACCACCACCAAGGTGTTTAGAAGTAATCCAGTCTTCCAGTTTGATGTGTTTTTGAGATTGATTCAAAGTTGTTTTCTCCAAGTTCCCAGCAATTTGTTGATGCTAACATATGCCAACTGGTTATAGTTCTCAGAAATCTCCCTCAAGTTATTTTCCCATGGCAACAAATGTTGCAACAAAGATGTCATATGCAAAGGGCTGTTATGAGCTGGATTCAAAGAAGTGATGGGTGGACTGCCCCCAGGATTATTTCACCATGCTCATTCCCTGGACTTCTGGAAATAGAATGATTTCTTTACTGTATTGGAAAAGTGAAAGATTGTAATGGGGTGCGGGTGCTCCTGATAGAAGTATGACTCCAACTTGGGGTCTGACTTGCACAAATATATTCATG
The DNA here is from genome assembly GCA_021292165.1 of Shinisaurus crocodilurus. Classification (NCBI taxonomy): domain Eukaryota; kingdom Metazoa; phylum Chordata; class Lepidosauria; order Squamata; family Shinisauridae; genus Shinisaurus; species Shinisaurus crocodilurus. Next base: position 27,824,386 of record CM037879.1, on the reverse strand, counting down.
TGGAGAATATTACTATTTCTCTGCTCAGTGCTTTGCTTCCTGCAATTTATTCCTCCAGCTATTGATGCATCAGAATAAGGGATGTCAAAGAAATCTGCAACAGATTCCAATCAGTTCCAATCAGTTCGATGAATATGACCTGCGGTTTCCGCAATGGACAGGCTTTTCCTGAGTCACGCGGATTTCACGGATTCACGGACTGGTTTTTTATTTTCTGGAATTGTATGCAGATTTAGTCATGCAAAAATATGAAAAATACAGGGGGGGGGGGGACCACCGACCAGAAATGTGCATATTCCCCTGTAGGCTAAAGCATGAAAATGTGGATGGGGAGTGCATTTGCACATTTACACAAATGTAAATGGGGGAAAAAAGAAAATGTGCATTTTCAGAAGTGCAGACTTTCCAATGTGGATGCAGGTTTAGGAAACTGTGAAAAATCCAGTTCCATCAATGAGTGGACAAAGGAACGAAAGATGTCTGACAATCCATGAAACACAGATGGAACAGATTTAACAAAATTTATACATAGTCTCCTCCCTTCTGTAAGCCTCCCTGTCAACATCTGAGATGTTTACCACCAGTCCATAGATCAGGCTGCATATGGACAATTAGATGACCCAAGGCACGAATTGTCCCATCCTTCCTTGTACAATCAAGAAAGCAACATTTGAAGTGCCAGTCCTGAGTCTCCAAACCAGCAACAAATTTTGTGATTTAGACATTTGTCTCTGTTCCATTCTACTTTCTTCTACCACCACCTTCACCATTATCACCACCATCTTCTCATTCTTTCTAAACCCCTAAAGACCATATACACTGACCTTTTCTCCTTTTGGTTTTTTTTTTTTAAACTCACAGCTCTCTTTTTAATCCTGTGAGTACCCTCTCTCTGTGAATATTCCTCTGAAACCCACACCCCCGTGCCATGGGAAGAAGGAGAAACATTTGAGAACATGGAGAAAACATCAAACCCACAGACACTAAAAACTAGTAATCAAATTAGTAGGCACACGCTGAATGTTCTTGGAGCAAGGTCTCAGTGCTCTGGATGGGGCATACTGACAGCTACACAAGTACACTGTTCCAAATCATGAAGTCACATTAATCCAATGGCGGGATGCTCTACAGTTGCCAGCAGATAGGCCCCACTCATTATAAATGTAATTGCAAAATTCAAACTGATATATGTCTCTAGTGCCCATTAGGTTTTCACAGCCAGGGTGTAAATTTCTATATGAAGTAAAGAATCTCAGTGGGGGAAGGACTTCACTGCAGCTGCCTCAAGGTTATGAAATGATTTACCAGGGATGGGGACTCGGACTCCAGGACTCGACTCGTGAGTCGGACTGAGTCCCCCCTCTGACTCGAGTCAGACTTGAGTCCCAATAATTTTAATGGGACTCGAGACTCGACTCGGGACTCGAGACCAAGGACTCGTGTTCCAAAATCGTGTTCCTCAAATGCAACATGGATAGGTTTTAGGAAGTACAGCAAGTTTATTTTTTAAAATCATTTCCCTAAAATGCAACCTTTCAGACATTTTGGGTTTGGCTGCCTCTGCCTGCCTGTTTGGGGTTCCCTGCCTCCTCTGCCTGCCAGGTCTCTTCTTAACCAGTTCCACAGTTTGAACTGTCCAAGACAAAGGCCTCTGCCTGCCTGTTTTGGGGTTCCCTGCCTCCTCTGCCTGTCTGGTTATTTTGGGTTTGTCTGCCTGGTCTGTTCTTGCCAAAATCAGTTGCAGAGTATTGAAATAAAAAGGCACACTTGTGCCTAGAATTTATTTAAGCCACACATCTGAAATAGCCTTATTTTGTTGGGAAAAACCCCCATTGATTTTTAATAGGGACTCGTGGAGTCAACTTTGGGAGTGACTTGTGAGTCACCATTTTGGACCAAGGACTCGGACTCGGATCCAAAGACTCGTGACTCAACTCGTGACTCAAAACCAAGGACTCTTCAACATCCCTGTGATTTACCAGATTATGTTCCCCTCTCCAAGTCCTGTTCTTTGGAAAGAAATGTAAAATGCATTTATTCAGTTTTACTGATGAGCGAGATCAGCTGGTTTTTATTGTTGTTCTTACCTACTTTAGGCTTTGGGAGAGGCTGCCCCTAACACAGATAACAGATGATAGATGCATAGATAGATAGATTCAGCCTAACCTGCCTCACAGGGTTGTCGTGAGGATAAATGGAGAGGAGGAGGATCATGTATATCTCTTTGGGATCTTAGGAGGAAATAATATACTTGGAACAAACAAACACATATTAAATTAAACCATTCTGTTTGAAAAAGGTTGTTGTTCTCTAACAGTGAGGATAAATCACTCTGCAAATGATCAATAACATCCTTTCTTATTTCCTAATACTCTTTTAAAAAAATATATAAAAAAATATTGCTACAAATCATATGTTCCAGGGCCAAACTGTATTTTTAAAAATGGATTCTAGGGCAAAGACCTCATGAGCTGTGTCTTGAACTAAATTCTGGGAATGCCTGTTTGGAGGTCACATAGGAGCAACCTTTGGCTAAGTGAAAGTACTCCGTTATGCAGGTGAGGAAGCTGAGGTTCTTGCAATTTCTTTTTTTCTAACCCCTGAAACTTGCTTTATCAAGTACTGCAATGAGAGAGAGAGAGAGAGAGAGAGAGAGAGAGAGACTGATTTTCTTCTTTTTTAAAAAAGATAATTTTCTAGAGTTGTTTGGGAAATGATAGCTGAAGCCTAGATAAATCACAGCCACAATAAACTAATTTCCGTGATTGACTGTGCACCCAGGCTGCTGAGGCAAGAGGCAGTCGCTTGTCCCAGCGCCACAGCCATCTGTTCTGCTATTTCTCCGAGAGGGAGTGATTGTTGATTAACGCTCTCTATGCAAATTCTGCTCCTTTCCATGAAGTGCCCTGTGATCATCTGTGTAGCATGGACTGATGAAGAAATGAGTCCATCTATTAATGCAGCAAAAGGATCATTGAATGGCCCTAGACTGCCCGTGAGTACAGGACAGATGCATCTACAGTGGCACCTGTAATTTAGGGCAGCCCATGAGCGCATCTCATCTCCAAAAGTCCAAACCCAACAATCAGTGAGGCTCTTGCAATGACACGCTGCGTTCCCTCGCAGGGAGGTTGAGGACACTCAGCGTTGTGCCAGATCATCAGACGGTGATGCATAAGTACGTTTTGTATTGATGGTGGGAAGTTTTGAAGAACCAATGGAAATCGACATGGAAGAACAGATTGCGGTAGCGATATATGTGATGAGTAGGGTGGGGAAGGGGGAGAGAATTGAGGAGTTATAAGACAAGCTGCTGCCCTTCCTCTGTACAGCTAGAGGAAAGCCAGTCATAATCTTATGGCAGCTTGCAATTAAAACGCCAGCCTTCCCGATAGTCAGCACTGGTCAGCATCATGCACCTAACACTGCCTGCCTCCTCCACCCAATTTCAGACTTGTGACTGCGGGTTGCTTTCTCTGGCCTGGCTGTTCCCCAGCAAACACTCAGCTTTTCACATGACTCTTTCTGCAGAACAGTTTAAGAGCTGGTGGTGACTGTTCCATATCTCTCTCCCAACATTTCACAGGTGAAAACAGAGGCACTGTTGTGAATTCTCATTCCAACAATCGCAGAGCAGACAGAGAGCCCACCGCTCAACCACTACTGCTGAAGGCCTTTTTCCGCCTAAGGTGTGATACATTTATTGCATCTGCATTCTGCTTGTCATGGACTGATTTAACCACACAAAAAAGGTCTTTGTTCTTCATTTAAAGTTATCCTTAAAAGGGGGGGGGGGTCCTATGCTATGTGAGTATCACCAGCTACAGCACATGAAACCGCAAGATGTTCACAATGTAGTTCCTTAGTGCTCGTGCACATGTATATAACATTCCTTAACAGCTATATATCAAGTTTTATAGTGCTTATACCCTATACAATATTTATTGCCCATTCATTATCGACCATTAGCTGATAAGCAAAACTCTTAGTACACCTTTGACCATGAGTAATAAAGTAATAAAAATTTTACAACCCAACATGCTCCAGATGAACACTGACACCAAACATTAAGTTTTACAACTCTTCATTCCTTGACCCTGAGTGATGGGCATTAATTCAACATCCTTCTTTAGTTGTTATCCAGGCCTCTTTGCCAATTAGTTCTTGATCTCAGTTACCCAGAATTCCTTATGGACTTGCTTGTGTCTTTGTGCATCTTCACTTTAATACAATCACTATTCTTACTTGTTTATATCTCCAAATTCTTAATTATGTATCATTAAGCATTATCAATGGCTCTTCATTTGGGCTTTTATAAAGAGACATCTTATCTTGCTTTGAGAGAGTTGGGTTAGCAATTTCTCAGTAACCTTCCCAGAAATTCCAATGAAGCCAAAAATCAGCTATTTCCTTAAAATATTCATTCATTCATTCATTACATTTCTATAACCTATACTGCCCAATAGCCAAAGCAACCATGCCACCCAAGCCCAACATGGATTGATGGTCCAGAAGGATACCATGCTCTATGGTATCGACAGCCCAGGAGAATGAATAGCATGACTGTGAAGAAATGCTATGTATATAACTGCTGTTGTTCTGTAATGTTTACTTTGTGAGGCCTCTGAGTAGGCCTGCCTGAGGCCTTGCTTTGTTACTGTCCAAGGTCTGTGTGGTAGTTGCTTAGTGACATTCTGAAGAGGGGAGAAACAGATAATAGCTCTGAATATTGTTAGATGGAGCCTGGACCAGGTAAATTCAATTCTAATTGGCTGCAGATTTTAGCTAGGTGGAAAAGAGTGGGTGGGAAATGACAGTTAAGGAGTTGATAGTTAAGGGAGAGAGTCTGAGGGTAGCTATAGAGGGAGGAGGTTTGCTGGTTGGTGGGTGGCGTTATAGAAGCACTAGGAGAAAACTGAAGAGAAAATGAATAGATACAGCCTGAATATTAAGCTATTCCTTCTCTGTGGGAGATTAACCTTATGCGGCTGGTGAAGATGAGAAGTCAGGACCAGGTGGCTGTGTTATGCCAGGAGGCTGCCCTAAGGCCTTGCCAGAAGAAAGCTAAACAGTAAAAACCCAGATAAAATGTCCAGCCAGAAATACAACCGGAGTACATTATTCATAGATTCATAGATTATAGAGTTGGAAGGAGCCTACAAGGCTATCGAGTCCAACCCCCTGCTCAATGCAGGAAACTAGAGGAGGGGTCTCCCATCCAAGTAACAACCAGGCCTGACCCTGCTTAGCTTTCCACACTCAGACAAGCTGAGCCAGCATAAGCCACATATTTTATTGTATTGTATGAATTGTTGTTAACCTGCCCAGAGAGCTTCAGCTATTGGGCACTATAGAAATGATGATGGTCATCGTCGTTGTCGTCAGAACAAAAAGTATCATGAGGTATACCCAGGTAGTATTATTCACTATAGGGCTCTCCCTGCCCTCTAATCCAGCATGTCTCTGTACACGATGCACATAGTGTTCTGCACTGGCTCATGGAGAATGAAAGGGGTTTGACAATAATACCTAAAGCAATTTTCAGGACATTGCAATATCATTGAAACTTTGTTTTATTGAGCACTTGATAAAAAAGCAACAATGTTATTCTCTTTTCCTGTCAGATAACGGGGGATATATATCTCACCCACAACCGAATATCACTTTTCCAATCCATGTCTATCTTTTACACATTTGCTATCTCCCTACTGTTATGCTGTGTGACAGGTGCAAAATGAAGCACTCTTAAGCTCTGATTGTGTCCTGGTCTTACTCCTGAGCATACTGAGATGCTTTAGTGGCTGCGTCCCTTCTTAAGTATGCATATTACTGCTCTTTATGACTGTGGAGGAGTTATTATTGGGTTTGGTTTTTAATATTTTCTGATGGCATATGTGTTTGTGGTGGGTTTTTATTATTATTGTTGTTGCCTTTATTGTACAGCACTTTATATGCAGGTATCTCAGTTTAATAATAAGTATGTTAACAGTAAGATTCAGCAAGAAGATTTCAAATCACCTGATTCACCACCATCAGTCCTCTGGGAAGGAACAGGATCCTGTGCTGAGAGATCATAAATTGCCTATGCTCTGCGGAGCTCTGGGGAGAAGTAGGGCCACTGGACCTACAGGAGGAATGGGTGGACCTCTGAGCTTGCCTCAATCCTTTGTGTCCACCGCTGCATTGCCCTACTCCTACCCAAAGGCACCACAATTTAACCTGGAGCAAGGGAAGGCACCACTGACAGGTGTTCCTGAGCAGGGCCAGCTCCAGATGGTGTCAAGGTTGGGCAGTTGCCACCAGGGCCCAAGCTCAGCAGAGGGCTCACTGACCTAACTCTACTACCATTTCCAGTCTGCAATTAGGGATGGGTGAGTGTCCATATTTGTGACAAAAGAATTTGGGTTTAAAAGCATTTGAATGCGGGAGAAACCAAATCAATGGATTCATCCATCCAGGCCTAGGGCTTTTAAAGCTTTGCTCTTAAAAGTCTGGCTTTGACACCTGGTCTGTTCAATCATGTTAGTGCTTAACCAGGGTTGCCACCTCTTTTTTCTTCTCTTTTCTTCCTGACAGGCTCCTCGTCTTTAATAGCTGTATGATAGGCAGGTATATCATGGTCTTCTCCATGCTGGGAAAAGCTTTCCGTATTAAATTTGGATGGTACAGATGGGTGGGGATTTTGCTCCAGTTTGCTTTTGATAAGAATTTGCCAACATTTGCAAAGTTGTTCATGTTTAGGAGAGAAAGAATTTGAGATTTTTTTTAAAAAAAAAAAAATCAAAGATGGGAGAAAGTGAAACTGATAGATTTGCTCATCCCTACGTCTGCAGTATCCAAGAAAATCAGATTCAGTCTGAGAGAATTCTCAGTTTGCATGTCTTGTCTCTTCCAGCTTGGGCAGGGGATGCTCAAGGTGCTGTGCCCAAGGGCTGCCCCAATCCTGGAGACAATACTGCACCTAGGCCCCAGCAAAGTGTCTTTTCCTCCAAAAAGGGCTGGGGAAGCACTGGGGCCAACCAAGACTTTCTATTCAGAGGTAATGATGCTCAAAGCATCAGTTTTCCACTGAGGATTCTGGGATATAGTCCTAGTCTGCAGTAGGGAAAACATGCTCCACTGGAACCTGAGAACCAACCTCCACCACCTGCCATAACCCTAAGGGACAATTCTGGGGCAGTGGGAGGTAGAGACAGGGGAGATGGTGGAGGCAGGTGCTTTGTGAGTGATGAGCCTTGAGAAATCAGCTACAAAGTCTCAACCCTATTCAGGTCAAGCTGTGGGATGCTAGAGCATCCCTTTACCAGGCACATCGCAACATGCCCTGGCTAGGGATGTATGAGGATTTTGTTTCAGTTCACTAAGCATCAGAGAACTTGCCCAGTTCACAACCCCGAACATGACCAGATTTTGGGGGGCAAAGCTTGGATATTCCCAATCCTGAAATCACATTACAAAAATGTACAGTTTAAAAATGCGCATTTAACAGAAACACACACACTTTAGTCAATGGGGGAAAGTACACATTTGGGTGCGCACTCAAAAAAAATTGTGCATTTTATTTATTTATTTATTTATTTATTTATACCCCGCCTTTTTTCCTGCAAGAAAAGTGCATGCAAATGTGCACTTTTCCTGCTCGGACAACAGCAACAAGGCTTGCATTTGGGAATGGGGGCAGGGTGAGCAGAGCCTCAAGTGGAACTCGGAGAACCTCAAAAAGTGCATGCATCGCTGATTCTCCTGCTCAGCCAAGAGCTAGAGGAAGAGAGGAAAGACTTTAATAATGCTCTATCAGGATCCCTTTTATGTGTGCAGCTGTGGGCACTGCATGTATTGTGTTGAAAGAATTTGAATCAAGTGATGATCTGTATGTTAACTTCACACATCAATACATGTCCAATAAGCACCATTGATATTTATGCAACTTTTTCCCTTACCAGCTAACTAAAGACTTCACATGGTCGCTTAATAACCCAGCTAAAATATTATCCCAGAATCCCATTAAAACTCAGAGGATTAATTGACTTTTAGATGCCATAGGCCCTGAAGGACTCATCTGCTAACTAGCTCGTGGAAATAATTAATGTCTGAGGTCATGTGATCGTTACATTAAAATGTCAAGGAAAAACAATTTCTTTGCATAAACAAAGCACTGCAGAATATGATCACACTTTGCAGTAAGGGAGTTTCATAAGCTATGTTTTATTTAACTTGAGCCATATTGAGCATATATATGGGGAAATGGATTAATATTTAATTTTGCAAGGCACATCACAGATATTGCCATGCTACTTTTTCATAGAAAATAATTCAGTGATTTCAGTTGCCAATGGACCAGTTCCTGGTGCATTCATTCCAATGTCAGGTCTGCATAGCAAGGGAAGGAATATATAGAGTGGGGGGGGGGAGGAAATGGGAAAGATCAGCCTGTAATTCTCCCCAGAGCACTGGAAGGGTCAAAGTATGCAGACATATGTTACAAGCTGACCCTATTTCCCAGGGTGGCTCTCATTTTCTGATGCCTCTGCTCCTGGCAAATCAGTACTTTTATCCTCCCATCACCGCATTTTCACTTTGGGGATGCCTTGCGAAATTTTAATATGAGTTGCTAGACTTGTCCCTCCCCCCCCCCGCTGAGTTTGTAGAAGTCTATGATGATGGGTGGATGCATCTTAATTCTATGTAGATATATGAAAATATGCAGGCAGCAATATCCCGTTGGTAACATATTGTAAGATGGTTATATTTTTCTGATACAGCTTTCCCCAACCTCCTGGGGCCCACCATCATCATTTTTATTTTTATTTTTATTATTGATTGACTGATTGATTTGATTTGTACCCCACCTTTCTACCAAAGATGGCACTCAAGGCGTTTTACAATCATTGATTAAAAAAACAACAACAACGATAAGCAAATACAGTAATGCCTTGGATTGCGCGCATAATTCGTTCCAGAACCATGCTCATAATCCAAAACACTCGTATATCAAAGCGAGTTTCCCCATAAGAAATAAGGGAAACTCAGATGATTCGTTCCACAACCATTTAATCCCTGCTTTGCTGGCTCCCTGGCAGGGAGCCCCAAGGAGGGAGCTGGCAAAGCAGGGATTAAATGGTTGTGGAACGAATCCCCGCAGCGCCTCCACTGGGCTCCCTGCCAGGGAGCCAGCAAAGCAGGGAGACAAGTGGAGGCGCCCGCCCGCCCGCCCGCTTGTTCGGCGGTTCCGCTCGTATTGCAAGACCGGGCTTGTGTTGCAAGACGTTATTTATGCAAAAATTTTGCTCGTCTTGCAAGGAGCTCGTAGACCGGGTTACTCGCAATCCGAGGTATTACTGTACATTAAAACACAACTAAAAACACAACAACAGATTAAAAACAGCATCCAGTGCAACATACCCACTTGTGTTTTGGACTACAACTCCCAGCATTCCTTCTGGCTGGGGCAGATGGGTGTTGAATCCAAAACATCTGGAGGACACCAGGTTGATGAAGGTTGGCCTAATGTATCTTTAAACAAGGGAACAGATACTCTATTTAAAGGTGTGAAAAATACGCCCCCAGCACTGCATACACACACACTCATATGCGCACGTGCGTGCATGTGCACACACATACATTCTCAGAACCATCTGTCCCCCACAAAAGAGGGATAGAAGACTTTCTGGTGGTTACATTGACTACAATGAGGGTAGCTATCTTACCCCCCCCCCCCAAGGGTGCTCTGGGTATGAACCTACATCTCATGGCATAGTATTGTTCACAGAGGCATTCTGTCCCATGAACATGACTTGGCTGCTGAGATCAGCCAAACCATCACTTGAAGTGCCAGCAAGTGAGGGTGTGGGTGTTAAGTGGAAAAAGACAAGTGGCCAAGATTCTAAAACTTCACCTACCCCCTGATGATCCATCCAATCTCTGGGACAAGTTGGTTCCACCTTCAAAAGGTACAATGCTTGGATGAGCCACATGCTTTGGCCCAGCACTAACTGCTTTTGTTTTTAAATTAGTGGAGGACATATTGTGGCAGAGAAAATGTATACAGGGGGGAAGAATGTAGGTTTCAACATCATATAATGTGGGGGCACCAGGAGCAGTATTCCCTTGCCTGAGGTGTGTGTTGGGGGGAAGGTGTTAGAAATTCAGAAGAGTGGATTTCACCTTGAGGAAAGGTGTGTGTGACCTCAATGGGTATTGCACCTGCTTTGCAAGCAGGAGGTCCCAGGTTCAGTCCTTGGCATCTCCAGGCAGGGCTGTCAGAGACCTTGGAGAGCTGATACCAGATTTGGGCAGGGAACCTTAGCCCCCTGGATAGAATCCAGTCTGTGGATGTTCCCAATCTGCCTCACAGAGGGTTGGACACCTTCAGTGGGCCCTTTTCCCTCCCCAGTCCCTGGGTCCTGCCCCTGGTCTGGAAAGGCAGAATCCCCATCTCTGATCTCTGATGGGAGGGTGAGCAGTGCAAAGGGGAATCCCTTTGTTATTTCTGATCAAAGATCAGATATAACATAGGGATTAGCCTGGGGGAGGTGCTGGTCCTGCAAGAACCTGCTGAGACTTCACACCCCAGATGAGATCTGAACAGTGTGGGAAGGAGACACACAACTTAGCCAGCCCTTGCAGGAGCCATCTCCTGACTAGTTCCTTTTTTTCTGCGCAGAGTGAGGTGTGGAGCTCTCTCTCTGCACAGGGAAAAGTGGGTGGAGCCAGGCCAGATGATGTCACATGAGGGGAGGAGCTTCACAGCAGGGCCCTGCTCCCTTGACATCATCTGGTCTGCTAGCTTGGTCTGGAGGTCCAATCCAGCCCACAGACCAAAAGATGTTGCCTGCCCCTGGTGTAGACCATCTTGAGCTACATGGACCAACGATCTGATTCAGTATGCCAGGATCTGACTCAGCCACTAATTTGGATGGCTTTAAAATACCTGACGGAACGTCTCTCCCAACCGTTATCTACCCGGACACTGCGCTCAACATCTGGGGCCCTCCTCCGACTGCCACCTCCAAGAGAGGCTCGGTTGGTGGCAACGAGGAGGAGGGCCTTCTCGGTAGTAGCCCCCCAGTTATGGAATCAGCTCCCCACTGAGACCCGCCTGGCGCCAACCTTACTATCTTTTCGGCGCCAGGTTAAGACTTCCCTCTATGCCAAGGCATTTAGTTAGGAGCTTGGAATAGCACGGAGGGGATTGTCACCTGTAGGCTCAGTTTTATTGGCTTTTGTATTGTTATTTTAAACTGTGTTTTTAAATTTGGTTTTTAATTTTTTTAAACTGTTTTGTATGTTTTAATGTTGTTTTTATGTATGGAGTGTTGTGAACCGCCCAGAGAGCTTCGGCTATGGGGCGGTATATACCGTAAATGAAATAAATGAAATGAAATGAAAAGGGGATTGGACAAATTAATGGAGGAGGAGGCTATCAATGGCTACTAGTCCTGATGGCTACATGCTAACTCCAGGATCAGAGGCAGCATGCCTATGTACACCAGTTGCTGGGGAACATGGGTGGGATGGTGCTGTTGCACTCATGCCCTGCTCATGGGATCTCGTGGGCAGCTGGTTGGCCACTAAGTCTATGTGAACAGAACGCTGGACTAGATGGACACTTGGTCTGATCCAGCATGGCTCTTCTTATGTCCTTATGTTCTTATACTACAGATTCCTAAGAGAGGGCCAGCCCTGCTTACACCTGTGAAATACTGGAGGGTATGTGAACAAGGAGAGGTATATGTAGTTATAAAACAGATGCTCCTGTTCTAGAATGTTCATAAATACCTGTCATTGCAGGAAAACACATTGTGCTAATATAAATTAGAGCAGAAAACAGTGTAGGTAAAAATAAAAATATATATCTTATTCCAAATTTCAAATGCTTAATTTTCCGGTGGATACCTAAAAATCTGGCGAATATCAAGCAATGATGTGGCTGCTCAAGCCACATTCCTGGGCATAATGCCCCCTGGGAACTACAATACAAGAGGACATCACATTGTTCCCAGAGGCATTCTTGCAGGGAAAAGAGGGCTTCCTTCAGTTAAAATATTCCCCCAGAATTCTGGGAAGGAAGGAGAGGAAACATTTGATTATTTGAGCAGTGTCCAGTAGGCCCTCGAAAAGAATGTGGTGAAGAGAAAAAGTTCAGCAACTAAACTCTTATGACAAGTGGAATTAGAGCAAAAACCACATGCTGGAGGTACTAAATTATCAGAGAAGTGTCTGACTAATAAGGGATACATCTGGTGTATTAAGAAGAGACACGCAAAAATCTACTTAATATTGAGGATTAATGTGAGTGTCTGGCAAACGGCTTGACTGAAACAAACATATTGAACTGAACTGAATCCAGATTCCATGAGCTTCAATAGCAAATGGGGATGAAAGTGAATTAAAAAGACACACATATATAACTTCGATTCTGCAAGTTTCTCTGAGCCTTCACTGTAGATGCCACAATGCAAGTATGTTTGTTATATTCGAGTACATGAGCATTTGAGTATTTAGTACAGTCAAACTTTTGACACTCAGTTATCCAAAATTCCTTATCCCAATTCAGTGTGTTCTCCATCTCCACCCTAGGTTGCTGTAGCCTTTGATGCTTCCCCCTACCTCCTTCTGTGCAAGTGTCAAAAGAGCTGTATTTATTTTATTTAAATATGTTTATCCCTCTTCTTAATTGCAAAGATTCCTGAGGTGGATGATAATCTCAGGTTGCAATCCACTATTCACTTACCTTGGAACTCAATGGGACTTACTTCCAAGTAGACATGTATAGGATTGTGTTGTAACAGTATAAAATTGTCACACTGCATGACCAACAAAAGGTTTAAACAAATAACAACCAAAAATTCAGCAATAGCAACTGTGTCAATCAAGTTAAAAGAGTTCATTCTGTTGCAAAGCAAGCAAATATTAACATAGATCAAACCTTGTACAGCAGGCCACTATATCTTATGTAGGGGCGGAAATCCCTGAACTCGATCCCGACACCAATAGCATCCAAGGGATCTCATCTATTACACCTATTTGGGCCCAATTGGAAAATTGAGAAACTGGCCTGGGCACAACCATAGAATGGCTACCATGGGTGGGCATGGCTAGTCATAAAGGACAAGTAGCCTGCACAGAGGCATTCGTGAGAAATCAAGATGGCTCCCACATCACTTCGAAGCAATTCCAGCTGCCAGTAAAATATTTTTTAAAATATTATAAAATTAAAATTGAGAGAAGTAGGGTGTCTTGGTGTGCACAAGGGAAGGCATCCAGGGGGACAGTAGTGTCCATGGGCACCACAGTGCCTGCCCCTTTAAACCCTGCTTTTGTCATGGTCCACTGAGCACGAAAAAATCACATTACTTTTGAGCGTGACATACACAGCAAACAGGCCAAGGAAGCACCATTTCAGGGTCTCCCATTTGCGCAAATGGGATCATGGGTTTCCCCCCTCCATTTTTCTGGTCCAGAGATTGGCACAAACAGGATCTCCTTTTTCAATTCAGGTCTTTAAATTTTTGCAAATGGGGTCATTATATGTGTGTGTGTGTGTGTGTGTGTATAATCAGAGGTCTTGTGCAAATGTGCATGTGCGCAAATCTTCCTGTCCACTATGTAGCCTTTCCACTGTAAATATCTGTGAGTTTCATCCTCTTCACACACTACTTCACTTAGCCTAGCAGAGCCATATTCCATACCTGTCAAGTTTATCCACCACCTTGGCGCTCCCCTCCCACTTCGCTCACGAAGCGCAGAAGTGTTGTTGTCTGGATGTATCATCCAGCTAATGGACTGGGAAGGGTTTTTTCTTTTCTTTTGTTTTGCTTTTAAACTCATGGATCCCTTCCAAACTATGAGATTCCACAGGTATGTGAATGGCAGAAAATGTGATGTATTGCTGAAAAAGAAAATAAGAGAACCATTCTAAAAGAACCATAAAGAAGTTGTGTTTGTCTTTGTGCTGTGATTTTGAAGAAAAACTGTCCACTTTACAGAATGAAATGCTATTTTCACGTAACACCATAATGTTCATGAATTACATTTGTGTGACTTTTCCATTACGTTTATTCCATGCTTATGTATGAATAAAATTTTCATTCTTATCATTTTGCTTTGATTTCCATTAGGTGTGTATACAAGATGGGCATGTATTTATGAGACTATACAGGAGATGAAAATAACTAGGCTCATACTTGTAAATTAAAAAAAGAAGAAGAAAAGGAAAAAAAGTATCATCTGAACAGTATTCCCAACCTTTAGTTCAACTGAGTCCCAGAACAGAGCTACCTTCCTGTATTCATGGGATTCTCAGCCCTACTTGAACAATATGGGACGACCCTTCTGTAATTCCAAGGTCCAGGGTCATTACCAAGTTTTGCTGAAGTGAAAGTGATGTCTCAAGGTGAATTTGGACATTCCTGCTCAGGCAAATCATGTGAAGAATTTGAAGGGAAGCCAAAAGAGTTTAGTTAAGACAAGCAAAGTCTCTACTCATCCCTAGACAATGCCTTTTCCCAGTTTAAATATGTATATGTTATTTAATGTATGTTTAGCCCATTCTGCAGTCATTTTCATTTTTACTGTCCTTTTTCCCATTGGATTTCAATGGACACCCATCTGGTTTCCTGCTGCCAGTAACCCTGGTGGTCTCTATGCAACAAGCATGACTTTTTCCAGCTTCTTACTACACCCCCATGGCATCACACCTGCCACATTTCAGATTGCACAAAAAATCCCCATTTAAGGAAAAAGCAAAAGGATGCTGCTTGGCATTCAGCCAGGTCCCATCTGGTGAAGAAGAGGTGAGCAAGGGCTGGCCCATGTGACAGACCTTGACCAATAGGAGACAAACACAGGCTGCTATAAATGCTCCTTGGGCCTCTTCCCTTGACACAGATCTCTGCCCTCCCAGCCTGTGATGCAGTAAGGGATTACCCAATGATCTGTAAGCAGGTTAATGGGGTCCATCTCCAAATTGGCCATGGAGCCAATAACAACAAGAACAACCATAATAATACTGAAACCAGTGTGAGAGAGATAATACATCTGAGAAGTAAAGATGGGGGAGAAATCAGTTCAGTTCACATTTTAATGCAAATTTACATAATTTCACACTTTTGAACCACTACGTGAACCGGAACGCAGTTATCCTTTGAAATTCATACTTTTCTGAATTTTGCAATGGAGTTTTCCAATTAAAAAATGCACACAAAACTGCTTGAAAAGCCATTCAAAAATACATATAAAAATGCACAAACCGAATACCAAACTGGAGAAATTCTCAAAGTATGTGATGAACTTAGCTTAAGGTTAGAAAAATGAGAAACTGAGAGAAACCAAAACTGGCAGATCCATCCACCCCTACTGAGAAGGGTAAGAGGGTTTTAAAAAAATATTTTTAAAAAAAATAACTGGTTGAGTCCGCTCCGTTTATACCATTCAGGCTTAGATCAGCTCCTGCTTCGCTCATGTAAAACAAGCAAGCATCAGAAGCAGATTGCATGGCTACTGCTTCAGCCAATAATTCTGAAAATTTGTGGCAGGCCTTGTACAAGCTGCTCCCTAATCCCTCCCCAAAGATGATTTGATTAGGCCATAAAGGCTCCCTGTTCTCAAATCAATGCAGCCTGGGTGGATGACAACATTGGTGCAGTTAGGAAATCTTAGACTCTGGACTTAATGGTCTTATGAACATCGGGAGAGCACCAGGTTGGGGAAGGCTGGCTTAAGGGTACAGTCTTTTTCTTCACTACATCTATGGAATGTGGGCAAATGTGCTTTGTTTTTGTTGTCTCAAAATCTGAGAATGCCAGATTCTCATTGTCTGTGGGGAGGGGAAAGCCTGTGGCCCACCACAACCTCTGGCTCTCTGGACACTGCAAGCCCACTCTTGATCTCCAAACCACCCCTTGGGACTTGCTTCCTCTTCTGCTTCATCTCTGTGTGTGTCTGTCTAGGGCAGGGCTCTCCAACCTTGGGTCCCCAGATGTTGCTGGACTACAGCTCCCAGAATCCCTTGCCATTAGCCATGCTGGCTGGGTATGATGGGAGCTGTAGGCCAGCAACATCCGGGGACCCAAGGTTGGAGAGCCCTGGTCTAGGGATTGGTGAAAGAGCATTGTTCGAGATCACTAGATTCTCTTAATATGGTCTCACTACTTGTCTCGTGCCCAATTCCTGTTTGCATTTGCAATCACTGCTTTCTTTGCACAAATCAGATGTTTGCACAACTTGAGCAGTGATCAAACAGCAGGTTTGTGCCAATCAAGCAGTGATCAAATAGGAGATTTATGCAAATCTCCTGATCTATGTGCAAATTGAACTTGGAATCGGGAACGGGAAAAACACAAGCACACGTTTGATGATTTGTGAACATTTTCAGCAGACATGTGTTTGCACTCACATTCAGGGCAAAAATGAAATTCTCATGCATTCCCGTGTCTATCTGTGAGAGGCAGAGAAGGGGCGGGTGGCACAGAGACAGAAGGAACTATGCAGTCGTGCAATGTGGCAAACTCTGCCCACTTTTGGCTCTAGCTCTACCCGCCATCAGCTGGACTGATTTTTCTCCTCCATAGTGTAATGAATACCGTATGAGAAGATACATTCTACTTAAACCAAATGAATTTGCATCAGTAGCTATTGTTGCATCCCCTAAAATCGTTCACTGCACTGCACTGCACTGCACTGCACTGCACTGCACTGTTTTTGTCCTGTTGTTCTGTGTGCCGCATCCCACCCACCCCCACATGCGCACTCAGGGACAGAAAGGACCACAGAGGGAAATTAACCAAATGGATTAGGGCAGCCACAATCTCCTACCAGACAAAAATAGAGCCATATACTGATGCAACGTGCTACTGTTGCAATATTCACAAAGTTAGAATGATTGCTTTAATCAAAGACAACAAAATGCTTAGGTTGACAAGGAACCAGCCTGTTTCCTCGGAGAGAAAGGCACAGCATTTAGCTGGGCTGGGAGGTGGAAGATGCGTATGCATCGCAAGATACACTTGAAAGAAGCTTGCAAGCACAGGCTAGAAGAAGGTGAGCATCTGATAAAAGGCAAGATTATTCGTTCTTCTGTTTTTAAATAAGAGATGTGTAAAACGTCCTTGTGAAATTTCACACATATCACTGAATTCCCACTGACATTCACCTAAAGAAAAAATTTCAAGTAAATTTGGAGGTGTGAAATGTATGGGCGGGTCTAAGCATCCATATCTAGAACCCTCAGAAAAACTTAACACGGGCCTCAAGTTGTGCTATGGTATGGACATCTTCTCCCAGTCAATAGTTCTGGATGTTCCCACTGGCTGGTGAGAAAAACAATCGCTCTAGCCCAGCCTTCCCCAGCTGCTGCCCTCCAGATGTGTTGGACTGCAACTCCCATAATCCCCAGCCAGCATAACCATTTTCCATGGGAGTTGTAGTGCAACACATCAGGTTAGGGAAGTCTGCTCGATCCAGACCTGAGATTAGATTTGCGCGACATAATTTTATTATTTTATTTAATTTCTAAAGCAAAATGGTGAAGTAAATTCAGAAGCTTCTTCTAGGGAGTAATATCAAATTATTTTCAAGGAAATAGAAAGTACTAATAATCTCACCTGAGTTTCTGGAGCACAGGAGGCGTGATGGTTTCCTGCATCTTTATCTTTTAGGTTCCTTCAAAATTCCCACAGATGTTTTGCACCCGGAGAAGGAAATAGAGGAAATAACAAGGCACACACAATAGTTTGTGTGAACTAGGGCCTCTTTATTTTATCAGGAAAAATCCCCCCACCCACCCCAGGGTCTGCATGTGTAAGTTTACACTTAAAGATATAAAGTGCAATTGCAGGCAACAAGTGCTTACAGATATATATTGTGCACTTTTAAGGGAGCTGTGTTTGGCTAAAATTCCCTGTTAGAGTGTACAGTTGGTGACAAACCCAGTGTGAGAGCCAGTGTGGCGTAGTGGTGAGAGTGTTGGACTGGGACTCGGGAGATCCGGGTTCTAGTCCCCACTCGGCCATGAAGCTCACTGGGTGACTTTGGGCCAGTCACTGACTCTCAGCCTAACCTACCTCACAGGGTTGTTGTGAGGATAAAATGGAGAGGAAGAGGAGGATTATGTAAGCCGCCTTGGGTTCCTTGCAGGAAAAAAGGTGGGGCATAAATATAAATAAACAAACAAATAAATAAATAAATAAGTGCGGGAATATAACCTCAGGGGGCCTGCAGGCAACTTGCCCATCTTTTGAGCAAGCAACCCTGCCTTGGGAGAGAGGTGGGTTTGGACCTCCACCCCTTCTCAAAGCCACACCTGGGTACATAAGGGGGGCTCCCTGAGTCATCCCCACCTGGTGTCTCACAACTCCAGGCAGGTGAAGCAGGATAGGCCCAAAGGCAAACCCTATCCTGGATGGCTTTCCCTTATCGTTCCCCTCATCCCAGCATTTGAAATTGAGTCATATACTGCATCTGCATAGTGAAGTTACATTTAGGCTCCATGAGCTGTGTAATAGTGCTGTGCCGAAAATTTCTCCTACGTTTTTGGGCGGAGGGGGCATTCTCATTCAACTTGATAGAAAATAAATTGCTTTCAAAAAGAAATTCAATGGGGAAGAAGATTTTGGAATAATCCTCATGGGTTGGGGTTGGGTTTCTTGTGCTTACCTTACTTAGGAGGGGGCTTAGAAACGTGCGCAAGTATCCCATTTTTCATTGCACCATCATCCCCCTGGGAGACTGCAGCCTCCTTTCAGCTCCAAAGGAGATGAACTGACCGGGATGACGCTGTTTTGTGTTCCAGATTGTCTCTGCCTTGTTATTTATTTGTTTATTTTATTCTTTGCCGTTTTCCTGTCCATTTGTCACAGCTTTGAAGAAAGCCCCATCCACCTTGTGTTCTGTGACTTGCACCTGACAGTCAGCCGTAAACTAAGCTTAATTAATTAAGGGGAGGGTGAGGAGGAGCATAAAACGTGCAAAATCCCACCAAGGCCAGCATTTCTTGCTCTGCAGATGGTGGGTTGCCAGAAAGGATCAGCACAGACTTAATTACAAGAACAGTCAGAGAGCTTGGGAAGGAGACGAAGGAGGGAGGCTGTGTTGTTAATAGTGTAGGCAGACAATTATATAAGCTTCAGCAGCGGTGGCTCATGAGGAGACTAGGCAGAGAGGTATGAAACCGCCAGTCGCCGATCTGCAATGATCAAGGGGAAGGGGGAAGTGATGCCCTTATTGGATGGGAAGATCTGGGCCACCACTGAGAGTAAGGTTCTGATGTCATTCATGTCTGTTTAATAGATAGATTGATCTGATTTGCACCCCGCTAAGAAGTTTCCAGATCAGCTAACAAATAGTTCAAATTATCAGGAGAAATAAATGAAACAAAAAAATAAATAAATGTAAAGATACAATTTCTTGGATTTTGTAGACATCCTTTGCTAATGCCTCGGCCATGTCTTTGCTTTAAGGCAAGTTAAACAAATAACCTAAACTAACTATCATTGTATCTTATCTGTATTACTTCATTCCCTACTTCTGTTAATGTTATTATATATTACGGTGCAATCTTATGAATGTTTAGATGGGGGGGGGGAACTCCTGCAACTCCCAGCTACCATGGCTGGCTGGGGGATGCTGGAAGTTATAGGACTTTTTTCTGTCTAAATATACATAGGATTGCACCTTTATATATGAATATTTATGTACTTATACTAGCACATTTTTCTTCTTTAATTCTTATATTTTGTGTAAAACACCCTCTCCTTAATCAACATTTAAAAACCAAACAAACACAGCAGTATAAAAACAATCAGTAGAAATGAGCAAAAAAAAAAAAAAACAACCAAACACCCCACCATGCAATATAAAAGTAATGTACCAAGGATGAGAAATCCTAGGAAAATTAAAAAGTATTTGCCTGGTGCTGAAATGACATCAAGGTAGATGCCAGGTGAGACTCACTGGGAGAGCATTCCACAGAGCCACCACTGATTAGACCCTTGCCCTGTTGCCACCTGTAACACCTCAGATGGAGGTGGCATCCCAAAAGAGGATCTTAGTGTATGGGCTGGCACCCGTGGAGACAAGTGGTCCCTCAGTTATCTTGGTCCAAAGAGATGCATGCTTCTAATGGCAAAAGCCTTCACTTTACTTTGAACAGGGAGCCACAGCAGTTGGCCCCAAAATGAACTGGGAGCCACAGCCATTGGTGAAGCACAGTCGTAATAGGATCATATTGAACAGGCCCATTTAACAGCCTCACCACTGTATTTTGGACTAATTGCAGTTTAAAAACCATCTCCAAAGGCAGCCCCATGAATAACACATTAAGTATTCTCCTCTGGAAACTACATGGGTATGGAACACTAGCACCAGACTATCCATGTTCAGTTAGGGGAGCAACTTGGTTCATTTCTGGGTCAGTCCATGGAGTGCCTGGGAATGGGACAGTTCACTCATCTGGGTGGTTCAGCCATGATTTATTTGCACCACCAGAGAAGCAGTCCTGGGAAAGCCTTCCACGCTTGCCCCCCATGCACTGTAATGAACCTGATTTGGCTTTTGAATGCTATTGCAGTTGCAGTGCTGTGCGTGTGCGTGTGCGTGTGCGTGTGCGCACGCACGTGCACTCCATGTGAGTTTTTAGTGTTTATTGTGCTTTATGAAATGTCAAGCCAGGCTTAGAGCTGCCTTGGAACCAGGCTATTTAAAGGACCACCTTCTCCTGCATTTTCCCATCTGCCCGCTTAGGTCATCTTCAGAGGCCCCGTGCAGTGAAACTTAGGTTGGAGAGGCCAGCTGGGAGTGGATGGAATGGGGGGGTGGTAAGTGTGGCTGATTGCCAGGGAGACAGGAGAGAATTCAGGGGAGGGGAGCTAGGTCAGTTAAGGTGGGCACTTACGGAAGATGGTAGGAGAGTGGTGAGAGGTTCTGGGGAACTGGGAGCTACAGAGTTGATTTTACTTTGTCCTTATGAGTTATTTATGCTGCTGTTCCTATACTGAACTGTTTTCATTTTCCTTGTTCACCCAAAAGGTTCTGATCCTCTTGGATTGGATCCAACTTCCTCATTGCACCCACAGAAAGGATGCCAATGGTGGAATGAGGCTTTCGCAGAGGATGTAGAAGTGCCTTTCTGCCAATGGTTGGTATCCATTCCACAAGTGCAACAAGGCAGTTGTATCCAACCCATTAACTGTTTAGGGACTGCAGAGAGAGGCTGATTCTCCCTCTACTAAGAATTTGCCCAGGACGATCTTCTGAAGATCTGGTTCGGTTCTGCTTAAGGGATGATTTATCCTATATCACCGAGAGGGTTGCAAATCTCTTTTTCATTGCAATGCAAATCAGGAAAAAAAATACGTTGCCCCTTTTAAAAAACCCATATGTTTAATCTAACTGTTTTAATTGCTCTTATTTGTTCTTGGGTATCAAAAACTCTGGTCTGTGACCATAATAAAAAATTCCTTCCTTCCTTCCTTCCTTCCTTCCTTCCTTCCTTCCACCCATTAACTGTAAATAAACCCAGTTTATGTGCTTGAGAAAAATCCAGAGCTGTATTCTGGACAGAAACCACACTGGCACCATTTGAACCCATATTTCATTTTACACCAGCTACTTGGCCCAGCATCAGAGTTGTGACTGGTGGGAACATTACAGCAGTGTCATGGTATGAAAAGTACCTCCCATGGTTCTTTAGTAATGGTTGAAGGGTACCAATCTCAGTTGGGGAAAAAAAAATCCAGGTTAATAGGCAATTCTTCAATGCACAGAGACTTATGTAAGCTCCTTCACACATCGCTCAGATAAAGAGGCAAAGCATGTTAGAAGGGGCTGCATGGTCACACCTTCAGCTCTTGATCACACAGGTTTGCAGGACCCGGGTAAGCTTTCATATCTAGAAACTGAGCAAATCTTTTCCTGCCTCAGATGTTTGCTAACATGGGGATGGTGGGGTCAGAGCCAGGAGGAGCTGCATGACATCCATGGTGGGGCTAAAGGTGTACCCCCATAGCCCCTTCAACCTGCTTTGATCCTTTAAGAGAATAATGTGTGAAATGGTTTTTACTAGATGTGGTTATCACAGACATAAGGCAAGTTTGAATGCCAACGTTTGAACAAAAGTTTTGGAGATTGCTTCAGTTTCATAGCAACTAGAGTAGGTGTTTCATGAAAATATTTTGATCTCAAGACGAAACAAAAAAAATATATTTAAAAAATCCCCCAAATCCATCTGAAAATGTTTACCAAGGCGTGAACTGCAATTTGGGCGAGTGAGATGAAATGTACAAAATGTCTAATTGTGCTTATGCCTATACTTTTGAGCTCACGCGCGGATATATTTTCTTTTGTTCCCAAATTAGCTTCCTAAATTTGTTGAAAGTGATCTGTCAGGATGGAACTATTTAAAATTGTGTTAGAATGATAGCTTAATATTACAAACAGAGGAAGCAAAATACTGAAAGCCCATAACAGATCAACCAAAAGAAACCCCTTTTAAAACGACAAATGTAAACAGAACATCTCTCAAAAGAAGAATAAGCTTCTTCTTTTCTTACAAATAAAGAACACTCATCTCCAACTGCTAATTGCCCTGGGACTACAGAGCTGAAGAGAGGCACACGCTAGTCCTATCCATTAGCCAGAGGACATGGGGTTTGTGGGTTATGTGTGTAAGTGTGGGATTTTGTTTTGTTTCTTCGTATTATTATGGTCTATCATAATTGAGTTGCCCTGAGGACCTTTCAATCAAAAGGAGGTGTGTAAACCTTCCAGATGAATGAACCGATACATAGCCATTTTTTAAAATTGTTACACAAAACCATACAAAAAGGGTAATTCATGTATAACCATACACATTACAATAAATTGCATGTGTGCTTTTACATCAGTAGCCAAAAAAAGAAAGAAAGAAATATTTGATTTGTCATGCTAGTGAAAAATAAAGATCGTCAGTTGAAAATGCTGTTCTTGCAATCTCCTTAGCCCTGTTCAGGTAGGTAAAATGTGGAAGTATAGTGCGGGCCAAGCATGTAAGCCACACACCGTAAGTTCCCATGCAAGCTGGTGCACACACACCCCATTTCAGAAGTTTGCTTGAATTCAAGTAGACCTCTCCATGTGTTTGGGCAGTGTAATAATGAAATTACTGAATATATACAGCCCAAGTGTTGATAAATTTCTATAGAATTTTTCCCATGTAAAATGTTCTCTACCATTCTAATCTCATTTAGTCTCATGGCAACACTGAAACATAGCTGAGGATGAAAACTCAGGGCTGCTTCACCAAGGTTACCTAAAAATGTCATTTATTTTATTATATTTTATTTATATCCTACCTTTCCACCAAAAATAGTTATCAAGGCTACTAACCATAATAAAATGCAGGTTAAAGGAATTTTTTAATTAAAACAGAATAAAAATAGAACCATAAAAACATAACTGTAAACAAAATCACAACAACAACAACAGCTACCTGCCAATGCAATCCCACGCTTGTTTACTTGGAAGTAAGTCCCTCTGTGTCCAATTACTCCGTTGTCAATGTGTATAACATTGTAGCCTTAAAGGTCACCACTGATGTTTCCTTTTACCTGATCTTAGCAAGAGTGCTCACAATGGACTATGGGATGTTATCTTATAACTCATGGTCAGAAATGTCTTTGGACACAAACAACCAGCACGTTTCCACCTAATTGAAAAAAGCCATGCCACACTGTGGTCATAGAAACACCTTCAGATGTGCCCAGCTTGTCTGGGCATGGAAGGATATTTTGGGTGGGGGGGGGGGAGGCTGGTGAGCCCTATTTGCTGGGACTTCTAATCCATTGCAGGTTTTATTTGGAGCTTTACAGGAGCTATCCATGGTGCTGAACTCCATCCCAAAAATAGGTTCACCACCATGGAGCCCCATGGATAGTTTTTTAGAGAGCTCCAAAAACAAAAAACCCTGCAACAGATTAGGAGCCCCACTGCAATAGAAGTCACCCGCCTCCACTGCAAGCAAGGGGAGACGGGCAGGCCTAAGTAGCATGCGCTAAGCATGCACGGCATGTTGGGTGAGGGGTGGGGGGTTTATGGGGTGATATGAGCCCACAGAGCCCCACCCTAGCCCTCTTTGGATCTTCTGGCTGCCCCCTGCCCTCCCTGTATGCAGTGTGGGTTTACCTGGTCACCTTTTGGGGGGGCAGAGTAGGAATTTTTGGCAGGTCGCCTGATTGGCCAAGGGCTACTTGCTTTCCTGCCTACTCCACACTGTTGGAGGGGATGGGTAGTGGTTATTCATAGGTTAATAGGTTGATCCAGTCACATTTAGGCAGGTAGGGGCAGGCGTATTACAGTTGGGGTTAGGACTGGTGAGCATCCATAGGCACCTTTAAGGTGACTGGCAATTTCAGAGGCTTCATGCTCAGGATTTTGTGCCCCAGTGTGGAGATATGGATTGCTTCTTTGAGGCTAACTCACTTCACCCACTCGGAATTTTGTGGCTGCGGGAGGGGGTGACATGGGGAACCTCCCTACACCAGGATGGTAAAGACTCGGGGGTGGCGAGTGGACAGATGCCACCCAACAGGGCTTGGATGCCTTCCCCAATATCATTACAGGTTAGCTGCCAATACAGAGTAGAAGCCCAGACTGACCCCATCCTTTGCAGATCTGTTGTAAATAAATGTGGCCCAAGTTTATACCAAAGTACTGTGTCCGTCTTGTTATTCTTTCCTCTCCTGCCCTTTTCCTCGCAATCACTGCTATGCTATGGGATTCTTGGGTATCTGCCAGCATGGAGATGGGAGCAGTCAGGAATTGAGGGTGCTGGAGATGCAAGTCCCAGCAGAAAAGAACCAGAGATCAATCGGATATGCTAACTAGGAAGAGGGGCTAAGTAGGGTTGTGGGGACAGAAACAACCCTCTCTGGTCAATTCAAGATGCAAAGAACACACAGAGCGGGAAGTAGGACCTTGCCCCTTGGGCCTGTCCCCAACCATGGCAGATTGATCAGATCGTCTGAACAAGACCTACCTACCTATCTACAAGCTGTACGCATGTAGACTGTATGCACAGCTGTAAGCACAAGCTGTTCCATAAACACTTGCAGAAGAGAGAATGCACATGCAGAACATATATGCAAGCAGCTTGTATCTGCATAGGCTCTGTTCAGAAGACCCAGCTGATGCCCAGAGGCTGAGGGCAGGAGCAGCAGGAAGTGAGATCCCGCTTTCCCTCCATGTGCAGAATGCAAAAGGATGGTTGTATTAATAGGGCTAGAGCAGCTTCCCACAAGCTGGTGCTCTCCAGGCATGTTCAATTGCAAACCGCATCATCCCCAGCCAGCATGGCCACTGGAGGTTGTAGTCCAACACATCTGGAGGGCACCAGCTTGGAGGAGGCTGGGCTAGAGAGAGAGAAGCATAGGCAAACTTGCGTGTTTTTTTATTAGTTATTGCAAACGGCCATGGGGACTTTGAACTATATGGAAGCATTGAGATGTTTTAAATAAATAAATAGGCAAGAAGTTGGAAAACACTGAGAGCCCTCAGACAATGTCATGATCACATCCACATGTATAGCCAAAGCCCCCCCCCCCACATTCTGCTGCTGGGAACTCCTGACAGCATTAGTTTTTTGTGAGGCACCTGTGATATATCAAGCCCCCTTAGGAAAGCACTAGGATAACAATCAGTAATATGTCTTTAGACAACCTTCCCCAAGCTGGTGCCCTCCAGATGCTTTGGACTGCAACTCCCATCAGACCTAGATCAATGGGTGAGGATTACGGTAGAGCAGGACTCTCCAACCTTGGGTCCCCAGATGTTGCTGGACTACAGCTCCCAGAATCCCTTGCTATTAGCCATGCTGGCTGGGTATGCTGGGAGCTGTATGCCAGCAACATCTGGGGACCCAAGGTTGGAGAGGGAACCACCAACTTGAGGCAGGCTGTTGAAAGACATGGCAGTTCCCAGAACTGAAACTACATGTAGGAAATAATCCACCATTTACAGGGGAGAGAGAAAAAAAGACCATTTGTCTGACTAGAAGATGAACAAGCAAACATCAAATGCCCTTGATAAAAATCCATCTCAAGCTTTCAAAATAGAGGTGAAATTCTTCAGGCAGCAAGAAATCTTCCACAAATACACCATAAAGATGCCAGAGTATTCATATTCGTCCTGGTTCTGACTTATGCTCCCCATCAACTGGAAAGCCTTTGATCCTCTAGAGTGAAAAGTACATGATTAGGATACATCTTTCTCTGCTCTCAACCCCCCTCCTCCAGAAGAGTGAGAAAACGAGAAGATGGTGCAGAGGAAGGAACAGCATGGCAACCAGGTATTCTGTGTCCTAAAGGGTTCTAAATCCCTTGATGTGCTTCATAGACACACCTTGTAAGCGGAGGGGTTGAGTTCATGATCCATCTCTAATATTGCAGATGAGTAAGACCAAAACTGCAGGTGAGTAAGAAATCATCAATACTGTTTTCTATTGCTTTATGTTAACATTCGACTTTGTAAAAACACAGTCCAGAATTCTGCCTTCTTTCCCCTTAAGAGTTCTTCAGGAAGCCATGGCTAAGTAGGATCCTGAATGCATTTCTTCCTCACAGGGTCAAACTACACATTACATTAATTGCATGGCTGACAGTCATATCAGTTTTCAATGAATAAATGAATTCGAGGCAAGGCCCAAATTCCATTGGGATCACAGTGTGCAGAGATGAGAAATTCAGCCCTTCTCTCCCCAGTCACGATCCCAATGAAAATCACTCCATTGCATAGCCTGGGGGGGGGAGCTCCCATTGGTGCCAATGAGAGCTCCCCCCCCCCAAGACTAATTGCAGAATAGGGGGAGGGCAGAGGATATTTTCATCAGGTTAGCAGCTGCTGAGGTAACAGTAAAAAAATCTCTTCTCCCTGATTATTCCATCCTTGCTGAAAACCCATTCATGGCCAGTGGCACTGAATGTCTGTGAAATGTCCAACAAGGTCACACACATCCTGACCCTCTCCCAGCACAGATCATCCCACAGGGTGACCAAGAGAGTTTCAGTTCCAAAAATCAGGGCTGAAACATAATTGAAATGAATCTTAAAAGGCAGTTTCATTCAAGAGTGTGAGAGGCAGTGTGGCGTAGTGGTGAGGGTGTTGGACTGGGACTCGGGAGATCCGGGTTCTAGTCCCCGCTTGGCCATGAAGCTCACTGGGTGACTTTGGGCCAGTCACTGACTCTCAGCCTAACCTACCTCACAGGGTTATTGTGAGGATAAAATGGAGTGGAGGAGGAGGATTATGTAAGCCACCTTGGGTCCCTTGCAGGTAAAAAATGTGGGATATCAGTCAGTCAGTCAGGCGATCACTCGTGACCGAGTAAGATTGTCTTCCAGGATAATTTTTTTTTACAAAAAGGAGATTTTAAAAGGAGGAATATTCTAAAGAAAATTGTGTAGACTCTAGCAATGGGTTCGTAAGTGACTGTGGAGGCCAATTCCAGATCCACACAGCTTCCCACAGTGAGGACACAGGTTACCAGATGGAAGATGGTCCTGTAAAGGATTCATTTGACGTGCTTTTCACTTAGCACGTTTCTCCCTTTCACTTTGCACTCGGGCTTCTTCAAAGTCCATAGAACCTTTGTGAAAGGCCAACCTCCAGTTAGATCGTTCATGGGCCAGAGCTTCCCAGTTTTTGATGTTTATATTGCATTTTTTTAGATTAGCCTTAAGAACATCTTTAAACCACATTAAATAAATAAATAGAAGGCTTAGCTCACTTTTCCCAGGAAGACTCCAGTAAAGCCAGCCTATAGGATGAGTACTGAGCCTAAGGGATAGAGCAGAGAATACATTTAAATATGTAATATTACTATTAAAATGGATTGATTCTTATCCTGAAATGAAACATGTACAACATCTTTCTAAAAATGAGCCTAGGAATAAATATTCATCACGTTTGATTATGATAAAATTAATAAAATTTGACAGAAATGATAAGTATTATTACTATAAAACCCATCAGTATTTAAGATCTTAAATTAACTAATATAGAGAAATGAGAACACTGAGCAGCTTATGCGCTCCTTAATCACTTTTCCATGTTATCATTTCTATCGAAGGTTATGAATGTTATCATAATCAAAGGCGTATGGAAGTTCTGATTGTTCTCACCCACACAGTCTCCACTTGAGCATCTGAGGCACTGTTATTAGGTGTGACATATAACATGGCGGCATGTGAAAGCAAAGGTGTCTTTTTAACACTTTTTATCTTTTATTGAGTTTTTATAAAGCAGAGGTGGGCAGGGGGTGGGCCCTGTATTCACCCGTGCCACCCCCGGCCACCCCCTGCTGAACCCCATTTTTTACCTTTTCTTTTTTAAATTAAAAAGGGCATCTTTAGTGGCTATGAAGCATGCAAATGGCTACATTTAGCTAGCATGCAAGCTAAATTTGGCCCTTTGAGTTAAATTTAGCTTGGACACAAGATCAGTTTAACCATTGTAGTGCTGTTTGGTGGCATGGAGCAGTTTCACAATGAATTCCTGTGCCTCTGAATCCCCCCCTTTTTTGTGGGGGGAGGGTGTGCCCCATGGATTCTGCGGTACCCTGTAGACTGTGGCCCATGATGAGGTTTGGGGGGCTCCCAGACCTCTGATTGCCTACCTCTGATATAAAGTAATACTCATTATGCCTAAACTTTAATTTTGTGTATATGCTACAGGAAATATCAGCAGCTCATTGAATGTTTAGATTTATTTGTAATTTATAAGATTTTTAGGTGATCAAAGGACAATGCCAGAAAATTCTGATATTTATCTGTAAATCTCATTGCCAACTAAGTGCCATTGGTAATTATTGCATTTCATCCTCCTGTCCATGTCCATCATCTTAATCCTAAAATATATCAGGTCTGGTCTCTAAGTTTCCAGAACATATCTGATGTTCACTGGTAGATCCCGAGTGTTCCTTTGGCTAATGGCCAATTTCATGATCACTTCTATTATGTATTGATAGGGAACAACATTCACAAAGGCAAGTTGGCAGTTGGCACATGTCCAGAACAAGCCACGTGATGCTAACATTTCTATACGAAAAGTTGATTCCTCCCTTTCACTACATAGGGAAGGGAAGGGATAACACAGGTCATATTTGGAAATGGATTGGTGCCGGCAGGAGTATAGCAGCTAACACAAAAGTGCAGAATTGCTTTTAATCATCCAGAAAGTCTTTAGGAGAGCAGTTCACTTAACTCTCCCCTCGGATAAGCAAGCATCAATGAATAAGCTTCATTCTATGTGAGGATTGATGTGCCTGATATGTTGGCATTCTCACATGTGTATTTTTTTTGTCAGAGACATGCTAAGGATGTTGGAGAAATTGGCAATGGACTCAAACGAATATGGATTTCTCAGCTTCCACCCCATGGATTCTGCAGCAGGCCAGCTTTCCCAGGTTGCACAGAGTCCACGGGACTTGTGGACTGATTTTTTTTTATTATTATTTTGTGTATTTTTGCACAAATTTAGCTGGAGAAAAATATGCCAAGTAAAAAAAAAAAAGATTAAAAATGTGCAAATCTCCCACAGAGTAAAGCATGAAAATATGCATTATGGAGGAGGGGGGCGGGATTTGCATATTTTTGGCCAATTTGTGCATTTTCAGGAGCGTGAATGTGCGCAAATACGTGCAAATGCATTCGCACACAATCTGAATCTGCAAATTGGCAGACAATGAAGCAAGTCACCCAAAATCACTGGCGAAGCTGCTTTCTCTCAGTTCATACATCCCTCGTCAGACACCACAGAAATTGAGGTGGGTGAGAGTTAGCTGAGGCATGGGCAGGAACTGTCTACCACATGAACTTCCTCAAAGGACCTCCATTAAATAGCATCCCATCTTCATAAGCAAATGGTTTTTGAATTGTTGTCGTTGTTGAGTACCCCCCAGTGAGAAGAAATAGCTTGTTTACATGAAGGGGAAAGCCTTTTAATTCAAAGCTTTAGCTGATGTTACTCACCAAAAGCTGTTTTTCATGTTCCTTCTGAAAGAGTCGAAGCACAGCTGTGTAACTGAAGGTCCACGAACCAGGGATGGGGACTCGGACTCGAGGACTTGACTCGTGAGTCAGACTGAGTCCCCCCTCTGACTCGACTCGGACTCGAGTCCCAATATTTTTAATGGGACTCGAGACTCGACTCGGGACTCGAGACCAAGGACTCGTCAACATCCCTGGGCTGTTGACGAGTCTTCTGGCTGTGCCAGAAGGAGCGCGATCACCGGTGAAGAGCGCATGGAAGCGAGGCGCACCGCTGCTCGGCCACTATGGACAGCTACCAGGAGCGCAGCCCCAACGATTTGTTGAGATTTATTTTGATTGATGTGTTGTTGTGGGGGGTTTGGGTTAGGGTCAGACATTTTGGGTTTGGCTGCCTCTGCCTGCCTGTTTGGGGTTCTCAGCCTCCTCTGCCTGCCTGGTCTCTTCTTGACCTGTTCAACAGTTGAATTGTCCAAGACAAAGGCCTCTGCCTGCCTGCTTTGGGGTTCCCTGCCTCCTCTGCCTGCCTGGTTATTTTGGGTTTGTCTGCCTGGTCTGTTCTTGCCAAATCAGTTGCAGAGTTTTGAAATAAAAAGGCACACTTGTGCCTAGAATTTATTTAAGCCACACACCTGAAGTAGCCTTATTTTGTTGGGAAAAACCCCCATTGATTTTAATAGGGACTCGTGGAGTCAGTTTTGGGAGTGACTCAGGACTCGTGACTCGTGAGTCACCATTTTGGACCAAGGACTCAGACTCGGACTCGAGACTCGGGTCCAAAGACTCGTGACTCGACTCGTGACTCGAGACCAAGGACTCTTCAACATCCCTGCCACGAACACAGGTTCATAGCAATGGGCCTCTCTCCCCACACCAATGTTGTTGGCCTTCAACTCCCCTCATGGCCAGCCAGCATGACCAATGGTCAGGAATGATGGGGGTTGTAGTCCAACAACATCTGAACTGAAGGCCCACAGGTTTCCCCACCCCTGATGTGAGGGGAAGTTGTTTGGGCACAACCCATCTCACAGCTAAGCATTTTGAAAATCCAATTGGTTTCAATCAATAGAAAAGATTTTTTTAAAAAAAACTCAGATGTGCTTAACTTTTCCATTGAAATCAGCGGGATTTGGAAATGGTTACCTTCGGCTGAATTATGTTCCCTAGTGTCTGCACATTTTCATTGTGCCCATGGGAGGGCTAGCCGGTAGTAGGAAGAGCTGCTGTTGTGCCCTGTTCTCTCTCTCTCTCTCTCTCTCTCTCTCTCTCTCACACACACACACACACACACACTGTTAAGGCTGAACTGGGGTCTGGTGAGTCAGTAGCTGAAGGTACAAGAGAGGAGCAAGCTGAACCAGAGTCCACAAACAATTCTAGTCAGATCTAAAGTAGCAAATACCAAAGCCAGGCTGTATAGACAAAAGGGAGAGCATTCAAATCCAGGCCAAAGTCGCTTACAGAGCAGGGCCCACAGGCAGACAGCAGGCTGGAACCCGAGTCAAGCACACACATTGTTTCCAGCAGCTCCTGTAAGCGTCTACTGGGCTTTTTATCCTGGAGCTGACAGGGCCCTATCCAAGCCCCAGCTGCAGCCATTCATTTCGATTGCAGAGAGTCCTCCGCATGAGGCGGGCCCTCTACTCATGCCAAGCCCCTTTCCTCCCAAGTAGACCTCTGCTGCAGCCTGGCACTTCATTGAGGTTCTCTGAGTTGGGCCTCCTCCTCTGCTCCCTGGGACTTGGGGGGCACTCAGCCTCCTCCTCTGAGGCAGAGTCCCCCTCTTGCTGAGGGGCTGGGACCTCAGCAGGCCCCTCCATTGACTCAGGCACCTGTCGCAGCATGCGCCCTGGCAGGGCCTGGGCCTCATCCTCCATTGTGGCCTCTAACTCTTCCTCCTCAGCGGAGTCTTCTGATGGGGGCATGACATGTTGGGTGAGCCAGTTAGGAGCCAGCTCTGAACTTTAGAGGGTTGAGCATATCTTATGATCATTCAAGGTGTTCTGAATAGGCCGAATCCATTTCTCAAGACATCTTCATTAATACAGATGGCCAAATCCGTCAATGTTGGTTTGCGCGTGTATAGGTGAGATAAAGAAGAGCCAGACACAGAGTATATGGTTTCAAATCAGGGTCACATTTATTGAATTAAAGATCTGAGAAGGGTGAAGTGCGGTATTAACCTAGCCCGGCCATTGGCTGGGAAAAAACCAATACAGTAATGCCTTGGATTGCAAGTAACTTGGTTTGAGAGCATTTTGCAAGACAAGCAAATTTTTAAATATTTTTTTTTTTTTACTTGATATACAAGCAATGTCTTGCAATACAAGTACTGTAGTACGGCTTAAATTAAAAATCTCTGTACAAATTTTTTTGGGGGGATTTCGTTTTGATATAAGAGTGTTTTGGATTACAAGCACGTTTGGAGAACGAATTATGCTCTCAATCCAAGGCATGATTGTACTTGGCAAATACATCCTAACTGAACCGGAGGCGGGATGGCCCGGCACTGCCGGCTAGTTGCTCTCCATGTGGAGCTGGAGGGCCTTACAATCGTCGCCTTACTTTGGTGCCTCAAGGCAGCCAATGTAGGTGAGAAATGTAAAACCCCAAAGATGTCCCAATCTCCCTCCTGCCAAGCCTCACGGCATTAGCGAGGTCAGCCTTGGGTAAACATCAGTCACCTTGAAAGGTGCCACTGGATGATCACCATAACCCTAAGCCATACTGCCTGAACCCACACTTCCCGCCAATGCGACCAATTTAGCTAAGATTCCCCTGGCGGGATCGAGATCGAATTCAAAAATTCCCCTACCCAGCTTCACAGTGTAGAGTAGGCGAAATGCACCCATTGCCACGGCCAATTGAGACAATGAGCCAAAATTCTTACTCAGCCCCCAAACGGGCAGCCAGAGGAGCCTACACTGCTAACAGGGCGGGATGGGAGGGAGCCGGAAAACAGGAGCAAAAGAGACCAAGGGCGGAAACCCAGGTGCCTAAATAAGCCCTTTCCTGAGTCCCTGCCCTAGTTGAGCTATTGGCTCAGTATCTGTGACCAACCTGACCTGTTACCTGACTCCTCTCTCCTCCCCCACGCACAAACCTTCTCCCTGGCCCCAGGTGAGAGCCATTGGAAGTCTGTTCTTTCAGTTTCTCATTTTTCCAATCCTAAATTCATTTCATCTCAAAAGCTGATAATTTCTGTAATCTTGAGTTCAGTTTGTTGGATGTACAAAATTTTGCAAGCAATTTTCCTAATATAGTGCATTTAAAACATTAGTTTCCCAAATATATGCATGTTTATACTCATTTTTTTTGTCGTTATGGAATACTTATTTTTTTGTCGTTATGGAAGAACTTCATTGCTAAATTCGGAGAAGTGCAAATTTCAAAGGTTAACTGAGTTTCAGGTCACATGGTAGTTTGAAGGTGCAAAATTAGGTACATCTGTATTAACATAAACAAATTTCTCCCCCATCCATATTTATTAATAATCCATAATCTCTAATAACAGCAGGACACTATATGCATGTGAGCCACGCAGACGACTAGTGGTTAAGGAGGGAGGGATTCATCTATTTCCAGTCTGTGTCAGTTTCACATGTGTTCATACACGAGTCCATTCCACATTAATCTGCAATTTTATTTATTTATTTATTTATTATATTAATGAATCACCCATCTGGCCAGACATCCAGCCACTCTGAGCGATGTACAGTCCAATAAAATACAGGGGGGGACACACACACACAGTATAAAACACAACTGAAAACAGTACAAAACGTAAAAATCCTAACCCACCCCATATTCCCGCCTGAAAAGCCACGTTTTTAATGCCCGGCGGAAGATAATCAAGGAAGGGGCATGGCGGAGGTCACTGGGGAGAGAGTTCCATAAATTGGGGGCTGCCACAGAAACAGGGCTGGTGCTACCATTAGGCCAACTAGGCAGCTGCCTAGGGCGCAGGGCTAAAGGGGGCGTCAGAAATGCCTTGAAAAAAAATACAGCGCTCTCAAGTGGGAAGGGGGGGGCGCTAAATATCTGATCTTGCCTAGGGCACCAAACTGCCTTGCACCGGTCCTGCACAGAAAAGGCCCTCCTCCTAGTCCCCACTAGCCTGGTTTCTCTGGCTGATGGGACAGGGAGAAGGCCGTCCGTGGCAGATCTTGTTGAGCGGCCTACTTGATGTTGCTGGAGGTGCTCCTTGAGATCAACTGGACTGGAGCCGTACAAGGTTTTAAAGGTCAACGCCAACACCTTGAATTCGGCTCGGCAAACAAGTGGTAGCTAGTGCAACTCTTTGAGCACCGGAGTGATGTGATCACGCCGACGGCAGCCTTTAACCTGGCGAGCTGCTGCATTCTGTACCAGCTGCAACTTCCGAACCGTCTTCCAGGGCAACCCCACGTAGAGCGCATTACAGTAGTCTATGTTCCAAGATCTGCACAGTAGCACTGGATAGGTGGATCAGCTTGCATCAGAATGCACAAAGATCAAACTCCTCAAGGATCCCTACTTGTGGTATGTAATATCACAATACAAACCACACAAACGCTGGTACAGATATAACCCCTGCATCGAATGCGGCACTGGTAAAATTCATGGCTTCAAATTGCTGCAGAAGCGTCATTAATTGCAGTAAACATCCATTCTTCCTACTTTAGAGTAAACCACTGGCAAATGTTGAGCCCACATCCCTCTCTCTCACACGTTCTTCCCTGCCCCCATGTCTGATTGCTTCTATTGCAAATCCTTCAAAATGAGATTAGACAATTGTTTTGATGGCAGCTGCTGTGCAAGGGGTGCTCTTGAATTTTACCTTGAGTGTACTAATTAAATTGTATATAATAGTGACAGCGCATTGACATTGCCGAAGTAAATGATCCAATCTGTTTGCAGTTGAGAAACGTTTGGAGTTAACTTAATTTCATTAATCTTGACCAATGTGAATAATATGATGAAGTAGGTTATTTGAACAAAACCATGTCCCTGGGGGATATTTCGCTGGCTAATATTAGGATGTGGCTAATATTTGTATATCTGCACACTGATATAGAGAAAAGACATAAATACCTGAACATTTGTACAGTGGTATCAGTAACAACTAAAGAGGGCAGAGGGGACACAAGCAGAAAGCATTTAAGAGTCCCCATTACTATTGCCCTGATTGTTGGGTGGGGAATGTGTGACCCAGAATGCTGAGTGATATTGGGTCCCCTTCTTCCTTCTGGCCTTGGAAAGGGGCAAATATTATTCTGCCCTCATTAGGGAATGGTTAGAGATAGAGATGGATGAACCTGTCAATTTCATTTCTCTCAGTTTCTCATTTTTCCAATCTCTAAATTTGGCTTGTCTTGAACTGATGTTCAAAAAAAAAATATGTTTCCATGAAAATCCATCAGCATTGTTCTGCTCATTTCTCCCAATATTTGCACTTCTATTTATTGCAAAATTCAGAGATGTGCAAATTTCAAAGAATAATTGAGTTTTTGTTCACAGTGGCTCAAAAGGTAAAATTAGGTAAGTTTGCATTAAAATGTAAATTGAATGACTTTCTACCCCATCCCTAGCCTGGATAATATAATTGTTATGAGGAAGGACAATAGCTCACTGAGCAGGGGTGTTGCATGCAGAAGAGATTTATTTATTTATTTTATTATATTTATATCCTGCCTTTTTTCCTGCAAGGAACCCAAGGCAGTTTACATAATCCTCCTCCTCTCCATTTTATCCCCACAACAACCGTCCCTGTGAGGTAGGTTAGGTGGAGAGTCAGTGACTGGCCCAAAGTCACCCAGTGAGCTTCATGGCCGAGCGGGGACTAGAACCCGGATCTCCCATGTCCCAGTTCAACACTCTCACCACTACGCCACACTGGCTCAGATGTAATCCTTGACTCACTGCCAATTAACAAAAGGTTATGTAACAGGTGACATGAAACACCCTTTTCTTGAAACTGTGGAGAGTCACTGCCAACCAGAGTAGATTATATTGGGCTAGACCAGTGGCAGGCAACCTTTTTGGGTCATGAACACATTTGGTAATATGATATACTCTCCAGGGTACCACCATAAAATGGCTGCCATGGGAGGCATGGCAAAGGACAAGTAACATGCCCAAATTGATTTGGCAACTATACATGTCTATGGATCTTAGGCTGTGTCTTATTCAGCAAAAACTTGTTTCATGTCTTGGACACAGCAACGTATCTTTAATAAGGGTTTGTCTAATTTAGCTAATTGCTGGCAGTGCAATGCAGCTAATGTTTCTTTTAAACACAAGTTTTGGCAATATCCAGTAGTTGCTTTTTTTGGGAGGAGAATATTATATGGATAAATTTTGTATTGGAACAGTCTCTAATATTCACTGATTCACATGCTCTTTTAAATTATCTACCTGCTTCTTGGAAATTAAGGAATGGTCAGCGTAAATGGTTTATCTGCACCCATTTGACAGCTAAAGACTGATATTACAACACTGGAAGGATAAATGCTCACCTCCTATAATGCAGTGGATTGAGGACCTTACAAAGCTTTCAGTATTTGAATGGGTGGTGCATGGATACCACCTTTAAATGGATACTTACTTGGATATCTGGTCTGCTTTTGTTGAAGCTTATATACAATTGCTAGAAAAGCTGGAGAGGAGGATTATGTAAGCCGCCTTGGGTTCCTTGCAGGAAAAAGGCAGGGTATAAATATAATAACTAATATATGCATTTCATATGTATTCTTTGATACAAGTATATATATAAATCTATGTATGCATATTAAAAAGATTAAAAGGGGGAAGAAAATATTTCTTAATATCCCAGGATTGTGTGTTTGACTTCTGATACGCTGGCTCAGCTTGACTGAGCGTGGAAAGCTAAGCAGGGTCAAGCCTGGTTATTACTTGGATGGGAGACCCCTCCTCTAGTTTCCTGCATTGAGCAGGGGGTTGGACTCATCATAGAGTTGGAGGGAGCCTACAAGGCTATCTACAAAAAACAATATTTTTTAAAAAATAACATGCCCAAATAACAAGGCAGAGGTGGGGTCTGTCTGAGTAAACATTTCTTTTGAATGCAGTTTTCAGCACCAACAGAAACCTATTTCACAGCAATCCTAGCTGTAAGAAGATGTGTGGGCGGGTTAGAGCTCCTTGGCAGGCAACAAGAAAGATGTCCCGGGGTGCATTAGTGCCCGTGGGCAAGATGTTGCCTACCGCTGGGCTAGATGATGGACACATAGTATGTCTTGCAAAAGGCAGTTCCCTATGCAAACATACCGTAATTACTGGAAATTTTCAGTAATGCACTGGAATGGTACCTAAAGCTAGGACTGTGTGACCATCTAATGTTGCTGCTACAAATAAGCAAAATCCACAGGGAACATTTCCTGCATAAGCACTGATGAAATGATTAGGATAAGCTGAAGTGCATATAAAGCAACCGCTGCTGCACAATTCCTATTCATTTAAACAGAACTCGATACTACTGAAGTGACTGCTGCAGAACTGTATTCAAAGGGAGGTTTTGTGCTGGCGACTCTGACGAGTGCCTAACTCCATTGAGAAGCACTGGCCGCTATCCAAAGAACCATGGAAATAGTTCCACCCCACATGCCCGAGGGAGGGCCTTTGGGCTTGTGTGCCTTGAAGAACAGCTCTCCATGGCACATGGCGCACCCTTTCTGAAAGGGAGGGGCATTTCAAAAGTAGCTTGTAAGAAGGTACAAGAGTCTGCTCTTTAAAGAAAAGAAGTCAACAACCCTATAAAATGGTCCTGCCATTTGGGGTATGCGAAGGATCTCTTTGGATCCCAGCCAGTGGGTTTGTGCCACCTGAAGCATTTCCTAGTCCTTATGGATTTCTCTCTTGTAGAAATTTACAATGGCCAAGAAGCACTCCTGTGCTTTGTTGTCACTTAAGCAGAAGCTAGTCTGTTTTTGCATATTGCTTTGGATTGGACCCGAGTTAAGAAATACATGCTAGGAAATGACTACATGCTGCAAACAAACAAAAGGCCAAGCAATCCTCCATTTACCCTCTGTGAGTTTTGCTGGAATTATCCGACAGTTTATTGCAGGTGAAGATTTGCTTCGGTTATATTTGCCAAGATACTGCTGCTCCAACATACCAAATAAACATTATTATTAGGAGCTGGAAACTGCATCAGACAAAGGGAGTAGCCAATTTTTCACCGGTTCATGTCACAGCTGAGCACAAATATTATCTTTTCGCCTGCCCCCAAATATACATGGTAATAAATAGCTGCAAGAAATTTGCTGAGCAGGAGTCATTTGCTGCCTCATAAACTCATAACCAAGCAAAACCATCACTTACAGGAACAATTAAACAATTGTGCGCTGCCATTCTGTGAGGGTCTAAGCTCAAGGAATATTATTGAGAGCCACAAGCCTACTCCACTCCCCCACCCCCGGAAAAGAAAAGCTGGCCACACATTTAATCGGAACGTTCAAAGTTCATTAGATTTGGAGTTATTCTGTGAGCCTCAAAATTGCCTAGATCTCAACACGTTCCCTGTGATTTGTGATCTAATTACCATCTCTCATTATGTGTACTACTAAAAGAGCAAATGAGCACTGGAGAATTTTTTTCTTGTTGTTGCTGTGTAGTCGTTGCCTAATGTAAGTTATTTACAGCAGGAACCTTGCTAACAGCCTCTTTGCTAGAGCTGCCAAAAAAGAAAAGAAAAAGAATTGTACCCCACCAAAGGAATAAAATAAATTAATAAAAAAAACCCAGAAAGGCAACAGATGAATGGGTTGCAAATGCTATGTTATTAATGGGAAGGGGAAGGATTTTAAAGGCATTACTTTTAAACCCTACAGCAGCAATCAGACAGAAATGCAGTGTAAGAAGAAAAAAAATATCTTGCAGGAAAAGTTATGTGGGATGATACAGCAATATTTCTGAAGCTGTCATTCTAGAGATGCCAGGGAGATGCCTGGTTCTTCTGAGCTAGTCTCAAAAATAATGCTTTGGGGGCTTGTAAAATCCCACCTCAACTGAGGGGTGAGCTAATTACAAGCCCCATGGAGAAGAATTCCTGTGTCTACTCCAGGTCATGGGCTGTAAGGATCCTGGGCAGAACACCAGGGAATGATGGAGGCAGGAGCAGGTAAGGGGTGAGCAGAATCCCAAAGACAGGCCAGGGTCAAAACACATATCAAACAGGGGGGCACAGGTGAGTACAGTAAGCAAACAAGGTTCTTGTACAGGCCAGAAGCAGGAGGCAAATCCAAAGAGCAAGCAGAGTTCAGGCACATACCAGGCAGAGAAGGGCCAGAGGCAGAAGCATCAGTCAAGGGTGGACACAGGTCAAATACCAGGCAAGGCTCAAGGTTGGTTGCTGGAGACAGGACCCAGCTGCAGACAACACACAGGCTGGCGTTGCTGTGGCAGACGGAGGCCTGAGTGAAGCCCTTATGTAGGGCTTCCTGCAGCTCCCAGCTGGTCTGCATTAGCGGCCTGAGAGCAGTTGGAGGTGTGGGGCAGGCTTCTGCAAGGATAGCAGAGTGGGCTGGGCCGCTTTCTGGAAAGGGGCCACCAGATGGAGCTGCAGAGCTCCATCTGCACAGATCCTGACATCCTGGCTCTCCTGCACCACTTTCCCTGCCAGCCCCCAAAACACACACTCTGCTCCTTTTCCTTACCTTTAAGTAGCAGCAGCAGCAGCAGCAGCAGGGCAAAGAAGGGAAGATCCCCCCCCCATTCTTTTTCCTTCTCTCCCTTCCCTGCTTCAGGATGGATGGGTCCTCATGCTACCGCTCCAAATATATTGTGCAGTTTTCCATCTTTCCCTCCTTAATGTGTTTTTTTTTTTTTTTTGCGTGGGGGGAGAAAGATGGAAGAAGTGGTAGGAAAATGCAAGAGTCTTAAAATAGGGGTGTCAGAGAAATCCACAACAGAAATGAGTTGGGATTTCTGTTAATCTGACCTGCGGATCATGCAGTGGACTGGCTTTTTCGAAGGTATGCAGATTCCACAGATTTTCAGACCGGTTTTTCACAATTTTTGGGTGGGGTGGGGGGATTTGCGCTAATTCAAATTAGCACAAGTAAAAAGAGATTCTAGTAAAAAAATATCTGAGCCCATCGAAAGACGTCTGACAATCCGTGAAACAAAGAAGGGCAGATTTAACCAAATCAGGACAACCCTTATAGAGATGTGCTACTCAGCAAAACTCGAGCTCATAGAGGTCCTCTGAATTCTACCTCAGAACTCATTCCTAGGGATGTGCGCAGAGCTCGAATGCGGGGTGGAATCTCAGCAAACTCGCTCCGCTCAACGTACCTTTCCCCGGCTCGACTCGCAATCTCGTGAGCCGAGTCGGGGAAAAGTGACATCTGGGTTCCGGCGCCTATGTCGTTTCCATAGAAAACGGCATAAGATATACTGTTTATGCAAATTGCGGCCATTATTACTGTTTACTATGCTATTGTCAAGGTTCCACTACTGCAAGGACCCCTTGATCTGCCCTTTGGGAGATCTCTGCCTCTTCCCAAAGACCCAGTCCTTTGCCTGCTTCCTCCAGTAACGTGGGTGAAGGCTTTAGGCGTGGTGAATAAGTCACTCCAAACTCCAGGGTACACAACAAACTTTACTTATAGTAGTAGGGAAATTACTTAATAGAGTGGTTTTAAATCAAAAGCAGGTATGATAAAATAAAACAAACAAACAATGTTCTCTAGTTTCACTTCAGTCTACCTAATTCCTGTGCAGTCAGCCAGCCAGCCAGCCAGCCAGCCAGCCAGTTTCTCTTTCTCTCTCTCTCTGCTTCTCTCTCTGCTGCTCAGCACACACTCTCTGACTGCTAGCTGACCACACCCCACATATATAGTCTTCCCAGGACTGGAAGGTTATGACCATGTGACCTTGCACTGGAGAACTGATTCTAAACTTCTATTGGGTAACTTAAAACTCTCAAACTCCCCCTCCCATCGTGGAGTGTTTGGGCCTTCAGGCCTCAACAAACTGAAGCCTGTGTAGGCCTCAACAAACCCAATCCTGTGTAGGCCTCAAACCCTCACAGCTATACTTTACGTAAACAGCGTAGAGCCGGGGAACCTGGAAGTCCAGCGAGTGCCTTGGCAAGCGCCTCAGCTGGCTCTCATGGGGTGCTCAGCTCAGATCGCATGGTGGGAGCACTCGCCAAGCGCCCCATTTATCCATATGGGATTGTGAGCTCTCTTTCTTTTTTTTTGCATGAAAATTCATGCATATTTTTCTGTGCATTTCTCCAAATATATGTATCAATTATGTGCTTTTAAAAAAAGTTTTGCATGTTCTCCCATTGAATAAAGCATGTTTTGCCACATTTTTCAAATGTATGCATTTTTCAAACACATTTTTTGTTGTTGCATGAATCACATCACAAGCCTGGGAATGTATGGTATGCAGCTTGTGTTTGGGTCCACATTCATTTCTGGGAAGTGCGAATTAGAAACATAACGGTCAAATATGAAGTGAAACAGACTTCTCACCCCTCCCTGCTTACGAATGCAAGGTGGTGTCATCTGGATGCCCCAGTAAAACTCAGTGAATGGGGAAGGGAAATTACCCAATAAAAGCGTCAACTGAAAGCACCCTCTGGTGTTTTCAGCGTGCCCTGGCATGGGTAAAATGGGCAATATGATTTAAAAACTCATATCACTTCCTTGAGACGCCTAACAAGAACTTCCAAATGTACTCGGTACAATTCAGTGGCAACTCCCTCTGCTGAGAAATTTCACTAGCCTTAGCAGAATTCTTTTAACTTCGATCTAAATTCCTCCAAAATTTTGCAAATTTCATTTAAATTTGGGCAAAATTCCATGCCAAGTCCACACAGGCTGGATAGATAAATAAATCTACTGCAAATGCCTTCCCCCAAATGTTCATTCCCTCCACCCTACAATGGAAAACCCACATTTCCTGTCACTATTACTGGATGTTCTTCTATTTCTACTATTAATAAATGTAAACGCAGAGCCTGATCCAAAACATGCAGAAGCTGAGCTCCTCAATGTACGGTGAGAGCAAACTACCCTTGGTTCATGCTAGATACAGTGTTGTGGATCAAGATTGATGTCTTTTATGTCCTGACCTTGTATTTCCGTGACACAATCTGGTCAAACGGCACACTCTGAAGGACCGTAAAATGTCCATTTCTGCACCATATGGTTCCTGCTATTCTAAAATGATTAAACAAACATCGAGAATGCCAGAGATGCCATGTGTTGTAGCTCTAATTTTAGTGGTTATGTCATTATATGAAATAAGCAAAGCGATAAATAAGCATGTAAGATGAATATTCGTGAGCATGATGGCTATGCAAAGGAGCAATTCCTGAAGATTCCCACTATTCTTAGATTCTTAGTTTCATCCGAGCCTTCCTCTCGGAAGCCCATGGCAGCATGCATAGATTCCTGCCCCCCTTGCATCTTCACATTAACCTTGTAAGGTACATTAGACTGTGAGAAGGAGTGACTGGGGAAACGTCACCCAGCAAATTTCATGAGTGAGCGGGGCCTTGACCCAGTTGGTCTCCCCAGTACCACACTCTACAGCAGGGCTCTCCAACCTTGGGGTCCCCAGATGTTGCTGGACTACAGCTCCCAGAATCCCTTGCCATTAGCCATGCTGGCTGGGTATGCTGGGAGCTGTAGGCCAGCGACATCTGGGGACCCAAGGTTGGAGAGCCCTGCTCTACAGAGTCTACGCATTTGACTAAACTGCCTCAGTGTTTGCATTCTATAGTATCTTTCTACTAGGCATGCGTAAGCACACATGGCAGCTGCATGCGTTTTATGCAGCTTGCCAGTGAAAAATGCTGTAAAATGATGAATACCACAACAGAAAGATCACAAGGCACAATCCAGCCATGCTGGCTGGGGAATGTTGGGAACTGTAGGACTTTTTGTCTGTCTAAACTTGCACAAGATTGCAGCTTTATGTTCACTGATTTCAATGAGAGAGAATTAATCAAGTCCTTAATTCTATCATTTAAATCAAAGTGCTAAACCGTGCCCATTAGATTTCACTGTAGGATCACAGCTCTTGCTTGTTTGTTTGCTTGTTTGAAACATTTTTAATATTCCCCTTCATTCTGTTTAGAATTCCATGGTGGTGGTGTAGAGAATCCATTCAAAAACACAACACAAAATACAACAATAATATAAACTGCTAAAACTAGAGCTGCGTGCAAATGACCTCTTGAAATTCTCCCCCTTATTTGTGAGCAGAGAAATTGGGGGAATAGTTTCACCAAATCTCTTGAGAGGGAGGAAAAATAATTCTGCAACATTTTCTCACAGGTAGGACTCACCATTGGCAAGGGTGTAGCACAGCTTCTTTCCTCTTTTCCTAAGGGTTTTATGTTTTGTTTCTTTGCGCGGCCCCTACAAGTGGCAACAGCATCAACTGTGTCGCCAGCCTGGCCCCCATCTTGCATCCTCCACAATGCCCCATACCTAGCATCATTCCAGGGCATGGGGCGGGGGGAGGGAATGCAGCCACCACAAGAAATAAAGGTAAAGAAAATCTGGAGAAAATTCTGCAAAGTGGCCTTTCATTTCTAGGGGGTAAGAGAAGGGGGAAAAAATCTCCGGACTTTTCTGAGAAAAAAGGTCTCCTGAGACCATTTTGGCTCAGCTCTATTTGTCATTCTTCAGGGCTCAAAACCTTCAGGGTCTTCCAAATGTTAAATTTCTGAGGGGTGATTATGGATATAACTTGTCTCTAACGTAGGTGCTGATGATACCACTCGTCCCTGGGGGTGTGTTCAGGGGAGGCTGGCGACTCCTATTTCGGTGGGGCTCCTTTTCCGTTGCAGGTTTTATTTGGCGCTTCATAGGAGCTGTCCATGGTGCTGAACTCCATCCCCAAAATAGGTTCACCACCACGGAGCACCATGGATAGTTCTTAGAGAGCTCCAAAAACAAAAAACCCTGCAACAGATTAGGAGCCCCACTGAAATAGAAGTCACCCGCCTCCACTGCAAGCAAGGGGGAGACGGGCAGGCTCTTATGAAGCCCCAAATAAAAGCCGCAAAACCTGTAATGGAGAAGGAGCCCCACCAAAATAGGAATCACCAGACTCGGAGTCCCATGAGTGTGTTGAGGGAAGTGTCGTGTCTAGCTCCAGGGAAGAGGTGGAGCGACTGCTGTGCCAAAAACTGACCTCCAATTTTCCTGAACGTTTTCTTCCCCCATGAAAGAGGTTTCCATTTTTCTGCCTTATTCTCAGGGCATTTTATAATTTATTTTGAATTTATTTTGGTGGTAGTTTTTGACCTTAACTAATTATTGTGAAGTGGCCAATGGTACTGTGTGTGTGTATTTTCTTTCTAGTACACATTTCTCCATTGCGCTGCAGCCGAGTCCCAGGCTGCCTACACAGCCTGACCTGAAAAGTTGCCCACCCCTGCTCTATAGGGAGGGCATTCAATAGTCACAAAGGAGCCTCATTTCCACTCCTCACACGGGGGAGGGGCGGCTTTTCCTTGACAAAACAGAAACAGAAGCA
Source organism: Shinisaurus crocodilurus (assembly GCA_021292165.1). Lineage (NCBI taxonomy): Eukaryota > Metazoa > Chordata > Lepidosauria > Squamata > Shinisauridae > Shinisaurus > Shinisaurus crocodilurus. Next base: position 27,779,861 of record CM037879.1, on the reverse strand, counting down.
AAACAGTTGGAACTGCTGCATAGTTCATGATCTTGACAATCCGAGCCATATCTCCAGTATTGGAATGGTCATGGGGTGTTCAGATGCACTGTGCTCTGGATAATTGGGAAGTAGCGGTAGTGGTGGTGGTGACAATGATGAGGCAGGTGCAGCTTGCCATGCAGGGCCGAGGAAAGCTGGCGCTGCTGAATTTCCTTCTTTTATACAACTTTAGAAAGAAAAGGAGCTTTGCTCTCTTTGACATCAGTTCACCCTGCTAAAAGTTGAGATCTTCTTAAAAGAAATCTCCTAGATGGAGAGCTCTTCTATCATTCTAAACCTCAAATTGCACTCAGTCTCCCCATCTGTAAACATAAATTTGCTGCTACTACAAAGCTGCCTCATACCAGTTCAGGCCATTGCTCCATCTAGATTGGTATTGCCTACATAGATGGGCAGTGGCTCTCCAGACTTTCAGACAGGGGTCTTTCTCTTGGGTAAATACTGGTATATAGGTAAAAGTAAGCAGTTAACTGGAAGCCCAATACATCACCAGCTATCCCCATGTGAGCTGGTTAAAGCCCAAAAGAAACAAACAGTCTTACTCTGCCTTTGGTAAGAAAGTTTACTCACACAAATACAGCTTACATTCATAGAAAAGTATGAAGGTTCATCTTAGTTTCGAAGGAGTCCTGAGCTACCTTGTGGTGGAGCTCATGCTGGTTCAAAGGCAGGAGGAGAGAGTGCATGAGAAAAGAAGTGAGAGGGACAAAAGGCAGGAAGGAGGCATCACATTCCATAGAGTTCCCAATTAGCTAGCGGGTTTTTACCCTTCCCTGCGTGGCAGTTTGCATGCAGAGTTACGTCCAACATTTTCCAGCCCTACCTGGAGATGCCAGGGACTGGCTTTTCTTCATGCAAAGCATCTGCTCATCCACTGAGCTATGGCCCTTCTACAATCCTCCCCCCCTCCTACTTCTCTCCTTCCACTACTACTACGCATGTATTAATATCAACTGTATGAAAATGCTATACAGTGCACAGTAGAGATTTGGTTTGTGGCCAGGACACTCACACTCTACATTAGATAGGTAGAAAGCATCAGAGATGGAGGCAGACACCGGTGACAAATTAGGAATGTGCTTGGGCTACAACAGAGTCGGGGAGCAAATGGATGTCCAAGAAGGATGTCTCAGCTGATTATGGAAACTATTGAAGGGGTTTTTCAAAGGTGCCTTTAATTAGGAGAGGGATGACAAAAAGAGAGGGGTAGACAATTCCAGGGTAAGAGAAAGCACCTATGGTCATCATGATGGAAGCGTAGAACCCTCCTGAGAAATTTCATGAGAGAAAAGCTTGTTTCCTTCCTTCAGATTTCCCCAAATGGTTCACAACACACCCAAGCAGGAACGCCCAAACTCACGGTGAAACTTTGCTTTAAGTGAAACCCAGAGGCAGCTCTAATCTTCACATACTGATTTATCAAAAAATGTTGGGTGCTGTCTTATGGATATGGATATGCATCTCTCTCTCTCTCTCATTCTTAACATGACACCATCACAAAGACTATTTGCAGGCATTGCTCTCTCCACGAGTGTAATCACACTGAGGGAAGAAAGTGAGGGAAATGAGCCTGCCCCCCCCACCTTCCCTTGCCAGCCCTGACCCCATTCCTCGCTATCCACACATTCAGGGAATGTTTGTAAAGTGGAATCCTGCTGTATACATGTAGGCTCTCCCTGAGTGATCTCTTCTAAACTATGGGGAGAACCTACGCACGTACATCAGGCTTCCACTTTACAAACATTTCCCCAATATATGGACATTGGGGCTGGCGGGGGCAGGGCCCATGGGGGAGGGGCTGGCAGCACTGCAGTGACAGGGGTGGGGCCAGTGGGTGTGGCCCCAGTATCTCCCTCCACACAAGTATGATTGTGGACTTTTATACAGGAGATTGTTAATCCATTGTATCTACTTTCTGTTTCATCTCAGAATTGAGATCTGAGCACTACACAAAGAGGGTTTCCTTTTCCACTTTTCCACTACATAACCTCTAGGTGGGACTTTGGCACAGTGGAATAATGCAAATACATGAGTGGAGAAGCGTGTTTTCTTTCGCTTTCAGAAATAATACCTCATTTCCCCTGCTCTAAAAAAAACTCACTAAAAGTGCTCTTTAAAAACAGAATTGAAACTGGAGGGTCACAACGTCATCTAAAGAACCTGTAAACAACCATGTGTAGAGAATAATGAGACCACAATAAATGTCTCACGAAGAAAAGCTCTGTATGGAGCATAATGACTGCAAAGAATAATGAATCATTCCAAATAGTTATATTTCCTGGTTGTTGTGTTGATTTTATATCTTTGTTTTATATGACTTTTAAAACTTTGATTTTGTACATTGTTGATCTTGTTTTTTGTGAGCTGCTTGGAGTCCACCTGGTGTGTGTGTGTGGGAAAGCAGAAATCTCTCTCTCTCTCTCTGTATGTGTATATATATAATGTTCAGTCTGATCCTATCAACATTTAGATGACAATAAATTTTGTTGAGTTCAATAGGACTTATTTCCAAGCGTATACATATGCATAGGATTGCAACATTAGGCTGCAATTCTATGCATACTTACCTGGAAGTTAACACAATGAACACAGTGGGGCTTACTTCTAACTAAACATGCACAGGATTGCCATGTGTTAGTGAGTTAGTGAGCCTAGACCAATCCATGTAAGTAAGCCACTTCTTATCAAGGCAGTATCTGATGTCCTTGATTTCCTTTGGGTTCTCTTTCCTTCTGCCAGCTGGATACAATCTGCATCCACATCGGTCATGCTCTCATAAATCATATGTTGCCACTTTTCCCCTATCTCAAACATCATGTGATGTTCCCATGTGTCAACTGAGGCCCCTCCTGGTTTGTTTGTTTTTTAGCTTGAGCTTTTGGTAGTCTGCACAGTTTGAACAGATGCGTCACAAGAGCACTGACCCAGCATTTCACTTGTGCTCTTGCCAAAGGGACAAAGGTTTCTCCCTTTCCTTCTTGTTTCCTTCATTTACTTGATAGTTTCCATTTGCAGATGCAGAGAGTGCCAGGCCTTAGTTTAACTCTCTGCTCAGCTATGCAACCCCTTGGGTTGCTTTAAGCCAGTCACCACCAACCCACCTCACAGGGTTGTTGTAAGGATAAAAAGAGATAGCCTCTATGTAGGGATCTACAGATTTTGTTTAATCCATTCCATGTGTGTTTTGCAGATTGTCAGGCATCTTTCATTCCATCATCTCTTCATTGACAAAATTGGATTCCCCCCCCCCACCCGCCGCCTATTCGGAAAAATACAGAAAAAAGTCAGCTGCAATTTACTTAACTTTTTCTGGCACTTAACATTGTGCATATTTTTCTTAGCTCAGTGTACAATCAATGAGCAGAGCGCACACAAAAAAAGAGTGCTACACAGCAGAGGGTGAAGAGAGTTCAGAGAAGTATAAAATATTGTGGGTGTGTGGTGTGGGTGGTTTTTTTTAAAAGGTGTATTTTCCAGTAACTTTTGTATTTTAGTACAACTAAATTTGCGTAAAATTCTAGAAAGCAAAAGAAATATTTTTTTTAAAATGGTCCACAAGTCTGTGGAATCTGCGTGACTTGGAAGATGCCAATCTCCTGAGAATCCGTGGGTTGAATTCATTGAAATCTGAAGTCATTCAAATCCATTTTGGATTCATCCAGCATCCCCTCCATGTATATCAACCTGAGCTTCTTGGATGAAGGGTGGAATACAAGTGTAACAAACAACATAGGTGGGCATGCATGTCATGAGGGGTCATCATGTTATAACTGGTGCAGAGGGCCTCATCCTGACACATGTTGTCCGTGGCTTTCACTGGAAACCTGGCATCCACTGACATATACCAGGAACAATTGCTGTCTACCAGGAGTACCAGGAGCAATTGGACATTATTAAGTATACATTATTTGACTCCAGAGAGGGAAGCAGTCCCCTCCCCAGAGAGCCTGCCAAGATCAACCTTTGTGGGCTTCAGGAAGATGAGAAAGAGCTTCTTAAATGTAGGCAGAGTGGTTAGAGTGTAGAACTAGGACTGGAGAGAACCAAGTTCAAATCCCCACCAAGCTATGAAGCTTGCTGGGTGGCTTTGGGCCACTCAATCTCTTTCAGCCTTACCTGCTTCACAGGGTTATTGTGAGGATAAATAAAATGGGGTGGAGAGAGAGAACCATATGTGCTAAACCATGTGTGCCTTACGTTCCTTTGAGAACAGCTGAGGTATAAATGTTATATAAATATTAATACACCAGGTCAACTAGTGACCCCGTTCTCTGCTTATGTTAAGACAGTTGATTTATTTCTTTTCTTTTCTTAATCATAGAATCATAGAAAAGTAGAGTTGGAAGGGGCCTACAAGGCCATCGAGTCCAACCCCCTGCTCAATGCAGGAATCCAGGTCAAAGCATCTCTGACAGATGTCTGTCCAGCTGCACCTTGAATGCCTCCAGACTGCGAGAGCCCACCACCTCCCTAGGTAGTTGATTCCATTGTCTTATTGCTCTGACAGTCAGGAAATTTTTCCTGATGTTTAGGTGGAATCTAGGTTCCTTTAACTTGAGCCCATTATTCCGTGTCCTGCAAACTGGGATGAACGAGAAGAGATCTTTGCCCTCCTCTGTGTGACATCCCTTCAAATACTGGAGAGTGCGATCATATCTCCCCTCAGTCTCCTCTCTGACGGCTAACATGCCCAGTTCTTTCAGTCTCTCCTCATAGGGCCTTGTTTCCAGTCCCTTTATCATCCTTGTTGCCCTCCTCTGAACCCTCTCCAGTTTGTCTATGTCCTTCTTAAAGTGAGGTGCCCAGAACTGGACGCAGTACTCAAGATGAGGCCTAACCAGTGCCGAGTAAAGGGGAATTATCACTTCCCGCGATTTGGAAGCTATACTTCTATTAATACAGCCCAAAATCGCATTTGCCTTCTTTGCAGCCACATCACATTGCTGGCTCATATTCAGTTTGTGATCTACCACAATTCCAAGATCCTTCTCACTTGTAGTATTGTTGAGCCAAGTGTCCCCCATTCTGTAACTCTGCATTTGGTTTCCTCTCCCTAGGTGCAGCACTTGGCATTTATCCCTATTAAATTTCATTCTGTTGTTTTCGGCCCAGCGCTCCAGCCTATCGAGATCACTTTGAATTTTGTTTCTGTCTTCCAGAGTATTAGCTGTTCCACCCAACTTTGTGTCATCTGCAAATTTGATAAGCATTCCCTGTACCTCCTCAATCCAAGTCATTAATAAACATGTTGAAGAGCACCGGGCCCCAGGACCGAGCACTGTGGTACCCCGCTCGTTACCTCTCCCCAGTTTGAGAAGGACCATTGATAAGCACTCTTTGAGTACGATCTTTAGCCAATTGTGGATCCACCTGATAGTGTTCCATCTAGCCCACTCTTAGCTAGCTTACTAATCAGGATCTCATGAGGCACTCTTTGTCGAAAGCTTTGCTGAGTCCAGATATATAATGTCCACAGCATTCCCACAGTCCACAAGGGAGGTTACCCGATCAAAAAATGAGATCAGATTAGTCTGACAGGACTTTTAAGTATATGTTTCACTGCATTTTTTTTCTTTTTTTTCTTTTTCATTCTTTCAATCTTCTGTGTGACCACCCTTCAGATATCTGAAGACAGCTATGGTGTTTTCCATTAATCTTCTCTTCTCCAAGCTCAACATACCTTGGATAAGAAGATGTTAAGGGAAGACATGGTAGCTGATGAGCAGTCACATAGGAAGCTGCCTTATACTGAGTCAGACCATGGGTCCATCTAGCCCAGTATTGTCAACACTGACTGGCAGCATCTCTCCGGGGTTTCAGGCAGGATTCTTTCCAAGCCCTACCTGGAGGCCGGGGATCGAACCTGGGACCTTCTGCATGCAAAGCATGTGCTCTATCACACTGATGGCCTCTCCCTACAACACCTGGTATCCCAAGGCGGTCACCCATCCAAGTACTAACCAGGCCCGACCCTGCTTAGCTTCCGAGATCAGATGAGATCAGGCTGTTCAGGGCTGTTCAGATCTGCCATGGAAGATGCTGCGGTCTTGTTCTCTATTTCTCCAGAGGGTGGGACTAGAACAAATGGGTGGAAACTACTGGGAAGCAGAATTTGGTTAAACTAGGCATGGGGAACCTTTAGACTATGGGCCGAATATGGCCTGCGGGGCTTCCCCATCTGGTCCTCCAAACTTCTTCCCCAGGCCCTGCCCCTTTCTCAGGCTCCTCTCCAAGTGTTGAGGCTGGGGGAAGGGTTTATCTCTGATTCGCAGTAGAGACAAGCCATTTCCCCTGCCCCGACACAGGCTTCTTTTCTTGGTGCTACAGAGAAGGGGAGAAGGCTTGTCATCTGATCAGCAGCAGGTATGAGATAAGCCTTTTTTCCTGGCTCAGCACTGAGAAAGGGAGTCTCCCAACTTGGTTGAGTATGTTTAGATTCTGCTGGTGTGATTTTTAAAGGTTTCACTGTTTCATTGTAATTGGTTGATATGGGATTTTATTGTTCACTTCCTTGGAAGTAGTAGTAATATTGAACAGCAGAATGCGTGTGCGTGTGCGTGTGCGTGTGTGCATGCCTACCAATGCCTTAAGGTCATATACAGAGTGCCCCCTCAATCTGAAGTTCAGAGGGTGGCTCTGAGAAGCAGAGACTTTTCAGTAGTGGCCCCCCAGATGTAGGATGCTCTCCCTGGGGAAGCTCGCCCAGCACCCACATTGCTGACCTTTTAGCACCAGGCTAAGACTATTGTTCTCCCAGCCCCTTTCTTATTATTTTAGTCTGGTTATTATTTTAGGTGGTTTTAGCTTCTGCATGTACTGGCTATGTTTCTTGCATTTTATTGTGTTTGTGTAGTTGGAGGTTTTTTTATGCTGGCTTGGAACTTAAAAAGCTATTGCTGGATATATATATATATATATATATATAAATCAATTTTGTTCAGTGCCCAGGGAACTTGTTTTATAGATGTCTAACAAATATGTAAGAAAATAATTTCTTAAAAGAAAATATACAGATGATGAGGAAAAACAAGGGCAAGATTCAGAGGGGAGACCCCCAACTTGCACTGGGGCTACAACCCCCACCCTCTTTGGAAAGCGGCTTGCAGTGTTACCAACCTAGCCGCTTTTGAAAATTAGATGAATCGTGATGCATACTGGCAATGCAGCATAAGAAGCACCAGTTGGGCTGATGGTGAAACCTCTGTGTGTGCCCACTTGTGCATGCCTAAGGGTCTTTTTGAATCCTGGCACAAAAGACAACATTCGGAGGGCATTGTACTTCATCATGTACTTCCCATTGATGTCTAATCTTCTCCTTTTCCCTCAAGAAGCATCTTGGAGTAAAATTACTACTCTTAGCCAATTTAGCATGTCTGGTATTAAATCTTCAGCAGAAAAAAAAAGTGTGTATGTTATTGAGCGATCTTTTCTAAGTATCATATTGATTTCTGTAGTGGAAGCAAAGAGTTCCCAGATGTTAGCTTTTCTAGCCACTGACATTTCAAAATTTTAGGCAAAAAGAAAGGTTTACAACTTTGTATCAAGCCGGCCTGCTGAAAATGTCCTATTATATGGGGCGGGGGGGGGGGTAGAAGAACCAACAACAGTGGTGGGTTATTGTTGATATTGTTAAGAGCCCCATAGGAAGAGAGAGTTCACTGGGGTGGACAGATCCACTGATTTCACTTTCTCAACCTATCATGGACCAGGAATGCCCTTTTCTGTGGGTGGAAGTGAAAACAGGCAAAATAGCATGCCCACATTCCATTTTTTTCTCTTTCCTTCCTGTGGCCTTTTTCTGCTGCCAGCAGGTGGAAGTCTTTATTTCTATGGCTGTCTCCACCAAACCAACCTGAAAAAAACCCCAAAAGAGGCTGTGAACTAAGTTTCATGTAACAAAATTTTAATTTACTGAAGAAAATATAAATGAGCAAAAGTTCTTTCAAATCTAAATGGATACACACACACACACACACACATACCATATGAGGAATAGGATAATAGAATGGTGAGCGATAAACACATCCAGCTAACCTAAATAGGCAGGCCCTAATTTATCCAGGTCCCCTATTCAAGCAAGTGTCCTTGGCTCATGTCTCTCTAGTCTATTGGGTCTCCATTTTCAGCAGCTCTGACTTTTTCTTTCTTCTGGGTCTTCTTTTCCCCCCTTCTCTCCCCCCCCCACCCCTCTGCCTCTAGCTTTTATCTTCTAAAATTAGTTTTGTCCTCCCCGCCAAATCCAACCAATCAGGAAGGTAGTTTTTTTGTCAATTTCTGCCAACTAAGTTTCTGTTTCCTGAATTAAAACTTCCATTTCCCCCTCTTTCTCCCTCTCTCTTTCTTTGACCCCCTGTTAAACTTCATAACCTCCTGCTTCCTAGGCTAAATTTCCTGGCTTCAATATTCTAACTAAACCTTTGACCTCTAAACTATTAATCTTTTGGTTGAAAACTGACTAGCACACACACAGGCACAAGCGCAGTGTGTGTGTGTGTGTGTGTGTGTCAGAGAGAGAGAGAGAGAGAGAGAGAGAATTAAACCCCATATTACAATACTATAAAAGCAAACTATATGCCAAAGAGTGGACAGTTCTGTTCCTGCACACCCACGCTCAGATTTTTTAAAAAATTATAAAATAAAAATCTAAAGTCCTGTCTGTCCCATTTGTGAAGAAATGTGTGAACTTTGGTAAGTTCTTATCAAAAAGAAAATGGACCAAACAAAATTCTCATGTCCTTCCTAGGACATGGCACATCTGGAACAGTAAATGTTGCCATTTATATGACACGATGTAACTACAGTATAATAATAATGACTTAACTGGATCTTTCTTTATGAAGCAAATCTACTAGCAATGGGCATATAAACCCCACTATTTGTTCCAAGGGGTTGAGAACACTCTTCCCATGCAGATGATAAAATTATAACCCTACATGTCAGTTTTCAAGTTCAAGTATTCAGTTCTTTATGCCAATTATTCTAAAAGCTTTTTATTATTATTTTTCCTAAGGAGCAAAACCATGCTAGGCTACTGATTAAGAGACTGGCTTTTAAGCAGAGCCTATTAAACAAATCCCCTGTAGCGATGAGGATTTGAGATGCCACTATATTTAAAGTATTTTTTTTTTCAGGAGGGGGGTGCCACATTGGGTAAAGTACTATTGGAACATCAAAGAAAACCAAAGAAGTTTGAATGAGGCTAGCAATATTTTTCAGGTGCCTTTTGTTCTTCCTGAATAAGCATCATTAATAAGCAACTTCATTTCCCATGTTGTTGCTGTTGTTAATTATTTAGAACATGGGTTGGGAAACTGTGGTGGCCCTCCAGGTGTTGTTGGACTCAAACTCCCATTGGCCCCAACCAGCATGGGATGATGGGAGTTGTAGTCCAACAGTATCTGGAAGGCCATAGGTTTCCACGCCTGGTTTAGAACTATCACTAATGTATGCATAGTGCTTTTAAAGAACAGGAAGGCAGGGCCTTTCCCCAAGAACCTTACAATATACTATTCAACACAGGAGTTGTATTGTATGCAGATTGTCTAACCTGGACCAGGGAGACTCCCCTCTGAATTTATGTTTAGCTATGAAACTCACTGGGTGCAAAGGGGGGGGGAACAAACCTTGTCAAGATTTGTTATATTTTTGGAATATAGAATAATATCTTGTATATATACAAAAAAAAAAAAATTGAGGTGAGAAATATAACTTGGTCCCAAGAGGCGGGGGGTGCACAATGTTTATGTTGTATTTTTTTTGTTGTATTCATTAGTAGTTGTAAGATGTGAAAAATTTAAAATTTAAATAAAATTAAAAAAAAAGAAAAAAGAAACTCACTGGGTGCTCCATGGTGGTGAACCTATTTTGGGGGTGGAGTACAGCACCATGGATAGCTCCTATGAAGCTCAGAATAAAAGCTGCAATGGATGAGGAGCCCCGCTGATGTAGGAGTCACTAGCTTCCCCTGTGGGTTACCATGGGCCCAGTCACCACTATCTCTCAGCCCAGGCTACCTGTTGTGTGGAAGAAATGGGAGAAAAGATGGGCTGCAATTATCATCATCACCACCATCAAAGTTGAAAGTGATCATGGGCCCCAAAACACAAGGAGCATCATATATGTAGTGTGAACATTTCCAAGTTTACAGTCTAGAGAAGACACCTCTTTAGATGTCTGCGTGGTCTATGTTTACAAACATAACCTTCAAACAAACATGGTCATAATTTTTCCAAAGGTGTGTGATTACAGAGACACAATAGTTTGATTTCAGATAAAGCACAGAGCAGAAAGCTACTATTACCCTGTTATGCTTTTCCCTCAGCCAACCCTTCACCCGTGAATAAATGTATGATGAGGTATTTTAATCTGTGAAAAATAACTCTAACAAAGAGCTATCCAGATGGTGCCATGGCATAATAAATGCTCCTAATGGAATTATGTGACGCCTGCACCATTGATGTCACGGTATTTTATCTCCTCCATTTGCAGACATATCGGAACACAAAGCTTAGCCTCACCTGCAGAATAGAGTGGTGTACCAGCGGAGATATATCTTTGAATGGCCATATGTAAGGTAAAAAAAATAAAAATGAAATTCCTTTGACATGGAATTTAGGAATAAAAAGCTGTGCTGAAAGAAAATATCACACACATTTTTGGCAGGAGAGGGGTTATCACCATCCTCCAGAAGGACTATAGAAAACTGGTCCAATGGACATCCTTTCAGAGGAAATTACACAGGGAAGGGGCCACCACAGATAAGGTCCTGTTCCTCATTTTTGTCCGCTTCATCTCACACAATACTGCACCAAAAACAGAGCCTCCCCAGGAAATCTCAAGGCCCATGGAATACACACATGAGAAAGTATTACTTTGGATGTACCAAGTAGCGACACTTAGGGTTTTAGAGGTTAAAAAAACAAAACAAAAAAAATCCCTTTGAATTGGGCCAGTGACTAACTGAAAGCTACTGCAGCTCTCTGTGCATGCATGGCTGTAATATTTTTCTTTGGACAAGATCTCAGTAGTAACTGAGCCATCACATTGTAGATTGTTCTCTCTGTTTGCTTCAACATGGATTCAGTACCAGAAGCCTATCAACATGTGGCCAGCATCGTTGAACTGTGGTGCTTAAATCTGAAAATGTAAATCTAAGTGAGGGTTTACCAATGCTGGGCTGAGTAGTATGGTTTCTTCCCACATCTTGAATGGGTTGAATATATTACAATTGACATCATGTGACACAGTGTTTACTCCTGTTCTGTTTGCTAGTCAGTGTGGCCAGTGGTGGCTGATGATGTCATCAAAACGTGGGGTTCCTACAAGGCCCTCTCCTTGCTACCCCCTCCCACCACATACTCCATTGGCTCTACCCAATCAGCAGCCACCCACTGGAGCCATGATCACTAGCCTCCTCCACCATCTCTCCTTCTGCAATGTGTGCATATGGAGCACTCATTTATATGGACAGGCAAGGGGAAAGGCTGAAACCCCTCCTTGCACTTTTGTGTCAATGCACCAACACCAGTGCCAGCTCTGCCTCAGAACCTCTAAACCTCCAGGTTGTCAACAGCTCACAGAAAGCTTGGAGGATCATCCTCAGACAAGACATCTGAGGAATCTCAAGAATATAAGAACGTAAGAAGAGCCATGCTGGATCAGACCAAGGGTCCATCTAGTCCAGCATTCTGTTCACACAGTGGACAACCAGCTGCCCCGTGGGAAACCCACTAGCAGGATATGAGTGCAACAGCACCCTCCCACCCATGTTCCCCAGCAACTGGTGTACATAGGCGTACTGCCTCTGATCCTGGAGGTAGCATGTAGCCATCAGGACTAGTAGCCATTGAGAGCCTTATCTCCCAGGAATTTGTCCAATCCCCTTTTAAATCCCTCCAAATTGGTGGCCATCACTACATGCTGTGAAAGTAAATCCTATAGTTTAACTATGCTCTGTGTGAAGGAGTCCTTCCTTTTATCTGTCCCGAATCTCCCACCAATCAGTCCAGTATTATGAGAGAGGGAGAAAAATGTCTCCCCCTCCACTTTCTCCACACCATGCATAATTCTGTACGCCTCTATCATGTCTCCCCTTATTCGCCTTTCCCCCCCCCAAGCTAAACAATCCCAGCTGCTGTCACCTTTCCTCATACGAGAGTTGCTCCAGCCCCTCGACCATTTTAGTTGCATGTTTCTGCTAGGAAAGCCCAAAGCCTGACATTCCACTTATATCTTTATTTACGGTTCACTTCATGAGTCTGATGAGGTATCCCAGCCATCCCCAGTCTTCTGTGCTCCAGTTGTTTTTGACTACAACTCCCAGTATTTCTGATCATTGGCCATGCTGGCTGAGGCTGATGGGAGTTGAGGTCCAAAGCATCTGAAGGGCATCCGGTTGGGGAAGGCTGAACTAGCCTCTCGAGTTCCAAAGCCATCAGGACTCTGATATTTCCCCACTTTGGGAACACAGTGTTGCTGATTCAGTTATCACAGGTCTCATTCTTGTCTATTCGTTTATTTTATTACCGTTTATTTTCCATTCTTTGTTGAGCACAGAATGAGCGTATGACTTTCTAAAAGCGTTAAAAAGTCTCAGTTTGCTGCTGAAAGCAGAATTGCCATGGCAAATGCATGCTTCTAATGATCATACATTTGGAATTTTTCATTATATGTTTGATGTCCCCTGGAGCTGATGTAAAAACAGGTGTAATGTCAATGCCAGAGCTGTACAACAGATGGTAGTACAAATGCACACAGAGCAGTGCAGCACACAATGGACATATGAAAGATGTATATTAATATGAAGTGCATAATGGCCCTGAATTTCAACTCCCAAGCCTCAGGTGTCACTGATGACAGTGGTAGTGGTGGTTGCGGGAGAAATAGACATCACCCCCAATATGGCAGCCCAAGTGTTTCTAGTGAATATTTCAGTTCACTGTGAATTTTCTTTCCTACTCTGGGGGGGAAATCTATACAATATCTAATTTGAGGATATTCAGGGTTTGCTCCCCCAAGCCACTACAGCAACAGTTGCTGTAACAATGGGTGGATACTATCAACCATTTACCAAGGGATAACTTATCATTTGCAGGTAGCCACCTGATAAGTCAGTCATTGAGAGCCAGTGTGGCCATGTGGAACCTGGGCGGGGGGGGGAGAAACAGTGGATCAAAGGTGTTTTGAGAGAGCCAGTGTGGCGTAGTGGTGAGAGTGTTGGACTGGGACTCGGGAGATCCAGGTTCTAGTCCCCGCTCAGCCATGAAACTCACTGGGTGACTTTGGGCCAGTCACTGACTCTCAGCCTAACCTACCTCACAGGGTTGTTGTGAGGATAAAATGGAGAGGAGGAGGACTATGTAAGCTGCCTTGGGTTCCCTGCAGGAAAAAAGGCAGGATATGATTATAATAAATAAATAAATAAATATCTGCAATTTTACCTATCCTTGGTACTGTATTAGAAATCTGTGGTAGGATTCTCCTCACCACCGGCCGAACAGCCTGGATGACCTGCTTTCCAAATGACTATAGTGCATAAATGGTAATCAGTAGTGATGCTGACAAATTTCATAATTAGTCGGCTTGTCCATTGAAATGCATCCCTTTGTAATGATCACCTTTGTAGAGAGCCTGGGTCAATGTATCATGGAAGAAGAAGAAGAAGAAGAAGAAGAAGAAGAAGAAGAAGAAGAAGAAGAAGAAGAAGAAGAAGAAGAAGAAGAAGAAGAAGAAGCAGCAGCAGCGTGATATGAATTATCAGCCGCTTAGAGAAATTTTTAAATATGGTCAGTGGTATATAAACCTATTGACTAATGAGTAATACAGTGTTCTGAATTGATTGCGAGCTTCAGAGCATGCACAGTCTGAATCTAAACAATGGCATTTCTGTGCATGCGCTGAGCTGGTTTAACACTTGAATGATCTGGTGTGTGCACCAATGCTTCCCTCATTGTTGCATCTGCTGCAGCTGTGGCTCCACAAGGAGGAAGAGGAGGACTCTGTAGGCCCATCTTCTTTCCGCCATATACTGGCGATTGGTGGGCAAACAGCGTGTGATATAATCACCCTGACGGGCTACATGAAAACAACAAATCAGGAAGGGGGTACCTAATGTGGTGATATGTGACATCATGCTGCACTACTTGATTCCAAACTATTGCTCCCCAGATGCACGTTGAAATTGTGCAGCAGAAAAACTCATATACCTAGAACAATGTCTCATATTATTAAAGAAGAACTCTTATGTGAACTCACAAGGATGAATTCGTTACTTTCCGAGCAAATAAGGAATTGACTTGGCATCAGTTTGCCTATCACTAATCATCAGTATTTCACTTACCTTTGGGTCAAAGAACACTGATGATGAGGATTTTCTCTCCTCTTGTGTACAAGCAAGTTGTATAGCTTCAGATTCAGGGCTTTTCTACATGAGGCTGTTAATAGCTGTATCTACGTTTGGTTACGCCACAGCATTGAGATCTGAGCTCTACACAAAGAGCTCTTCCTTTCCTGCTTTCCCACTCCATAACCTCTAGGTGGAGCTGTGCTATAGTGGAACAGCTCAAATACATGAGAAACAGTGCCATTTTCCCCATTCTAATATAATAACCCATTTTCCCTGTTCTTAAAAAACCTGGGAAAGTGTTCTGAAAAAACAGAAGCGAAGCTGTGGGATCACAACATCATCTAAAGGAATCACAGGTGCACAATAAATGTCTCATGCAGAAAAGCTCTCAGTCACTGACAGCCCAGTCCTTTGCTCCATTAAAGATGGCTGCCTCTGTACTCCTGCTTGTACATGTACAAACTGTTCAGTATCCTTTTACTTCTCATTCAATCTGAGTAGTTGCCATTCTACCCTTTCTTATGTGTGTTCTGTTTGGATCAATGCTGGGCTACTCTTCCTTTTGCCTGTGGTGACCTCTATAGCTTTCCCTGATCTGCCCTGTGATTTGACATCCCAGGGCCTCTCTTTTGGGAAGATGAAAATGTTGACCCAGTGAGTAGCTGCTGTGAAAAAGTTCCATATTAGCCACCAACTGGGGCAGCTTTAAAAAGGGGATTTGACAAATTCATGAAAAGACTGTCAATGGGTACTAGTCATGATGGCTATAAATTGCCTGCAGTATCAGAGGCAGTTTTTGCCTCTGGATACCGCGTGTTCTGGAACATGAGCGGGTGGGTGCTATTGTACTCATGTGCTAAGCAGCTGTTTTGCCACTGTGTGGACAGAATGCTGGAACAGGTAGTGCTTTGACCTGATCCTGCAGGGCTCCTCTTCTGTTCCTATGGACTGTGGATCAAACTACATGTGACCTTAACTGCATAGTTGTGTGTCCTTGAGTGCAAGCTGTGTGTGTGTGTGTGTGTTTTCACAAATTGCCAGTGCAGAGTGGCTGGCCTGGATCTGGACCCTAGCACTGGGAAGGGGAGGAAAGGGGGATATAACCAATTGCCCCTCCCATTGTGATCCTGGAGAGAGAGAGAGAGCTCTACAATTTGCATTGCAAAAAAGAGAGGCCACACTGAAATGAATGAGATCTTTATTTACAATGCAAACTGCAGGCAATGGGGCACAATCTGCCTGGATCAGGACCATAGCATGGCAGTAGGTGGTTTTTTTTTAACCCTTTGCCTCCCACTGCAGTCCCACTCTGCATTGGGGGCCACATGCTGGTAATTTGTGTGTGGGGGCGGGTGGGGCTGCACTCAAGGGCAGAACTGAACTAAGCAGTTAGGAGCCTGCCTGTGTAATTTGGCCCTGTGTCAAGACGTTCTGCGGACAACCAATGCGAGGGTTAAGCTGTGTTAAGCTCTTCTGAGACAGCTGGCAGATGGCCACAGGTGGAGGCCTGATTCTGGATGGTGCAGCCCAAGGCCCAGGGGATCCAAGGCAGATGATGGCTGAAGTCAGGCTGGAGGTCTGGAGGTTCCAGAGCAGGCAGCTGAGCAGCAAAACGGCCAGAAGGCAGAAGACATGGTTAAAGATTTATTGATTTACTGTATATTTATTTTTTATGCCACTCCTCGGCCAAAATGACAGTCTGTGCCCACAGGCTTACAGTTTAAAAAGACACAACACCACATAAGGAAAGAGGGGAAGGAAAAGGAGGGGGGAACCCCTAATTCTTCTAGCAGGGTTGGTGGTTTGGCCCTGCTCTTCCTTTCATCTCCTTCCTTACAGCCTGCTGATAGGTGGTGGTCAGATTGCAGGTGGAGCAGGCAAAGTGACTCAGTAGGATTAGTTGATCAGACTGAGGAACCGGGCCTGGAGCAACACCAGGCTGCCATTTGTGCCTCGGGTCACCTGGTCTGGCTGGGTTGATGAGCCATAGTACCCTCTTTGGCCATTCGCAAGGTGCTGCTGCAGCACAGGGAAGATCAGACTAGTAACTCTTTTTGCTGGAGAGCTACCTCAGTGGAGCAGCGAATAGTGCAGCTGGGCCCTACTCCCTGAGCTCCAGGTCTGGTGTTATTCATAGTCCCACCTCTTGTGTGAGTGGAGAGCAGTGCTTGAGCTGCCTGTTTGCGCCTTTTCACCATTGTTAGCCTGGAGGTAACACTCATGCTTTTTTGGAGCAGAGATGCAAGTGGGGATCTCCTGGTCCTGCCATCACTGCTATGATGCAAATTAACCTCAGGACTTCTGGCGGTGGCGTAGTGGTGGTGAGAGCGCTGGACTGGGTGGGACTCGGGAGATCCGAGCTATGAAGCTCACTGGGTGACTTTGGGCCAGACACTGACTCTCAGCCTCACCTAACTAACAGGGGTTGTTGTGAGCATAAAATGGAGAGGAGGAGGAGGATTATGTAAGCCGCCTTGGGTTCCTTGCAGGAAAAAAGGCGGGGTATAAATATAATTAATTAATTAATTAATAAGAAAGAAACAGCAACCCTTGCACCAGTGCAAACCCATTTTGTCAGTATCCTGTCCACCCGCCATCACAATTTCATAACACCACACGTCTTGTAAGACTAGCAAAATGGCAATCATATGATACTTTAGCTTTAGGCTAGCCATGCTTTTTTTTTTTCTTCCAGGACTCACTGGAGGTAGAAAGCCCTATATCATTAATCCCCCCCTCCCCAACTGTGCTGCTTAGCTGTGCTTCTAATTAGGGTCATCTTTTCAGCCGTGATAGCTCAACCCATTAATGCACAATTTGAAAAAGATAATTAAAAATATAGGAAGGGATATGAGCCTGCCATCAGAGAGGTTCCTTAGAGCTCTCAGATGTTCACAATGACAACCCTCCATTCCCACCCTCCTTTTGGTAGCCCAAAATTGAGCTCTTTGCTTAGCATTAGAGCTGTGTGCAAACCGTCCGTCACTCAAAATTTGCTACCCTACTTGTTGGCAGCACAAAACGTGGCAGGGCGAAGCAATGGAATTCACCAAAGAAATTTCTCCAGGGTGATGAAAAATTCTCCAGTGGGAATGGAGTTAACTGTTAGTAGTGGCAGTAGCACACAGCTTCTTTCTTTAGTTCTTTCTTTGTCTGAGGTTGTTTTGTTGTTGTTGTTGTTGTTTTTGCTGCCGCTGCGATGACACATGACAGCAGCAGCAAATGTATTGACAGTCAGGCCACAATTTTGCAGCCTCCCCAGTGCACCATACCTAGCATTGTTTCAGGGCAGGTTGTTGTGTGGGAGAGGGACCACCACAAAAATAGTGGAGAATATTCAGAGAAAATTGTTTTCTTTTTCTTCGGGGAAGGGGATGAGGGGGGGAAAAATCTCTGAAATGTTCTCAGAATGTTTTTGGGTTCCGCTCTACTTGGTATGTTTTGTACACGTTTCTAAGGCAGCCAGTTGAATAGCCAAAAGGTAGCATTTGTCCTGATCCCTTTAAGGCAGAGGTACAGAAAGTATTCCCTGCCAAGTTCCCAGGACCCCCAACTTCTGCCACCTCCTAGAAAAGAGAGGAGAAGGGGTAACTCTAGGAATAGGCTCTATGGTTCATGCCATAGAAGCTTTGTTCCTACATTGTCCCTTTAGCATCCTAGGAAGCCATACTTGAAGGTTCCTGCCAGCTTCCTGGGAACCTCTGGGCAGCGGAGGGAGCTTCAACACCTTGATTCTGTGACATGGACCAGATGGTGTTGCGGCAAGACCAAGATCTTTTGTGGCTAGTGTGAGTGTGCGCATGCACACATGTGCAGCCCCCACCACCCCATCAGGCACCTGATATAGCCTTCAGGACCAAAAAGGTTGTGCACTCCTGCTTTGAGGGCTATATGCATGAGGATGGAGGCTTTCATGCATACCGTACATTCCTAGTTTAATGGGAAACTGTTTATGGAAATGGCCGAGGTGTTCATGATTTCCCAGACTGATTCACCAGCCTCATAGAGAGCCCCAGTAAGAGCAGTAGATTTGGATTGGGACCAATAGTGCCTCTGCAGGTGGAGGCTGCATTTTTGGACATACACTTCTAACATTTACTGCATTTTTAAAAATAAATAAATAAGTCTAAGTTTAAAATCATGCTAGTAATAACCATCCTTTGGCAGTGGAATCCTTCAGTTACTTACACATTTGGAAATAGCTTCTTTTTCAGTGCCTTAAATCTTCTGCCTGTCAGTTTCATTGAATGACCTGAAGTACTTGTATTTTAGAGAGCTATTTTCCCTCTCTGTACTTTCTGCTACTGATTTTATAAACCTCCATCATGCCTTTGCTTATTTCTCAGCTAAATAACTCATAAGAAAGGGAATTAATTATCCTCATCATTTTGCTATTCTGTCTCCTTTCTCTAGCTCTCTTTTCAGGTGACCAGAACTGCACATCATACTGAATGTACTACAGATGTAGAAAGTAGCCTAGATTTTGAGTACAAGTCAACCCCATTAAGGTTAATGGGAAGTTTGTCATTTTATTTATTTATTCATTCATAAATTTTAAAACTGCCTTTCAGGGCATATTGGCCTCCCAAGGCAGTATATAGAAAATCCCACAGCAAGTCATTATAATATAAAAGACTATCCAATTAAAACCTGCATTACACCCCACTTAAAATGATCAGTAACAATTGATCAAAGCCCAGCAAGTAATAACATGTGGATTGAAACAAGAATAATATTTTTTTTAAAAAAAACCACCTTAAGAAATCTCTTAAAAACCCATAATGATAGGGGCCAAATGTATTTCAGTGGGGTGGGGTGGCATTCCACAAGTCTGGGGCCACTACCAAAAAGGACCTGCTATTCAAAACGTAAGTTTAAAAAGTTTACTTTTAGAATGGTGCACTGGGCTTGGAGGAGGCCAACACCAACACCAACACCACCAACACCATTTTTTGGTTTTATTTTAAAGAAGGAGGTATGAGTGGTG
Organism: Shinisaurus crocodilurus; assembly: GCA_021292165.1. NCBI lineage: Eukaryota > Metazoa > Chordata > Lepidosauria > Squamata > Shinisauridae > Shinisaurus > Shinisaurus crocodilurus. Next base: position 27,760,488 of record CM037879.1, on the reverse strand, counting down.
GCTGTGGCAGGGAAGCTGGTGGCAGGGGGCGAGCTGGTGGCAGCTGGGTTCCTGGGAAAGCAACTTGCCCAGGGCCCCCTCAAAGCTAGCTGTGCCCCTGATTGTGTCCATTGCATTTGCCTTTCTCTATGCCACAGCATACAGAGTTTCTGATTTTACTGAAGTTTCTCCTATAACCTCAAGTTCTCTTTACCTGAGTAGTTAAATCCAATTCACATTTAAGAACACTGAGGGTTGGATCCGATGGGCTGGATCCAATATTAGTCAAACTTAAGTCCCATTCATTTTAATAGGTCTATTCTAAGTAGGACACACATTGGATACAACCCTGGCAGTCCCTGGACTCACTGTAAGTTGAAAAGATCAAGGAAATATAGGTGAGGGGTATAACTTAGAGAGGATGCATGACAGTTCTTTGCAAAATCTTGAGGCTGACAGAATCTTGATGCAATCATGTGTACAGGCATACCAAGACTGCTTCTTTGTAGTGTTTTATCAATGCACATGATCATACCGGTAATGTATGGGTGGTGGTGGGAGTCATACACTGAACTGAAGGAACTGAAAGTCCTTTTGCTGGAAGCATTTAAAGCAAAGGCTGAACAACCATCTGTCAAGGATGCCATATTAACATCCGGCATTGTAGATCCTGTGCTGAGCAGGGAGCTGAACCTCCAAAGTCCCTTCCATCTTTAAAATTCTATGATTCAATTAAAGTTGTGACAAACTCGACATGCATGTTCCTCCGTACAAAATGTGGACATTGTTTGTTTTTTAGAAGGACAATGGATAATTCCTAATGCATTCGTTCCACTTTGGAAACAAGACCAATTAATTAGGAACTCCAGAATCAAAGGAGAAATTTGTACAAGGAGAATTTCTGAAGTGTCCCTATACCCTGTGTTACTGCGAACAGTATACCTATACCAATGGACTTGGCTGACATGTGTAACCCTGGGCAGCGCAGCCCACTGGAATGACAGCATCTCAGCTCTTTCTGACCCTGGGGAGCGGGGAAAGGAGAGTGATTTGGTGAGGAAAGATTCTGAGGAGACTGTGAAAGGAGAAGGAGCCAGAGACCGAAAAGGAAAGATCTGGAGGAGACCGAAGAGACAGAGGCAGAAAAGAGAGGTGCCGAGGAAAGGCCCAGGAAGAGAGAAACAGCAACAGCAGCATTATGCCTTTGAGTCAGTTCCCAGTCAGCAGCAGCTGCACCAACATCTGTCAGTAACTGAACCTAGGACACCTACCTTTGAGTTCTGGACTGCACAGCTTAAGAGAGGTTTTAAGGAGTCGCCTACCTTTGTGGACTATATAATCACTGGGCTCCCTTCCATTTCATTGTTGGGTGGCACCATCCTATGTGGCTGCCTGTATCCCTCCGAACTCAAGAGGATTACACTCATCCAACCGAGTGCGGGAGGAGCGCGGAGGCAAGGATTGCCTCCGCACTTCCCTCACCCTGCAAAAGAAATAGAAGGCTGATTAAGGCCATCTATGTCTTTTGGCCCTACACATGAGAGGGGGCTGAGGCCTTGGCTTGCCAGGATAATCATATCCCGGCAGAGCTTCACCCCCTGCCCACTCCCCAGAAGGCCTGCAAACCCTTTGGCTCTGAGGTTGGTCTTCTGACTTTGAAGCCGCAGCCGGTGCAGTTCTTTCCTTGCCAGCTACGAGGGCGGAGGCCGGAGGGAGGGTGCTCCGCGGTCAGAGTCCCAGCTCCGACATTGGAATGTATTTCTGAGGTCGGAGCTGGATCTCCGACCTATCTTATGGCCATCTTGACAGCATCTAGCTGCCATAGGATTGTGCCCTTAGAGATTTACTTTAAATCATTTATTAATTTGAATGTTTGTTTTGTTCCCTTCTTCTTGCCTCCACTTGTTAAATAAATCCTAGTTCTTGGTTTATAATTGATCGTTTGATTCCCCCCACCCCGTTTTTAAGGAACAGGGGTCCTGGTGGGTTCGAGGCACCGCATGTTAGTTTGGGTTCAGCACTTTCCCACTATACCTCACCCATCCCACTACTGTATGAACCCAGATCTGATGGTTTCTACCTAGGGATGGGCGACCCGCTGCTCTTGCCATGCAAGCCGAGCCAAGTGCGAGCGCCAGCTGAGGTGCTCACCGGACCTCCAGGTCCCCGGCGCTACATTGTTTACATAGAAAATTGTATAATTTGCGCAAATTAGGCCATTTTCTACGTCAGCAACGTAGCGCCAGGAACCTGGAAGTCACTTCTATGGCTCGGCTTGCGAGAATGCGAGTCGAGCCAGGGAAAAGGTAGGGCAAGCGGAGCTTGGGGGGGGGGGTCGAGCCTGGTGAGTTTGCCAGACTTCCACCTCCCAATCGAGCTCCGCACACATTCCTACGCACCCAACAGGGTTGCTGGTAGGAAAAGTGGGGTTACACATGGGAAATATCAGGATCTTGGGTACATTGCAGATTACAAACTGTGCCAGATTACAGTGGGGAAATTAGCTGAAGGAACACCAACAAAGATTAAGTTTGAAACAGATATGATTTACACATCTCCCCCCAAATGTTTACAGAAAGGAAGCACTGATTACTATAGCACCCCTTGTCCTGGGCCACCAGACTATTCCAAAAGGAAGTGATAGAATGAGGTGGGGAGTTGGGATATGCCAAATAAGAAGCAGGGAGGGGTGTTATGGAAATGCCGAGGTGGTACTTGGGGAGCCTATGTGCAATGGGGAAAAATTGAGTTTGAATGGCAGAGGGTTGGCCCGTGTGATGTACAGAAAGGATAGATTTTGTGAGATATATTTATATTATATTTATATTTATTATATTTATACCCCCCCTTTTTTCCTTCAAGGAACCCAAGGCGGCTTACATAATCCTCCTCCTCCTCTCCATTGTTTCCTCACAATAACCCTGTGAGGTAGGTTAGGCTGAGAGTCAGTGACTGGCCCAAAGTCACCCAGTGAGTTTCATGGCCGAGCGGGGACTAGAACCCGGGTCTCCCCAGTCCCAGTCCAACACTCTCACCACTACGCCACACTGGCTCAAGAGAAGGAAAGAGAAATAAAATCAGAGCAGGTATGTTTGTTTACCTGTTTCAGAGGAAAGGGACCACGGAGGGCTTCACTTCCTGATTGGTCATAATCACTTGGACATCCACAGAGGGCATCTGGTCATGAAGGCACAATACAGTAATCACCCCAGTTGAGGTATGTCAGAGAAATCCACAATGGATTCAAGTGAGTTCAGATTTCTATGAATCCAGCTGGGAGATTCTGCAGCGGATTGGCTTTCCTTGGACTTGTGAACCGGTTTTTAACTTGGGGGGGGCATTTGTGCAAATGTATGCTTAATGCTCATTAGTGCAGGTGGAATGAAATTCTTGTACATCCCTAAAAAATTTCTGATTCCATCAATAAGCAGATGATGGAACGAAAGATGCCTGACATTCTGTGAAACACAGCCAGGATGGATTTAACAAAATCCATACATCCCTATGAGTCAGCCTATATGGAATAGAAAACCCACCTTGCATACATTGGCCTTTGTTCCCATGCAAAGGCAATGATTGAGGACTGATGACAGACTAAGTTGTTATTAGGATTCCCCTGAGTGCAGAATCTGCTTCAACAACAGAATTTGGAATGAAGGTGAGTGAAGCACTGAATCTCCTTGGACCCTGACTAGCCCCAAGCAAAATAAAAAGCATGGAGAGGAGCAGGGGAACTAGGGGAAGGAGGCAAGGAAACGGACGTATAAGTGTTGGACTTATACAGGACTCCACAAAACCTAGCAAAATGCCCTTGGCTCTTTGCTTGGCCACTGGAAGGGTAAACCACTGCACATAAAGCCAAGAATCCCTGCCAGTCGCAGTGCTCACTCCCGCTGTGAGGTGTGGCTTCCCTGGGGCTTTGAGTGAGACACAGCATGCCTGGACCACCAAGACTGCAATCACACATGTCCTTTGGCATGTGTCCCAGGCAGCTCCCACACATGTCCATTGACTGTCTCAGGCAGCTCCCAGTGCAATTGGGCAGCACCACTGGAATGGATGTTGCCTAAATGCAGTGATGGTGATGGGTGCCTTACAGGGGTAAATCTCTATATGTATGGAAGGCAGCAAGGTAGTCAAAGCGAAAGAGGAAAACCCATGTGGGTTTGGCCTTCAAAGGAAGAATACTGCTAGGAAAGGATCACCAGGAATGGGCAGTGTGCCAGGAAAACCTTGTGGGGTTCTTAGAACCATGTAGCAGAGCAACTGAGTCCATTGAGTTCCATGGAAAGTTCTTCTCAAAGAGAAACTGGACTCAAGGCCGCTATAAGATACAGTTAGAGAGCACAAAGGCGACAGTGACTGGGTTCAGATAACACGATAACCCACACTCAAGGGTTGAGTATGGGCTGAGTGTGGGTTGTCATTGAACTGTGGGTTGTTGTTGAACATGGGCTTTCATGATGTTTGAACCTAGCCGAGATAACAAACCATGGTGAACAACCCACAGTTCACAACCCAACAATGAACCATGGGTTCTCTTCATGGGTTGTTCGTCGTTAACAAGCCATGCCTTGTTAGTGCAGCTGGGTTCAGAAAACACAATCAGTCAGGCGATCACTCGTGACCGAGTAAGATTGTCTTCCAGGATAAAAAAGAAAATTTACAAAAAGGAGATTTTAAAAGGAGGAGAATTCTAAAGAAAATTGTGTAGACTCTAGCGGTGGGTCCGTAAGTGACTGTGGAGGCCAATTCTAGATCCACACAGCTTCCCACAGTGAGGACACAGGTTACCAGATGGAAGATGGTCTTGTAAAGGATTCATTTGATGTGCTTTTCGCTTAGCACGTTTCTCCCTTTCACCTTGCACTCGAGCTTCTTCAAAGTCCATAGAACCTTTGTGAAAGGCCAACCTCCAGTTAGATCGTTCATGGGCCAGAGCTTCTCAGTTTTTGATGTTTATATTGCATTTTTTTAGATTAGCCTTAAGAACATCTTTAAACCTCTTATATTGACCACCGATATTCCGCTTTCCATCCTTGAGTTGGGAATAAAGTAACTGCTTTGGGAGACGGCAGTCAGGCATTCGAACAACATGACCGGTCCACTGAAGTTGGAGTTGAAGGATCATTTTTTCAATGCTAGTAGTCTTTGCTTCTTCCAGTACGCTGACATTTGTTCGCCTATCTTCCCAAGTAATTCGCAGGATTTTCCGGAGGCAACATTGATGAAATCTTTCAAGGAGTTGGAGGTGACGTTTATAGATAGTCCATGTTTCGCATGCATACAACAAAGTTGGTAATACAATAGCTTCATAAACCAGTGTTTTGGTCTTCTTACAAATATCTCGATCCTCGAACACTCTATGTTTCATTCGAGAAAATGCGGCACTTGCGGAGCTCAGATGATGCTAGATTTCACTGTCGATGTTAGCTGTAACAGAAAGATAGCTGCCAAGATAGAGAAAATGATCGACATTTTCCAGTATTGTCCCACCAAGCTGGATAGATGGCATCACCAAAGGGTTAGCTTGCACTTGCTGATGAAGCACTTTGGTTGGTTTTTTTGATGTTAAGTGAGAGACCAAGTTTTCCGTATGCTTCTGCAAAAGAATTTTGGATAGTTTGGAGATCATCCTCTGAATGTGCGGAGGACCACATTATCATCAGCATACTGAAGTTCCACAACGGAGGTTGTAATTACCTTACTTTTTGCTTTCAGCCTGCTGAGATTAAAAAGCTTTCCATCTGTTCGATATATAATTCCCACACCAGTGGGAAGTTTCCCCTCGACAAGATGTAAAATCATGGCGATGAAAATAGCAAATAATGTTGGGGCAATAACACATCCCTGTTTAACACCTGATCCCACTTTAAATGGAGCACCATTAGAGCCGTTTGATTCCCCTGTTTAACACCTGATCCCACTTTAAATGGAGCAGCATGAGAGCCGTTTGATTCCCCTCACCCCGTTTTTAAGGAACAGGGGTCCTGGTGGGCTCGAGGCACCGCATGTTAGTTTGTCCAAGACCGTAGCTGTCATGTTGTCATGGAGAAGTCGCAAGATATTCACAAATTTATTGGGGCATCCAATTTTCATAAGGATAGTCCAGAGAGCTGTTCGGTCTACAGTATCAAAGGCCTTAGCAAGATCAATAAATGCCATATAAAGGGGTTGATTTTGCTCCCGGCATTTTTCTTGGAGCTGACGTGCAGTAAAAATCATGTCTACTGTCCCTCTAGAGGGGCGGAAACCATATTGAGTTTCAGGGAGGATCTCTTCTGAAATAGATAGAAGACGGTTTGCGAGAATCCTAGCAAATATTTTACCTGCGGTTGCTAAGAGAGAAATGCCCCGATAGTTTCTGCAGTCTGTTCTATCACCCTTCTTAAAGAGGGTGATAATTATGGCATCCCTGAAGTCTTCTGGGATCTCTTCTCTTATCCAGATTTTTTTGATGAGTTTATGAAGATGTTGTACAAGTTCGGGGGGCCTTTCTTTAAAGATTTCAGCAGGAATCCCATCTGGTCCACTAGCTTTGTTATTCTTCATTTGATTAATGGCTTTTTTTACTTCATCCAAAGTGGGGAGTATTGCAAGTTCCTCTCTAATTTGTTTTTGCGGGATTTGCGAAAAAATCTCATTATCCACCTTAGATTTACAATTTAAAAGGTCATAATAATGCTCTTTCCAACGCAGTGCAATAGACTATTTGTCTTTTAAGAGTTTGGTGCCATCTTTTGATTGTAAAGGGTTTGTACCATAGGTTTTTGGTCCATAAATGGCCCTTGTGGCCTTAAAAGAGCCCCGTGCATCATGAGATTCTGCAACTTGTTGAATTTCTTCAGCTTTCTTTTTCCACCAGGCATTCTTTTAAATTCTCTTGTTCTTCTTTGGACCTCAGCCTTTGCACTAGCGTAGATTTTTTTCTTGGCAGCACAGTTAATATCATTTTGCCATATTTGGAAGGCTTTCCTTTTTTGGTCAATTATATATTTAATCTCATTATCAGTTTTCATCAAACCAATCCTGATGTTTCTTAGTTTCGTATCCAATAATTTGTTCACAAGCTGCAGTAATGGAGGTTTTCAGCTTAGACCAATGGTCCTCAATGTTGTCAGGAGGTTCCGTAGGTAGATGTTCCTTAAGAAGTGATTGAAGACGAGTTTGCTTAATAGGATCTTGAAGGGTGTGGATGTTCATTTTACGCCTTGGTTTCCTTCCTTGAAGCCTACGTTGGGGAGCAATGTTGATAACCATAGTGGTCCGGATTAGTCGGTGGTCTGTCCAGCAGTCGTCGGCACTCACCATGGCCCTAGTAAGAAGTACATCGCGGCGATCTCTAACACGGACAATTACATAATCCAGAAGATGCCAGTGCTTTGACCGTGGGTGCTGTCATGACGTTTTAAACTTATTCTTTTGTCGAAAGAGCGTGTTTGTGATAGTGAGATTATGCTCTGCACATATAGACAAAAGTGAGATTCCATTCGGGTTGCTATTACCAACTCCGTCTTTTCCAATAGTTTCTGGCCATAAATCAAAGTCACGCCCGACTCTTGCGTTAAAATCGCCCAGGAGGATAATTTTATCTCTGACAGGAGAGTGTCCAACTGTGTATAAAAGTTTTCCTTGATGTCTTCATCAGCATCTAATGTTGGCGCATAAGCGCTCAAGATAGTTAGTTACCTGCTGGTTATTGGCGAGCTTTAATCGAAGAGTTATCAGGCATTCGCTTAATGCCAGTAGGAACTTCTGACAAAGAGTTCACTAGCTCATTTTTGATGGCAAAGCCTACTCCATGTATTCGTCGGTCCTGCTCAGGTAGTCCTTTCCAGAAGAAGGTATAGCCTCCTTTTTCTTCCTTCAACTGTCCCTCTCCTGCCCTTCGAGTTTCTTGAAGTGCTGCTATGTCAATTTTAAACCATCTCAGCTCCCTTGCAATAATAGCAGTCCTACGCTCAGGGCGTTCACTATCTATGTTATCCAGCAGTGTCCGTATATTCCATGTTCCAAAATTCAAATGTCTTTTTCGACCGCTAAAATGGTGACCCCACTAGGACGCGGTAATCCAGTCAGGGGAGAAAGAGGTAGACTATGTTTAGGGCACCTTTTCTAGCCCCCTCCCCATACTGGGGTGAGCAGAGTGGATCCTAAATAGGGCTGCTCAGTCATGGATACAGCTGCCGAGCTGCTCGACTACCTCGTTCCTTGAACAGGGTGACTGAGTCTGCATCCACCGCCCATGTGCTGGTCCGTGACTAGGGGCTTCCAGATTCACAGTCCTGCCCCCGTCGCCATTCGCCAGTTGCCAGTCGCCATGGGACTTTTTGGTTGGTTGGTTGGTTTGGGTTGGTTGGTTTGGGTTGGAAGACGCCTGTGCGTGAAGCTGTTTTCTGTGGGGAGATCGGTGCACAACGAATCACCACACAAACTTGACAGAGGACGGCAATGATCCAATGGCACCGTTACCCTGACGATTGGAAAACCATTCTCTGCTGCAGCCTTCATCCGCCTTCACAGCCGTTGTAATTTAGGTTTAAATTATCTTCCGCCTGTTCTGCCGTTCAGGACTTTTTGTTTTGGATCGTTCTTTGTCTGGTTCCTCTCCCCAGACCTTACCGCCATGGGTGACCCTACCGGGAGTATAGCTCCCGACGGCATTGCTCACAGGGTTCATCGGAACACGCAAGCCCACTCACCACTTCAAGGTGACGATCCGGCGAGAGGGAGAAAACACAATAGCCCACATTTCAACAACAACCCACATTCAACCCATACTCAACCCTTCAGTGTGGACTATCCTGTTGTCTGAACCCAGTCAATGACTTTGGGCATACTCAGGATGAGTTTAAACAAAGGATTCAGTGGCTTGGCATTGAATAAATAGGAGTCTTCCAGAGGCTCCTGGCTTCTTCATTGTATTTGAGTTGGCTGATTAAGCATAACAAAAGCCAGGCTTCCATGGGACAAACAAGTTGAGATTCCCAGGACTAAAGAGACCATGAAGGAGAGCTGGTGGTACTTTAACCTGCTGATCTATCTGGAGGTGTGGACACTTTGGGATTGGATCATATTTCTTGACAGGTTTAGATTGGCCAATTTATAGGTTATATAGCATGGCTTGCTTAATCATAGTGGTGGCTTGGAGGTCAGGAAGGCATTGGCATTTATCCAGAATTCCCAGTTGTTTTCCTACACACATGACAGCAACTCCTGTTGATTAAGATGCAGTAGAAGATGCACAGGTCATAAACTTCCATTAAGACAGGTAGCTATAATACCTGTCTTAATGGATCTGTTTCCTCCTAGCTGCCAACTGAGTCTCTTGCATACAGTTTTTCAGAACAAAAGACATGTTAGACAAGATGCTAGGATGATGCCAACAAAATACCCACGTAAAGGTCATCATGGCTGAGCTCATCAATAACACCTGGAAAGTCATTGCCAGTCAGAATAGACAGTTCAAGGCTAGATGGACCAGTGGTCTAGGATAGCTTCATATGTCCATTAAGGTCTGACCTTTCAAATCTATGAAATGTGCGCGCACACATGTGCAATAGACATGAGCACCCTGATCTAGAGATTTGGGTTTGCAGGGCAGGGCTTGTAGGAGGCTATATTTATATACACTCATGGAGCTCCTCCACACAGAAAAACTTCCCAGTTCACTTCTCTGTAGGGAAAGCTCTGTGCAGACAAAGTGATGTGCATGGGATTTTTTTTTTTAATGTCATTTCTTAAATGGGCAGCACACTCCTCTGATGAGGACAGATAGCACATTGGTGCTCCTTGGCGGACAATTAACGCTATATAATAATCTGTAGTTGAGCTAAACAAGAAGAAATGGAAAATTCATTAAGGGTCAAGGAAGCACTGTGTGAAAAACAGAGGTACGGACAAGTAACAGATGATAAGAATAATTCAAAATGGGTTAATGCCACCCAAATGCCTAATGATCAAATTGCACGTTCTGTTTGGCTGACTCAAATGGAATGCTATATCATAAACATTCCACATGAAATTTATTGGCATGTATGCCATACTCAAAAATGAGGCCCAATTCCATTGAAGCTGATGGAGCAAGGCCAGTGCTAAGGTCACACCGACCATGTAGATAGTGCTTTTGAGTCTTCAAAGCACTTCTTGTAGATACCTCAGTAATCCGTACAACAGCCCTGTGAGGTAGCATTATCATCCTAAGGCAGTGAGGCTGAGAAACAGTGGCTTGTCTGAGGCCACATAATGAGTTCACTAAGCTACAGTTCATGAAGGCCACGATTCAAATGGAATGCTATATCATAAACATTCCACATGAAATTTATTGGCATGTATGCCATACTCAAAAATGAGGCCCAATTCCATTGAAGCTGATGGAGCAAGGCCAGTGCTAAGGTCACACCGACCATGTAGATAGTGCTTTTGAGTCTTCAAAGCACTTCTTGTAGATACCTCAGTAATCCGTACAACAGCCCTGTGAGGTAGCATTATCATCCTAAGGCAGTGAGGCTGAGAAACAGTGGCTTGTCTGAGGCCACATAATGAGTTCACTAAGCTACAGTTCATGAAGGCCACAGTTCATGAAGCAAGGTTTGAACCTGAGACATTCTTGCTGCAATCTGAGCCCATCAGTCTTCTCCCATTGACTATGCTTGGCTCTAGCCCTTCATATCTTTCATTCTGCCCTAGAACCCCACCATAATCCAGAATTTTCTCTAGCTGAGAAATTCAACCCTAGTTGAGTTATATACAGGTGAATTCTGATTCAGAATCAAGAATTCTAGATTCTTTAAAAGTTGCACAGAAGCATAGCAAAACTGAGAATAGTATGCATTGTTAAATTCCACACCTGTGCCCTAATGTAACAGAAGTAGAGTTTACCATCTGGCACTTGGCCATAAGCTTCTGTACCAGTGCTGCTGCAACCTGCCCTGGTACCATATCCTGGATAAAGTCCTGACATGACACAGCTACACCACGTAAATTGGTGGTGACATGAAAGAGGGTCTTCTCACTGGCCACTCCCAGGCTGTGGAACTCCCTGCTCAGGGAGGCTAGGTTAACTCCCTCTCTGCTGCCCTTCCACTGGCAGGCAAATATATTTTTCTTCAGGCAGGGCTTTTGATGGGTAAGTGGGTCTGTTGGGTTGGATGCTGTTTTTATTCTGTTATTGTGTTTTTAATTGTGGTTTTTAATTGTGTTTTAATACATTTGTCTTATCATTTTAATGAAGTTTTATTTATGATTGTAAGCCACCTTGAGTGCCATTTTTCTTGGTAGAAAGCTAGGGTACCAATCAAATAGATAAAGGGCCACTGAGTCTTGAAGAGGAAATAATGCCAGTGGCAGCCCAACGCAGTGCATCCTAAGGATTCTTGGAATTACCCCTCCACCACCTATCATGGCTCACTGGTCCAAAGTTGTTTACATGCATGCTGAGCCTACTGGGTCAGGCTGTTGTGGCAAAAGCCCCACTTGTGAAAGTGGCATGGACATTCCCGGCTCCTCTCGTACTGTTCTGCTTTCTTCCAGGCAAAGCAGGCTTGTTTCCTTGCCAGAGCATGTAATAAGTATATGCAGACCTGAGGGTGCTTCCAGCTGGACAGCTCCCCTAGCACTAAAACTCAAAAGACATTGGCTGGGTTCAGACAACATGATAACCCATACTCAGGGCTTGAGTATGGGTTGAGTGTGGATTGTTGTTGAACCATGGGTTGTTGTTAAAATGTGGGTTATTGTGTTGTCTGAACCCAGCTGCACTAACAAGCCATGGCTTGTTAACCACAAACAACCCATGAAGAGAACCCATGATTTGTTGTTCACTTGTGAACTGTAGGTTGTTCAGCATGGTTTGTTATCTCATCTGGGTTCAGAGAACACAATAACCCAAATTTCAACAACACGACAACCCACACTCAACCCATACTCAACCCTTGAGTGTGGGTTATCATGTTGTCTGAACCCAATCAAAGTGGAATGATTCTGTCTCCCCGCCTTAAGAAATAATAAAAAAAGATGGGAGAAGTGTGTTGGGGGGGTGGGATATAGTAGGATTACAAATGGAAGATGCCCAGCATCTGGGCCCTAATAAAATACTATGAATGAAGCAGAGCAATTGCACAATTGCATGATAAGAGCAGAAAAAGCCTCTCCTGGAGGCACCCAGAGAAATGTGAGGGCAGCACCAACTACCGTGTGGGAAGGATCTCAGAAGAGAGGAAGGCAGGCAGGCAAAGATCACCTCCAGGCCCCTGTTCTAGCTGGATTGTCCCTCCCTTTCCCCACATGTCATTCAACCATCAACTGCCTTGTGGGACAGATCCTTATGAGCTGTTATTTTTGAATTATTCTTTGTATCATTGTTTTACTGGTAAGCAGCCCTGGAAGGATTTTATACTGAAAGGTGGGATATCAATAATTGTAATGAATAACACTGGATTATATCTCTGTTGTTGCCCCTCCTCTTGGCCAATGGGCAGTTGTGGTGGTGGTGTTCCCCGTCCAATGGGATTGTTCATGTTGTCCAAGCATTATTACCTCCTGGGGGCAGGGTGATGTCACTGCCTATAAAAGAAGTCATTAGGAAAGCCAAGTTTTGTCACAAGAAGAATCTGATCTGAGCCTAGTGCCTGACCACAGTGTGCCAGCTTTAGTCACAGTGGGACATATAGTATCAGGTTGCCAGAACCCTTTTTTCTTTAAAGGGTCTATTTTCATGAAGAAATGTATCTTTTTTCTGTTTTCTATAGAATCAATTGACTATAGAAATACCATATGAATTATACAACGATAACGTTTTCAGGGCTTTTTGCTATGAAACAATACTCAAGGAGTTCCAACTGCCTATAGTTTGAAAGATGTTAACTTTCATAAATCTTTCATCCCCCATGTCAGAAGAAATCAGGATTCCTCTATGATGTCTATCAAGACATTTAGTATTATTGTTGTGGGCATTTATCTTGAAGGAAATGTACAAATGTTTGTACTCTTGCCTTAAAAAATGTGTTACTGACTGCATGAGGAATCTTCTCACAGAGGAAATGTGTCATGTTCTAATGCCATATGCTGCTCATAACTCCACATGAATGTGGAAAGCCAGTGGAGAATCTGAAAAAGATTCAGATGTATATGAAAGATGGAGAAAGCACACCAATGTGGACATTGTCAGCCATTCCTTAGGAAGGCATGTATATATCTAAAGGGAGACTAGGAGTGGTCAGAAGACAGACCTGGATCTCTGGGTGATTTGCAGTAGATCATCGGATTTTTATCTCCCAATTGTTTGAGAATAGCAACAAAATGACTCCCTACCATCACCCTAAATTATACTGCTGCAGTGAAGAAGCTTGGGTAACCAGGAGTGGGATTTTGTTTGGAAGGACTGTGACCTCCATTCACTTCTGGTACTCTACTCAAAAACCAAATTCCCAGGGTTCTATCCTATCTGACACTGAACACTAATGTAAATTCTGTTGTGCTAGCTAGCATAAGCAACATCTAACACAATGCCAATAGCATTTGCTGGCACAATGGGTTTTCTGGGGGAACCCATAGTGCCAGGAAAACTATTGGTGTTGTGCTAGAGGTCACTTATGATAGTGCAGTGTAATTTACATTAAATAATAATAATAATAATAATAATAATAATAATAATAATACTATTAAAACATCTTAAAACTACTTAAAAACATCATAAAACATCTTAAAAGCATCTTAAAAGCAACCTAAAGTAGTATTCGTGTCAAACAGAATACTGTCCCTGGTCTTGTAATTCTTTAATTCCAAGTGTATGTCTTCTGCACCAGGCTCCAGTTGGTAGAACTCAGGGTTCTAGTACAAAAACAAAAAACAAAAACGAAAGTAAATTCTGCAAGCCTAAATTCTGCCCAGCCTTGCTCTAGGCAATTTACATGTTCTGCATACTGTGTTGCTACTTTTTCTATTAATGACCAATGGGCAAATGTACCACATATTCACACCAAAGACACAAATCCCTTTGTTGTTGTTGTTTTAAAAGGTGGTGGAAAATGACTGATGTTAACTTTCATAAATCTTTCAGGGCTGATCTGTGTAGTATAGTTATGAGTGGAGCATTGGTATAGCTATCAGCTTCTGATTTTTTATTTTATTTTAAATACTCTAGGCAGCACCAGAGGTTGTTGAGGGAGTGCAGACAGTGCCACAACAAAACCTGGGCCTAATCCCCTCACTGTATCTGGCCTGTGCAGGCTGCAATTGGGGGCACAGATGAGTTAATACTGTTCTGTACAAAGAATTCAATCCCTGCACATAGAAAACTGTTTTTAAGGGACAGTGAAGAGCTTCATCGCATTGCTGGCTCATATTCAGTTTGTGATCTACCACAATTCCAAGATCCTTCTCACTGGTAGTATTGTTGAGCCAAGTGTCCCCCATTCTGTAACTCTGCATTTGGTTTCCTCTCCCTAGGTGCAGCACTTGGCATTTATCCCTATTAAATTTCATTCTGTTGTTTTCGGCCCAGCGCTCCAGCCTATCGAGATCACTTTGAATTTTGTTTCTGTCTTCCAGAGTATTAGCTGTTCCACCCAATTTTGTGTCATCTGCAAATTTGATAAGCATTCCCTGCACCTCTGTCTTTTCTAGATAGGCCTTTGGTCTGTTCCAGCACTGCTCTTCCTATGTTTGTATGTAAAAACTAGCATGTCGGGACTGTAATCCTATACAAAGTTATCTGGGAGTAAGACCCATTGAATTCAGTAGAGCTTACTTCTGAGTAGACATTGATAGGATTGTACAGTACTATCAATTAGAACCTTTCTCCCTGGTAGGCAATTTTCCTTTGTACAAGGAATTATTTTTTGTGAATGGAGCAACATTCAGTCATGTGAACTCCCTGCTCCATATGTAGTCTGAAGTGGTTTACAACCTAGTGAGAAGAATGGTCTGGTGGCCATGTGGAACCTGGGGGGGGAAAGCAGTGGATCAAAGGTGGAAGAATCTAGATTGATGGCATTGAAGCCCCTACACTGGTAATCCAAGAGAAGACCGTTTTATTGGGGGGAAACTGGAGAAATGTTGGCTGCCAATCCCATCTGCTCTTGATGTGTGGTGAGGCTGGGTAGAGTCCATAGCCCCTTAACCCAACCACATCAGGGCTGGATCCACACCTATGGTTTATTGCAGTACTGTATCGATGCCGTGACTTGCGGGGCACACGGCACACACAGCTTTCAGTGCCAGTCGCACTAGTCCTGCGTGATCGTTCCTTGTTTCTTCCAGAATTTCCCAGACTAGGTTTATCACGTTGTTGTTTCATTTATTGTGGTTCACTGTTGCAGTACACGGCCAGTGTGTGCTAAAGTTGCACTGTTGTTGCCCTTCTGAGGTGTGGCCATGAAAGTGTCATCACTAGAGTTAGCCAGTAGTTTTCAAGGGGCGGGGGAAGTGTAGTGTGACATGTGTCTCCCAAACTGGTGGGGGAAGAGAGGTGTCCACCATTGGTTGTGAAGTGGTTCGACTTCTTCCCCGGAAGCTTCTTAATTTTTGTTTGTTTGTTTGTAACCATTCCTGCGGACCTCCGCACCTGTGAGCAGGCTGCTTCGGGAAATCGCGTTTGGGTGCTTAAAAAATAAGAAGAAGAGCCCCCAAACCACAATTTTATTCCTCTGCATGTGTGCACCTCTGCATAGTGGAACAAGAAAAAAAAAACCTCTTGAGAAATGACCGTTTCTCCTGCATGTGGAAAGCAGTACCCCTAGTATAACCACCATGGAGTTTGAGAGGGGACAGGACCAGGAGGCTTTCCCCCCTTGTTTTAACTGCCGTGTTCACCCCTTTGCTAAAAGAATGGGGAGCTGTAAATTAGCCAAATGGCATATCTTCTCAGAAGTAAATCACATTCTCTCCAATGCCCTTACTCCCAAGTGTATCAGATTGATTCAACAGGAGCCTTGTGCATGGGAAACTCAGAATGGGAAAAACACTGCTTGGGGGAATTGCATTTGGGTGGAGGGGAGGGGTTCAGGGCGCTGATCCTGCTGGATTCATCCAGACCCCCTAGGAGGGTGGTGGTGCCAGCAGCAGCAGCAGCAGCCACCTTCTCCTTCTTTTTAGTGAGGGGCTGGAAGAGCTTTTTCCTTTCTTTCTTTAAAGATCGCACCTGCGCTCGTTCGCACCTGTGCAGAGACAAGAAGGCAAAAAAAACCCCAAAGTCCCTTTTCAAGGGAACGCCCAGTTCTACTGCTATGGAGTTAGGTGTGGGGTGGTGAACCGGGATGAGTGCAGTACAGTTAAGGAGAGTGTGCCCTGTGAGGAGTGACTGCAGAATGTGAAGATAGCAGTACCATTCTGCTAGCTTGATGATATACAGGGTCATGTAGATCCACCCCAAGATAAAATCAGCTGTGAACAAACCCTAAATGCTGCTCCATGCTTCTAGATTACTAATAAACATTTTGAAAGTGTAAATGATCACAGCATGTTAACAACCAGGATCCAGATCACTTCTCTGCCACAAAAACACTGATGGCTTCAACAAATGTGTACTCAGTGACAAAAATACCGAACCAAAAATAAAAATGTTGTGTGTAAATATCAGCCTTAGCCCTATTTTATTCAAGAAGCAGATTGATATGAGAGCATCATGATCTTGGTTTTTGTTTGTTTCATTTTGTATTTAAAGCAATATATATATATATATATATATATATGCTAAGTGGGGATCACTTAGTTTTATTCTATCTTTATTTATTTATTATATTTATTATATTTATACTGAGTCCCAGCCCAACACTCTCACCACTACGCCACATTGGCTCTTATCGAAGATGGGCAGAACAATCCTACCAATTCTGAAAATAGGTCCACCACCATGGATAGCTCCTATAAAGCTCAAACAAAAAGATGCCATGGAAAAGGAGTCCCACTGACACAGGAGTCACCAGCCTCCACTGAGGCCAGGCGTTGGGCTGCCTTTCCTTTCATGGACCTCCCAGCAGCAGAAGGCCATGGGGCTGCAGCTCCCAGTGACAGCTAGGAGGCCTCATTGTGTTGCTGCTGCCACTGCGACCCACCACTGCCACCACCTTCAGAGGGTAATTTGCCACCCCCAGAATTTGGCACCCAAGGTGGTCACCCTCTGCACCCCACCATGAAGAAATGCAGTGATTGGCAGTGTACCCCAGTGTCTGTTTGGTTCAAACTGCTGCTATTCAAAATGTAAGAGTTTTTTTTTTTAACTTTACTTTTAAAATGGCACATCAGGCTAGGAGGAGGAAGTGAAGCTGCTGCCACCGCTGCCACCAGATTTATTTATTTTTAAAGGAGGGATGGAGGATGTCCAGGGTGCCCTCAAAGCTAGCAGCTCCTCTGCTTCTGAGCAGACATGCATAGGATTGCACTGTTAAAGTGCTATGCTTCCATGACCTAATCATAATTTGCTTCTCTTTTGGTCCATGTTGCCACCTGCTGAAACATACCTGTACGCCCCAACAAAGAAGCTGGCAATTCAGGCTTAAATGTTGGTTCAAACTCATAGGATGAATCCAGTGTGGCTTTTATTTTAGAACACATAGCCATTCATCCACAGATAACCAACATTAAGTTCTGATTACCATAATTAAGTGTCAGCATTCATCACAGTCTTTGGAGAGGCATTTATCAACCAACTTTGAGCAATTCATTCTAATAAAACAGCATCCTTTGGTGTTGCTGTTCCTCTCTGTCTCAATAAAAAGAATCAAATCAAATGGTTTTCAGTTCAAATCCTTCTTGAAGTTACTGCCGGCTTCATAACCACACTCAATCCACTTTACAGATAATATTAAGTGGTCTTGTTTGCTTGAGATGATGATGAAATGTGGATTTCCATATGAATGGGCTGAATGTTGGTCTCAACATCTCCCCCCCCCCCCCATATATGCAGCCTACAAAGATGTTTTTGACAAAGATGTTTCTGTACTGCAGGCACAATGAGATGTGAAATATCATTTTTCCTACTTGTAGGTGGTAAAACAAATATTTCCATGTTGTATATATACAAAGCAATGATTCTTCTACCTGCAGTCGTTTACTAGCAAGTTTTCAACCCATCCTACTTTGCCTGACATTCTTGGGACTTGCATTCATCAGGCTTGAGGAAGTGTCGAGATGGCTATGAATGATATAGCTGGGTATTTACACGCCCATCAGGAGGGCTGTAGCTCAGCAGTAGAGCAAATGATTTTCTTGCAGAGGTTTCCATGTTCAGTCCCTGGAACCTCAGTCCAGGTAGTTCGGGAAGGACTCCTATGAAATGCTGGAGAGCCACTGCTAGTCAGTATAGACTGGGGTAGGCAATGTGGTATCTGCGAGCACCAATGCACCCCCCGGACACATTTCTTGGTGCCTGCCAAGGTTTAAAACAAGAACAACACATTTTATTTTATTTATTTATTTATTTATTATATTTGTTAATCGCCCATCTGGCCGGTCACCCAGATTTATTTTGCTATAAAATAGGTTTCTGTTGGTGCTGAAAACAGGATTCAAAGGAGCTGTCTAGTCTGTAGGAGCTCAGGCCCCACCTCTTTCTTGTACTCAGTCTTTTGGGCAGATTACTTGTCCTTTGCCTCATCTTTCATGGCAGTCATATTGTGGTGGTGCCCAGGAACGTTTCTTAAATTGCCAGACATGCCCATGGCCAAAAAAGGTTGCCTAACTCTGGTATAGATGGTACTGAACTAGATGGATCAATTTTCTGATTTGATATATGGCAGCTTTGTTTTTAATATGAAAAATAGTACCATGTGGTGGTGACTTTACCCTTTAGCAACAAACTTATTTCTATCTTCTCAAGACACAGAACAATTCTTATAGGTATATTCACAGATAACAATCCTCATTAGTCTGGGATCCAAACAGTTTACCTTCTCCTGAGATTCCATAACCTTGCCAAAGTGATTTCCTTCACAATCTGAAGACACTATTAACAAGACCTACACAGAAGACTTGAAACACAGTGGCATTGACAGACAGTTACAAGGACACGCTACCACCACCACCCAACACTTTGGACACAGTAATAGTTTAAATGCAGGTCTGTTTGCTGCAAACTTTATGTGTGAAAGGAAGATATGTGCACTCAGAGATTCATAGTAGATATGCACTAGATAGTCAGCCAGGATTGGTCACAGGCAGCTCCTTTGTATTGGTCTTGGGCAATTGATCTACAGCAGAGGTATTCAACGTGTTCTTGCATTCTCCCTTAAAGAACATGCATGAAGCTTGGGTAACAAAAGCAGGAGAAGCT